>CM076579.1:94429529-95172960 GCA_034641835.2 Pinus albicaulis | reverse complement strand
CTTATTGAAGAACAAATATGATGCTTTTCAAACATTCAATAATTTTCATGCATGGATTGAAAATGATGCACAAACTCATATTGGCTCTTTGTGTACTGATAATGGAAAAGAATACACTTCAAACAAATTTGAAAATTATCTTCGTCAACATGGGATCAAAAATCAAACAACTGTGCCCTATAATCCCCAACAGAATGGTGTAGCTGAAAGAATGAACGGGACAATTTTAAATATGGTTCGCTCCACGATGTTTTTTAAGAATGTAAAATTGATGTTTTGGGTTGATGCAGTTCTATGTGCTGTATACATAAATAATAGGTGTCCTTCAAATTCAATGAGAAACAAAACTCCTTATGAAATGTGGCATGGCCACATTCCTTCGGTAAAGTATTTCAGGGTCTTTGGTTCCACCTATTATACTTTGATACCCAAGGTACAAAGGAATAAATTTGGTGCTAGAAGTCGAAAATGTATCTTCTTGGGGTATTCCAATACCTCCAAAGGATATCGTCTCTATGATGAAGTCAATAAGAAGTTTGTAATAGCAAGAGATATCATATTCCTTGAATCTTCCAAGACTGAAAATGTTGTTGAGCAGCAACTTGATCGCCTGGATAGATTCACACATGAAAATTATTTTCAAGAATTTGATAATTAGATTCCACATCTTGAAGGGGGGATTCCTATATTGAGTCAATCTGTGGAATCATTTCCCGAAGCACTCTCTCCCCCACATGGAGAACAAACCACGGATGACACCTTGAATGATGTGATTGATAGAAATGATAGATTTAATCTTGATTCAATTCCAACTCGGTCAAATGAGCAGCCTGGGCCATCTCAGAAAGGTCCCCCCAAATGGCTGAAAAAAACACTAGAAAATTTTCATCCTGATGAGGTTGGAAAGATAGGAACAAGAAGTTCCACTAGACCAAAAAAAGGTGATGTAGATAATTATAATTCACCTGTTGATATGGATATTGCTTATGACTGTGAATTGAGTTTGTCGACAGATCATGAACCATCTTCCTTCAAAGAAGTGGCTTCTCATGACAAATGGAATGAAGCGATGCAAAAGAAGTATGATGCCTTGATAAAGAATGACACTTGGAAGCTGGTTGATCCTCCTTTGGGAACCAAACCAATTGGCTGTAAGTGGGTCTACAAGAACAAGTACAAAGCAAATGGCTCACTTGACAAACACAAAGCCAGGCTTGTGGAAAAAGTTTTTGCACAAAAAGAAGGGGTCGATTATGAAGAAAATTTTTCTCCCATAGCAAAATGGGCCACCATCTGGACACTCTTTTTCCTAGCAGCTCAGAAGGGATGGAAAGTCCATTAGATGGATGTAAAAACCGCCTTTTTGAATGGAGATCTAAAGGAGAAAGTTTTTATGTCCCAGCTAGAAGGATTTGTTGTGAAGGGCCAAGAACACAAAGTATGCAAACTTATAAAATCCTTGTATGGCCTCAAGCAAGCACCGTGAGCCTGGTATGAGAAATTAACTGAGCATCTTCTGAAACTTGACTTCCTACATTTTAATCTCGATGATGCAACTTTGTTTGTTAAGAAAGTTGGAAAAACAGTTGTATATATTGTAGTGTATGTAGATGATCTTTTGATGACAGGGAACAATGAGAGTTATATTGCATCCATAAAGAAAGAATTGAAGAAAGGTTTTGAAATGACTGATTTGGGTTATGTTCATTACTATCTGGGTATTGAAGTAACTCAACATCCTAAATTTATATTTCTTTCTCAAAAGAAGTACATTGGAGATCTTTTGAACAAGTTTGGCATGGATGAATGCAATCCCTTAACCACTCCAATGGAACAAAACTTGAAGCCCACATCTATTTAAGGGAAGGAATTCGAGGATGCAATGAAGTATAGACAGCTTGTAGAAAGTCTTATCTACCTGACTACCACCAGACTAGACATCTCATTTACTGTTGGAATCCTCTCCAGGTTTATGCAAAAACCTTGTGAAGGACATTGGTCTACTGCAAAAAGAGTTCTAAAGTACTTGAAGGGGACTCAAGACTTTGGACTCAAATATACACAGGTAAGCGATTTCAGCTTGATCGGATACTTTGATTCAGACTTTGATGGGGTCAAAGAAACTGGGGTGTCTACTTCAGGTTATACCATGAGTCTTGGATCAGGAATTGTCTCATGGAGATCACACAAACAGTCAATTCTAGCAGATTCCACAACCGAGGCAGAATATGTGGCAGCGGCTGAAGCAAAAAAGGAAATTATGTGGCTCAGGAAAATCCTAGAAGATTTTCAGATGAAACAAATGCAGTCAACACCACTCATGATCGACAACAATTCTGCAATAAATTTTGCCAAGAACCCGAAGTTCCATGATCGAACAAAGCACATCAATACAAAATACCATCTGATTCGACATCATGTTGAGGCCAAAACCATCCATATATGTCATTGTTCCACAAATGAGCAGACCGTAGACATCTTCACCAAAGCGCTTGGAAGAAAAAAGTTTGAAAAGTTCAGAACGATGCTTGGACTCACCAACATCCCTTCTGATTAAAGGGGGGAATTTTTACACCTAATCCTAAGGGATTGGGTGAGATTGTATATTATTGTAATTTAGTACATAAGGAAGGCCAAGAGACATTGGGAAGGGAATCCCAATAGCCTCACCTCCATGTATAAGTACACACACAATCTCCATCTAATTCATATTCAGTTTTGCGGAGTTACCTCCTGGTCTGACAATAAAAAATTGAGAACTCGGGCTCAAAATTTGGATCATGTCAAATGGTGAAGTCAACTTGGGCTTCAACCTAAATTCAACCTGCAAATAAAAAAAATTGAACAAACATCCGAGTTGAGTATGAAGGTTTGAATAGATGCGTTGAAGTTGTAAGCCATGATTATTTTCAAAGAGTGGATAGAGATTTGCTGAAGAAAAAAGCCAAAACACTGTCTGACTAATATATGAAAATAACACATCCCACCAGGATTCAATTCCAACATATAGTAGCTATGGTTTCAACTCACAATACCACCAGACTCCATCGAATAATGAATAAGTTGTCTATTCTCGTTGTGGATGAGACAGAACCTACAAAGGAGGATTAGCACCATTAAAGGAGAAAATTATGCTATTTTAATGAAAATATTGCACCAAGAGATGTGAATCCCAAAATTGCTGGAGGAGGCAGTTACTCCAGAGCTCTATGCATGCAAGGATTTGATACCCTTGCCTCGGATTTGGCACACCCAGTGGGAAGCTGGATAAATGCCCATGTGGCTCTGACTCCCGATAATATTGACCTTGTAACGGATATCCGATTTTCTACCAAGAGATTTTCTACCGCGGTCACGAGCCTGGGAATAATGGAGTGAAAGACAAAGATGAGTTTGGCACACCTGGTGGGAGCAATCGAAAATGCTAAATATCAAAGAAGCATTTCTTTCTACGCTATGATGTCTAAAGCTCTTAACAAATTTTGTAAATTAGACCATAATGGTTGAACCCTAAGGGATTACTAGCCGTAGATGAGAGAAAGTAAAATAAATAAATTGTGCCCAAGCTCAACACTAACTCACAGAATAACGCTATGATGCTACAACAAATGAGTAAAGACTGATTTTGATCGAGCTTTGGATAAATCTCGACGATGTACAGTAAAGACTTATTTTATTGTTGGGTTGGACAACAATATTTTCAACTTGAATAGAACCCTGCTTCAGAGAAATGTATCAATTGTGGGTGTGTAAAGTATGGGAGGCATTGGAAAAATGAAGATGGGAGCTTGAGCTCGAGAAACTGACAATATGCCTCGATTTGTACATTCCCTCAACTAATGATGCAAAATATAATGTGTTGTGCAGTAGTAGCAGTGGATGTTATGAAGTAGAAATGGTGGGGCATAATCGACTGGTTCTGAGATGGGGTTCTACCCCTTTGGTGTGTGTTTCGGCATGGAAATCACCCTCATCATCATGTCAGAAAAACAAAAGGAAAAAAAACTCCAGAATTAGAAGGAATTAGTTCCAAGACCCTTGGTTCTGCCGCAATCGATGTCGACGTTGGAGGTGAAGTTTCTTCCTTTTCAAGACGTGAGGGTTCGGATTCAATAGTAGTTTATAGTCATAAAAATGGGGGATGAATCAGTTAACATTGCCGTGCACCGGTCATCTACTCATATTCACAAGGTTGCTCCTAGGATGAATGCTGCTCTGGAAAGTGCTCATAACCAGACACAGGCTACTCTTGCTCGCCTTGATGCTTTGGAGAATGACAATGCTGGTATTGAGGTAGTTATTGTTAATGATGATGATGATGCTTTTATGGATTTCTAGAGGGGATTCGATACGGAAACCCAGACCAGCAAAGATAAAATTGAAGAGAAAATGAAATGAAGCTGGATGGGAATCTCACCCGCAGTCCAATTGAGAGAGTGTTTTTTTCGACCTTTGTTTGAGTGTTTAGTTGTCTAAAACGGTGTAGAAATGGGCGAGGGTCCAATGGCAGTCACCGTGGGTCGATTACTATGTTGTATTGTGTGGTATTTCCATATTAAACAAGCTTTGACGGGTTTGAAAAAAATGTTGATGAGTGGAAACAAATATTTAAGAAAAAAAAAATCATTTTAGGGTTAGGTTTTTTTAATTATTTTCTTTATTAGTTTTTTTTTTTTTAATCAACCTAAATAATAAATTAAAAAATTTTGTTTTTTAATTTTTTGTTAAAAAAAAATTAATAATCAAAATCAATAATAAATGACAAAATAATTTTTTTTCTTTTTAATTTAGTTTTTTTTTAAACCAACATAATTATAAAAATTTGGTTTTTTTTTTTTTTTTTCACTAAAAAAAAAAATTTGCCTCACATTCATTTACATAAAATTCATAAAACCAACATACTTGTTCTCCAAAGGATACAAATGCCTTTTCAAATGTTTTTTTAATGATTTTCAAAAAAAGGATCAACCTTCTTACAAACCAATATAAACACTTTGAAAAAGTATCAAACAATCAAATGATTAAATTGCATGAGGACATGCAATACTTTCATTTGGGGGGTAATAAAAGTATGTTGGTAGGTTAGAATTATCATTCATTTTCACTTCATTCATCACTTCTACTCCACCTCCATTAACCTTATCATCATTTGACTCATATATATGTTTTTCAAAAAAATTAATAAAGTGAATTTGTGGGAAAAAGTTAGGATGCATATACTAATATCTAACAAGTGAAATAAGATTGGTGTTATGTGTAGGTCAAAGAGAAGCTTATGCAAAAAGCCTCAAAATTACGATGTGGTACCCTTTTCATCCATGATTGGTGTAACTTCGAAAAATAATAATAAATGGACATTTCATAAATTCTTGAAAATGAGCTAATTTGTTTTCGAGTCACTTAATATAGGAATCATCGACAAAGATGGCACACAAAGGCAACAATTTTTATGCAGGAATGGTGCTAAGTTTTTTTTCAGGGTTGAAGACGATCTAATTCAAAAGTGATTTTTAGAAATCACAATGAAACATGCATCATTGGAAGCTTGAAGGAACTAATTCTTTACTTCACATATCATGACATTTTCCCTTTTGCATCATGATATGTTTACTCACATTTTTCCTTCCAAGCACCTTAATCATCCCTATGTTGCAGTCCATATTCCATTTCCTTATCCTTCATGACTTCATACATGCCTATTTTTCTGAACTGCATACATAATTTCCTTCTTATTTTTTCATTTCATCTTTCCTTGTCAATAAAAATCCCAATATCTCTTTCCATGATTACATTTCCCTACCATATACACTACCTGATTCTGAGATATTTTCATTTATAGTCCTACCAATCATTTTGTACAAACTCACGTTGAATGATGTGGGATTCCTTAAGGCCTACCTTTCAACAAGTCTCGACCCATCGACTTCAGCACCTTATCTAGGATAGAGACTAGAGTCATCATTAGTACCTTGAGGCTTGTATGCCCTAATGATAGGTTCTCTCGCCGACAGTCATGGGAATACATCAGCGTCCCTTGATCGTTGGATCTTGGAAGTGGCTCGACCAGATCATTTATTCACACTTCGCAAGATGTACTAGGGTACCTTGGCAGTCATTGACATCAATGGTGAGTTTTCCTCACATTGGTTAACGAAATCCATTAATGGTTGGTAATCCAATGACTTATTTTCATGCTCGACATCAACACATTCATTCGCATGACTATAATTGTACCATCGTATTTTTGAAGTAGTTGAAGGCTATATGTATTTTTCATGACTCCATCAGTAGTTGCGACAACATTTCTTGGGCCATATGAGAGTATGACAGTTCCACTTTCAGACATCATCTTCAGATCTATACACCAATCAACACTTCAAATTCCTTCACTTCATCTAGCAACATGATATTCACATGATCCAACACCATGATATTTTCCTAATATAGTAGCATGACATTTTCCAGATCCAGAGGCAGCAGTAGCAACTACATTCATATTACATATTTCATCAACTGTTTCGGTAAGTGAAGGTATGCTATTTTCTAATTTTTAATCAAACAATTTCTTACATGTTGGAAATAAATGAACTTGGAAAATTCCCTCACCATATTACATCATCCTTCACCTTTTCATAAACAAAACAGATCTTCAGTTTGGGAAGGAATATTCATTATCATTTCATTCCATTCATCACCTCACATATTATAGACCAACATGACTCTTCCAAAGTACACTTCGTTGTAATTGATAGATTGATATCTATTTTGGCATGATTCAAAAATATGAGAAAAGGTTTTCTCATGAATATTAATGATTTATCATTTCTAGTACATGACTTATCATTTTTAGTACATGTGTTAAAAAAGAGAAGAAAGAAAAGAAATAAATGTTGTTAACACAAGAACCAACATTTGTTATATTCATGGTTGTTAACACAAGAGCCAACCATAGAAAATATCAATTGTAGTACTTGTATTTCACATCTTGGAATAATACATTGTTAGAAACCATAAACATGCAAAGCCAAAAGTTTTTAATCCATGCAAGGTTGCATGAGGACATGCAACAACTTCAGTTGGGGGGTATGTTGGGTCTCGTAATTGTCGCATTTTAATCATGTTTATCCTCACCATTCCTCTCATTCCATCACCTCATTTAACCATTCATCATACCATTTCCATGGGTTCACCTAAATATTTTCCAATTTATTTATTTTTAATATTATAAGAGAATGTATGATTAATTATTGGAAAATTGACATATTTCACTAATATCTCAAATGTGCATAAGCTTTGTAATGTGTAGGATTATTTTGAAGGATTATTCAAAAATATTCTCAAATATTTCCTCCACCATTTCAAGAATTCAAAGGATAATTGTTCAAGCTTATTCCAAGGAGAAGATCATGGAGATTTGGATAACACATCTCATCCAAGATTTGTGAGAGATGAGTGAGGATTTGAAGGGATAATATTTTGTAATTATAGGGATATTGGTTGAGAGAAAAGTGGATTTGTAATTATGAGTTTCTTATCTTGTTTTCAAAGAACTCATGTATAAATAGGAGTGCTCTTTCTCCAAGTAAGGGAGTAGGAGTAAAAGGAAGGAGAAGAAGATAGTAGGAGAAACTTGAGACTTTGAGATTCTTATTTTATGAAGTTAATTGAAGACAAAATTTATCATTTTATTGTGCATGAGAGTTGAATAAGTTTCAGTAGTTGAAATTACTCTCAGTGTGTGAGGCAAGGGTGGAGGGCCCCCACAACGAGCTAAGTACACTTTGTAGTTTATTTGTAGTTGTAATTTCTAAATTAGTTTGCTTATGTTTAATTTTCTTATGTTTATTAGTTGTGAGTGTTGATGGATCTAATGATCATTCTTAACTTTCATATGAAAGGAAAAACAAATGTTTAAGTTAAACATTCTTTCTATCTAATCAAGATCTTCAGTTGAAATTCATCTTTACATGCTTTTCATGCTTTTACATGGTTGTTGATGAATCTTGATCTTGTCTCTATTCTACATATCAAGAGTCAACCCAGTATTTAAGTTAAATACTTCTTCTATCTGATCAAGAGACTAGAAACTAGAATTCATCTTTTTTTCTCTTCCTGAATTCCTATTTTTAACAATAGCATTATTGATAAATGAATATAAGATGAAGGACAATTAGGACCTCTTCAGTGAAGAGCCTCTTCAATTATTGCTTCATGTATCTTAATCTATTGTTCAATTAAATATTTTTCAATTTCTAATTCATGCGGTAATATTTTTAAAGAAGGACAAACAAATCTCTTAAGTTAGGAGATTCTTCTACTTCTAATTACACATCTAACTTTAGAAATTGTTTAAGTTAGATTTATATTTGTAATATGCATTTCCCTAATAATTAATAAACCTTCTTCTAAATTGATCACAACTGAAACTCATATACTTTGGAGATGATTCTATGTTCCACTAACCCGGATTGATAATAAATACTTGCGTTAGCTTACAATAGTAAATTGACCCAACAACATGGTAGGTACACCTTTCAATTCGATATCAATTTGTAGTATAGTGAAGAAAACAAAGAAACACATAACGATATTTAGTCAAATGCAACAAAATATATTAGAATTTTGTTACATATTTTTTTGACTAAATATTTAGAAGAACAATAATGACAGAGAAATAAAGAATTCCATCATATATGAAGGTCAACAATCATCTAGAGAATCAAGGATGAATTCTAGAAATCTGTTTCAGGAGTACACATTTAAAACAAGACTGTAGTAAGATTGTTAGATTAAAGGTTGCACAGGAGAAGTACTATAACTTGAAAGAGCATACCACATGAATCTCTGAAACTAATGACAAAAACTTGCATTAAGTATTATTCCAGATCAAAAGTTCACATACACCAGGCCTATTTTGATTCCAGCCAACCTTTTCTTCATAGTTCTTGTAGCCTTAAATAAATACTTAGCCAAGTATATTGATATTACTAGATAAAATGTATTATTTGTCCACTGGGGTGGATCGAATCCAACTAGACTTAACAACATCATGCTTTTTGAACAAAAAATGGAACAAATCTGAACAAAACTAATAACAAAAAATACCATTTTATCCTTAAAGGAAATAAACTTTATCATATCTATTAACTGATCCTTTATTCATATATTTTTATTCCTTTCCTCAACAAAAAATAGCAAGGTTTCGAACTTGATACAAAAATAGAAACATCATGACCTGAAGTATGAGTTGCGCAACAGTTGTGTAGCAACTCCAGCTTGGCACACACACTTGTAGCACTGACGGATATTTGGATGATATAAGGTGATTATTAGGTGGATTAGGTGTCAAGGGACCCATCCAATGTGTCGCTTTGCACGTCCAAGCCCCAAAACCGCTCAGTTTCAACATCTTCACAGCGAAGCGTAGCAACTTAAGCAACAGTTTGTTTTTTGGGCATATCTCCCAAACAGTGAATCCAAATAATCTGAAATTTTTACAGCACATTAATATCATCATGGATAACCTTAAAATAAAAATTGAGCCAAATATAACTTGGGGATCTCAATAAATTCCAAAAATGGTTGTAGGTGATAGTAGCTTGTTTCTCGAAAATCGTGAATAAATTTAAGCTGAAATTAACTGAGTTTATTCATCTCACCCCCGTACATCTATTTTAACTGAAGGATTTTATTTTTCTTTAGTTTTTTCTTGAGAAGAACCTCTTTCAGTTTTTTTAAATTCGACTCTGTTGATCAACATTTAACATAAGTCACTGATGTTATTAAAGGTTGATAAGTTATGTATGGAACTTCATATCAAATGGTGGAATATTTGAAGAGTTGGCCAGAGTGAAGTGGCAAAAGTAAAGCAAGAATAGGAAGTAACGTGGCAGAACTAACGTGCGGGCCCTAAGGATCGGTATGCTATGTTTCGAATCAGTCTTATGGAAAATATGTTCAAAAATCATGTGCTTCATATAGCAAAAGGTAAGGTAAAGTCATTTAGGTTAACTGGTACCGAGGCCCGTACCAGTATTAGACCCGGCACGCAGCGTCCACCTGTGTCCAGCTCACGCCCAATCCCTATACGCCACATGCCCCATTGTCAGCGTCCTTACGACGCTTACCCTATCTACTTCACCTCTCTTTTTTTCCCTCTACCGTTACCCTCCTAAGGCTTTGAAATGCATTTAAACGAGCTAAAAACCCACTTTAGACTTTGTAATAGGGCCTAGCCCCTTTTTCCGCTAAACCTTAACCACTTCCCCATAACCCTTGCCCATAACCAAGCACTTAAAGCCTTTGGGGGCCAATCGCAAAAGCACAAAGCGCAGTTTTCTGTTGGTGCCACTTTCCGTCATCGCACTTCCTGCCTTTGCGATTTGCGATCATCGCAAATCGCACCCATCGCAAATCGCACCCATCGCACTTTCCGTCATCGCACTTTCCGCCTTTTCGATTTGCGATCATCGCAAATCGCACCCATCACACTTTCCGTCATCGCACTTTCCGCCTTTGCGATTTGCGATCATCGCAAATCGCACCCATCGCAAATCGCACCCATCGCACTTTCCGCCATCGCAATTTCCGCCTTTACGATCCGCGCTTTCCGTATTGGGTCCCACCTCGTACGTTAATTCCCGTACCCCTCATGCGCATTTCCGTTGCATTTCATGTGTTTCCTTTGCATTTCCACCAAAGTTTGAAGGTTTCACATTTTACGTTAAAATTTCAATGTTTCATATGTATTCCGTCATGTGCATAGGTTATTCCACGGACCATTCTCCACCGTCGATCCCCACCACTAGACCCATATCGAATGGCCCACGATGCATTTCCCCACCAAACCCTATCATACACCGTACCATTTCCTTTTTCACCATTTTTACGCAGAAAACACTGTTCGACCACCGTAGCGCCATTGTTCTCCAGTCCTTCATAATCACTCCCATATGCACGAATTTTATAATTCAGTCCAGTGTTTTGCAGGGCTATAAAGAGGGAAGGCCGCCAGGATTACACAGTCCCTATTTGCAGTGGCAAGTCTTCACAGACAAAGCTTCAAGGGCCTTATAGCAACTTGCAGACAGCGCAGACCGTTTTGATAGAGTATGAGCCGAAATCACAGAAGCAGGGCTTCCATCATGCTGGGACTCCACTACTCCTTCTATACTCCGACCATTAACAGAATATGAAGCATGCCTGCAGGAGGAAATAAACCGAATGGATGTCTTGTCAGACAAGGTGCACATTGTATGCTAGCCAGATCGCCAGCTCATCAGCAAATGTGCCACCACCAGTGTTAGCAACCGCTTCAACTCCTTCTCTTCCATGAGATTACTGTTAATTCATGATCCGGCCCTAGCGACCTTTTTACTTTTTACTTCAGCTAGTCATTTTCAAGTTTCAGGTGGAATTCATATTTCACCCTAGCAATTTACTTTTTACTAAGACTGTTATATCATTTTTGTTCTAAAAACGGCCAAGGGCCTAACATCAAATGATGAGAGGTTTTAAAATTCCTCATCATGATTTTGTTATTTTGACAAAGACTTCTAACAAAATTTCAACATGCGAGGAAGATATTTTTCCCAAAATATCTTCCCGCTCTTAGGTAGATGTCCCTATATAAGCAAGATCGAAGAAGAAAAAGAGGTTCCAGATTTCCTGAAGAAAATGGCAGTGTAAAATTTTTTGTATGCTTGTCGTGGAATTATCAATGCAAATACACAGAGCCCGTGGGGTTTCAGCGAAGAGAAGTTCTAGTTATGTATGAGGATTCCAGTCTTAATGCTATATAGTTCGTGACTCTTTCTTTGTGATATTGTATCATTGTTCTCTCCACTGTTTTCCATTTCCTTTTATCGTGTCTTGGAATGCGAGTAACTTTCCACCTCGGGTATGAATTTATCGTTGTCTGATACTCATGCTTTATTGTTCTATGTTGCTTTAAATATGGCTCATACACGATATGTCGTTCCGCTTAACACATCATTCATGTTCCCTCTGTATTAAACATCATGGAATGTTACTCTCACTGAACTGATTGATATGTATGGATTCTTAGTTCCTAAGCCCATATTATGTTGAAATATGTTTTCTAAGCACCATTTCATTGGTAGTTAGTACTCCCCTTTCACTTTCTGCGCCCCAAATATTTTTCTGTTTAAAATACCTATATGTCCTTGAGAAACTGGCCCTCTCTGATGAAAGTTGTCTCTAAGTTGTCTGAAGTATATATGTATTGAAGATTCCCTTCTTGTCTTTACAGTGTCTTTATAAATTGCTAAATCCGAAGGTAGTTTGGTCCCATCCATATGATGATGCTTTGCACAAGTTGAAAAGGTAGAGAGTCCTAAGCTGATAATGAGCCTGAAATATACCTTATACTCCCTACTGTTTAATATGTCCTAGGCACTGGTCTTTGGCAACTCAAGGTTGTCTCTAGGAGCTACAACATCTTTCTGGCGCCGTTGTCGGGGACGAAGTTGAAATAAATTAAAATCCCTGGGCCTTGACAAACCTATTCACTCTTCAGTTAGGTGAGCATGAAGAGTTGAGAGTTGTACATTCCTCACCTTGGCGACTCCACATTTGTGTTGTAAGTTAATTTTTTTGCAGTCCTGGCTCCTCGTAAGCCACACGTGAGGTCAGATACGTCTCAGCCAAAGACACCTTCTGTGTCTGACCTGGAAAGGATCCTACATAGAAGGGGCTGGACGGAAAGGCAGTCAGTTCATACCGAGATTCTTGAATTCTCCCTAGAAAACTTTCCATATCTTTCGTCCTCTTCCTCTCAAATCGCCTAAATACAAGGCCCTGACTACATCATAAGAGATACTGGTTACTATTCAGAGAGCCCACCTCGGGGAGGTGTCCATATCAAAGACGAAGTCGAGTCTAGCAATACTTCGCATTACTCTTTCAACCCTACCCCTGAAGTTGAGGAGATTAAGGAAGTTACTGAAGTATCTACTGTTTACAGCCCGACATTCTCGTCAACCCCTCAAGCCGCTGTTCACTACATCCCCATCATTATCCATACTTCACTTCCACCTTCTCCTCCTCCTCTTACAGCTCATATTCTTGCACTACCTCCACCCCCTCCAATGGCTAACGTCCCCGGTTTCCTGTTAAATAAATACGCCCCTCTGGCTCTACCTAATGTGCTAAATGACATGCCACAGGACTATTTAAATATCTTTCCCCGTTTCAATGGGGAAAATGGGATCGAATCTCAGAAGCATTTGGAGGTCTTTTGTTCTTTCGCGAAGAATTTTAATGTGGAACATCTGGATGTGGTCCTAAGGCTGTTCGTGCAATATTTAGATGGTGAGGCTAGAAAATGGTTTAAGACACTGGGAAACCATTCTATCACCACCTGGGACGGAATGGAAGAGACTTTCCTCAGAAAATGGGGAGAGAAGAAGGACCACAGACATTGTCTTACTGAGTTTAATACACTCAAGAAAAGACACGATGAAGGGGTGGCTGAATTTATTAAGAGATTTAACAAATTGTACCTTAGCCTCCCTGCAGAGATGAAGCCTCATCAGACCGCTGCCAAGGTTGTGTTCGTGGCATCTTTTGACTCAGATTTCGGCTTCTCTCTGAGAGAAAGAAAGCCAGCCACCCTGGATGATGCTCAGACAGATGCACTGGAGCTCGAGGCAAACTTTTCCTCCACTGGTAAGTCTAGGGGAAAATCTGAGCAAGATACAAGAAGAAGGGGAAAGGAAGAGCTATCCACCTCAGGCCAAGATAGAGATTCAGCAAACGACAGGATTTAGGAGATGAACAAAATGATCAAGAATCTCTCAAGTAAGCTAGTAAAGCTCGAAATGGAGGCAAAGAATTCATCCTCCAAGAATTTCCAAAATGCTCCTAATAGAGGTTTTAATCCTCAATACAGAAAGCCACCCTTGTAGATATTGCAGAGGGGAAAAAAGGAGCAGCAAGACCAAGTTCCACACCCCCTCTATTTGGAAGGGCAAGTAGAGGGCTCTACTGAAGATGCGGCTTATGAGCAAGAAGAGGCTTACCTTGCTTTCTCAAACAGTGATGAAGTTGAATGTCCTTTACATGAAAGTAACGAAGTAGAGGTGCAGGCACACACAGAGGGAAAGGCTAACGAAGACACTGAAGATCCTGAGGTTGAGGATTACTACAAACAGTTCGTCGACTTCATGCAAGCTCAATTCAATAGAAGATATGACCTCATATCTTCCAGGAAGAGAACTCGCACTCAGGATCAGGAGGAGGGCACATCGCAAGAAGAAGCACCTGCTCGAAAGGAGGCAACACCACAAAAGACCCTAGACAAAGGTAAGAGGCCCCTTAAGCCATCTCTGCAGTCTGATAATCAAATGCCTTCATCTTCACAAGTAGCTGCACACCCTAATGATAATCTTACCGAAAAAGAAGTTAAGCCTCCCCCTCAAAGTGAAGAGTCAAAAGATAAAGAAACAAAGGAAGTGGCAGTAGATAGGTCCTCCTCTTCTTTTAGTTTACAGAAAGAACTTGAGAAAGTGAAAATCCCAGTTCCCCTAACCGAATTGTTAAAGCAACCTGCATACCAGTCCCAGGTCACGTCCTTCATGCTTCCCCCAGAAGTAATACACATCCTTGACAGTCTCAACTTACAAGAAGAAAGACCTATGGTAGTTTTTGGTCCACATGTCGAAGAATTAGACCCCTCTACACCTCCCTTTTACGTGTCTTTGGTGATCCATGACCTATTGCTCCACAATTGTATGTTAGACTCTGGAGCCTCCCACAATCTGATGCCTCTTTCTGTCATGGAACATTTAGGACTCCAGATCACTCGTCCATATCAAGATCTGTACTCATTTGACTCCAAAAGAGTTAAGTGCTTGGGCATGATTAAGGACCTGGTGGTCAACCTGGCCCAAATCCCAGCTAAAAGTGTAGTAATGGACATTGTGGTGGCTGACATTGCAGCCCGTTTTGGTATGCTACTATCAAGGTCCTGGGGAACAAAAATTGGTGGGTCAATCAAACTAGATCTAACATATGCCACCATCCCAATTTTTGGCGGGCAGGTGAGGAGATTATACAGGGAGACCAGATTTCTAAAAACGGTTACCAAAGCTGACAATTTAGGAAATTCACCGGTTTACAGTAAAGATAGAGATTTTTCGTGCTTGATGTTAGAAGAAGATTACAGTTATGCTCAGGAACCTTCCTTATGTCAGATAAGGACTCAACAATCCTCAGAAGGTCTTGAAACAGGGGTATGGACTCTACATTTCGATGGGGAAAATTCAAAGGAAGGTAATGGTGCTGGAGCTTTATTGATTTCCCCTACAGGCAAATGGGTCCCACTGTCCTTCAAATTAGAGTATGAAGCCACCAATAACGTGGCTGAGTATGAAGCACTTTTGCTGGGGCTACAGGCAGCTAGGAATATGAATATACAAACCCTGAAGGTCTTGAGTGATTCAGAATTAGTGGTCTGACATATCAGAAATCAATGTCAAGCTAAACATCCTCGTTTAAGAGCTTACAAGAATGAAGTATGGGACATGGTGGAGAAATTTTTCTCATCTTTTAATATTCAGTTCATGCCCCGGGAGTAGAAAAGGATGGCAGATTCACTTGCAGTAGCTGCTAGCACCTTCCGGCCACCCCAAAATCCCCTCCTGAGGTATGAGATAGAAGTAAGGTACCGACCTTCGATTCTAGACAATGTCAAACACTGGAAAGTGTTTGAGGATGATGAACAAGTGAAAAGGTTTCTAGAGACAGTTAGGGATTTCTCTAATATGGAAATCGACTGTTGTGAGGGGGATGATGTTGAGAACCAGTCAGAAAACAAGTGGGAAGAAAAAATGGCCGGAAGGAAAGTGTTACAGCTGAAGGGAAATGTCATCCCCAGAGGCCTGGTGCCCCTAGAAAGGTTGTTTGACAAAAATGATGTCCCCAGGCAGCCCAGCAAAACGACAGACGAAAACCAGGTAGAAGACCTAAATCTGGGTACTGAGGCCGAACCCAAAATTGTGAAATTATCCAGAAAGGTCCCGGACGACTATAAGGAGAAGTACCTACAATTATTTCAGTCTTATAGGGATGTATTTGCATGGTCCTATCAAGACCTTAAGACGTTTGATATCAGCATTTTGCAGCATGAAATTCCCCTGAAGGCAGATGCAAGGCCTCACAAGCAGAAGCTCAGACAAATCAACCCTCTACTACTCCCCTCCATTGAGAAAGAAATAAAGAAGCTGTTAAAGGCTTAAATAATTGTGCCATTGAAGTACTCTGAATGGGTGGCAAATCTAGTCCCTGTTCGAAAGAAAAATGGAGAAATAAGGTTGTGCGTGGATTTCAAAAATTTGAATAGAGCCTCCCTGAAAGACAATTACCCATTACCAAAGATGGACCACATTCTGCAGAAAGTGGTGGGGGCCTCTAGGATGTCTATGATGGATGGTTTTTCGGGTTATAACCAGGTGGCTGTACTCCCAGAGGACCAGAAGAACACTGCTTTCACCACACCCTAGGGTACATTCATGTACACTAGGATGCCTTTTGGGATGATTAACGCAGGAGCCACATTTCAAGGGCTATGGACATAGCTTTTGTTGGGGAACAAGATAAATTTCTGGTGGTCTATCTAGACGATATTACAGTATTTTTGAAAGATGGCGCCGAGCACATTCAACATTTACAGAGAACTTTTGAGAAATGCAGGAGGTATGGTCTTCCCTAAATCCTCAGAAATCTTTGTTTGCATTAGAAGAGGGTAAGCTCCTAGGACACATTGTAACTAAGGATGGGGTCAAGATTGATCCTAAAAGAATGGAGGTTATAAATGGCATCTCCCTCCCCAGGAATAAGAAAGAAGTCCAGGTGTTCTTAGGGCGTATCAATTTTCTGAGAACATTTATCCCTAACTATGCTGAGATAGTTAGGCATAAAACAGATATGTTAAAAAAGAATAATGAGGTGAAATGGTCACCAGAATCGAGGCAGGCCTTTTCCAGGATAAAGAATTCATTTGCTGAGGCTCCTGTGTTGGCAAGGCCAGATTTCACTGAACCATTTATGATTTTCTCTTTCACATCACCTCATACGGTAGCTGGAGTTCTCCTACAGAAAAACGAGGATGGGTATGAACAACCCATTGCTTTCTTTAGTCAGGTGCTTCACGACGCAGAATTGAAATACAATATATTGGAGAAGCAGGCCTATGCCCTGGTAAAGTCCCTCAAGGCATTTCGCATGTATATTCTGCAGTCTCACATTACTGCATTTGTACCCACCGCAGCGGTTAAAGATATCCTCGTTCAAGGTGATAGTGAAGGAAAAAGGGGTAGGTGGATTGCAAAGATACAGGAATATGATCTAGACATCAGACCCACTAAGTTGATTAAAGGGCAGGGGCTAGCAAGAATTTTATCAGATTCAAATCATCAAGCTTTGGGCATCAATTTATCTATGATTGCAAATGAAGATTCTGAGGAACAGACAGGGCAGCAAGAAGTGGAAATGGCCACTTAGAAAATACTGATGAAGTATCTTACTAGTCCTTGGTACAAAGAAATAGTTGAGTATCTCCTAACACTCAGCTGTCCACCCAGCTGTGATAAATCAAAATACAGAGCATTGAGGCTAAAATCACAAAAGTATACGGTCGCCAATGGTCAGCTATATTGGAAAGATCTTTCAGGCATACTATTATTATGCCTCACAGAAGGCGAAGTGGAGAACATAATGACCGAATTTCATGAGGGAATCTGTGGAGGACATTACAGCTGGACGAGCACAGCTTAGAAAATTCTGAAGGCTGGTTTCTACTAGCCTAAATTGTTTGGAGACGTCTTTGCTTGGGTTAGAGCATGTGACAAATGTCAGAAATTTGCTGAAAAACAAAAGTTAACGGCTCTTCCCCTGATTCCTGTACACGTCGATGAACCTTTCAAACAGTGGGGAATTGACTTCATAGGAGAGATTCACCCACCCTCAAGTGGACAGCACAAATGGATCCTGACTGCCACGGATTATTTCACGAAATGGGTAGAAGCCATACCTGCGCGAAATGCTACAGACACAGTGATAATCAAATTCATGGAAGAGAACATTATATCCAGGTTTGGATGCCCTGCTAGAATAGTCACTGACAATGCACAAGCCTTCAAATATACAAAATTTGTGAATTTCTGTCAGAAATATAATATCTCTCTGGGTCACTCTACAGCTTACTACCCACAGGGAAATGGTTTGGTGGAATCATCAAATAAAACGCTGGTGAGAGCTCTAAAGAAGACAATAAACGAAAACCAGAGGAATTGGGATTCCCAACTGAAGTTCGCTCTGTGGGAAAATAGAATTACCAGTAAAAGAGCAACTGGGAAATCTCCATACGAATTGGTATATGGACGAGCAGCTGTGTTCCCTATACAACTAGCCTTGCCTGTGGCTCGATTCATGCAAGAGAGTCAGGATGAACCCGATGACATTACCAGGAGAATTAACCAGCTGGTGGAGCTCGAAGAAACGCGTAATCAGGTGAATCAGAGGCTAATAGAATACCAGGAGAAAATGAAAGATTTGTTTGATCAACATGCTAAAGACAGAAAGTTGCAGGTAGGGGACCTAGTACTCAGGTGGGACGTGCGAAGGGCTGATAAAGGAAAGCATGGTAAATTCGACCCCCTTTGGTTCGGCCCTTTCAAAATTGTAGAACAAGGTGGCAACAATACTTTTAGGCTGGAGAATTTGCAAGGGGATTTGCTGGACGCCCCTGTCAATGGTCAATTCCTCAAGCCTTATTTTTAGTACTGATCCAGGCTGAGAGGGCCCGATGTATCATATTGTATATTATTTCATGTTTTACGCATTGTTTTAATAATGTGTGTTGGTTGAATAATCATGAAGAGAAGAGGTAAAAAGCCAAAAGGGATGAGAAGTGGCATTCACAGAAGACTAACAGGCGGTCTCCGTAGTTCTCGACACATTCAAGGATGAACGTGCCATCCCCAGGTGGAGCTAATGTTGATCAACATTTAACATAAGTCACTGATGTTATTAAAGGTTGATAAGTTATGTATGGAACTTCATATCAAATGGTGGAATATTTGAAGAGTTGGCCAGAGTGAAGTGGCAACAGTAAAGCAAGAACAGGAAGTAACGTGGCAGAACTAACGTGCGGGCCCTAAGGATCGGTATGCTATGTTTCGAATCAGTCTTATGGAAAATATGTTCAAAAATCATGTGCTTCATATAGCAAAAATTAAGGTAAAGTCCTTTAGGTTAACTGGTATCGAGGCCCGTACCAATATTAGACCCAGCACGCAGAGTCCACCTGTGTCCATCTCACGCCCAATCCCTATACGCCACGTGCCCCATTGTCAGCGTCCTTACGACGCTTACCCTATCTACTTCACCTCTTTTTTTTTCCCTCTACCGTTACCCTCCTAAGGCTTTGAAATGCATTTAAACGAGCTAAAAACCCACTTTAGACTTTGTAATAGGGCCTAGCCCCTTTTTCCGCTAAACCTTAACCACTTCCCCATAACCCTTGCCCATAACCAAGCACTTAAAGCCTTGGGGGGCCAATCGCAAAAGCGCAAAGCGCAGTTTTCTGTTGGTGCCACTTTCCGTCATCGCACTTTCCGCCTTTGCGATTTGCGATCATTGCAAATCGCACCCATCGCAAATCGCACCCATCGCACTTTCCATCATCGCACTTTCCACCTTTGCGATTTGCGATCATCGCAAATCGCACCCATCACAAATCGCACCCATCGCACTTTCCGTCATCACACTTTCCGCCTTTGCAATTTGCGATCATCGCAAATCGCACCCATCGCAAATTGCACCCATCGCAAATCGCACCCATCGCACTTTCCATCATCGCACTTTCCGCCTTTGCGATTTGCGATCATCGCAAATCGCACCCATCGCAAATCGCACCCATCGCACTTTCCGCCTTTGTGATCCGCGCTTTCCGTATTGGGTCCCACCTCGTACGTTCATTCCCGTACCCCTCATGCGCATTTCCGTTGCATTTCATGTGTTTCCTTTGCATTTCCACCAAAGTCTGAAGGTTTCACATTTTACGTTAAAATTTCAATGTTTCATATGTATTCCGTCATGTGCATAAGTTATTCCACGGACCATTCTCCACCGTCAATCCCCACCACTAGACCACGATCGAACGGCCCACGATGCATTTCCCCACCAAACCCTATCATACACTGTACATTTCCTTTTTCACCGTTTTTATGCAGAAAACACTGTTTGACCACCGCCACGCCATTGTTCTCCAGTCCTTCATAATCACTCCCATATGCACGAATTTTATAATTCAGTCCAGTGTTTTGCAGGGTTATAAAGAGGGGAAGGCCACCAGGATTACACAGTCCCTATTTGCAGCGGCAAGTCTTCACAGACAAAGCTTCAAGGGCCTTATAGCAACTTGCAGACATAGCGGACCGTTTTGATAGAGTATGAGCCGAAATCACAGAAGCAGGGCTTCCATCATGCTGGGACTCCACTACTCCTTCTATACTCCAACCATTAACAGAATATGAAGCATGCCTGCAGGAGGAAAGAAACTGAATGGATGTCTTGTCAGACAAGGTGCACATTGTATGCCATCCAGATCGCCAGCTCATCAGAAAATGTGCCACCACCAGTGTCAGCAACCGCTTCAACTCCTTCTCATCCATGAGATTACTGTTAATTCATGATCCGGCCCTAGCGGCATTTTTAATTTTTACTTCAGCTATTCATTTTCAAGTTTCAGGTGGAATTCATATTTCACCCTAGCAATTTACTTTTTACTAAGACTGTTATATCATTTTTGTTCTAAAAACGGCCAAGGGCCTAACAGCAAATGATGAGAGGTTTTAAAATTCCTCATCATGATTTTGTTATTTTGACAAAGACTTCTAACAAAATTTCAGCATGCGAGGAAGATATTTTTCCCAAAATATATTCCCGCTCTTAGGTAGATGTCCCTATATAAGCAAGATCGAAGAAGAAAAAGAGGTTCCAGATTTCCTGAAGAAAATGGCAGTGTAAAATTTTTTGTATGCTTGTCGTGGAATTATCAATGCAAATACACAGAGCCCGTGGGGTTTCAACGAAGATAAGTTCTAGTTATGTATGAGGATTCCAATCTTAATGCTATATAGTTCGTGACTCTTTCTTTGTGATATTGTATCATTGTTCTCTCCACTGTTTTCAATTTCCTTTTATCGTGTCTTGGAATGCGAGTAACTTGCCACCTCGAGTATGAATTTATCGCTGTCTGATACTCATGCTTTACTGGTCTATGTTGCTTTAAATATGGCTCATACACGATATTTCGTTCAGCTTAACACATCATTCATGTTTCCTCTGTATTAAACATTGTGGAATGTTACTCTCACTGAACTGATTGATATGTATGGATTCTTAGTTCCTAATCCCATATTATGTTGAAATATGTTTTCTGAGCACCATTTCATTGGTAGTTAGTACTCCCCTTTCACTTTCTGCGCCCCAAATATTTTTCTATTTAAAATACCTATATGTCTTTGAGAAACTGGCCCTCTCTGATGAAATTTGTCTCTAAGTTTTCTGAAGTATATATGTATTGAAGATTCCCTTCTTGTCTTTACAGTGTCTTTATAACTTGCTAAATACGAAGGTAGTTTGGTCCCATCCATATGATGATGCTTTGCACAAGTTGAAAAGGTAGAGATTCCTAAGCTGATAATGAGCCTGAAATATACCTTATACTCCCTACTGTTTAAGATGTCCTAGGGACTGGTCTTTGGCAACTCAAGGCTGTCTCTAGGAGCTACAACAGACTCCATGTGGTCAGAAACAACGTTTCAAAATTATGGCTAAAACAGTCACCTTGCGCAACAAATTCATAGCAACTCCATGTTTTGACCAACTAATGACCTTATTTGAATTTTTTCTTCCCTTCTGGAGTCTCCATATTGGCTGTGCAGCACGTAGAACCCTCCCCCCCCAAGAGAAAATATGTGCAATGAAGACTGAAAATGCATACACGGTGAAACAGGGTATTTTGCGCATCAGTTGTGCAACAACTATGCAATTTTTGGACTAGGTAGTGCTTGTGCAACGAACTTCTATAGTGAGGATAAATTCAATTTATTGATAGTGTGCCTGTTGGGATTGACCTATGATCTCGTGTATTTATGTTAGGTTCTATGAATAGGCGCAATTTGCATGAGTGAATAGTGAAATGAGATGAAGGCAAAATAAAAATTTGAACTGTGCCTTTGAATTTTTCCTTCTAGTACAGTCATTAATCCTGTCACCTTGTCACTTGATTGATTTAACTCAAGATATTGCTTGAATTTTCATGAATTTAGGGGCTATGATAAATGATTAATTTTAGGGGTATGATACATAAATAATGATTAGGGAATGAGGGTGTGTAAGGATAGTAATAATGAATATAGGAATATGGATAGTAATGTTTAAAGGATAGGTTTGGAATGAAAGGGGGGAATATGTAAATGTATATGGAATGGGAATATAGATGAAGGTGTATGTATGAAGGGAAATGGGGAAATAGGGTATGGAATAGGGAATCAAGGGGTAGATAGAAATAGGGATAAAAGTATAGATCGTATGCGGCAGACTATTTTAATGACCAGACCTCATACCAATAGAACCTTGACTGAAGAAAACTCTTTTTTTATGGTTCTAATCAATGAATACTGGCACATAACCCTTTTCAACTTTGACTGACTGTATAAACATATGTGGCCTCATGACTCCACTGACTGAGGCTCTTTCACACTTTGGATGAACCCTTGATGGAATAATTTCAATAATGTCAGATAGTGACTTTTCGGCTATGACATAGCCATATGGCCGCAAATACCCACATACGCAGAATCTTAACTATGTCTGCACATTCCCAGGATTTTATTCTGCGGAAGTATTTAACTTACCCGCAATACATCATCACGAAAACAGGCTTTGTGGTACCCCGACATCACATATGGTATCATTGAGCCATATCACATTCAACTCTTATCGCAACACAACATCGCAAACTGCTACTTTCCACAATACTGTAAAACTTTGGGTTATGGGCCTACATAAGTCTCCACTTGCATGACAGATTGCAATATCACAATTATAAACAGATCAAAAATTTCTACTAAATGATATCACAGATCGCAGATTTTAATATTTCGCATGTCACAACTTATAAAAAATAACTTTAACGATAGATCATAACAATATCGATGCGAAATTTCACTGAGTTGCGATGTAATCTCCACTGTTGATCTATGCCAGATCTAACGATCCCGTTATACTTTCTCGCACGCGATGTACGATATGCTTTGCATTGCATCGCCAACTCCCATCTTTATTGCACCGCAACCTAAATAACTTATTGTGCAAAGTCCTAACAATAAACACAAAATCGTCAATGTGCGATGTGCGCATGGATCCTCCTCCCGAAACGTGTCCACTTCACAACTTTCCCAAATTATCTTGTGAAATAATCTGGGTTGTCGATCTTCGCTCTGATCCTTGCCATACGATCTCTTCATTTGGAAAACTTGTAAGAGTTTTCTCTAAATAAATTTCTTTTGTTTGTCGACTGCCACCGCTTTAAAGCTTTGTCTCCTCCACGCTACTCCTCCTAAGCTTTCTCTTCTGATTCTCACTCAAATCTATGGCCTTCAAACTGTTACATGCTTATCACATTGTCTTCAATCCAGAATACCATTGCATATTAATTCACTGCATCCAGAATTCACATTTTTTTCTCCTTCTCGGTCTGCATACACATTTATTTTCTCCAGACTGGAATCACACAGATTCTACCTAGCCATTAAGTCTTCTATCACTCAAAAAATACTTATACACCCATCAGAATTCAAGAAACAATACTTTATTACACTGAAACCAGATTTTCTCAATTACAGATCACTCATCTCGTAAGAGAGGCAAAATCACGGTCGCAATGAATTCAATTTCTCATTAATAAAATAAATTGTGCATATACAATAAAAACATGTTTACATTCTGTATTTGGCCTGATGCGCATTTACATGGCCCTTTTCTCTTCAACAAAACCCTCTTTGTTCTCTGCTCTCTCCTATTTACTCTAATTTTCTAAGAATATTAATTGTCCTTATGCTTTTGTGGCTTTACAAATATATACAAAAGGTTTTGCAACCAATTTTGGTTCAGATCCCCAATCTTTTCAAGTAAATCCTAAGAATCCTTTAAATCCATAGAATCATCAACTAATTCCTAAGTCTAGGATTCACAATCCCTTTGAAATATCAACTAGCCTAAATCTCTCATGTTCTCCTACGTTTGAGAACATTTACAAATATGCCTCACAATATTTAATTAAATCCTATTATAAATGTCTCACATAAAATCACTCAAAACATTGAAAATTACATTAATTCAATACTTAGGAAACCAACTCCCTTAAAAAACACAAGACCTCCTAGATTCTACTAAATGTATAAATTTTTTGAACCATGATGCTCTTGCATCAGACTCCCAAGGTAGAAAACATTCATGATCTCCAGATCATGTGCTTCAATGCTGATGGTATTCCTCCTGGATCCCAAACTTTGTTCTGTAGTCTTTCTTTGGTTGTTTTTGTTGTTTGTCGATGTTCTCTAGGTCTCCATACTTTATGTTGCATCGTCCCACTGGCTATACTCTCATATTCTGATGTTGTATTTCTCTTGTTGCTACCGCTTTTCATTCTTGCTATTGTCTTCTTCTTATATACTTTCATCATCGACCTTCTTATTCTTTCAATCTCCATTTCCAGTTTCTCTTTTGACTGGTACTCACTTTGCCAATTGTTGTTGCACTCTGTCCATTCGTCTTCAAACTATTGTTTGTTACCTTCTCTTTGGAGTTGTTGGATTCTTACTACCACCCTTACATCCTTACCCTCTTGTTGCTTCTGAAATTTTATCTCATCTCCAAACAACCTATGTTAAATATCTTTGATAAAAACATCACACTCAAATGCTTCCATCAAACAATTCAACAATTCACTTTCTACCCAATTCCTTTCAAACACCTCATCATTATGTTGCTTATCAATTCCAACATAACTCTCCTCCTTTTCCTTGACAATATCCCATAGTTGTCCTTCAGCTCCTTGACTAATCCTCGTATTCAGTTCAGTATCCTTCAATTCTAAGACTAATTCTTCTTTAGCATGAGACATATCTACCCCATCTACCTCTTCATTACTATTCTTCTCTTTGTCACGGATATGTGACACTTCCATTTGTGCTTCTGGGATGACTAAATTTTCCTCATTCAAATATATTTCTATGTATCCCTCAAGAAACCTCATTTATTAATCAAGATTACTAAAACTTAAATCATTTACTTGAGGTCTCAATCCATGGCTTGACTCAGACTCCCTTAACAGATTTTCTAACAATAAAATCTCCCTGTTAGCTTCCTTAAGCGTTAAATTTGTATGCTTGACATCTTCCTCCACTTCTACCTGCTTTTGGCTACCCATATAAGCCAAAATTCCTCTGCTTACAACTTTGGCAGTATGCTGAAAAGAAATATCTTCCTCCAACTATGTATGATCTTCCTTAGGAGACCTAACTGTCTCATCCTTCTTCTTTAAAACGGAATAAAAATTATGTCTCTCTGCTTCCTTTTCTTTGACAATAACCAAAGACTGTCCATAATCATGTATTACACCTGCAAACATAAAAAAATTATCAATTTTAAGAACATAAGACCTTGTAGTCCCACTTGATGCCTCAACCATCAGGTCTTCTTGATGTTCTAAATCTTTCATATGATTCAAATCCTCTGTAATATTTTCCTCTATCTCTTCATTACTTCCAGAAATCAATTCATTACTAAGTTCTTTCTTCTGCAAAAAGTCAATGCTTTCCTCATTCAAGAGGCATTCTCCATCATTATTTACTTTAGAGTATTTACCTTCTGAAAGGTACTCTTCCATACTTTCATCAAATTTTATGACAGCTTCAAAAAACTTCCCATCCTCTACAAAACCTGTAATCACATCAAAATTATTAGATTCAAAAATACAAGGCTTTATATCCTCTTCTGCTACCTTTGTCCACATTTATTCATGCTGCCTTGAATTATCACAATAGTTCATAAGATATTTCACATATCTCCAGTCTTCATATTCACCTAGAAATTCACCCTGTTTTTCTTCACAAATGGAAACTTCCATTTTCAACTCAACTTCTGTGAGTTCCTCCGATTTCAATTGAACATCCATTATCTGCTCAAGCTTTCTAAGCTCTTCTATTAACTGCATATTCACCTGCTGCATTCTCTTCTCTTATAGCCTATGTCGTTTCACTTTCTTTCTCATAGTCCAACCATACCTCTCATCTACCTTATTTCTCTGCAACATATCCATCATTAATTCAAGATGGAAAATTATCTCAGCTTTCTCTCTGTCAATATCTTCTTGATTCATCTTCTCTATGCTATTTACCTTGCCATATTTCTCCACTCTTCTTATGTTGTGGCTTCTCTCTGAACCTCTGTTGTGACTCTCAGTAGTCATTCTTATGTCTCTTGTGAACTACATATGTTCACTTGTGAACTACACTAAGCCTCTCCTTCTCAGCAAGTCTTCATACTTGCTACAAGTACCTCACCAATCCTTCTCTCCTTTGAGCTCAGTCTTACGGTAACACTGGTTCTCTATCTCTAAAACCTCTATTGAGAAACTCCTTTGCTCCTTGTCTTTTGCAATTTTTATTTCTTCTGATAAAACTCTTGTCCTCTCTGTCCAAGCTTCAATTGGAACATTTATATTCTTTTCCACTTTTCTTCAGAGTATCCACTTTACTCTGCCTTCAAGAACACAACTGGTTCTTCTTCTTACAACTCCTCTTGTTGTCTTTGCTGAGATATTCCTCCTTTTTCTACAACCTGCAAAACTCAAACCAGAGTTAATATAAAACACTACCTGTATGATTTCACAAGGCAGTCTGCTTCCACTCTTCAACACTCGAATGGATCTCCATTTTTGACAAGAAATCAACCTCGCTTTGTCAGATTTTATTATCTAACTTGTCTCCACCTTTTCAAATTTATAATCTAACTTCGTTTCCTCTATTCCGCAATCACGCTTGCATTCTCCTTCCATTTCACACTGAATATTATTCTTCTCTGCTACCAAATATCTTCTGCATAGTTTAGATCTGCGATCTTCATTTATAACATTTTTTTTCATTTACTCATTCTGATACAAAATGACGCAACCATAAGGCCGAAAATACCCACATATCAGAATCTTAACTATGTGTGCTCGTTCCCAAGATTTTATTCTGTGGAAGTATTTAACTTACCCGCAATACAAAATCATTAACACAGGCTATGTGGTACCCCGACATCACATATGGTATCACTAAACCATATCGCATTCAACCCTTAGCACAACACAACATCACAAATTGTTGCTTTCCACAATACTATGAACCTATGGTTTATGGGCCCACATAACTCTCCACTTGCACGGTAGATCGCAATATCGCAATTATAAATAGCTCAAAAATTGCTACTCAATGGTATCATAGATCGCAGGTTTTAAGATTTCAAATTTCACAGGTTATAACAAATAACTTTAACGGTAAATCAGAACAATGCCAATGTGAAATTTCATTGAGTTGCGATGTAATCTCCACCATTGCTATATGCCAGATCTAACGGTCCCGCTGTACCTTCTCGCATGCGATGTATGATATGCTTTGCATCACATCACCAACTCCTGTCTTTATTTCATCACATCCTAAATAACTTATCGTGCAAATTCTTAACAATAAACACAAAAATCGTCGATGTGTGATGTGCGCATGGATCCTCCTCCTGAAATGTGTCCACTTCGCAACTTTCCCAACTTATCTTGCGAAGTAATCTGGGTCATCGATATTCACTATGATCCTTGTCATCTGATCTCTTCCTTTGGAAAACTTCTAAGAGTTTTCTCTAGATAAATTTCTTATGTTTTTCGACTGCCACCGCTTTACAGCTTCGTCTCCTCCACGCTACTCCTCCTGAGTTTTCTCTTCTGATTCTCACTCTAATTTATGGCCTTCACACTGCTGCATGCTTATCACACTGTCTTCAATCTAGAATACCATTGTGTATTCATTGACTGCATCCAGAATTCACATGTTTTTCTCCTTCTCGGTCTTCATACACATTTATTTGTTCCATACTAGAATCACATAGATTCTACCCAGCCATTAATTCTTCTATCACTCAAAAAAGACTTATACACCCATAATAATTCATGCAACAATAATTTATTACAAAAAAACCAGATTTTCTCAATTACGGAACTCTCAGCTCATAAGAGAGGAAAAAACACAGTCGTAATGAACTCAATTTCTCATTAATCAAATAAATTGTGCATATACAATAAAAACCTATTTACATTCTGTTTTTGGCCCGATGCGCCTTTACATGGCCCTTTTCTCTTCAACAGAACCCTCTCTGTTCTCATCTCTCTCCTCTTTACTCTAATTTTCTAATAATATTAAGCTTCCTTATGCCTTTGAGGCTTTACAAAAATATACAAAAGGTTCTGCAGCCAATTCTGGTTCAGATCTTCAATCTTCTCAACTAAATCCTAATAATCCTCTAAATCCACAAAATCATCAACTAATTCCTAAGTCTAGGATTCACAATCCCTTTGAAATCTCAACTAGCCTAAATCTCTCATGTTCTCCTATATTTGAGAACATTTACAAATATGCCTCACAATATTTAATTTAAACATATTCTAAATTTCTCACATAAAATCACTCAAAACATTAAAAATTACATTAATTCAATTCTTAGGAAACCAACTCCCTTGAAAAACATAAGACCTCCTAGATTCTACTAAATGTATAAATTTTTGGAACCATGATGCTCCTGCATCAGGCTATGACAATAGTAGTAGTCATAAGCTAAACTGCTCAAAACCTGAAAGTCAATGGATAAGGAAAATACATTTGACGTCAAAATCCTAGGACCCTAACATCCATGTTTCGATTAGTTTGGACAACTGCCTTATAATCCATCATTTTGATTGCTTATAAACCTAAATTTTGAGTAGTTTGGTCTTTAGAGTGTCAAGTCTGGAGTTCCTTTCAGTTTTTATTGTATTTTCCTAATATTTCCTCGCTTGACACGTTGACGTTGGAAAACATAGCACTCTCAGCGCGTATTTCACTATGAAAATTCATGCTTAAAACCCTGTTTCCCACCGTCTTCTCGCATTGGTATTAAAAGATATATTTTTTAGGGTTTCTTGAATGAAAGTATGGAATTTTTTTATCTCTAGAGTCGTCTTCATGCTCTATGTGCTTAGCATTTTGATGGATTGTTGTTAGATTCTTTGTGGTTTGCAAAAATTTGTGCCATGTCCAAGTAGTGAAAATGAGCTTGAGGTGAATCTTAGGCTCGTTGGGTAATTGAATTTATTGTTTTGTTTCTTGCATGTATGTTTGATGAGCATTTTATTTATTTTGGAAATCGGAAAGAATTTCATTTGCATTTGTTGAACTTTCATCTCACAGATTACTTCTAAAAATGCATTAGATTACATTTCATTCGAAATTTGTTGTTGATATTTTCTTTGAGCATAGATTACATTGCGTAGTGTTCAAATTTGATAAGTGCATCATTCATTTTAAAAGGAAATTGTGCATAGATTTCATTTGCATAGTTATCATGGGAATCATGCATAGATTACATTGCATGGTTTGGCATATTTTAATGCTTTGAACTGAATTGGAACTGTGAAAGTGGAAGATCTAGTTAGGAAGCTCTTGTTTGTTGTATACTTGATTGTTGCATCAATATTTTCACTTCTTCCCTATGCTAGATAGCTTTCATCGAAATGGAAAGATTATTTTCCTCATATTAGTTTCATTATAGGTATGTTTAGGGGACATCAATTTTGAGCCTTGAAATTGAAAGATAATTCAAGATAAACTTAAAATTTATATAAATTAACCTAAGGATCATTTGGAACATTAACAAAAACATCTAGAGGTCTAGGCTAGAGATGTGTTCTGGCGTCATTAAATGTAGGATTTGTCGTTGTTTTCCAGCGTTGTATCTTGAGGGTGATATCTCATTCCATGTGTGGAAGTGTATAGGACCATTCTCTAGTACTTTCGGGTATATCAGAGGTGCTCCACGCATGGTAAGTATATGGGAATCCTCTCATTGAACGGTTATGCATTAGACAACACTAATACGGAATACACTCCCACGTACCGTCATGTATATTTTTGGAGTCCCCACTACGTTTCTATACATCCATAGGTAACCGAGTTGTCCGCCTTGTATATCGTGATACACCAAACACAACATTTTGGGAGATTGGTTGCCATACGTTAATTCCTTGGCTCAGTAAGGTGTATATTCCAGTTCATGGTTGTTTGGTAAACCTTTATGCCTAGCTTACCCCTTTTTTATTTGTTTTTTGTTAAATTTGTTAGGTTTCCATGATTCGTTAGATTGGTGAGATCAAATGCACTGGGTAACATTAGACCAGTCTTTGAAGTCCTAGGGCCTAGCCTTCTTGGACTCAGAGAGGGCTCTCTCTATTTATGCAAAGGGTGTGAACTTGTTTGCTTCTAGGGTTTTTATTTTAGGCTAGTTGTTAAGTGTAGGGTTTTTTTGTTGGTTTTGGTTGGGTAAGATGACCAAGTATAATATATGGAATGAGGAAATATTCAAGTCATTGGACTATGGAGTCTATAAAAGTCATGGAAAGTTCAACAATGGGTCGGGGAGCATCATAGGGAAAATTTAGCATTGGTCAATGGATTTTCAAGGTTTACGGGAAATGATATGAACATCAAGTTTGTGAACAAAGGTAGGGTAAAGGGAAATCAAGAATCCTTTATCATGTAACCTTTTTAACAAGAAGGGACTTAAATACATAAGCATGAAGAATTAATCAACAGACAAGGTAAATCAGTAACTCTTTGATTCAACTTAAGCAAATAGGCATTCAAGACAAACATTCCAATGAAATATAGATGGCGAGAAACTCATTTAACTTCTAGTGATTTCACCTTCAAGGTTAGAAAACATTCAAGATACACATATAACTTTAATCAAAGAAGAGGGAACGCCTATGAAGATCTTTGAAACAATTTTTCAAGCATGGACAAAGGGTATGATCGAAACATAGCCTCTTTGGAAAACCTAAACAATGGTACTTCAAAGAGAGACCTCAAAACAGTGTTTTAGTGATATCAAATAAGCAGGGCTTACCATAAAACATCTAAGATATCTATTGTATTAAACCATTCATGAGATAAACAAGCTTAGGGGGTCTTGAGAGCAATTAATAATTCTCTAAAATGTCATAGCAAAGGAAAACATAAAGGCGGTGAAGAATTAAAAGAGCTAAGGTGCCTTTGAAGAAAATTTCTTAGTCTAAATCCTTTATACTACTGCAACACAGAAAAATGGAAACACAATGATATATGAGAAAAAAAAATGAATAGAAGCACTTCACCATTAACCAATCTCAAGGATCCTGCAAGCAAGCCTCCTCCATCAACAAGCAAAACAAGGCATTCACAAGCTCCACGATACCAATTTCTCTTTAACTTCCAAAGACCATATATTACTCTCAAGAGTCAGAAAATGCCGACCCAAATAATGAGCTCAAATGCAGTATTTATCTGCAAATGAGGAGGTGCTTCTAAACTAGGGTTCAGATGTCATTTATTACAGAGTTAATATGTTTCTGACCTTTGAGACCATGCAAGGCCCAAGGCAGAAGTACCTGAATGTGTTTCTCTGGAATAATAACTCCTAACCTAACTTTTGATTTAATATATGTGAAATGTTGACTTTGGGGCTTTGAAATAAATTTACAATAACTGCTGGTAGATAGAAAATATCTTTGACTGAGTGTAATGACTTTTTGATGCTTTATTGAAGAAAACAAAGCTGTAGGTGGCAAAATACCTTTGAAGAAGTAACTACCTCTGTATTTTTGATCCTTCGAATATGTTCCTGGGTTAATTTGTATTTATTTCATCATCAAACTCTATTTAGGCCTTAAAAATTTGGATCTGTATCTTAATTCTTTGTTTTACCATCCTTTCTCTTTATCTTGCCTTTATGACTTAATCTCTTTGATTAATATTTTGATCTTCTATCTTTAAAACTTTAATCCTTTAACCTTTATATACCCACCTTTACTTTCTTTAAACTCTGCTTTGCTGGCTAATCCTTTGCTTTTACCTTTTTATTAGTGATTAGCCTCTCTAATCTTGTTCTTTGTTGAGTTGCAGTCCTCTGACTATCTCTCCTCTTACTGTGCTTTTGTTTGTCTTTATTTTTTTTGCAGGGACGCGTTTCTTTCTCTGAAGGAGGGTTTAATTAACCATCGATGATCATGTTTCACTGATGGTCAAGCTACACAGAGGGCCTTTGGTCCTTCTAAATTTGATTTAAACCCCTGGATCGTCACCCAACGCTTCATCCATTGTTTCTGGACCATTGGAATGCATTTACTTGCATTTCTGCCATTATACCTGCACATGACACAAACAATTTTAGTATTTAAAGCCTACTAAGAGGGTTTGCTGCATTTTTGAGGTTTTGGGCTATCGGAGGTCGTTTACAGAGAAGGAAAGGGCATGGGATGCAGGGTTCCGAAGGCAGAACCAGCAGAAATTCAAACGGAGGCCGGAGGATTTGAAATTTGGCACAGAGGGATGAGCGGTTTTGAAAAACTGAAGGTGGTTTATCGCGCGGCGGAGGGGTGGTAAATGGTTTTGGGGGGCTGTGATGCGATGCCATTGGGAAATTTCCACGTGGCAGGGTGAAACCGCCCATTTCTCATGGTCGAGTGCATTTATATTTGCGATATGCACCAGGGATCGTCGGATCTCGGGGAGAGATATCGACGGTCATCACATGCCTTGGGGGCAATGAGCAGGTGGACAAGTTAGTGGGAGTGGGGACAGGTGGCAGAGCGTGAATGGGAACGAGGTATAGTGGAAAGCGGGGCCCCGGGCTCTCATTATTTTAAGTGAATACACCTTTTTATAAGGTTTACGGGGGTTTATATAACAAAGGCAAAGGGTTGAAAAATTTATGTCAGGGGCTTATATGAGGTGCGAGGCGAGGGTTATATGGCGAGAGGGGGCTAGGATAAAGGGGCTCGGGCCTTTTATAATATAAGTTCAGGTTTATATAAAAATAAAATAGGGACTTATAAAACAAATTGATAGGCTTAATTTTCGACTTAAAACAATGTAAAAGAGAATCTTTTACATTTTTTTAATATGTAAAGGAAAATGAGGAATGGGGGGATATTAATGAGGGTTTTGAAAAGGGGAAAAAGGGGTTTTCCAGATGGGGAGAGGAGTGAATGAGAGTGTAGGTAGGAGGAGTGAAAAATAAGATAAACCAGCCCATGGTGAGTCCTTTTGGAGCAACAAGATAAAATTTCAGAAGGCAGAGAGGAAATATATAGCAAAATAGGTTGATTTTGGATAATGAAGACAGTGAGATTTCTAAAACTCACAATATTCATAAATCTTGTTTTTATAAATCTAGAACAAATACTTAGTCATCTTCAAAATAGCAAAAATTATTGATGACTAACAGTGGCTCCACTTGGGGAGGGCAACTCCTTTTCAGGAGGTGTCCAGAACTTTCAGATATCAAATCTCTGAGTTTATGAAACCAGTGCCTAATATAATGGGCATATTTTTCTTCTTTATTTTGCTAATGTTTCCTCTCTGAAGTTATGATCTCATGAATCTTAAAAACATGGCTTCTTTAACCTTATTTCTACCTACCCAGCCTACTTTGTCTAACATTTTTTCTTCCTTGGGTGCACTTAAATTTGCAAACCCTTGACATTCTTTTATTTTTAAAGAAAAGACAAACTATCTACTTCTATCCTTATTACTTCCAAGAGTCCAAATTATTCTTGTGAACTCCTTTTATTCTCTACCTAGATTAACTGACTGTCAAGATTAAGCTATATTTCAGACTTCATTCTCTAAGCTATTGACATGAAATTGAAAACATGATTTGAACCAGGATTAAGCAATCTGATTCACCATGTGTTGTAGCATTGGGACAACTGCACATAGACATTATTTTTGTATAAATAAAACTAGAAATTATTAGGGTTGTGTTTCATCACTTGTTAATCATCTCGACTATCTTTCTCTTTGGTTCAGATTTGATCATGGAGAAACAACATATTTTCTTCCTAATCTACTCCTACTGACAAGTCAAGTTTAGATGGTTTGACAAGTTCTCTTTCACTAACCTATCAGCAATAAATTGAAAACATATTCAACCATGATTAGGCTAGAGGACTGAACAAGACTCCTTTCTTATCAAGTAGTGGCATTTAGGCTTGCACACTTTCAGTAGTACTCTTTTTGGGTATGGGGTTGTACCTCTTTTTCAAATCTGCCCTCTTTTTCCTTCTTTCTTTGTTTTTGTATTTTTGTTTTTATGATCTCTCATCATGCAATGTTATGTACAATGAATGAAAGTTTGAAACTAGGACTCTTGATAGAAATAGTGTTTGAGCATCCTGCCATTGACAGGACCTCCAAATAATTATTCTCCATTCAGTTCTTGTAAAAAGAAAGCATTATGACCTCTAACTGAATGAATGAGATAAGGACCTTTCCATAAATTCTCAAATTTTCCATGTTTACATTTGTCCTCCCTCCTGGAATCCCATTTCAGCACTGTGTCTCCAATGTGGAAATTGTTGGCTTTAGGTCTTCTGTCAAAGATTTTCTTTATGTTTTCTTGCACTGCTTGTGTCCTTTTTTAAACCTCCTCTCTTGTCTGTTGTAAGTGAATGGTTTGGTTCAGCCTCCTTTGCATGTCATTTTCTTCTGATTGCACTTCTTGGAGAAGCTTTATCACCGGGACTCCAAAGGATGTTGGGAAAATGGCATCCATGCCATACACTAGTTGATAGGGAGACATATTGATTGATTTCTTGGTGGTTAGTCTATCATACCATAGTGCATGTACTAGCTTGACATGCCATACTTTTTTATTCTGTTCCAGAATCTTCTTAATGATATTGACCAAGCTTTTGTTAAAGGACTCAGCTAGCCAATTACCTTGAAGGTAATAAGCTATGTAATGTCCTAATGTGATGTGATATTTATAACAAAATTCAACCAATCTTTTGGATGTAAAGGAAGTAGCATTATCTGTGATGATCTTTCTGGGGAAACCAAATCTAGACAAGATGTTTATCTCAAGAAATTTGATAATGATCGAGTCGGTGGCATTCCTAGAGGGGATGACTTCTATCCACTTGGTGAATTAATCAGTAGCAGTGAGGATCCACTTGTGTTAGGCAGATGAGGTGGGGTGAATCTCTCTAATGAAGTCTAAACCCCATTGTTGAAAAGGAGTTTCAACAGTAATGGGATGCAAAGGCAAAGGTAATATTTTGCTCTTGCCATCAAAAATTTGTCACTTATGGCAAGTCATGACCAGTTTGTGGGTGTCACAAAAAAGGGTGGGCCAATAGTATCCAGCCCTAAGGATTTTATTTGTTGTAGTTTTCTAGTAGAGATGACCTCCACAGTCTCCCTCATGCAGCTCATGCATGATTTTATCTACATCATCCCCAAGAAAACATTTAAGCAATATGCCAACAACATTATTGTAATACAGAACCCCATCTAAAATGCAGAAATTTAAAGCTTTTTGTTTCAAGAATCTAACTTTTGTCTTTGATAAAGAAGGAGGAGAATTAAGATAAAGAAGCACATATAGGATATCAGCATACCAAGATGAGTTCAAAAATACTTCTTCAATGTATAGAGCTGTAAACTCTTTCTGTTCTTCTGATGCATCAACCATATTCATGTCTAGTGCTTGGAAATTTGATTCAGCCATGAGTTTTGCTAATCCTTGTCCTTTAATCAGCTTAGTGGGTCTGATTTCTAAATCATATTCTAAGATAATAGAAATCCATTTACTCCTTTTACCATCAGGGTCCTGATTTAGAATGTCTTTGACAACTGTATGCCGAACAAAAGCAATGTTATGAGAGTACAAAATGTAGACTCGAAAATCTTTCAATGCTTTAATCAAGGCAAAGGCTTGTTTCTCCATGATGTTGTATTTTAGAGGAGCATCTCTAAGGGCTTTACTAAATAAGGCTATGGGTTGTTCTTGCCCCATCATGTTATTTTGCAACAACACTGCAGCAACAGTATGTTCAGATGCAAATGAGAAAATGTAGAAGTCCTTGGTAAAATCAGGACTGATTAGAACCAGTGCTTGGGTGAGTGCTTGTTCAAACAGTTCAAAAGATTGTTTAGCTTCCAAGGTCCACTTGACTCCTATCTCCTTATTGAGCATGTTTTTAATATTCCTCAATAGTTCAACAAGGTTGGGGATGAACCTTCTCAAAAAGCTAATCTTCCCAATGAAATATTGCAACTCCTTGATGTTTCTAGGATGGTTTCTTTGCAATATGCCTTCAATATTTTTGGGGTCTATTTTGATTCCTTCTTCAGAGATTATGTGGCCTATGATTTTTCCTTCCTGGAGACCAAACAGTGTTTTCTTGGGATTCAAAGATAGGCCATACTTTCTACACTTTTAAAAAAAAATTCTCAAGTGGACTAAGTGCTCTTCATCAGTCTTAGAGTAAACAGTGTTGTCATCAAGGTAAATGACTATGAAGTAACCTATGTCTTCTGAAAAATCTATGTCCATGGTTGTTTGGAAAGTGGCTCCCGCATTCATTAACCCAAATGGAATTTTGACATACATGAATGTACCCCAAGGTGTGGTGAAGGTAGTTTTGTGTTGATCACTTGGGAGTACTAGCACTTGGTTGTAACCGAAAAAGCCATCAAGCAGTGATATCCTCTTAGAGCCAACTGCCTTTTGAAGTATATGATCCATTTTAGGCAAGGAGTAGTTATCTTTTAGGGAGGCCTTGTTAAGATTTCTAAAATCAATGCAAAGCCTAATCTCCCCGGTCTTCTTCCTAACTGAAACAAGGTTGGAAACCCATTTTGAGTACCTAAGAGGAACTATGATCCCAACATCATACATATTTTCAATCTGTTTCTCAACTAAATGTAGTAAGATAGGGTTTATTCTCCTCAATTTTTGTTTGAATGGTCTCTGATTTTCCTTGAGAGGAATTTTATGTTGAATAATGCTTGTGTCATAGGATTTCAAGTCCTAATACCCCCATGCAAACACATCTTTAAACTCTTTAAAAAGCTCAATATATTTCTATTTTATGTGAGGAGGAAGAGTTTTAGACAGCTTGACCATTTTGGGTTCCTTCATGATGCCTATGTTATAATATTCTACATTAGTCTCCATGGGTTCAATCTTTGGTTTTTTAGCCACATCATTAAAATCCAATAACTCCTCTAATGGTGTAAGGCCCCTTGGTAATGTGTCATATTTACATTGTAAAACCTCAAGGTCCCTTTGATCTAGATTTTCAAACAATTCTGCCCTATAAGGATGTTCAAGCATATTTATATCAGTTGTAGAGGACAGCTCTATTTTGTGGGCTTGTTCTTCAGCAAAACAATATTCTTTATGCCCTAAGCTTGGTGTTGGTATTGCAAAATCATTTTTAGATTGCAGAAAATCATCAATTTGTTTATGCAAAGGGTGTGAACTTGTTTTCTTCTAGGGTTTTTATTTTAGGCTAGTTGTTAAGTGTAGGGTTTGTTTGTTGGTTTTGGTTGGGTAAGATGACCAAGTAGAATAGATGGAATGAGTAAATCTTCAATTCATTGGGCTATGGAGTCTATAAAATTCATGGAAAGTTCAATAATGGGTCGAGGAGCATCACAGGGAAAATCTAGCATTGGTCAATGGATTTTCAAGGTTTATGAGAAATGATATGGACATCAAGTTTGTGAACAAAGGTAGGGTAAAGGGAAATCAAGAATCCTTTATCATGTAACCTTTTTAAAAAGAAGGGACTTAAATACATAAGCATGAAGAATTAATCAATAGACAGGGCAAACTAGTAACTCTTTGATTCAACTTAAGCAAATAGGCATTCAAGACAAACATTCCAATGAAATATAGATGGCGAGAAACTCATTTAACTTCTAGTGATTTCACCTTCAAGGTTAGAAAACATTCAAGATACACATATAACTTTAATTAAAGAAGAGGGAACACCTAAACATCATTGATCATAGCTATGAATATCTTTGACACAATTTTTCAAGCATGGACAAAGGGTATGATCGAAACATAGCCTCTTTGGCAAACCTAAACAATGGTACTTCAAAGAGAGACCTCAAAATAGTGTTTTAGTGATATCAAATAAGCATGGCGTACCATAAAACATCTAAGATATCTATTGTATTAAAACATTCATGAGATAAACAAGCTTACGGGGTCTAGAGAGCAATTAAGACTTGTCTAAAATGTCTTAGCAGAGGAAAACATAAAGGCGGTGAAGAATAAAAAGAGCTAAGGTGCCTTTGAAGAAAAATTCTTAGAATAAACCCTTTATCCTACTGCAACACAGAAAAATGGAAACACAATGATATATGAGAAAAAAAAAATTTGAATAGAAGCACTTCACCACTAACCAAGCTCAAGGATCCTGCAAGCAAGCCTCCTCCATCAACAAGCAAAACAAGGCATTCACAAGCTCCACAACACCAATTTCTATTTAACTTCCAAAGACCATATATTACTCTCAAGAGTCATCAAATGCCGACCCAAATAATGAGATCAAATGCAGTATTTATCTACAAATGAGGAGGTGTTGCTAAACTAGGGTTCAGATGTCATTTATTACAGAGTTAATATGTCTCTGACCTTTGAGACCATGCAAGGCCCAAGGCAGAAGTACCTGAATGTGTTTCTCTAGAACAATAACTCCTAACTTAACTTCTAATTTAATATATGTGAAATTTTGACTTTGGGGCTTTGAAATAACTTTACAATAGTTGCTGGTAGATAGAAAGTATCTCTGATTGAGTGTAATAACTTTTTGATGCTTTATTGAAGAAAACAAAGCCGTAGGTGGAAAAATTTCTTTAAAGAAGTAACTACCTATATATTTTTGATCCTTCGAATATGTTCCTGGGTTAATTTGTCTTTATTTCGTCATTAAACTCTGTTTAGGCCTTAAAACTTTGGATCTGTATCTTAATTCTTTGTTTTACTATCCTTTCTCTTTATCTTGCCTTTATGACTTAATCTCCTTGATTAATATTTTGATATTTTGTCTTTAAAACTTTAATCATTTAACCTTTATATGCCCGCCTTTACTTTCTTTAAACTCTGCTTTGCTAGATAATCCTTTGCTTTTACCTTTCGATTAGTGATTAGCCTCTCTAATCTTGTTCTTTGCTGAGCTACAGTCCTCTGACTGTCTCTCCTCTTACTGTGCTTTTGTTTTTCTGTATTTTTTTTGCAGGGACATGTATCTTTCTCTGAAGGAGGGTTTAATTAACCATCTATGATCATGTTTCATTGATGATCAAGCTGGAAAAAGGGCCTTTAGTCCTTCTAAGTTTGATTTAAAACCCTGGATCGTCACCTAGGGCTTCATCCATTGTTTCTGGACCATTGGAATGCATTTACTTGCATTTCCGCCATTATACCTGCACATGACACAAACAATTTTAGTCTTTAAAGCCTATGAAGAGGGTTTGCTGCATTTTTAAGGTTTTGGGCTGTCAGAGGTCGTTTGCAGAGGAGGAAAGGGCATGGGATGCAGGGTTCCAAAGGTGGAACCAGCGGAAATTCAAATGGAGGCGGGAAGATTTTAAATTTGGCACGGAGGGATGAGCAGTTTTGAAAAACGGGAGGTGGTTTATCACGCGGCAGAGGGGTGGTAAATGGTTTTTGGGGGCAGCAATGCGATGCCATTGGGCGATTTCCATGTGGAAGGGAGAAACCTCCCATTTCGCATGGTCGAGGATCAATTAACCCCCGTGCATTTATATTTTTGATATACGTTGGGGATCGTCAGATCTCGGGGAGAGAGATCGATGGTCGTCGCGTGCCTTGGGGGCGATGAGCAGGTGGACAAGTCAGTGGGAGTGGGGACAGGTGGCAGAGCATGAATGGGCACGATGTATAGTGGAAAGCAGAGCCCCGGGCTCTCATTATTTTAAGTGAATACACCTTTTTATAAGGTTTACGGGGGTTTATATAACAAAGGCGAAGGGTTGAAAAATTTATGTTGGGGGCTCATATGAGGTGCGAGGCGAGGGTTATATGGCGAGAGGGGGGTAGGATAAAGAGGCTCGGGCCTTTAATAATATAAGGTCGGGTTTATATAAAAATAAAACAGGGTCTTATAAAGAGCTGATAGGCTTAATTTTTGACTTAAAACAATGTAAAAGAGAATCTTTTACATTGTTTTAATGTGTAAAGGAAAATGAGGAATGGGGGGGGGTATTAATGAGGGTTTTGAAAAGGGGAAAAAGGGGTTTTCTACAGGGGGAGAGGAGTGAATGAGAGTGTGGGTAGGAGGAGTGAAAAATAAGATAAACCAGCCCATGGTGAGTCCTTTTGGAGCAGCAAGGTAAAATTTTAGAAGGCAGAGAGGACATATATAGTAAAATAGGTTGATTTTGGATAATGAAGGCAGTGAGATTTCTAAAACTCACAATATTCATAAATCTTGTTTTTAGAAATCTAGGACAAATACTTAGTCATCTCCAAAATAGAAAAAATTACTGATGACTAAAAAAATTCTAAAATTTATCAATCGTGGAATAGCATCCTCCCTGTGGAAAAAATCCTTAGTTGATCTTAGGTTGAGACTAATGGCAACAATTCCTGAGTTTACCAATCAAGGAAACCCCTCCGATGGGAATCATTTTCCTTTTCCTTCTTTTGAAAATACTGGCGCTCCTTAAATGGAAATGTTGTCCCTTCCTGGATTTACCATTGGTTTTCCGGCTTGGACAGTTTAGCCATTTTCACCTCCTATGGTTCCAAATCTCCAAACTTCTTCTCAACCAAGTTCGCCTCCACCTGAACAACATCAACCTTTTGTTGATCCTAAAGTTGACCCTTTTCCTTGTTCGTTTGTTGTTTCTTCCCCACGTTCTTCGTCTTCACCTCGTGAAAGTATTGATTCTAGTAAATAGGAAGCTAAGAAGAAGAAGAAGAAGAAGAGGATGAAGAAGAAGAAGAAAAATAAGCAAAGGGAAAACCAAGTGACCATTACTACTGACGCAACTAAAGTGGAAAAACCTTCCAATCAGCCTTGCAAAGTCAAATTCCCTTGCAGGTTATGTAAGAGTGACTGCCTTATTAGAGATTTCCCTAATATTCCCAAGGTTTTAGAAGTGTGGTCCACAACATGAAAAATTTTAGGGGCTAATATTCGCAGGTGGGCTAATTTTCCATGATTTTTCCAATAACAATATTCGCCAATTTCCATTTTTTTTTTTAAATGATTCGCCCAAATTTTACAATATAAAATTATTTTACCTTAAAAATAACCAACATTATATAGAGATTATATACAAAATAATTATAAATTTGTATAATTTTACAAACATATCAATAAAATTTTATAGTTCACATATTAGGGACTAGTGAAATTCTCCAACATTTTAAACTTCAAGATAATTTTCCATCCTTAAAAATATCCCTGGTCCATAGGCTCACATCAACGTTTTTCATCAGCCTCTGGAGATCATGATGGTGATAAACCCTCGGCTAGTGAGAATAAGGTCTATGGAAAAAAAGGTAAAGTCAAATTTCCTTGTAGGTTATGTGAAGGGAATCATCCCATTCACCTTTTTCCTTATATGGATGAACCCTCCAAAATGTTGGATAACTTTACATCTTCTTAACCTCGTCTTCCTACTAGTAACCATAAGCTTTCCCCTGATCCTCCACTAGTTGATCAAGTGATTGATTAGAAGTCATATCTAATCAATCCCACTCTCTCTAAAAGTAAATCTTATGAGTATGTTCCCAACCAACCATTGGTTGAGAGAATGGTTAACTCAATTCCACCTTCAGTCGATCATACTTTTCCTATAGAGAGTGAACCTCATACCGCTCATTTTCTTCTTGTTTCTTCAGACTCGAATGAATTAGAGGGAAATCCTCTCATTCCCGAGGTCTAGGAGGGAAATTATTTCATTCCCATGGCACCCCCTCCAAGTATTTTAGTCGCTTCTTTTGATTGGAGTCGACTGGTAGGATATCGTCTTCCTTCTTGCGTGCCTCTTTAGATCACAGTACAAGCTTATAATATGGTCGTACTTACCACATTCGTAGATGAAGGTGCATATGTTAGTATTATGTCTTCAACTACTTGGAAAGATTTAGGTTCTCCGCAGCTTGTACCTGTTACTCAAAATTTGTTGTCTTTTAATAGAGGATTCAGTCAACCATTAGGGATCCTTCCTAGTTTTCCTATTAATTTCGAAGGAAAAACCATCTATATCGATGTGATGGTTTTCCAAGGCCCTTTGGATTTAAATTTACTCCTTGTGTGTGACTATTTTTATCTCATGGGATCTCTTCTCTCTTCTCTCTTTCGCATGATTTGATTCTCACATGAAGGAAGAATCGTGACCATTGATCATCTTTCGTTCATTGGTCATGATATGACCCCCAATCAACCACTATCCCCAAATGGTCCTTACATGAAAGTGGTATCTTCCTCGCCATAGGTTAATTATGTGGTAACATATTCCATGCCCACGTATGCTGATGATCTAGTTAGTGATACAATGTGTCATGTATTGGGGGAATTGGACCTTGATATGTATCCCTTCCAGAGTGCTTTTCTCCCATCTGATGAGAAAATCTTGGAGGCCATGACCTCTTATGGGCCATGATCAAAGTTTCGGAGCATAGTTCCCTGTCTTCTATCAAGATCCTTAAAAATGAAACAAGGTCCCTCAAAGTAGATTTCCTTTTCTTGTGTCAAGCTCCTTAAAAAATGAAACAAGGTCTTCAGAGAAGAGTTCATTTTCTTGTGTCAAGCTCCTTAAAAAAGGAAACAAGGTCTCTAGAACAGAGTTCATTTTGTTATGTCAAGCTTGTTAAAAAATGAAACAAAATTTCGAAGCAAAGTTCATTTTCTTGTGTCAATCTCATTAAAAAATGAAACAAAATGTCGGAGCAGAGTTCCTTTTCTTGTTTCAAGCTCGTTTAAAAAATGAAACAAGGTGTTGGATCATAGTTCCTTGTCTTGTCTAAAGCTCCTTAAAAAAATGAAACAACTCCCCTTTCAATTCGAGTCTTTGATTAGATCTCGTAAATTCCCATTTTATTCTTTCGCTTGATCTCATAAATGAACCTTTATTCCATCCACCTGTTAGTAACCAGTAGTCTAATTAGGTGAATGAAATGAAGCTTGTGGGGGGCATGTACCTCAAATTCAGTCATTATGCTGGGGGCATGCAAACTTATTCCAAGCATAGTTTGTCTTCATTTCAAGCTTGTGTAAAAATGAAACCACTTCCAAGCATATTTTGTCTCTATTTCAAGCTTGTGTAAAAATGAAACCACTTCCAAGCATGGTTTGTCTCTGTTTCAAGCTTGTGTAAAAATCAAACCAATTCCAAGCACAGTTTTATTTTGTTTGAAAGGTAGTATGTCGCTCTTGAACATCACACTTATCTGTATCTCATGTCGGGTTTGGGACATCCTCACTTTTTCACTTGTCTTACTAGGTTTGGAAAATCTATTTACCTCTCATTTGATTAAATATTGTCAACATCACCTTTGATCCTATTTTGAGTCAAATGTTGTCAAATTTTGGAGTCATGTCGTCGATATGTTAAAGAGAAGTCTCACCTAAAAATTCAAACCACTTATACCCTGTTTGACCGTCTCTACATCAATCCTGAATCACTCTTTCCCAATTTATCCTACATTTCATGTCGATGATGTGGGAAACGTTATGGTCCTCCTTTGACGGATCACTTCCTGTCGACTCCAGCTCATTATCTAGGAAGATGATCTAGAAACCCCATTTTAGTACCTTGGAGCTTGCATGCCTCAACAGAAGGTTCTTTGCATTCAACAACAAGCTCACACCATTGGCCTTCGATCAAATGATTCTAAGATTGTTCGACTTCAGCCCCATTTTTCGCACTCATAGATTATGTTGTTGTACCCTGAGAGCCATCGTCGTCATTGGTGATTTATCTCATGCATGTTAACGGTTTACATCATTGACCGGAAATTGGGTAGTTTCTACCATGTTCTACTTCAACACATCTATTCACATGGTCAGATTCATACTTTTGATGGACCGAGATAGCGACGAAGACCCTGGGTTTTCTTTGGTAAATACAGGCTACGTGGAGTTATTCATGATTGTACACATATCCTTTCTAGTTGGATGGTTGCGCCCATGCCATGGATCCATGTATTCATATATTCATGATCCTTTTCAGTCAGATGGTTGTGTCTATGCTGTGGATCCATGTATTGTTAGATTTATTCTCAAATATGTATTGTTAGGCATACTTACAAAAGAGATGTCATATACAGATATGTCTTAATGGTGCTTCTCTAAATTCCTTTCTTTTACTTCTAAATCACTTCATCCATCACTTTTCATTTTGACTTCATGCTTTAGGGGGCATCTATTAACATTATTTTGTCACATTCCACTTTGTTTCTTCATGCCACCAATGTCACAAAATATGTTCTCCATAAAAAATGCCTACGATATCCCTGAAGAACTAAAAGAATACTTGATTTAAAAATATTTTGAAAAGTTTGTCAAGAACCTTGTTTTACAAGCCCAGCATGCTCTGCATCGCTAATGACCCATGCTTTTCACCTTTTGAAAAACATGTGTCTAGCGCTGGTAGCAAGAATTTTGTCAGGAAAATCCCAAAATGGAGGAGAAGCTTCTCTTACTAGCAGCCTTGAAAACGGCGACGTGGTTGAAGGTTGTTGATGATAGGAGCGAGACCTCCCATTCATGGCCAGGGATCCTCTTTCCATGGATCTTTCCCTTAATATTTGGAACTCCTCCCACCTTTTATGGATCCTCAACTCCCTCTCCTTCCATATAAATGAAACCCCTACCATCCTCTAATGGTTGGTTGTGAGACTATGAGCTAAAGCATGCCTAATTGTTTCCCGTCCGTGAAGGAGGAATTTTTTTGAAGGAGAAGGATAGGACTTGGAGTCTCAACTGAAGGAGGCATCCAACATCAAGGCTTCTAGTGGTATTTATCCCTTTTGATTCTATTAATAATACATTATATCTTTCCTTTCCATAAATGTGTCTATTATTGCATGTTTATTGTAGTGGTCATTGATCTACTACATAGCTTATACTAGAGATTGTTATGATTTGCATCCATTTTTGTCTCCACTTGTTCTTCCTTGCAGGCATTTATTTTCATCGACAGAGAGGAGATCATGAGCATGGAAGTAAAAGAAGAAAGGTTGACACCAAAGGCAAGCATTAGCATAAAAAAGAGGTAGGACATTTATCCTCCTTTGTGTTTTTTCTAGCATAAGTTAGGAAAGGTTGCATATATTTGTCTCGTTTGTTGATAGATCCTCCCATAGGACTAGAGGGATCGTTTCTATACACATAAATTATTTTATGCACAACAGTAGTCATATTCTGCAAGGTTTTGAACTTTTCATCCCAAATGTGCCGCTTGTTTGTGAGATTGCATCTTGAGCATCAGTTGGTGTGGAGCATTATCCATTTATTTCTCAATAGGAGTGTCGATGTCATTGTATCTGTCGTTAAAAGTATTTCGGTACATTTGTAATGTTTTTTTATGTCATTGTATCTATCGTTAAAATTATTTCGGTAGATTTGTAATGTTATTTTACACTTCATCTGAACATAAGACTAAAATTTTTCAGTGAGTAATTAGTTTTGATTTTTTTGTGGAGCATTGAGTTAATTTGGAAGTGGAAGTGACACTCCAATAAAAAGTGTGGAAGTTGTAGTGTTCTCATGGGAAAAGCTAAGAGGCTAAGAAATTCAAAGCAACAAAAAAAGTTGTTTGACGTGTATTTGAAAGAATTGGAAGTCAAAAGGCAAAAGAATTCCTTGGAATTTAAATGCATGAAGGAATGTGTAAATGACAACAGTCTTCCCTTGATTGCAGATGAAAAGACAACAAAGGAGGCTTGGGATATTCTTGAGAGGACTTTTGGTCTAAGGGGGAGTAATCAAGTCGAATATAGTAGTGGCATACATCTTTTTGTAGCAGTGTTTGAAGATGAAAATGAAGATGGATCTGTAGCAGAAAATCTACAGAGAGAGGAAGAGTTTGGTGAATCTCATCACACTGTTGATGATGTGTCACCAGCAGGAGCTGATTTTGGCATAGATAATTTTGCCAATGGAGAATCAGTTGATTCAGTGGATCCAGCAATTGAAATTGTTGATGTTAACTTTGAAAAATAATAATTAACTGGTGATGAGTGGTTTTAGATGATGCAACATAAACATCTTATTGATACGTTGTTATTTGGTAACAGAAACCCACTTGTGTCTGGAAACCAAGTGGAAGGAAACATGTTTGTAGAAGCAAAGGTGGAGAATCAAGACTATGAGACATCGATAGAATCAAAGAAGGAAGAAGAGAAGAAACATCTGATTCCAAAGAAAAATGAACGGAACGAATATGGTTATGAAGATGTTTTTTTTATAAAAACTTAATTGTATTGATTTTGTATGTGCGGATGTTAAAAGAAACTGAGATGAAACAACAAAATTTGAAGAAGACTTAAAGTTCCTTGAAGCATGGCTTGAAACGCCATGTGTTGATGAAGTCTACATAGAAGTTGCAGAAGTGAATGCTGAAAGAAACTTCAATGATGTAGAAAATGAAAATTTCATTTATTGGAGTCCTGCAGAGATAAAATTCTATTATGAACTTATGTTGCAGCAAATTGATAATCAGAAATAGCAGATGACATGTGGCAGCAGTCCACATACAAACAAATTTTTGAAAAGGTAATGGACATCCATGGACAACCTAAAATGATTTTCTATGTTTTGGAAGAGCTACAACATCAAATGAAGAAACTAAAATTTGGATCCTATAGAAAAAAGGCAAAGATGAAATAGTTCATAGGATACAGGATCTCGAAGAAAATGAAAAAGAAATAGAACTAAAGAGATGATGTCAAGTAATAGTTTTTGAGTCATTGTAAGCCGAGCTGAAACTTAGAACAACAGGCATGTTTAAGTTATGTTGAGTCAAGGTTATGTTGTCGATCATAATTAAGAGGGAGTGTCGGAGATTAATTACGACCACCTATCAATTCATTGATAATGCATTGTCACCACCACACTGCACACTGCCTCACCCAACATTGCCTTACTTGTTGATCTTCGAAGGGGTGCAACCACCTTAAATTGTTCAAATTTAAAGGGCCATCATCGCCATAACCCTTTTGAATTTAAGGGAAAATTAACCGACATAAGTTTTCTATAAATATAGTTGAGTTGGGATAGAAGGATGCACAATCCGGATGGATGGTCCAACATGTAACGAAGTTGTAGCTGCAAGGATGCACAATCTGGATGCATGGTCCAAGATGTAACGAAGTTGTAGCTGCATACTCTGTTGTAGCAGTTGCGTAGTGAATTGTAGTAACACATGGCCATTGTAATTGTCTTTTGGATTTATAAATTTGATATCTTGTAAGCCCAATAATCATAATTCTTCCCATTGAACTATGGTAGTTGGGGATTAGTTAGGCTTGTGCCTGCTGCTGCCATCTTAACTGTGTAAACACAACCTTCTCACTGTTGGAGAATCCTCTTCTCAAAAACAACCTTTTAGCTTCTTCAGTAAAGAATATTTTCTTTCACTGAGAGCCTAGACCTGCTCTGATACCATGTTGAAAATTATGAATAAACACAAACAACAGAGGGATGTGTTTCCCCCACAACACAAAGAATGCAATTTATGTGGAAATAACAATCATACACAAACAAAGCAAGCAAAAACACACAGGAGAGGATTTTTTTTTTAATTTATTCAACTCTTCTCTATTCATTCATCTCTCTCTCAGAAAACATATAAGATTACATTGCTTTAATACAAAATTTGCTGAAGCTTGAAGATTGAATGCGATTCAATGCAAAACGGGACTCTTAACAACAAAGACGTCCTTCCACCTGTTTTGTTTTTTTTACACGAAAACAACATACAAAACACAAAATAACAGACTTGAAATATTATTGGTTTCAGCTGCGAAACCACATCGCATCCATGCCTCCATCACAAATCGCATATCGGTGATTTTAACATTTAACTGGGTGCAATACGGGAAACCTTAAAAACTTGCGATTGCGATGTGATGTGGCACTTATCGCATCGGAACTTAAAATGTTTAACTTGCGAGTGCTATCCTCCTGAGCCTGCGGACGCTTTATGTGAGCTACCCTCCTAAGCTTGCCACGTGCGATTGCGATCACATCGCAACTCAAATAACATAACTTGCGAGCACGTAAAAGGTAAGTCATAAAATTTTCAAAGTGCGAACTTACGGGTGGTCAAAAAAAGTAAATGATAAAAAGTGTGAAGTGTGGGTGTCTTAAAGGTTAAAACTTAAAATGTGTGAAGCGCGGATTGCAGGCACACTAAAAGGTAAACGGTAAGTTGTGCGATGTGTGATGACAATGTCGCATCGCAACATTCCAAGGTTTCGGTGCGGGGCTTAAAGTTAAATCTTAAATGTTGCGAAGTGTGAGTTGCGACACGGTAAACAGTCTGAAGTGTGATATGATGGAAGGTAAGGAATAAACTAAATGCAAAGGTTTGTGGGCGGTCTTGGTAATGCAGCAAGGTTGGTGGGTCTCGCCGATATCGCATCGGCGAAAACTTAGTTTCAGCGAAAGGCTTAAGATGTAAACAAAAAAAACTTGCTGGCTATGAAGGTCCATGGCGAAAAAAAAATTAAACGCAGAGTGTGGACTCGAGTACTCTGTTTTGATTTTGCATGAAATGCTTCGAGATCTGAAACCTGAGCTTCGTTCTTCCCCACAAAAAATTCAATGAAATGTAGGCTACTACCACTTTTATTCATGACGATGGTTGGGAGTATTTCCAACATTTATAAATATTATGTCTATTTAGCACTCAATCACTACTTTAATTAAAATGTAAGGATCAGTTCAGTAAATTACTTCCCAATTTTATGTTCCATAGAACTCTGAATGAAATTTTATTTTAATACAACGTTGTCTCGAATTTTGTATCAAAATTCTGAAAGAAAATTTTACTATAACACAACGTTGCTTCAGATTCTGAACAACGCAAAATTCGTCTTACATCACTGAAACATGATCTTGAACCACACAAATTTCTCTTACATCATTGAGACATCACACTTCACACTTTCACACCTTCAACATACATTCTAACTGCACCTTGTAGTCAACAAATTACTTCAGAATTGCTTCACAACGACCAAAAACAAACGAAGAGACTGAACATTAAACCCTGGATACTGTAATTAATTAATGAAGGCCCTATATATTTATTATATCTTTTCCCGTACCGCGTCCTTTCCAGACATGTTTCCTGAGTCCACCAATATGAATATTTCCAATGTAATCTCTCCACTCAATATCCCTAACATCAAATCCGAAACTCTCTCGTTCCTCCGGAGAGAGCTCCTGGGACAACTTTTCAGAATTTGAGATATCGAATCTGCACAAATATATACAAACAATAGTTTATGTATGGAAATAGTTAGCGGTTTATTATAATAATTTTCGGCATGAAATCTTCGCTCGTCTTGAAACAACTCACCTTGCTTTACAGAATAAGTATGGCTCGTGGATTTTGGCCAAGTATTGCAATTGTTGCACGACATGTTCTAATGATGACCCATTTATCTGCAAGAACACCTTGAGTTTATAATGAGTTTATCTGCAATAACACTAAGTTAAGTTTTGATTTTTCTAAATATATAATATTTCGAAATATTCTAAGAATATGTAATTAACAAGCTGCTAGGTAAATACAGAATAGTTTTGCAACTTACACTGCTAGGAGAATCAAAAGCTGTGTCCAAAGCCTGCCTATAGTTCTCCATAGTATTAATCAAGGTCATTTCCTTCAGCAATATTACTGGCTTTCCGTTGTGATCAATGTATGGATTACATTTAAAATGTTCAAATATTATATTAACAACTTCTCCTAATCTTAATGGATTTGCCACGGAAGAAGCAACGTGATAAACCTTTACGCCTGGTTTTCCTGCATGCTTTGCCATGGCTGCTAAAATTGCATTTACAACCATATCTGCGGGTATCTGTGATTTGAATTCAAAAAACAATAACTCATTTAATGAAAAAGGGGAATCTCAAAGGATTAGGAAACAGTTCTGCACATTGCTTTATGGATACTGACCACATCTAACACAGTATCTGGATCGCCCAACAAGCAAGGTACTTGACCTTTGGCATGGTACGTAATGATTGGATCCATCATTCTGTAATTTGAATAGTAGATTTAGTTGGTGTTATATAACATTAATATTCGCTTAGATTCAACCCACAAATGATTATACTTACCGATGGCCTTCAATCCATCCAGGAAAAGGTTGCTTGCTTGTGCTTTCAATAACAGTGGGACGAACAATAACTACTGGTAAATCTTCCCTCCCATTAGCTATTATCATCTCGCCCATTGCCTTGCTGAACGCGTATGTATCCTGCCATCCGTATGATTTTGCCCTGTAAAACAACATTGTCATCACTTTAGAGAGAGAAAATTTGAACCTTCAAATTTAACATATATATATATAGAGAGAGAGAGAGAGAGAGAGAACTATCAAATTTGAACATTCAATTAATAACGGTTAAAATTTAACTAATATCAATAACATAAGTATATTAATTTTGGATCTTTGATTTTACTAATAACATATTTAATTCATATATTAATTTTGGATCTTGATTTCCTAATTGCTAAGCAATGACTAATTCCTAAGTATATTAAATATTAATTTAGAAATGAATTTGACTCTTAAGAAACATCTTACAAGCTGAAGCTGTAGTAGTAGTAAAAAGATCTTGAATATCTTTCCTTTACTTAAAATTGGGCTAAATAATATATTAGTAAAGCTTAAAAAATTATGAGTATGTGTTGAAATTGTGCTAAATAATATATTAATAAAGCTTAAAAAATTATGAATATGTATTGAAATATATTTCTGAATTTAAGACACAGCATTTGATGTAAGCTTTTGTGATCGATAATGTTTAGATTTATTTTTTTCAATTAATTACATTACTTTTTTAAAATAGACTAAAATCACATTAAAATTAAAATAATTGTTTAAATTTTACTTTTACTATCAAATTCCAAAATAATTCATAAATTTAAAATCCACCAACCCAAAACATATTCGCACTTAAAAAACACACAACAATCTTTATACCCATAACTATTACAAAACCATATTCACACTATAAAGAAAATTCCAAAATAATTCATAAATTTAAAATCCACCAACTCAAACCATATTCGCCCTATAAGGAACACACAACAATCTTTATATCCATAACTATTGCAAAACCATATTCACACTATAAGGAACACAAACAACCATCAACCATCTTTATACCCATAACTACAAGGAACACAAATAACCATCAACCATCTTTATACCCATAACTATTGCAAAACCATATTCACACTCTAAGGAACACAAACAACAATCTTTATATTGTTACCTTTCCATTCCCAAATCTTTCATCTTTTGAGTGACTTTCGCTTTCTTCAACTTGCAGTTTTTTACATTCGAAAATTCATGCTCAAAATCTTCCAGAGCTTTCTCTGCTAAATGAAATTCAGCTTGCACGTCCAGAGTTGGAACATTATAGGCTGATTTCTCCCCGGCTATAGTGTACCCCATCTGAAAAGGCTCCTCCACTGATCGACCTTGTAACTGCCCGTTCACATATGCTGCAATGAAATGGAGCATTACAAATGAAAGCGCAACTGTTGATAAAGAGATCGATGAGTTACTAAAGTTAGAAACCGAGAATGAGATCGATGGGTTACCGGTGAACATGTGCGCGAAAAGTTGGGGTTTCTCGCAGCATTTGCCAAACTCCAGAAGGCGAGTAATTGCTTTGTGTTCGTTTCGTAACATCATATCTGTAATAGTACGAGTTTAATTGTATATATAGGGAAAAGAATGATATTTTTGCAAACCCACTTTCACTGAAATCTTTATATAATATGAGAAAATCTAATGTATGATTTTGTTATAAAAAAAAGTGTTTATATAATATGAAAATCTAATGTATGATTTTGTTATAAAAAGTGTCTAAGTATATATATATAACCTTTCATCAAATGCTGTAGTGGCTGCCAGTGACAATAATGTCCACTTCCTTGGTGAGCACATGGACCATATCTTTTTCAATTCCAAGATTTTGTTTCGTCATGTCTCCAGCCACAGGGACCACTCTTTTCACCATGAATTCGTGGAATTCATTGCCATGAATTTCATGCAACCCGTTGAATAACTCGGTGTTCAGAACCTAATTTTCACAAATCATTAGAGGTGAACTCAGCATCACATAAGTCTGCATTATCAATCTTGTCAAAATAGATTGCTCTACACAATAATTAATAGATTAGGAAACCAGTAATCTCAATAATGCTGAACAGAATACTTGTCTTACTTCATTATTCAATCTATTTAATGCAGACGTGGAGTCGTGAGCCCTGATTATCAAATACAGCTTTCCCACGTCTGGTTGCATCCTCAGAATTTTTTCTATCAACACTGCATATAAAACAACCGTAATATAAGTATATAAATCAGCTTTTAGTCTACTAAGTATGTAAATGAGCTTTTAGTCTACTAAGTATATAAATGAGAATAATTAATAACTTGAGGAAGGTGTCGCATACCTTTTGCCAGAAAACCCGTGGCACCTGTGATGAGCAAGTTCTTCTCCCTCAGAAAATCTACAATTCCAAGACCCGTGCATGGAGTTGTATCGGTGATCTCCATATTCTTCTCAGCAACTGTTGCCTCCCGTAATACTCTTCTTTTGTTTAATGAAAATAAAGTGCCTTTTGACGAACATGCTTCATGTTTTCCCCTCATCAATGCTAACCCATCTGAGTCCAGCCCTGGGCAGCAAAATCGATTAAGTGTTCTCGATTTATTATCTCCGCGATGATTTACTAGTGCGGAGTTGCGCCACAAACAACACAACGGGATAGTCCTCTTGAATGGGAGGAGCAATTCTGATTTCTTATGCAAATAAGAAGCAGACAAGAAATCTGAAGTGAGCTTGGGATGCATAAATGTGTGTGATAGACCCATTGTATACCGACACAATTTTACACACAAATTTATTAACACAGACTAAAAAGGAGAATTTTAAAATGCTGAACCTATGTTGTGTTCCCAGACCTCCTCGGACCTATCTGTTATATATAGACTTTGTATTCCACAGCAAATGACGGAGCGACCACCTCATCATCTCACAGTACGCTGGTGAATATAAATCGACCACATCGCAGTAATGACTCCGACCAATGAATGAATGCATTCTTTAAACCAAATTTATTGAAAGTACAACTTCCAACAACCAACTGCAACACATGTTGATAATATCTAGCACTAGCACAATCATAGATATTGATAATAACTAGCACAATGAAATCTGATTGATATACATCTCATATCATTAAAGATAATTGATATACATTCAAAATAATATAATTACAATAGTTAATATAGTACAATGGCATCTTATTGATATAAATTTCATATTATTAAATATTATTAAAGATAATTGATATACATTCAAAATAATATAATAGAGTTATAATAGTTGATATACATGGTTAATAGAGTTGATATAGAATAGAGAAATTTTATTCATATGGATTTTATATCATTAAAGATGATTGATATACATTCAAGATAATATAATTAAAATAGTTGATATATATGTGGGTAATGTAACACAATGACATCTAATTTATATACATTCCATATCATTTATATACATTCCATATCATTAAAAACGATTGATATAGATTCAAGATAATATAAGTAAAATAATTGATATATAGTCAATATGGTTGGTATATATTTTATAGTATAATTATATAATTAAAATGAATATATATATAATTAAAAATGTTTGATATACAATAAGTATCAATCATTTTCTAAGTTTCAAAATTTTTCAATAATCTTCATTGTATAATTATATAATTAAAATGGTTAAATATATAATTGACACTATAATTAAAGATGTTTGATGTACAATAGATATCAATCATTTTCTAGGTTTCAAAATTCTTCAAAAAACTTCATTTTTCAAGATGGATGTAACATACATTAATAACATGACAATAACTATCACAACTATCTCATCAAAATAAAAAATGATTCGTACAAATTCATCCACCACCATTTTATGTCATTCAAAATTAATAATAGCTTTTTCAAAGTTTTAAATTGAATGATGTTTATTGACTATATAAATTAATTTTAATTATGTGATGGTGTTTATCTACTTACAATTGATAAATAATAACATAATCATATAATTAAAAGAAATGATGGTTGATATACATTAATTAACAATTTTACACCATTTAAAATTAATGTCTATTAATTAAATTATTACTTAGTACAATGCACATTGATAGCATGATAAGAATTAACACAATCATAAAGATGGTGGATATCAACCATTTGGGAATGATGTCTACTAATTATATTAACCATTTTTAATTATGTGAATTATGTTCATTTATTTACAACTGATAAATACTGATACAACTATATAATTAAAAGTAGTGGTTAATATACATTATTTTTTTCCACTTGAAAAATATGAGAAATTTACAGTTAAAATATTTCTAGCATCTCAATATCCAAGCGCGCGTGCGTCCATGGTCGCCCTGCAGTTGCCCTAGCTGCTCCAGGCCGACACCTTCCTCCTTCGAGCGGGCCCCTCTGCTATGGATCCCGGAGGCGGCCCTGCGGTCTCTCCTCCTCTGCCCCCCGAGCTTGAAGCTTTTAGATCCCTCATTGCAGCCGCGGGCAATCGTCCTTCATCTGGCTCTCAGCAGAAGTTTGTTAAAAAATTGGAAAACATCCCCACGGTATCTCTGCCGGTGGAAGAAACTTGCAGATCCGCTTTGAATCTGGCCGAAAGAGGCCTCATTGACCAGTTCACGGGGTTATGGCCTTCCCCGAAAGCAGTCGAAGAATGGGTAAAAAGGAACTGGATACCTCTGGTCAAGGAAAGCATCAAGAGTCATTTCATGGGTAAAGGATTCTTTGTCTTTGTCTTTGACAATGTGGAAGACAGAAGCTTGATCTTTAGAAACGGGCCATATTTTATGGGTCCTCAAGGTCTTTATCTGAACAAATGGTCGCCAGACTTCGACCCAGCTCAGGACGTGCCCACGGCTGTGCCTGTCTGGGTGCGCCTCCCTCACCTTCCCCTTCATTGTTGGAATCAGAGATCGTTGTAGTCCATTGGCAATGCCCTAGGCAGATACATAGATCAAGCGCCGAGGAAGGACCAATTCTCCTGTGCTCGCATATGTGTTGAAGTCGACTTAGAAATTGGGCTTCCTGAAGCCATCAAACTCTCGGTAGCAGACTGGTCTCATAACCAGGAGCTAGACTACGAGTAGCTCCCCTTCAAATGCCGACACTGCCATGAATACGGGCACTTTGCAAGATACTGCAAGAAGAAAAATGAAGAGACAATAGAGAAAGAAAAAGGAGAACAATGGAACCAAGTAAAGAAACCCGAAAACAACAGACAGAACAATAAAAACAAAGGAAAAGGGACGGAGAAAAAATTAGGGCAAGAAAGTGTAAGCATCCAAAACACAGGAAGCAAGGAGACCATCAGCACCGATACGGATAAAAATCCCTTCGAATCTCTCAAATCCCATCCAGATCCTCCAGAGGCAGAGCTGGACGGTCCTACTCCGTTGAACAATATCGTCACTCCAGATCCAGGTAATACTTCAATCCCTCCCCCTGGCAATACCTCTTCCCCTACTTATGCAGATATTATCAAAACAAAGAAGAAGAACACAGAAATCATGGGCTCTTCGGATGATGAGACCTTCGAGAGGCCATCAAAGAGAGCTGGGAGGAAATCAAATAAGGAAACCAAGGAAGAAGAATCAGAAAGACAAAAAACCCTAGGTATTCAAGCCACCGTAGAGATGACCCTCGGAAGGAATACTAGACTAAGGACTCCCAAGGGAGGTGGACCTACCCCTTCTAGTTACAAATGATGCAGATGGTCTCTTGGAACTGTAGGGGTTTGGGGAATCCCACTAAGGCAAAGGCTATTAAAGATCTTTTGAAAATGGAATCCACAGACATTCTCATGCTCCAAGAGACAAAAATAGAAGGGGAGTCTCTTCTAAACACAAGCAACACAAAATGGAAATTTGATTCAGGCAAGGTAATCAGTGCTAGAGGCACGGCTGGGGGAATAGGCACATTCTGGTCTCAAAACCTCTTTTCACTAGAAAGATCCTACGAAACTCAACATTGGATTTTTACCGAACTGCGCCATAAAGCTAGCAATCTAGTCTTGGCTCTGTTTAATTTGTATGTCCCTGTTCATTATGACGAAAAGAAAGAGTGCTGGAAGTCACTCTCAGATAACTTAGAGCTGCTCAATCCCCATAATTTAATCTTAGGTGGTGATCTGAACATCATTCTGGATCATAAAGAGAAGAGAGGTGGGAACTCTTCGAGGGATCCCCTCCTCTCCACAATGGAAGACCTTATTCTCCAGTGGGATCTAGTAGACTTTAAGCCTGTGAAAGGAGAATATACATGGACCAACAACAGAACAGGGGGAGACCATATCTCAGTTAGGTTGGACAGATTCCTCATCAGCAGCTCCATAATGTTGGATAATAGAATTTTTTTCACCAAGATCCTCCCAAAACTCACTTCATATCACAAACCAATCCTCCTATGTCTGAAGGAAGAAGAAGATTTAGGCCCTCTGCCTTTTCGATTTAATCCTCTCTAGGCTGAAAGAGAAGGGTTCTTTGAAACAGTCCATACTGCTTGGAGAATAGAGGTTTCAGGCTCCCCAAGCTTTGTGTGGGAGCAAAAAATAAAAAATACTAAAAAGGCCTTAAAAGAGTGGATAAAGAAGGCTCTAAAAACTCCCACCAGTCAGAGGAAAGACGATGTCCATCAGTTGGAAGATCTCCAATTTGAATTGGAAAAGAAAGACATCTCCTCTATGGACTTAATTGAGGGAAAATCTGCACAAAGGAGAACATATAATTCCTTCAGAAGTGAAGAAGAGCACCGACGACTTAAGTCCCGCAGCTTGTGGCTCAAAGCTGGAGATAGGAATACATCATACTTTCACAGACAGTTCAGGGCCCGACTATCAAGGAACCACATCGCAGAAATCACTACAGCTAGCGGTGAGGTGTGCAAAGGTTTTGATCAAGTCAAGGCTGCTGCTGAGGAACATTTTCATAAACTCCTCACTGTTGAAAGGGATGGGAGTGAGGAGGATACAACAGACTTTCTAACAAAAATTCCAAAGCTAGTTAGTTCTGAAGACAATGCTTCCCTCTTGAGTCTGGTCACGGAAGAAGAAGTCTTAAAAATCGTGTGGTCCATGGAGTCGGACAAAGCTCCTGGCCTAGACATATTTTCAATCCATTTTTATAGAATTTGTTGGGTGCTAATCAAACCTGATCTCCTCAAAATGATACATGGTTTCATGAGAAAGGCAAAGGTGGGTGGCGGCATAAATTCCACATTCCTAGCATTAATCCCCAAGGAAGCAAACCCTGGCTCTTTTGACAGATACAGGCCAATTTCACTATGCAATGCTTCCTACAAGATATTGGCCAAACTCCTGGCGAACAGACTAAAACCTCTCTTGCAAAAGCTGATTTCTCCAGCCCAAGGAGGATTCGTGAAAGGAAGACACATTCTGGACAATGTCATCCAAGTTCAGGAAGCTCTGCACTCTAGCCATTCCCGCAAAGAACAAGGTATGATTATTAAATTGGACATGTGTAATGCTTTTGATAGAGTTAACCGATCCTTCCTGTACAGGGTTCTCTCCTCCTTCGGATTCAGCCAAGACTTCATTAACCTTATTAAAGCCTATTTAGAAAAGACATGGATAGCCCCAATGGTCAATGGAAGACTGGCGAATTTCTTCCTAGCCACCAGAGGATTGAGGCAGGGCTGCCCTCTTTCCTCTTTTCTCTACATTTTTATGGCTGACTCCTTGAGCAGAAATATGACCAAGGAAAAACATAATGGCAGCATACCCGGTATTAGAATTGCGAATGGAATTGATCCTGTGAACCATGCGTTCTTCGTCGATGACTCGCTTCTGCTCGGGGGAGCCTCAACAAGAATCGCAAATTCCTTCAGAAATATCCTTCAGAAGTTCTGCAGTGTCTCGGGAGCTCTCATAAGCGAGAGGAAAAGCACAGTCTACGGTTGGAACACAGAGCACCACACTATTGAGAAAATTTCCAATGATTTGGGCTTCACAGGTTTTGCAGATTGGGACAAAATGAAATACTTGGGCCTTCCAATTATGCTGGGATCCAATAGGAATCATCTCTGAGAAGATGTTATTTCAAAATTCAAGAAGAAGATCGTTGCGTGGGGAGGTTTCTAGCTCACCACTGGAGGCAAAATCGCGCTCATCAAAGCAGTTCTCTCTGCTTTGCCCACTTATCAGACTGCTTTGATGCTGGCTCCAAAAGTAATCATAGATCAGATCTCCAGGTTAATGCGCAACTTCTTGTGGAATGGTGGTCGCAGAAATCATAGCAGATTCCATTTAATTAGCTGGGACACAGTGAAATGTTCTCTTGCGGAAGGTGGATTGCAAATGCGTGACCCATTGCACGCCAATTTTGCGTTGGGTTGCAAAATTCTATGGCAGCTCATTGCTGAACCCAATCATCCTGTCAGCCAGATCTTTAAGATCAAATACCTCAAGAATCGGCCCTTAATTTCCTTTTCAGCGGAGAAAAGTCCTAAAGGTACGCAGGCCTGGAAGCTGTGTAGCAGAGGCATCGATTTTTTTAGATCCTATCTGTATAGAATTCCAGGGAACGGAAAAAAACATCAGGCTTTGGAGAGACAGTATAAAGGGTCATCCTCCCCTCACTGAAGCCAACGAAATTTCCGAGTTAAGAGACTGGCTCTATGAGAAAGAAATTAGGAAAATTGAAGATATTTCGAAATGGAACACCAATGGAAACTGGCTGCACTGGAATTTTCCCAGGATCCCAGCGCATTTAAATTCTCAGTTAGATGCACTCAAAGACGCCATCTCTAACTTTGCTCCGGTGCACAAAGACGAAGAAGACTATTGGGGCTGGGGAAAAACAGGGGTTTACACTGCAAATCAAGGATATCTTCAGATGCAAAGCAAAAAAGACTCACCCTATCCGGAGTCTGTCTGGAATCAAATTTGGGACAACTTCAGCATCCCCAAAATCAACTTCTTCTTTTGGACCTTGTTCCATAACAAAATCCTAACAGGAGAAAACTTGTGCAAAAGGAACATTGCTGGTCCTCATCGTTGTGTTCTCTGCAAAGGAGCGCTGGAAACTTCAACCCACTTGTTTATTGACTGCGGGTTCACGAAGGAGGTCTGGTCTTTTTTCCTGGCTGGATTGAACGCGCATCCTCCTTCCCATTGCTCGATTGACTCCATGTTCCTCTTATGGAAATCTATCTACCTACACAACATCGTCAGTAAATCTCTATGGCACAAGGTGTGGATAGCTGCCCCTAAATATGTTTGCTGGAAGATTTGGTTAGCCCGAAACGAAATCATCTTCAACAGTAAAGAATTGACAGCAGCAAAAGTGGCGGGACAGGCCAAAAATCTCCTCTTAGAAACCTTGAGACACTCTCAAATCAAAGAGGATAATACTCTTCGAACTAAAGAAAGAACGTGGCTAGACACTTACATCAGCAAGACCAGCCCCCCAGCAAACATACGTCCAATCTACAAGGAAAGATGGCAGATTCGTGATCCTGAGGACAGATTTCATCAGTGGTGGAAATCTCAGGGCAAGTGCACTGTTTTCTTTGATGGTGCCTCAAAAGGCAACCCGGGGAGGTCTGGAGCTAGTGGGGTGATCTTCTATCCGAACGGAAATAAAGAAGATTTCAGTTGGGGTCTTGGTCTGAAAACCAATAACCAAGCAGAAATCCTCAGTCTTTTGAAAGCCTGCCAAATTGCCAGAAAAGAAAATCCAAGCGAAATTGTAGTTTTTGGAGACTCAGAAGTGTTGATAAAAGCAATAGTCAGCAAGAATGGGCTCAAGGATCCGGTGCTCAACAAACAGTTAGCAAGAGTTAACAGAATTTTGGAAAATTTTCCCTTAGTTAATGTCTTCCACATACTCAGAGATCTAAACAAGGAAGCAGATAGATTGGCAAACATAGGCTGCACACTACAAAACGGAATGATCAGCATAAATGCAGAAGCACCGTTCAAGGCTATTATCCCCTAAGTGGTTAATGGTGATTTTGTTTGTATTGGTTGTTTAGGCTTTGCCCAACCAGCGTTTTATCAATAAAATAACCGTTTTAGTTATATATATATATATATATATATATATATATATATATATATATATATATATATATATATATATATATATATATGAGAAATTTATATACTCCAATCTTCCTAGAACTACAATGAAATTTTAAATCATTACATCAAAATTTATCATATTATTCGTGAAAATTGAAATTGAGAAAAAAAGATCTCAATCCTTCTCCCAACCACCTAAAATAAATCTAATTTAAAATACACAATAATTTATTTTCTTCCATATATATACTAATTTATTTTCGATCTTTCAAAATTTTAAAAAAATTATTAATTATATCAATCATTTTCAAATTTGTAATTTGTAATTTGTAATTATGCCAATCTACTTCTACTCCATAAATATAAAGCTTAGAAAAAATCTATTTATTTAGTAACCTAAGGATAAAGTTGGTTCCCCACATCTTCTTAAAATACCAAATGTCTCATAAGTCAAATTATTTCTATCTTTTCCTTATCCATGTTTATAGGTCAAATTATTTTGATCTTTTCCTTATCCATGTCCATAGAGAGTGGTAAAATGCTACAGATTTTCTCGTTATTATATCCATGCTTCACAGTGAATGGATAGGTGAGTGCAACAAGCGTGTCTGGTTATAATTAGATCAGAAATTTACAATATCATTAATGATCTCTTATAATAAGATATTTTAATTTCGTTGTTGGGATTCTTAATTTTGTAATTTCATTGGAAAATGGGCTTAAAGTCAATGGAACTGAACTGTAATTTTTGGAAATATCCTAGGTCACCAATATCTGCACTTCGCCTTAATACTTTTATATGTAGCTTGCCAATAACAGAATGACAACCCCTCATTGCCAATAGTTGTCAACGCCTCCTATTAGGACTGGACAATTAGCTCGACCCCACTATGATACATTACATGACAATGTAGAGTATCTAAATGGCGCAACGGTGGCCATAAAATTTTGTATTAGCAATTAATATGTAATGTCCGGAGCAGCAACTGCAGCTGTTAAATACCAACCTTTGACTTACTATATACGAGGAAGATATTTTCGGAATATTGAATATCATTTGTCAATTCAACATCACGGATATATCCCATCGGAGGAAGATATTTTCGGAATATTGAATATCATTTGTCAATTCAACATCAAGGATATATCCCAGCACATTTCGTTTTCGCTTTCAATGAGAACGCACAGACATAAACAAATATTTTCAATCGCGTTCTAGATTAGGCGAGTTACACGTTTACATTATTTTATATAGTATGTAGGTGTAATTATTATCGAAAGTTGTTTTATATAGATTATTTATTATTATTATTATTATTCAATTTTTAAGATTATGGTCAAGTTAGATATTAAATTGGTGTATAAAATTTTTTGTTTGTACAACAAAAGATTCACCTTCACTTAGCTATTTAACTACTAAATCCACACAAACATAACTTAAATATCAAAAATATACATATTATTAACCACTTATTTAGATAAAATACATGTTATTTATAATATTCATAATAATCTAAACTAGATAAGAAACAATAACTTAAAAATATTAAAAATATCTATGAAATGCATATTATCTCTGTAACAATTTAGATTAATTAAAAAATATAATAACACAATGACATAAAAATATATACACATTTTCACAATTTATTTTAATAAAATACACGGTTATCAAGACACTCAAAACCATTTAAACAAACTAAGAAACACAATAACATATATTATAAAAAATTATGAAATGTATAGTACACAATAACATATATTAAAAATAATTATAAAATATACACAACTCTTAAAAAAAACACAATAACATATATTAAAAATAATTATGAAATGTACCGTACACAATAACATATATTATTAAAAATAATTATAAAATGTACACTACATTAAAGCAATGTGAACTAATTTACAAACACAATAACATAAAAATAAAATATTAAATATGTTATTTTGAGGTTCTTTTATCTACTTGTTATTACAAATCCTCACTTTTCTTTAACCAAGTCTTTACATAATGCAATTTAAACATATTTTAATCTTCACTTTCCTTTAACCAAGTCTTACTTAAATATAATTTTCAAATTTATAAAATTATCACTTTCATTTGTATGGGTTTAGTCCGTATTTAAATTTTATGAATTTTAAACCTAGACTCTTAAAATCTTATTAGGAACATCATTATACTCTTACAATTTTATGAGGAACATCGTTATACTTATATAAAGTATAAAATTTATATATATATTATTGTTAGTCAAAAAAAAAAATGTAAATTATTGTAAATTATTTATATGCTTTGTCTACATAATTTATTATTTGGTTTTTATTGTGTTTTTAAGAAATTTTGAAAATTTATATTTCATTTAAAAAAAAATTAAATATATATATTTATAAAATAATAATAATATCAACTTATCATATTATTCTTGTTTAATTATATTAAAAAAATAATTCAATAATATAACTTTTAAAATTATTTTTATTTAAAAATATACAATATAATTTAAATATAACATTTTTATACCAAACACACTTTAAAAACTGACAACAAAGATGATCCACATCAAGACCCTTTGAAACAATTGTACCAATAACATGAGGATTGATCAAGACCATTTGAAACAATTGCACCAATAACATGAGGATATAACGTTAAGTGAAGCATAACAAAAAGATATTTTTAGTGAGGTTTTTAACAATTTTTCAAAAATATCTACTTAAATAAATAATAATCTAATTAAAAAATATTATAAAGACAACAACATTAAAATATCTTAAGTTACATTTTCCATGAGGATATAACATTTAATGAGTGACCCATGACAAAAGCATATTCTTAGTTACCCATTTAAACAGTGTTTTCATGGGATTCGAAGATAGGCCATACTTTCTGCACTTTTAAAAAACTTTTCTCAAGTGGACTAAGTGCTCTTCATCAGTCTTAGAGTAAACAGTGATGTCATCAAGGTAAATGAATATGAAGTAGCCTATGTCTTCTGAAAAATCTATGTCCATGGCTCTTTGGAAAGTGGCTCCAACATTCATTAACCCAAATGGAATTTTGACATACATGAATGTACCCTAAGGTGTGGTGAAGGTAGTTTTGTGTTGATCGCATGGGAGTATTAGCACTTGGTTGTAACCGAAAAAGCCATCAAGCAGTGATATCCTCTTAGAGCCAACTGTCTTTTGAAGTATATGATCCAGTTTAGGCAAGGGGTAGTTATCTTTTAGGGAGGCCTTGTTAAGATTTCTAAAATCAATGCAAAGCCTAATCTCCCCGGTCTTCTTCCTAACTGACACAAGGTTGGAAATCCATTCTAAGTACCTAAGGGGAACTATGATCCCAGCATCATACATCTTTTTAATCTGTTTCTCAACTAAATGTAGTAAGATAGGATTTATTCTCCTCAATTTTTGTTTGAATGGTCTCTGATTTTCCTTGAGAGGAATTTTATGTTGAATAATGCTTGTGTCATAAGATTTCAAGTCCTGACACCCCCATGCAAACACATCTTTAAACTCTTTAAAAAGGTCAATATATTTATGTTTTATGTGAGGAGGAATAGTTTTAGACAACTTGACCATTTTGGGTTCCTTCATGCTGCCTATGTTATAATATTCTAGACTAGTCTCTGTGGGTTCCATCTTTGGTTTTTTAGCCACATCGTTAAAATCAAATAACTTCTCTAATGGTGTAAGGCCCCTTGGTAATGTGTCATCTTTACATTGTAAAACCTCAAGGTCCCTTTGATCTAGATTTTCAAACAATTCTACCCTATAAGGATGTTCAAGCAGATTTATATCAGTTGTAGAGGACAGCTCTGTTTTGTGGGCTTGTTCTTCAGCAAAAAAATGTTCTTTATGCCCTAAGCTTGGTGTTGGTACTGCAAAATCATTTTTAGATTGCAGAAAATCATCAATTTGTTTATGCAAAGGGTGTGAACTTGTTTTCTTCTAGGGTTTTTATTTTAGGCTAGTTGTTAAGTGTAGGGTTTGTTTGTTAGTTTTGGTTGGGTAAGATGACCAAGTAGAATAGATGGAATGAGTAAATATTCAAGTAATTGTGCTATTGAGTCTATAAAATTCATGGAAAGTTCAACAATGGGTCGGGGAGCATCACAAGGAAAATCTAGCATTGGTCAATGGATTTTCAAGGTTTACGAGAAATGATATGGACATCAAGTTTGTGAACAAAGGTAGGGTAAAGGGAAATCAAGAATCCTTTATCATGTAACCTTTTTAACAAGAAGGGGCTTAAATACATAAGCATGAAGAATTAATCAATAGACAGGGCAAACCAGTAACTCTTTGATTCAACTTAAGCAAATAGGCATTCAAGACAAACATTCCAATGAAATATAGACGGCGAGAAACTCATTTAACTTCTAGTGATTTCACCTTCAAGGTTAGAAAACATTCAAGATACACATATAACTTTAATTAAAGAAGAGAGAAAACCTAAACATCATTGATCATAGCTATGAAGATCTTTGACACAATTTTTCAAGCATGGACAAAGGGTATGATCGAAACATAGCCTCTTTGGCAAACCTAAACAATGGTACTTCAAAGAGAGACCTCAAAATAGTGTTTTAGTGATATCAAATAAGTAGGGCTTACCATAAAACATCTAAGATATCTATTGTATTAAAACATTCATGAGATAAACAAGCTTACGAGGTATATAGAGAAATTAAGACTTGTCTAAAATGTCTTAGCAGAGGAAAACATAAAGGCGGTGAAGAATAAAAAGAGCTAAGGTGCCTTTGAAGAAAATTTCTTAGTCTAAATCCTTTATCCTACTGCAACACAGAAAAATGGAAACACAATGATATATGAGAAAAACAAAAATTGAATAGAAGCACTTCACCATTAACCAAGCTCAAGGATCCTACAAGCAAGCCTCCTCCATCAACAAGCAAAACAAGGCATTCACAAGCTCCACAACACCAATTTCTCTTTAACTTCCAAAGACCATATATTACTCTCAAGAGTCATCAAATGCCGACCCAAATAATGAGATCAAATGTAGTATTTATCTGCAAATGAGGAGGTGTTGCTAAACTAGGGTTCAGATGTCATTTATTACAGAGTTAATATGTCTCTGACCTTTGAGACCATGCAAGGCCCAAGGCAGAAGTACCTGAATGTGTTTCTCTAGAACAATAACTCCTAACTTAACTTCTGATTTAATATATGTGAAATGTTGACTTTGGGGCTTTGAAATAACTTTACAATAGTTGCTGGTAGATAGAAAGTATCTTTGATTGAGTGTAATAACTTTTTGATGCTTTATTGAAGAAAACAAAGCTCTAGGTGGAAAAATTTCTTTAAAGAAGTAACTACCTATATAGTTTTGATCCTTCGAATATGTTCCTGGGTTAATTTGTCTTTATTTCGTCATTAAACTCTGTTTAGGCCTTAAAACTTTGGATCTGCATCTTAATTCTTTGTTTTACTGTCCTTTCTCTTTATCTTGCCTTTATGACTTAATCTCCTTGATTAATATTTTGATATTTTGTCTTTAAAACTTTAATCCTTTAACCTTTATATGCCCGCCTTTACTTTCTTTAAACTCTGCTTTGCTAGATAATCCTTTGCTTTTACCTTTCGATTAGTGATTAGCCTCTCTAATCTTGTTCTTTGCTAAGCTGCAGTCCTCTGACTGTCTCTCCTCTTACTGTGCTTTTGTTTGTCTGTATTTTTGTTGCAGGGACATGTATCTTTCTCTGAAGGAGGGTTTAATTAACCATCAATGATCATGTTTCATTGATGATCAAGCTGGAAAAAGGGCCTTTAGTCCTTCTAAGTTTGATTTAAAACCCTGGATCGTCACCTAGGGCTTCATCCATTGTTTCTGAACCATTGGAATGCATTTACTTGCATTTCCGCCATTATGCCTGCACATGACACAAACAATTTTAGTCTTTAAAGCCTATGAAGAGGGTTTGCTGCATTTTTAAGGTTTTGGGCTATTGGAGGTTGTTTGCAGAGGAGGAAAGGGCATGGGATGCAAGGTTCCAAAGGCGAAACCAGCAGAAATTCAAATGGAGGCGGGAGGATTTTAAATTTGGCGCGGAGGGATGAGCGGTTTTGAAAAACGGGAGGTGGTTTATCACGTGGTAGAGGGATGGTAAATGGTTTTTGGGGGTGGCAATGAGATGCCATTGGGTGATTGCCTCGTGGAAGAGCGAAACCTCCCATTTCGCATGGTCGAGGATCAATTAACCCTCGTGCATTTATATTTGTGATATACGTTGGGGATCGTCGGATCTCGGGGAGAGAGATCGATGGTCATCGCGTGCCTTGGGGGCAGTGAGTAGGTGGACAAGTCAGTGGGAGTGGGGACAGGTGGCAGAGCGTGAATGGGCACGATGTATAGTGGAAATTAGGGCCCCAGGCTTTCATTATCTTAAGTGAATACACCTTTTTATAAGGTCTACGAGGGTTTATATAACAAAGGCAAAGGGTTGAAAAATTTATGTCGGGGGCTTATATGAGGTGCGAGGCAAGGGTTATATAGCGAGAGGGGGCTAGGATAAAGGGGCTCGGGCCTTTTATAATATAAGGTCGGGTTTATATAAAAATAAAACAGGGTCTTATAAAGAGTTGATAGGCTTAATTTTCGACTTAAAACAATGTAAAAGAAAATATTTTACATTGTTTTAATATGTAAAGAAAAATGAGGAATGGGGGGGGGTATTAATGAGGGTTTTGAAAAGGGGAAAAAGGGGTTTTCCATAAGGGAGAGGAGTGAATGAGAGTGTGGATAGGAGGAGTGAAAAATAAGATAAACCAGCCCATGGTGAGTCCTTTTGGAGCAGCAAGGTAAAATTTCAGAAGGCAGAGAGGAAATATATAGTAAAATAGGTTGATTTTGGATAATGAAGGCAGTGAGATTTCTAAAACTCACAATATTCATAAATATTATTTTTATAAATCTAGGACAAATACTTAGTCATCTTCAAAATAGAAAAAATTACTGATGACTAAAAAAATTCTAAAATTTATCGACCGTGGAATAACATCCTCCCTATGGAAAAAATCCTTAGTTGATCTTAGGTTGAGACTAATGGAAACAATTCCTGAGTTTACTAATCAAGGAAACCACTTAGATGGGAATCACGTTCTTTTTCCTTCTTTTGCAAATACTGGCGCTCCTTATATGGAAATGTTGTCCCTTCTTGGATTTACCATTGGTTTTCCGGTTTGGACGGTTTAGCTATTTTCACCTCCTATGGTTCCAATTGTCCAAACTTCTTCTCAACCAAGTTCGCCTCCACCTGAACAACATCAACCTTTTTTTGATCCTAAAGTTGACCCTTTTCCTTGTTCGTTTTTTGTTTCTTCCCCACGTTCTTCATCTTCACCTCGTGAAAGTATTGATTCTAGTAAACAGGAAGCTAAGAAGAAGAAGAAGAAGAAGAAGAAGAAGAGGATGAAGAAGAAGAAGAAAAATAAGCAAAGGGAAAACCAAGTGACCATTGCTACCGACGCAACTAAAGTGGAAAAACCTTCCAATCAGCCTTGCAAAGTAAAATTCCCTTGCAGGTTATGTAAGGGTGACCGCCTTATTATAGATTTCCCTAGTATTCCCAAGCTTTTAGAAGTGTGGTCCACAACATGGAAAATTTTAGGGGCTAATATTCGCAGGTGGGCTAATTTTCCATGATTTTTCCAAAAAAAATATTCATCAATTTCCATTTTTTTTTAAATGATTCGCCCAAATTTTACAATATAAAATTATTTTACCTTAAAAATAGCCAAAATTATATAGAGATTATATACGAAATCATTATAAATTTGTATAATTTTACAAACATATCAATAAAATTTTATAGTTCACATATTAGGGACTAGTGAAATTCGCCAACATTTTAAACTTCAAGATAATTTTCCATCCTTAAAAATATCCCTGGTCCATAGGCTCATATTAACGTTTTTCATCAGCCTCTGGAGATCATGACGGTGATAAACCCTCAGCTAGTGATAATAAGGTCTATGGAAAAAAAGGTAAAGTCAAATTTCCTTGTGGGTTATGTAAAGAGAATCATCCCATTCACCTTTTTCCTTTTATGGATGAACCCTCCAAATTTTTTGATAACCTTACATCTTCTTAGCCTCGTCTTCCTGCTAGTTACCATAAGCTTTCCCCTGATCCTCCACTAGTTGATCAAGTGATTGATTAGAAATCATATCTAATCAATCCCACTCTCTCTAAAAGTAAATCTTATGAGTCTGTTCCCAACCAACCATTGGTTGAGAGAATGGTTGACTCGATTCCACCTTCAGTTGATCATACTTTTCCTATAGAGAGTGAACCTCATACTGCTCATTTTCTTCTTGTGTCTTCAGACTCGAATGAATTAGAGGGAAATCATCTCATTCCCGAGGTCTAGGAGGGAAATTATCTCGTTCCCATGGCACCCCCTCGAAGTATTTTAGTCGCTTCTTTTGATTAGAGTCGACTGGCAGGATATCGTCTTCCTTCTTATGTGCCTCTTCAGATCACAGTACAAGCTTATAATATGGTCGTACTTACCACATTTGTAGATGAAGGTGCATATGTTAGTATTATGTCTTCAAATACTTGGAAATATTTAGGTTCTCCGTAGCTTGTACATGTTACTCAAAATTTGTTGTCTTTTAATAGAGGATTCAGTCAACCATTAGGGATCCTTCCTAGTTTTCCTATTAATTTCGAAGGAAAAACCATCTATATCGATGTGATGGTTTTCCAAGGCCCTTTGGATTTAAATTTACTCCTTGGGTGTGACTATTTTTATCTCATGGGATCTCTTGTCTCTTCTCTCTTTCACGTGATTTGATTCTCACATGAAGGAAGAATCGTGACCATTGATCATCTTTCGTTCATTGGTCATAATATGACTCCCAATCAACCACCATCCCCAAATGGTCCTTACATGCAAGTGGTATCTTCCCCGCCACAGGTTAATTATGTGGAAACATATTCCATGCCCACGTCTGCTTATGATCTAGTTAGTGATACAGTGTGTCATGTATTGGGGGAATTGGACCTTGATATGTATCCCTTCCAGAGTGTTTTTCTCCCATCTAATGAGAAACTCTTGGAGGCCATGACCTCTTATGGGTCATGATCAAAGTTTCGGAGCATAGTTCCTTGTCTTCTGTCAAGATCCTTAAAAATGAAACAAGGTCCCTCAAATTAGATTTCATTTTCTTGTGTCAAGCTCCTTAAAAAATGAAACAAGGTCTTTAGAGCAAAGTTAATTTTCTTGTGTCAAGCTCCCTAAAAAAGGAAACAAGGTCTCTGGAATAGAGTTTGTTTTCTTATGTCAAGATTGTTAAAAAATGAAACAAAATGTCGGAGCAAAGTTCATTTTCTTGTGACAATCTCATTAAAAAATGAAACAAAATGTCGGAGCAGATTTCCTTTTCTTGTTTCAAGCTCGTTTAAAAAATGAAACAAGGTGTTGGACCATAGTTCCTTGTCTTGTGTAAATCTCCATCCACCTGTTAGTAACCAGTAGTCTAATTAGGTGAATGAAATGAAGCTTGGGGGGGGCATGTACCTCAAATTCAGTCATTATGCTGGGGGCATGCAAACTTATTCCAAGCATAGTTTGTCTTCATTTCAAGCTTGTGTAAAAATGAAACCACTTCCAAGCATATTTTGTCTCTATTTAAAGCTTGTGTAAAAATGAAACCACTTCCAAGCATGGTTTGTCTCTGTTTCAAGCTTGTGTAAAAATCAAACCAATTCCAAGCACAGTTTTATTTTGTTGAAAGGTAGTATGTCGCTCTTGAACATCACACTTATCTATATCTCATGTCGAGTTTGGGACATTCTCACTTTTTCACTTGTCTTACTGGGTTTGGGAAATCTATTTGCCTCTCATTTGATTAAATATTTTCAACATCACGTTTGATCCTATTTTGAGTCAAATGTTGTCAAATTTTGGAGTCATGTCGTCGATATGTTAAAGAGAAGTCTCACCTACAAATTCAAAACACTTATACCTTGTTTGACCGTCTCTACATCAATCCTAAATAACTCTTTCTGAATTTATCCTACATTTCATGTCGATGATGTGTGAAATGTTATGGTCCTCCTTTGACGGATCACTTCTTGTCAACTCTAGCTCATTATCTAGGAAGATGATCTAGAAACCCCCTTTTAGTACCTTGGAGCTTGCATGCCTCAATGGAAGGTTCTTCACATTCAACAAAAAGCTCACACCATTGGCCTTCGATCAAATGATTCTACGAGTGTTCAACTTCAGCCCCATTGTTCGCACTCATAGATTGTGTTTTTGTACCCTTAGAGCCATCGTCATCATTGGTGATTTATCTCATGCATGTTAACGGTTGACATCATTGACCAGAAATTGGGTATTTTATACCATGTTCTACTTCAACACATCTATTCACATGGTCATATTCATACTTTTGATGGACCGAGATAGCGACGAAGAACCTGGGTTTTCTTTTGTAAATACAGGCTACGTGGAGTTATTCATGAATGTACACATATCCTTTCTAGTTGGATGGTTGTGCCCATGCCGTGGATTCATGTATTCATATATTCATGATCCTTTTCAGTCAGATGGTTGTGTCTATGCCGTGGATCCATGTATTGTTAGATTTTTGCTCAGAGATGTATTGTTAGGCATACTTACAATAGATATTTCATATACAGAGATGTCCTAATGGTGCTTCTCTAAAGTCCTTTCTTTTACTTGTAAACCACTTCATCCATCACTTCTCATTTTGACTTCATGCTTTAGGGGGCATCTGTTAACATTATTTTATCACATTCCACTTTGTGTCTTCATGCCACCAGTGTCACAAAATATGTTCTCCATCAAAAATGCCTAGGATATCCCTGAAGAAGTGAAAAAATACTTGATTTTAAAATATTTTGAAAAGCTTGTCAAGAACCTTGTTTTACAAGCCCAGCATGCTCTGCATTGCTAATGACCCGTGCTTGTCACCTTTTGAAAAACATTTGTCTAGTGCTGGCAGTAAGAATTTTGTTAGGAAAATCCTAAAATGGAGGAGAAGCTTCTCTTACTAGCAGCCTTGAGAACGGCGACGTGGTTGCAGGTTGTTGATGATAGGAGCGAGACCTCCCATTCATGGCCAGGGATCCTCTTTCCATGGATCTTTCCCTTAATATTTGGAACTTCTCCCACCTTTTATGGATCCTCAACTCCCTCTCCTTCCATATAAATGAAACCCCTACCATCCACTAATGGTTGGTTATCAGACTATGAGCTAAAGCATGCCCAATTGTTTCCCGTCTGTGAAGGAGGAATTTTTTTGAAGGAGAAGGATAGGACTTGGAGTCTCAACTAAAGGAGGCATCCAACATCAAGGCTTCTGGTGGTATTTATCCCTTTTGATTCTATTAATAATACATTATATCTTTCCTTTCCATAAATGTGTCTATTATTGCATGTTTATTGTAGTGGTCATTGATCTGCTACATAGCTTATACTAGAGATTGTTATGCTTTGTATCCATTTTTATCTCCACTTGTTCTTCCTTGCAGGCATTTATTTTCATCAACGGAGAGGAGATCATGAGCATGGAAGCAAAAGAAGCAAGGTTGACACCAAAGGCAAGCATTAGCATAAAAAAGAGGTAGGACATTTATCCTCCTTTGTGTTTTTTCTAGCATAAGTGAGGAAAGGTTGCATATATTTGTCTCATTTGTTGCTAGATCCTCCCATAGGACTAGAGGGATCATTTCTATACACATAAAGTATTTTATGCACAATAGTAGTCATATTCTGCAAGGTTTTGAACTTTTCATTCCAAATGTGCCGCTTGTTTGTGAGATTGCATCTTGAGCATCAGTTGGTGTGGAGCATTATTCATTTATTTCTCAATAGGAGTGTCAATGTCATTGTATCTGTCGTTAAAATTATTTTGGTAGATTTTTAATGTTGTTTTATGTCATTGTATCTATCATTAAAATTATTTCGGTAGATTTGTAATGTTGTTTTACACTTCATCTAAACATAAGACTAAAATTTTTCAGTGAGCACTTAGTTTTGAATTTTTTGTGGAGCATTGAGTTCATTTGGAAGTGGAAGTGACACTCCAATAAAAAGTGTGGAAGTTGTAGTGTTCTCATGGGAAAATCTAAGAGGCTAAGAAAGTCAAAGCAACAACAAGAGTTGTTTGACATGTATTTGAAAGAATTGGAGGTCAACTAAAATTTGGATCCTATAGCAAAAAGGAAAAGATGAAATAGTTCAGAGGATACAGGATCTCAAAGAAAATGAAAAAGAAATTGAACTAAAGAGATGATGTCAAGTAATATTTTTTGAGTCATTGTAAGCCTAGCTAAAAAAACTTAGACCAGTAGGCATGTTTAAGTTATGTTGAGTCAAGGTTACGTTGTCGATCATAATTAAGGGGGAGTATTGGAGATTAATTACGACCACCTATCAATTCATTGACAATGCATTGTCACCACCACATTGCACACTACCTCACCCAACATCGCCTTACTTGTTGATCTTCGAAGGGATGCAACCGCCTTAACGTGTTCAACTTTAAAGGGCCATCATTGCCATAACCCTTTTGAATTGAAGGGAAAATTAACCGACATAAGTTTTCTATAAATATAGTTGAGTTGGGATAGAAGGATGCACAATCCGGATGCATGGTCCAAGATGTAACGAAGTTGTAGCTGCATACTCTGTTGTAGCAGTTGTGTAGTGAATTGTAGTAGCACATGGCCATTGTAATTGTCTTTTGGATTTATAAATTTGATATCTTGTAAGCCCAATAATCATAGTTCTTCCCATTGAACTATGGTAGTTGGGGATTAGTTAGGCTTTTTCCTGTTGCTGCCATCTTGCTGTGTAAACACAACTTTCTCACTGCTGGAGAATCCGCTTCTCAAAAACAACCTTTTAGCTTCTTCAATATAGAATACTTCCTTTCACTAAGAGCCTAGACTTGCTCTGATACCATGTTGGAAATTATGAATAAACACAAACAACAGAGGGATGTGTTTCACCCACAACACAAAGAATGAAATTTATGTGGAAATAACAATCATACACAGACAGAGCAAGCAAAAACACACAGGAGATGAATTTTTTTTAATTTATTCAACTCTTCGCTATTCATTCATCTCTCTCTCAGAAAACATATGAGATTACATTGCTTTAATACAAAATTGGCCAGAGCCTGAAGATTGAATGTGATTCAATGCAAAAAAAGACTGTGAACAACAAAGACATCCTTCCGCTTGTTTTTTTGTTTCTACACGAAAACAACATACAAAACACAAAATAGCAGACTTGAAATATTATTGGTTTCGGCTGGGAAACCACATCGCATCTATGCCTCCATCGCAAATCGCAGATCGGTGATTTTAACATTTAACTGGGCACAATACGAGAAACCTTAAAAACTTGCGATTTCGATGTGACGTGGCACTTATCACATCGAAACTTAAAATGTTTAACTTGCGGGCGCTATCCTCTTGAGCTTACGAACGCTTTATGTGAGCTACCCTCCTAAGCTTGCCACGTGCGATTGCGATGGCATCGCAACTCAAATAACATAACTTGCGGGCACATAAAACGTAAGTCCTAAACTTTGCGAACTGCGAACTTACGAGTGGTCAAAAAAGGTAAATGATAAAAAGTGTGAAGTGTGGGTGTCTTAAAGGTTAAAACTTAAAATGTGCTATGCACGGATTGCAGGCACACTAAAAGGTAAATGGTAAGTTGTGCGATGTGTGATGACAATGTCACATCGCAACATTGCAAGGTTTCGGTGCAGGGCTTAAAGTTAAATCTTAAATGTTGTGAAGTATGGGTTGCGACGCGGTAAACAACGTGAAGTGTGATATGACAGAAGGTAAGAAATAAACTAAATGCAAAGGTTTGTGGGCGGTCTTGGTAATGCAGCAAGGTTGGTGGGTCCCGCCAATATCGCATTGGCGAAAACTTAGTTTCAGCTAAAGGCTTAAGATGTAAACACAAAAACTTGTTGGTTGTGAAGGTCCACGGCGAAAAAGAAATTAAACGTAGAGTGTGGACTAGGGTACTTTGTTTTGATTTTGCGTGAAATGCTTCCAGATCTGAAACCTGAGCTTCGTCCTTCCCCACAAAAAATTCAATGAAGTGTAGGCTGCTACCACTTTTATTCATGACGATGGTTGGGAGTATTTCCAAAATTTATAAATATTATGTCTATTTAACACTCAATCACTACTTTACTAATCAGTTTAGTAAATTACTTCCCAATTTTATGTTCCATAGAACTCTAAATGAAATTTTATTTTAATACAACGTTGTCTCGAATTTTGTCTCAAAATTCTGAAAGAAAATTTTACTATAACACAACGTAGCTTCAAATTCTGAACAACGCAAAATTCGTCTTACATCACTGAAACTATTAAAATTGGAGAGAGCAGACATTGCACAGGAATAACACACACACCAATTAATTTCTATATCATAATCAAATGAATATATTAAAATTTTTATAGTGCTGTTGAGATCCAACTAATTCCACTCTTCGAGGGAGAAGTTGAGAGAATCTCTCAACATCCTCCAACAAACCAAACCAATCCCTAATCTTTAGCATGCATCATAAATGAGGCATTATCTCAAAGACCCCCCCTTAATGCCTACATTACAAAAATGGAGAACACACTAATTTAATACAAACATTTGTCTACTCTGGTCTTCATTAACATTTGTACCCACTCTGAGATCTCATAGACAACGCTCTTTTCTCCACCATTTTCGAGCTACCATTCAACCCATTTAAAATATATTTGTTTCTGACCAGCAATGCTGAATTTGTAAGATCAAAGATTCTTGACACCCCCAAAAAAGAGTCTCGACACTGAACTATCCTATTGAAATATTTCCATCTGTAAAATAACCTCGAAGAATAAATTTCAACAGTCTATAAGAAAATATTCTAGGTACAGAATATGATCAGCGATCAATCCTACAAAGTGACCTTTACACACAAGGATCTCATTGTATAACCTGTAACCGATGCTCTTGAAGCCCCGAGGAATGACAAGATCCATCATCATATAACAAATTCACACAATCAAATTAGTCAATTATCCTCTCGGCACTGAAGAACGTCGAGAACGACTAATTTAAATTGTGTAAATTTATTCAATAATTGGTTCTTTATTGTAAAATTTTACAAACCAACAAAATAAACCCACAAATCCAATGATATTCTGCAACACTCCTTAGTATGCACGCAAGTAGAGCAGCTCCACTCTGTCCTTTGCTCACGCAGTGCACCTCGTCCAGCAGTAAATTAATGGATTTTCCACCATTGTTTTTCTCAGATGGGTCAATTCGACAGCAATGCCAATCATACAAGCCACCGCAACACAAAATGCAACCCAGTAAGCGGAAATCGATCCTCTGCTAGCACTAAAATCTGTTGTAATCGCGGTTTCTCCGCCATGGACGTTTTTATTCGCTGCCTCATAGTGATCCAAATTTAAAAAAAAAAAAAATTAATCATACGAAAACAAAAAAAAATGCCAATCGATATTTGCAGTTCCGGCCTTCGAAAATTCTTACCACCATTCAAAATGGCAAAGAACATAGCATCGTATTCGAAGTTTCCTGTAGCAAGGCCTACATTCAAAATTTTCCTCTACAGCTTGAAGCCATTTTTGATCCAGCTGTAGTACTGCCGCGGTGAATTGAAATCGCGGCTCCCAAGACAGTACAGTCATCGAGCAACATGTGTAAGCTCGAAATGCCTCTCTCAATGTCGGCATGTAAGACTCGAGAAGGTTGCAGATACGCTGAAACAACGCTTGGCCAGCATAATAATTTCACCCACCGGAAGAGGAAGAGCCACGAGATCACGTGGAAAGATTTGGCGGAATTTTTAGATTTTTAACAAAATATTACTCGTCGGGATACGTGGTGAGATCCTTTGATTAGGTTACCAAATTTTTCATTCTCAAATCTGTGTGTTGCAATTCTAGATTCGACTAAAACTTCCTTACAACTGTCTTCACACAAAAGCAACCAACGACGCATGACGCTCCCCAGAAGTGTTCTTTTGAAAGTGCCAGACTATGGCTTCCAATGACGAGAAAATCTCCTCACTACTTCGCACAATGCATCTCTCGCATCCTTCTTCCCATAGCGCCTTCCGTTCTGGAAAAAAATAATTTGATCCGCGTGGTATACAATCAGCCACTGCCAAAGCTTCCCACGGCTTCAGCGTAGAGTACCAGAAAATGCAGAAAACAGTGAATTGGAACTTTGATTGGATATGTGATGACCTTCAAAAAATTATTCAAACAAAATTTCACACAATAAACACTCGAACAAACAACACAGCTCTCACATCTTCCTGGGTACTCTCATGAGGGATTAAGCCCAGCTAGGCTCTAATACCATATTAAAATTGGAGAGAGCAGACATTGCACAGGAATAACACACATACCAATTAATTTTTATATCATAATCAAATGAATATATTACAATTTTTATAGTGCTGTTGAGATCCAACTAATTCCACCATTGAAGGGAGAAGTTGAGAGAATCTCTGAACATCCTCCAACAAACCAAACCAATCCCTAATCTTTAGCATGCATCATAAATGAGGCATTATCTCAAACAGAAACATGATTTTAAACCACACAAATTTCTCTTGAGACATCACACTTCACACTTTCACACCTTCAGCATACACTCTAACTGCACCTTGTAGTCAACAAATTACTTCAGAATTGCTTCACAATGACCAAAAACAAACGAAGAGACTGAACCTCAAACCCTGGATACTGTAATTAATTAATGAAGGCCCTATATATTTATTATATCTTTTCCCGTACCGCGTCCTTTCCAGACATGTTGCATGAGTCCAGCAATATGAATATTTCCAATGTAATCTCTCCACTCGATATCCCTAACATCAAATCCGAAACTCTCTCGTTCCTCCGGAGAGAGCTCCTGGGACAACTTTTCAGAATTTGAGATATCGAATCTGCACAAATATATACAAACAATAGTTTATGTATGTATCCATAGAAATAGTTAGCGGTTTATTATAATAATTTTCGGCATGAAATCTTCGCTCATCTTGCAAACAACTCACCTTGCTTTACAGAATAAGTATGGCTCGTGGATTTTGGCCAAGTATTGCAATTGTTGCACGACATGTTCTGATGATGACCCATTTATCTGCAAGAACACCTTGATTTTATAATGAGTTTATCTGCAAGAACACCAAGTTAAGTTTTGATATTTCTAAATATATAATATTTCGAAATATTCTAAGAATATGTAATTAACAAGCTGCTAGGTAAATACAGAATAGTTTTGCAACTTACACTGCTAGGAGAATCAAAAGCTATGTCCAAAGCCTGCCTGTAGTTCTCCATAGTATTAATCAAGGTCATTTCCTTCAGCAATCTTACTGGCTTTCCGTTGTGATCAATGTATGGATTACATTTAAAATGTTCAGATACTATATTAACAACTTCTCCTAATCTTAATGGATTTGCCACGGAAGAAGCAACGTGATAAACCTTTACGCCTGGTTTTCCTGCATGCTTTGCCATGGCTGCTAAAATTGCATTTACAACCATGTCTGCTGGTATCTGTAATTTGAATTCAAAAAACAATAACTTATTTAATGAAAAAGGGGAATCTCAAAGGATTAGGAAACAGTTCTGCACATTGCTTTATGGATACTGACCAGATCTATAACAGTATCTGGATCGCCCAACAAGCAAGGTACTTGACCTTTGGCATGGTATGTAATGATTGGATCCATCATTCTGCAATTTGAATAGTAGATTTAGCTGGTGTTATATAACATTAATATTCGCTTAGATTCAACCCACAAATGATTATACTTACCGATGGCCTTCAATCCATCCAGGAAAAGGTTGCTTGCTTGTGCTTTCAATAATAGTGGGACGAACAATAACTACTGGTAAATCTTCCCTCCCATTAGCTATTATCATCTCGCCCATTGCCTTGCTGAACGCGTATGTATCCTGCCATCCGTATGATTTTGCCCTGTAAAACAACATTGTCATCACTTTAGAGAGAGAAAATTTGAACCTTCAAATTGAACATATATATATAATTCGATATATTTATAAAACTATCAAATTTGAACATTCAATTAATAACAGTTAAAATTTAACTAATAACATATCAATAACATAAGTATATTAATTTTGGATCTTTGATTTTACTAATAACATATTTGATTTCCTAATTGCTAAGCAATGACTAATTCCTAAGTATATTAAATATTAATTTAGAAATGAATTAAATATTAATTTAGAAATGAATTTGACTCTTAAGAAACATCTTACAAACTGAAGCTCTAGTAGTAGTAAAAAGCTCTTGAATATCTTTCCTTTACTTACAATTGGGCTAAATAATATATTAGTAAAACTTAAAAAATTATGAGTATGTGTTGAAATTGTGCTAAATAATATATTAATAAAGCTTAAAAAATTATGAATATGTATTGAACTGTATACAGATGATATATTTCTGAATTTAAGACACAACATTTGATGTAAGCTTTTGTGATCGATAATGTTTAGATTTATTTTTTTCAATTAATTACATTACTTTTTTAAAATAGACTAAAATCACATTAAAATTAAATTAATTATTTAAATTTTACTTTTACTATCAAATTCCAAAATAATTCATAAATTTAAAATCCACCAACCCAAACCATATTCGCACTTAAAAAACACACAACAATCTTTATACCCATAACTATTACAAAACCATATTCACACTATAAAGAAAATTCCAAAATAATTCATAAATTTAAAATCCACCAACGCAAACCATATTCGCCCTATAAGGAACACACAACAACCTTTATATCCATAACTATTGCAAAACCATATTCACACTATAAGGAACACAAACAACCATCAACCATCTTTATACCCATAACTACAAGGAACACAAACAACCATCAACCATCTTTATACCCATAACTATTGCAAAACCATATTCACACTCTAAGGAACACAAACAACAATCTTTATATTGTTAACTTTCCATTCCCAAATCTTTCATCTTTTGAGTGACTTTCGCTTTCTTCAACTTGTAGTTTTTTACATTCCAAAATTCACGCTCAAAATCTTCCAGAGCTTTCTCTGCTAAATGAAATTCAGCTTGCACGTCCAGAGTTGGAACATTATAGGCTGATTTCTCCCCGGCTATAGTGTACCCCATCTGAAAAGGCTCCTCCACTGATCGACCTTGTAACTGCCCGTTCACATATGCTGCAATGAAATGAAGCATTACGAGTGAGCGCAACTGGTGATGAGATCGATGAGTTACTAAAGTTAGAAACCGAGAATGAGATCGATGGGTTACCGGTAGACATGTGCATGAAAAGTTGGGGTTTCTCGCAGCATTTGCCAAACTCCAGAAGGCGAGTAATTGCTTTTGTGTTCGTTTCCAAAGCAACATCATATCTGTAATAGTACGAGTTTAATTGTATATATAGGGAAAAGAATGATATTTTTTTGCAAACCCACTTTCACTGAAATCTTTATATAATATGAAAATCTAATGTATGATTTTGTTATAAAAAAGTGTTTATATAATATGAAAATCTAATGTATGATTTTGTTATAAAAAAGTGTGTAAGTATATATATATATAACCTTTCATCAAATGCTGTGGTGGCTGCCGAGCTGACAATAATGTCCACTTCCTTGGTGAGCACATGGACCATATCTTTTTCAATTCCAAGATTTTGTTTCGTCATGTCTCCAGCCACAGGGACCACTCTTTTCACCATGAATTCGTGGAATTCATTGCCATGAATTTCATGCAACCCGTTGAATAACTCGGTGTTCAGAACCTAATTTTCACAAATCATTAGAGGTGAACTCAGCATCACATAAGTCTGCATTATCAATCTTGTCAAAATAGATTGCTCTACACAATAATTAATAGATTAGGAAACCAGTAATCTCAATAATGCTGAACAGAATACTTGTCTTACTTCATTATTCAATCTATTTAATGCAGACGTGGAGTCGTGAGCCCTGATTATCAAATACAGCTTTCCCACGTCTGGTTGCATCCTCAGAATTTTTTCTATCAACACTGCATATAAAACAACCGTAATATAAGTATATAAATGAGCTTTTAGTCTACTAAGTATATAAATGAGAATAATTAATAACTTGAGGAAGGTGTCGCATACCTTTTGCCAGAAAACCCGTGGCACCTGTGATGAGCAAGTTCTTGTCCCTCAGAAAATGTACAATTCCAAGACCCGTGCATGCAGTTGTATCGGTGATCTCCATATTTTTCTCAGCAACTGTTGCCTCCCGTAATACTCTTCTTTTGTTTAATGAAAATAAAGAGCCTTTTGACGAACATGCTTCATGTTTTCCCCTCATCAATGCTAACCCTTCTGAGTCCAGCCCTGGGCAGCAAAATCGATTAAGTGTTCTCGATTTATTATCTCCGCAATGATTTACTAGTGCGGAGTTGGGCCACAAACAACACAACGGGATAGTCCTCTTGACTGGGAGGAGCAGTTCTGATTTCTTATGCAAATAAGAAGCAGACAAGAAATCTGAAGTGAGCTTGGGATGAATAAATGTGTGTGATAGACCCATGGTATACCGACACAATTTTACACACGAATTTATTAACACAGCCTAAAAAGGAGAATTTTAAAATGCTGAACCTCTGTTGGTTTCCCAGACCTCCTCGGACCTATCTGTTATTTATAGACTTTGTATTCCACAGCAAATGACGGAGCGACCACCTCATCATCTCACAGTACGCTGGTGAATATAAATCGACCACATCGCACTAATGACTCCGACCAATGAATGAATGGATTCTTTAAACCAAATTTATTGAAAGTACAGCTTCCAACAATCAACTGCAACACATGTTGATAATATCTAGCATTAGCACAATCATAGATATTGATAATAACTAGCACAATGAAATCTGATTGATATACATCTCATATCATTAAAGATAATTGATATACATTCAAAATAATATAATTACAATAGTTGATATGGCACAATGACATCTGATTGATATACATTTCATATTATTAAAAATAATTATATACATTCAAATTAATATAATTACAATAGTTAATATAGTACAACCAACTGCAACACATGTTGATAATATCTAGCATTAGCACAATCATAGATATTGATAATAACTAGCACAATGAAATCTGATTGATATACATCTCATATCATTAAAAATAATTGATATACATTCAAAATAATATAATTACAATAGTTGATAGGGCACAATGACATCTGATTGATATACATTTCATATTATTAAATATTATTAAAGATAATTGATATATATCCAAAATAATATAATAGAGTTATAATAGTTGATATACATGGTTAATAGAGTTAATATAGCATAGTGAAATGTTATTCATATGGATTTTATATCATTAAAGATGATTGATATACATTCAAGATAATATAATTAAAATAATTGATATATATATGGGTAATATAACACAATGACATCTAATTTATATACATTCCATATCATTAAAAACGATTGATATAGATTCAAGATAATATAAGTAAAATAATTGATATATAGTCAATATGGTTGATATATATTTTATAATATAATTATATAATTAAAATGAATATATATATAATTGACAATATAATAAAAAATGTTTGATATACAATAAGTATCAATCATTTTCTAAGTTTCAAAATTTTTCAATAATCTTCATTGTATAATTATATAATTAAAATGGTTAAATATATAATTGACACTATAATTAAAGATGTTTGATGTACAATAGATATCAATCATTTTCTAGGTTTCAAAATTTTTCAAAAAACTTCATTTTTCAAGATTGATGTAACATACATTAATAACATGACAATAACTATCACAACTATCTCATCAAAATAAAAAATGATTAGTACAAATTCATCCACCACCATTTTATGTCATTCAAAATTAATAATAGCTTTTTCAAAGTTTTAAATTGAATGATGTTTATTGACTATATCAATTAATTTTAATTATGTGATGGTGTTTATCTACTTACAATTGATAAATACTACCATAATCATATAATTAAAAGAAATGATGGTTGATATACATTCATTAACAATTTTACACCATTTAAAATTAATGTCTATAAATTAAATTATTACTTAGTACAATGCACATTGATAGCATGATAATAATTAACACAATCATAAAGATGGTGGATATCAACCATTTGGGAATGATGTCTATTAATTATATTAACCATTTCTAATTATGTGAATTATGTTCATTTATTTACAACTGATAAATACTAATACAACTATATAATTAAAAGTAGTGGTTAATATAAATTATTTTTTTTCCACTTGAAAAATATGAGAAGTTTATATACTCCAATCTCCTAGAACTACAATGAAATTTGAAATCATTACATCAAAATTTATCATATTATTCGTGAAAATTAAAATTGAGAAAAAATGATCTCAATCATTCTCCCAACCACCTAAAATAAATCTAATTTAAAATACACACTAATTTATTTTCTTCAATATATACTAATTTATTTTTTATCTTTCGAAATTAAAAAAATTATTAATTATATAAAACATTTTCAAATATGTAATTATGCCAATCTACGTCTAGTCCATAAATATAAAGCTTAGAAAAAATCTATTTATTTAGTAACCTAAGGATAAATTTGGTTCCCCACATCTTCTTAAAATACCAAAGGTCTCATAAGTCAAATTATTTCTATCTTTTCCTTATCCATGTTCATAGGTCAAATTATTTTGATCTTTTCCTTATCCATGTTCATAGTGCGTGGGAAAATGCTACAGATTTTCTCGTTATTATATCCATACTTCACACTGAATGGATAGGTGAGTGCAACAAGCTGTCTGGTTATAATTAGATCAGATATTTACAATATCATTAATGATCTCTATAATAAGATATTTTAATTTCATTGTTCGGATTCTTAATTTTTTAATTTCATTGGAAAATGGGTTTTAAAGTCAATTGAACTTAATTGTCATTTTGGAAATATCCTAGGCCACCAATATCTGCACTTCGCCTTAATACTTCTATATGTAGCTTGCCAATAACAGAATGACAACCCCTCATTGCCAATAGCTGTCAACGCCTCCTATTAGGACTGGACAATTAGCTCAACCCCACTATGATACATGACATGACAATGTAGAGGAAAATCGGTTTTAAAGTCAATTGAACTTAATTGTCATTTTTGGAAATATCCTAGGCCACCAATATCTGCACTTCGCCTTAATACTTCTATATGTAGCTTGCCAATAACAGAATGACAACCCCTCATTGCCAATAGCTGTCAACGCCTCCTATTAGGACTGGACAATTAGCTCAACCCCACTATGATACATGACATGACAATGTAGAGTATCTAAATGGCGCAACGGTGGCCATAAAAATTCGTATTAGCAATTAATATGTAATGTCCGGAGCAGCAACTGCAGCTGTTAAATACCAACCTTTGACTTACTATATACGAGGAAGATATTTTCGGAATATTGAATATCATTTGTCAATTCAACATCAAGGATATATCCCAGCACATTAAGTTTTCGCTTTCAATAGAGAACGCACAGACATAAACAAATATTTTCAATCGCGTTCTAGATTAGGTGAATTACACGTTTACATTATTTTAAATTACATTCTAAATAATTCATATAAATAGTATGTATGTGTAATTACCTTCGAAATTTGTTTTATATAGTATGTAGGTGTAATTATTATTGAAAGTTGTTTTATATAAATTATAGATTATTTATTATTATTATTATTCAATTGTAAGGTTACGGTCAAGTTAGATACTAAATTGGTGTATAAAACTTTTTGTTTGTACGACAAAAGATTCACCTTCGCTCAGTTATTTAACTACTAAATCTACAAAAGTATAATTTAAATCTCAAAAATATACATATTATTAACCACTTATTTAGATAGAATACATATTATTTATAATATTCATAATAATCTAAACTAAATAAGAAACAATAACTTAAAAATATTAAAAATATCTATGAAATGCATATTATCTCTATAACAATTTAGATTAATTAAAAAATATAATAACACAATGACATAAAAAAATATACACATTTTCACAATTTATTTTAATAAAATGCATGGTTATCAAGACACTTAAACCCATTTAAACTAACTAAAAAACACAATAACATATATTAAAAATAATTAATGAAATGTACAGTACACAATAACATATATTAAAAATAATTATAAAATGTACACTATTCTTAACATTAGAGTAATGTAAACTAATTTACAAACACTATTCTTTTATCTACTTGTTATTACAAATCCTCACTTTTTTTTAACCAAATCTTTACATAGTGCAATTTAAACATATTTTAATCTTCATTTTTCTTTAACTATAATTTATTTAAATATAATTTATTATTAAAATATATAATTCAAATTTATAAAATTTATCACTTTCATGTGTATGAGTTTACTCTATATTCAAATTTTATGAATTTTAAAATAAGAATAACCTAGACTCTTACCATCTTATTAGGAACATAGTTATACTCCTACAATCTTATTAGAAACATCGTTATACTTAATCAAGTATAAAAGTTATATATACATTATTTTATTTTAAAAAAGTCATCTATATATATAAAAATATATAATATATATGTATGTTATTCTTAGTCAAATGTAAATTACTTATCTGTTTTGTCTACATAATTTATCATTTGTTTTGGTTTTTTAAATAAAAATTTTGAAAATTTATATTTAATTTAATATATATATATATATATATATATATATATATATATATATATATATATATATATATATAATATTTATTTATATATAAAAATAATAATAATATCAACTTATCATATTATTCTTATTTAATTATATTAAAAAAATTTAATTTAATAATAACAATTTTAAAAATATATATATTTTAAAAAATATACAATATAATTTAAATATAACATTCTTATCCGAAACACACTTTAAAAACGGACAACAAAGATGATCAACATCAATACCCTTTGAAACAATTGTACCAATAACATGAGGATTGATCAAGACCATTTGAAACAATTGTACCAATAACATGAGGATATAACGTTCAGTGAGTGAAGCATAACAAAAAGATATTTTTAGTTAGGTTTTTAACAATTTTTCAAACATATCTACTTAAATAAATAATAATCTAATTAAAAATTATTATAGAGACAACAACATTAAAATATCCTAAGTTACATTTTCCATGAGGATATAACATACATTAAATGAGTGACCCATGACAAAACCATATTCTTAGTTACGTTTTTAACAAGCTTTCAAAAATATCTATTTAAATAAATATTCCCATTGCAAATCATTTTAAACACAACCACATAAAAGTGTCTTAAGTTACATTTTCCAACATATTTTATATAGAAAAGTAATTTTTTGAGAACTTGATGCAAGAATTTGGATATATTTTTCCGAAGCATGTTGTTTATGTAAATACTGGTCCATAAAAACTAAATACGTGCAAAAGTACATGCTTATTGCATTCTTCTAATTTTCATAAAAACTAATTATTATTTGTTAAAGTATATGTTTATTAGTATTTATTATTTGTTTAAGTATATGTTTATTATATTATTAGGCGTTTTTTTTTTTTAAATTTTCTTCCATGTCATCTATAACAGTGTGGGTCATTGATTTTGGTGTTAGATAATTGAAGTATTCTCTACCATAAGATTGAAGATCGGTATTAATTAGTTATAAAGTTTCATATCCAGGTCATCATTCATCATAGTGAGAGAACGGTGTTAGTTAGTTATGAATTTTCACATCAAAGCCATCATCAGATTCAATTTTAATTTGAGCAGTTCAGAGTCAAGTTTCCGCTGGATCTAAGTGGCTTATCTGAACCTTTGATCGGCTTAAGAGGTGTAGCGGAGATATGAAAGAGTTCCAGCCTCTATGGTTGCTAGCAGGATGGTAGACATGCGCATGGAGCACTTGCAAAGATTCAACCCTGGAGAAAAATCGATGGACACTTGTTTCTTACTAAGAGAATAAGTGGATTATATCATTTCCCTGAAAACATAGGTAGAAGTACTGCAACCTTTAATGAATAATTCTCATTTCGATAGCCAACATCGACTTTGAATTTATGTTGTCTATGTCTAAAAACCCTGCTTTGCTTGAAATTTTGCCCCTTCGAGCTCTCTTGGGATATATATTGAATTTTATTGAGGCTGAGAATTCATTGAGACAACCATTCTTAATTGCCCACGTCTACAGCAGCTTGTTGGCCATCCATTCAATAACATGTCTATGTGGATTTGATTAACCTGTACCGAGCGAAAATTAGGTTTCTACCTTTGTTGCAGTATATTTTCTCATGGTGGCGTTAAAATTCAACAGCCACAAACATTGTTTTAGCAATAAAAGTCGACTTCTCCTCCCCTACCATGATCACAATCACTCTCTCATCCTTCTCCTCTTAAACTTCAGCCATATTCTCACTCATCTCACTCTTTCCTTCATGGTTATGGTCGACAATGTGATGAAGCCCTTAACACTCTGGTATCAATTTCTTCTTCTAATATAACAATACCACATTCCTTCAAGTAGGAATATGGCAGAATAATCAGATAAAATACCATGAGAGTGATTTGTTGTACAACTAGTTTTCGGTTCAAATGAAAATGCATAAAAGAAAGGGAAGACGTGAACAAAGTGTCTTTGAATTGAACGAAAACTTGTCTAATGGATTAATCATAGGTGTTTTAGAAGCATTTTTCCCAAGAAATGTTTCAGAAACTTATAGTGGAATACTTTAACACTTACCACATATTTGTGTAGAGATGTGTTTTTTCAAAATATTAAATTACCTCTCTATCGTTTCACCACATTTTTCCCACGTAACACATGACGACGGCTAAAATGCAAGAAGAAAGAGGTAATGAAGACAGATCCCTTAGCCAGAATTAGTGCTTTCAGATAAAATTAGAACATAGCTAAATATTATTTTATTCTATATTATAGAATTTAAAATTATATTTTAAAATATATAATAATATACTGGATTTTCATCCTCCATCACCACCATTCACCGCGAGGAAGCAAGGTGCAATTGATTGAGATCACGACGGATGTTGTAGGGTTGACAATGTTCTAGAATTGATTTTCCACCATTTTTAGGTAGTTGAGCACCCTCACTCCACCCAACATATACGGAGATGGAAACTTTCCTAGTGCTTTGATGCCCCCTTTGCTAATATTTGATCTAAGAGGCATTGTTATAGCTCCTACACTACCCTTCATTAAATTTCTTTCATAAGCATCAGCTATAGGTAAATGCAATTTCTTAATAATTTATATATCCATTTAGAGTAGACAAGAACGTTGGCTTGGTCAAGTACGTCGTCATTGGTCCTTGTTGAATCTTTGGTTAAACTGAGAGGGGGGGGGGGGGTGGGGTGAATCAGTTTAACACAGGCTTTGGCTTTTTAAATTTTCATCAAACTTATTTACAGCTTAATATGTGAACAGTCTTACAATGTAGCAGCAAGTATTAAATTAATGTGACATCAACCTTATTGTGAGAGCAGCAAACAAATAAACAGATTGAGTAGATCATATCAACATGTAATCAACACACATAGAGACAACAAATGTAAGTGGAAACCCATAAAGGGAGAAAACCACATCTTATTATTGTTGTGATGCAAAGGCAAGCTCCAACTCCCTCTCACCACTGTTTTTCTGCAGGCACCAACCTACAGGATGCTCCAACCTCAGTCAGCTACAACTGACAGCTATCAAGCTTCAACTTGATAGGGAAGCTCCAACTTCCTCAATTTATCTAAATAATTGTTTGTTGATTTACCTCAGATATCAGCTTTGTTCTGTAACATCTCTTTCTGCTCCTCTCTTCCTTATCTTCTTTGCCTCAATCTTTTATACTTTTCATTCTCTATCCTTACTCTCTCTAACTTCTCCTCGCATATCAGGTTGATATTATATATAGAGTTCATCACATGACTGTTTGTATTCCACAAGGAATTTGGAATGAATATCCATACCCTTTAGTCTTCTGCCTTCTCAATTCTTTTCCAGTTCACTCAAAAATATAATAATATGCATTAATTTTAATATTACAGTGGGAGTTTTGTTTTCCTACCGGAGACTTGCCAATGCATCATAAATAATAAAAATTAATTACAACATTTACATTCACATTTTCAGTTACACACTTCAATTTTACTCAGCTCCTTTTCTGGATTTTGGATTTATTGGATTTGTCTTTTCTGCTGCTATTGAGTGAATATTCTGTATACTTTGGTTCATCTCTGTGTCTATTCATCTGTTCATATATGAGCTTAAACTTAATGGTTGAAATTCACATTACAATTTCACTTCATCCTTTTCCCTGTACAATTATTTTCCACTGTCTCTCTCTCTTTCATTCTTGCAGGCTCTCTTCTTCATTGCAGTTGTATAACTGTTGTACCTATAACTGTCTTTTAATATAACTGTTGTGCAATTTCAATACTTTTTAATTTATTCACTGGCAATTTGAATCAATGTTGAAGCTGCTCCATCAGAGGTTACAATCATTGTTGTGACCCAATTAATTTTATATCTGGGCAGAATATTTTCAGTGTGGAAGCTCCTTGATGTTCGGGCTATCCTCACTCTTTTGTTATATTGCACCTTTAAAGCACTCATCCAAATTTTTCAATGACTTTAAAAACCATTCAGCACATATACAGTGTTCACTATATAACTCTTCATATTATTTGTTGGTCTATATTACATATAGCAATCCAACAATAAATTCTCGCTATTCACATATGTTAACATATACGACGCTTTCAACATTATAATGAACCTTTGGTTTCGTATTTAAATCCCCAAAGAACGCTTAAATAATGTCTTCGGGCCCCATAGCATTTCGCATTGTATTATTGAACCCTCTATTCAATTTTAACTGAATACATACGAAAGTCAAAAGACTGTAATGTTAATGCCTATTCTCCTTTTGGCATAACCACTTAACCCACACTGGCCCACACATTTATACAACAATCAAACGCTGGCCCATACCTTGTTTTTCACCTTGCAACTTCGTTCATGATCCAATGGTGGATAATCCATCACTCTTTCAACCTCTGATCCTACGGAAATCGTGCGGTTAACTTGCACGAGGGTTAATATTCAATAGTTGCACGATGGACTGGACCCCAGCTCTTAAACGGCCCTCCACATCTGACAGCGGAGAGCACGTCGCCTTGCTCCATACAATCCAACGGATATCGCTTGGCTTAGATGCACGGACGATAATGCGCGATGACAGTGGTTTTCCAAAATCACTTGAGGCCACATGTCAGGCAGTCAATGGAATCGCTCCAAATTCTTAAATACCGCTTGCTCGATGAAGGCGGTGCGATCAAAACCGGAAACCTGCCTTTACTGTTCACTCCAGTCATGGTTCCGCTGCTTTCTCCCTCAGGGTTCCATCCGCCTTTATTATTTATGAATTCCGCTCTTCTTTCTCAAGGTTCCATCCCTTTGTTCCATCATCGCTACGTTTCATTTACATATTAACACGACGCTTCCATATGTTTAACGCCCAGCTCCATCAGGTTTTCACTGTGCATTCACGGTTCCTCTCTAGGTTCCATTCCTTACTGTCGTTTACAATTCCGCCTCTTTCACTATTGTTCTTCATGTGTGTGTTATATTTATGCTTCCATTTTATTCAACGCTGCCTCTACTACCCATTCATAGAACCGATCTGCTCAATAAGATCTTCTCCACTTTCTCCATTTCTTTGATGTCTAATACCTCTATGACTTGTAACCATTTTGACTGTCCATGGGTTCATGCTCCTTTTCGCCTCGCATTTCATAGAATCTGCGTCCAAATGTATCCTCGTTCCAATGTTTAACCGAGGTCATGTATTTGAATTGGATTGAACTAATACCAGTCCTTCTACTGCTATAGTGCAAATAAACTCTCACTCTGTTCTTCTCATGCTCCAAACTAAGAGCCCTCTATTCTCCTGTAAATGTTACTACATCATTCACCAAAAACCTATGCCCCTCTTCTCTACTTCAATTTGCTACTCCTGTCTTCTCCTTTGCCTTGTTGCTATTTCAGGTGCTACTCCTTTGCCATCTCCTTTGCCATCAATGACAACATTTCCAACAGTCTCCCCCTTTGGCATTGATGGCAATATACTTCTGTTGACGGGAAAATTTGTCTGGTCAACAGTAGGGGATCTCCCCGGTAAAAATTCCCAATTAGACCTTAAACCGTTTGGAGTAGGGATCCCATCCGGGGTGAGGGTCCGGCTACCGCTTAAGACGCCTTCCCTTCTGGTCTCAAAAGAACCTGATCAAACCTGCAGACACACACTTATTCATAGGATACGAAATACATGATTGATGCATGGAACATGTCTACAACACTATGCGTAGCAAGAGAATGAATGAAACACATACGCCCGAAGAGATGCAGTTAACGACACGTCTTTGGGGTCATGCTTGCAAGGTATCTTACCATAGAAGAAATAGTTCTTAATGGCAAGATTCCTCCTTACTTCTAAAAGATAAAACGAAATGCTAATAGACAAAGGTACTAACATCCATTTAGAAAGCGATAAAACTGAACATCATTAACACAAACATAGATAAACATGATGCATAGATGATGTTATTAGAAATGCAGTTTCATTAATCATAGGATGTTCTGAAACTGTTCAAGAAATACACATAGTGCTGTCATAGCAAAATACATCATCCGACAAAGGGGTTTTAGCAAGTATTCGTATTCATAGGCCTAAGAATATGGTCTTTCAATACAATACAATGTAGCTCTTGAGTCTTCCAAAAAGAAAAATCCCCCTTGGTCCTCTCCCCGTAGGGAGCTTTATAGCACAAAACTTTCCCTTTGGGCTTCCCGACTCTTCACCTGCCTGCCTGTTGGGTTGCCTTGCGACCTTAAGGAGGTTGCGACCTGCGACCTGTCTGGAATGTGCGACCTGCGACCTGGATAGACAGTGCGACTTGCGACCTGTCCAGGTGGCGCGACCTGCGACCTACCTTTAACTGCTGCTCACGACTTGCTGCTACCGGGCTGCGGAGATGGATGCGCAATGTTGAGGTCAGGAGTGTCAATCTGCTGCTCCTTGAGAAAAGTTTTCCATGTCCGGTACTCTGCCGCTATGGGGGAAATTAGAGAACCCTCCTCCTTCAATCTATGCATGCATTCCAAAGCATTTGGCACCAAGGTTTCCCTTCTCTGTGAGATCTGGTTTGAGAGCGAGGCTAGCTTGGTATAAATCCGAGCTGGAGTGGCAATGAACTGACTCAGATGTTCTTGAGATGCTGAGGGCTCGGGAGCAGCAGCGGCTTGCTTGATAGGCTGCAGAAATGACTGGATGTCCTAATCCACTTGTTCCCAGGCTTTCTCTTCGTCCAATGCCCCAAGCGTCGGAATGTGGTGCAAAGTGTGCATCGAGTCGATACCACTGATCAGGTGGTCGTAGGAAGACATTACTTTGTCCAGGTCCTTAGACAATTTGTCTTTAGATTGTATTGCCATACGGAGCTGAAACTTCGCATCCTGCGTGTGAATCCAATCTCTCTTGGGCAGATTTTCAGGTGCCTGTGGGTATTGTACTGTCCAGCCCATCATTCTGTCTAAGGCCTGTGAGGCCTCCCTGAGCTACTCGTGCTTTCGCTTGGTTTCTGTACGAGCTCTTACCAGTGGGGCGACTGTTTGTTTGATGGTGAACATTTCTCCATACACCTGCCTCATGGTTGCTTCTAGTACTTCACACTCATTGAAAATGGCCAGTGGGACTTCATTTACCGGTGGCATCTGGTTTCGGAGTTGTTGCACTTCCGCTATCACTCAGCTCTTTCCTCAGTTTTTCTCGCCGCTGCCTGCCAGCCTCTTGGTAGAGAGACTATTTCTCTACTCATTCTGGTTACGTTCTCTTCCATGGCTGCGGTGAAAGCAGTACCCGCCGATGCTATCATTACAGGATTAGTCCTGGTATCAAGGACTATGTCTTTGCCTATTGCAACTGTGGATGTGGCAGAGGGACTTTGCGCTAGTGACCTTCTTTTCTCTTATCGAATTTTGAAAGAGAATTGATCGAATGTGAGTCTGGTAAGGTCAAATACATCCTCTTCCTATCCCTGGGGGGATCTAACATCAGCGAGCTTGGTACTGCCCAGAGGTATATCGAGGGGAGTTACCTCGATGTCGTCCAGCATGTCACCCTCCCTCTCTTCTGTGTTCTTTTACTCTTCTTCCTTTTGCATGCGTTCAGCTTCTGCTGCTGCCTCTATTTCGGCCTTCTTCTTCTGCTCAGCTGCAGCAGCCTGTTCGGCCTTCTTTTGGCGCTCAGCTTCTGCTTTGTCCAGCTCTGCCTTGAGTGCCCTTTCTGTTGCGGCCTGTGCTTTCTTTTCCTCCTTCTCTTTCCTGGCCTCCTTGGCCTGCTTCTTCTTCTGTGTTGCCGTTGCACTCTTCTGGCGTGCTTCCTCATCCTCTTTTATTTTCTTTTCCCTTTCTTGCTGGGCTTTTGCTTCTTCTTCCTTCTGTTGGATAGACGTAATAAGCCCTGTGTTGGTCTGAGATTTCTTGGGTAAAGAGGAAGAGGAACCTCCTACCTGACGAGTTGTGTCTTCTGGGTTCTGATCATCTAGATCTTCTTGGACCACGTCTACTCCTGGAGCAAATTGTCTTTCAGCGTTATACCAGTTCCTTCTCTCATCTTCTGCCGGGCGCTCAATGTGCTGATAAGTCCACTTGAATTTAGCTTTCAGGCAGTGTTCAGGAACTATTCTCTCCGGGTCATATGTTCGGTGCTCTAGCGCCCCAAGCTGATATCTTCTCATTTCTTCTCCCTCTGCTGCTACTTCCCTGAAGTCTTTAACTGTGCACGCGCAAATGGTGAAGGGTAGCGTGGGCCACGGCTTCTTTTTGTCTTTGGATAAGACACTGGAGAAGCCTTGTGACCTTTGGAAGCATACCTCCTGAATGAACATTTTGTCTGTCACAAAGCGAGGCATAGCATGTGGTGCCTTGTAGGATCCAAAGACTCGGATGAAAGTATATCCAGGGAAAGGGAACCAGTGTGCCACTTTGACTAGAGTCTCCTTGGCCCGCCAAGACATGCAGGGGGCGTCTTGGCCAAATAAGTGTCTATATAGAGACGGGATAAATACTTGGGAGATCTGATCTATATCCTGTCTGTATTTGGACTCCCAGAATACCCTGATTTGCAGATGAATTGCACGAGACTGCTCGGAATCCCAGTTGTGTGCCCATCCCTCAAAGTGTACTCTTGCGCAGACAGCATCTAGTAGGTAAGAAGCCACGTAAAATTCGGCAGGCATTCCCTCATCTGGGGCCAATGCCACGTTCAAGTTGGTCTGCATTGAAGTCATTAATATGCCGGCCCAGTTGAAACGAGTGCCATGTGTTGTCACATATTCCATGATAGTAGCCCAACTACCACTGAAAGTGGAGCAGTCTGGGCGCCCGTACAACCTGCAAAGCATGGCGGCAACTAATTTATAAACCTTTCTCAGGCTAGCCACCGGATATTCTTGGTCTTTCTTGACCTTAAATTTCTCGGGCTCCTCCCACCATTGTTTAATAGTATCAACTATCGGGACAGCGTGAGAAATAGCCCATTCTGGTGTGAAGTGCTCATCTGGGCGAGGCAACAAGTAGTAAAGGTGGGCGTCCGAGCCTACAAGCATAGCGAAAGCTCTACCTTCGCTGTCTCGGATCACAAACTTCTTGGGATCCGTCTTTTGTATGATCCAATCTATAACCTTTGTACATGGAAATATGGCTGGATGCGCCCCTGCCAGATGTAGTTTGGACTTTTTGACTGCTAAGTATACTTCCCAGTCTAGGAGATCTTCTGGAAATTCCTCTTCCAGCATGGAGAACTCATGGTACACTTGGTACCATCGCATGATGTCATCTTTCACAAATGTGCATAGTGTATCCCTGTATATTGGGGGTGGGGACACCTCGTCCAGCTCATCAATTTCTTCCACCACTTGCTTGCCCTTCTTCCGGGATAGCGGGGGCACCATGTCACTAGAATCTGATAAAACAGGTATGCACTCTATGTCTTCTTGAAGTTCACCTGTCAAATTCATAAAGGAATCCCAAGATAAGAACGACATGATGATATAAAACCAGTTATAGTTTAGTGATGAAATTTAGCTAAGACACATGTAAAACTGGGTTACTGGTTTACTGGGTCGCAGGGTCGCGGACTGCAAGAAGAGGCTTAGGTGCGACTTTGCGACCTTGCGACTAGGTCGCATAGTCGCTGGGTCGCAACTTACCAACACAGAGGAAAAATGCGACCTTGAGACCTGGCGACCAGGTCGCTGGGTCGCTGGGTCGCAACTATTCAAAAAAGGGGGAAAATGCGACCTTGCGACCTCGCGACTTGGTCGCTGGGTCGCTGGGTCGCAGATTCCAAAAACCTTAAGAAAATGCGACTCTGCGACATCGGGACTAGGTCGCTGGGACGCAGGTCGCGACAAGGCTTGCCGGGGGGTTTTCGCGCGCGCGCGGCCATAAGCTTATTTCCTCTCTCCTCTTAAGAGTTTAAAAGTTAGCTGGGTCCAGGCAGAGTTGAGGCATGGTTTTAAGAGCAAGGGACAAGGCCATGAGGGTTTGAATCAGAGAAGTGGTGAGGTTTGGACATTTGTGGAGCAAACAGTTTTACAAAACACCAAAAAAATATAAAAGCTCAGACAAATGACAATTTAAAGGCCTAAGGGGACATGGGTTTGGTAAGAAATGCATCATAATGGAAACAGCAAGAAGAAATGGCAACTTACCAGGGAAAATCGCTCCAGTCGAGCTGTCAGAGGCGTTTTCTTTCAAATCGCTGAATGTGTAAAATGCAACCTGACGACCTCCCTTATATAGAAGGTCGCACGTACGGGCAATTAATGTGGGTCGTTGGGTCGCAAATCGATTAATTCCAGAGTTTTGCGACCTTGCGACCTTGCGACCTGGCGACCTGGGGTCGCGGGGTCGCAAGGTCGCTGGGTCGCACTTTTCATTAAAATTGGATAATTGCGACCTAGCGACCTAGCGACCTGGCGACCTGGGGTCGCTGGGTCGCATTTTTCGTTAATTTTGGAGATTTGCGACCCTGCGACTTGGCGACCTGGCGACGTGGGGTCGCGGGGTCACAAGGTCGCAAGGTTGCGGTTTTCATCAATAATTTAACTTTGCGACTTGGCGACTTGGGGACTTAATAGTTTCTCTTTAGTTTTAAGGGGCTCCAAAAATTTGAAATGGTGGTCTTTTTGGAGGGTGTTGTAGGGGCTACAACAAATGGCGATTCACTGGATGAACTCAGAGTCTCTGCTGATGGTTAGTCTTGGCGGGGGGAGGGAGGGGCCTATGCTGACTGTTTTCTTTTACCTTGTGGTTGGCATCTCCTAACTTTTGGCACCTAGCTGGGTTGCTCAATCTGCTAGCCTGTTTGGGCGCCATTCAACCAAATTCATTTCTTCAGGTCTCCAGACTAGAAGGGTTGGAGAAATTCAGGCGGCTACAGGGTCTAGTACGATTATTTTTTCCTCATCGTGTTGCTCCGCTGCCAGCGAACCTCTCGGTCCCGGCGGAGTCACTGCCTAGGAATCGTGAACATTGCTCCGCTGCCAGCGAGCCTGGTCAGTACCCCGGTGGAGTCGTTACATCACCTCTCTGCGCAGGAAGCCTTTCTCAATCCTTTACCCTTTATTAGTGTGCTATTGCACTTATTTTAAATGTGCCTGAGGCACTTATTTAGATGTGCTCGTGGCACTTATTTGAGGTGGCAATTTAGCCTGGGCGGATGAGGGATCCCGACTTATTTTGCTTGCAGAGAGGTTGTTCCTAGTCTGGCATGAGGACTTTGGTTTTTCCCAGATACCCTGTCGTAGCATAGAGTACCTCTTTTCCCTTCTGGTCTGGTTACCAATTACACTGCATTTTCTTTTGCGGACACCCTCTCAGACTGGCAAGGTAAGCTTTCCCACTTGATGACTCGAGCTCGGTGATATGTTACCTTTAGGTGTGTAGAATGAGCAAGCTTTTGCCGACTTCGAGTTTATCGAAAAAGGCTTTCCATCAGTGTAGAACCTGTAGCAGTATGCCAATTGCGTGGCTCTAATAAATCCTTCCTTAAACTTTTATTTTATTTTATTTTATTTTATTATTTATTTATTTATTTATTTTATTTTTATTTTTTTAATTTTATTTTTTTTAAACAAAGGTGAGACAAGAAGCTATGGTACAAAATGAGATAGCCCTCTAAGGGCTGCTAAGTGAAATAGTGTTTGAGGTCATGCCTGTTTACCGGGAGGACCTCGACTCGTCCATCAAAGGTTTGCAATCTGAATGTGTGGGATCCTATCTTCTCATTAATTTGGAAAGGGCCTGTCCAAAGTGCTTGGAACTTGGCATGCTTCCCTTTTTCCTCATGGGTTTTATCCCACTTAAGGACCAGGTCTCCTACTTCAAAAATTTTGTTCCCTGCGGACTTTTTATCAAACCATATTTTTATTCGGCTCTGATGGATGGAAAACTTTTCCCGGGTCTTTTGCCTTTCTTCCTCCAATTTCAGCAAGGTGTCGATTCGATTCTGCAAGGTAGGGCACGGGGTACCATGACATTCTTGGGACAGCTGGAGGGCCAGGAGAGATAGATGAGGAGGGAGAAGAGCTTCTTTTCCATATACGAGGAAAAATGGGGAGGTGCCTAAAGAGGACTTGGGAGTGATACGATCAGCCCACAGTGCATTGTGAAGGGCATTGTGCCAGTTGTGCTGGTGGGATAGCAGGGTCTTCTTAATAATAAGAATAAGATTTTTGTTAGTGGACTCAGCTAATCCATTTCCCTGGGGATAGTAATTTGCAGAATGTTTCAGAATAATACCATTTTCCAGCGCAAAATCATATAATTTAAAAGATGAGAAATAAGTAGCATTATCGAAAACTAAAGAAGTTGGAATGCCAAACCTGGTAATGATGGAATGCGTGAGGAATTATGTTACCTCCTGATCATTGATTCGGCGTAAAGGCGTTGCTTCGACCCACCTGGTGAAGTAATCAGTAGCTGTAAGTATATACCGATGTTGTTTAGAAGAGTGAGGTGTGATTTCACCAATTACATCCAAACCCCACTGTTGGAAAGGTTCCTCTACTGCTACTGAGAGTAAGGGAGCGGCTGGCCGTGCTTCTCGGTTGGCGAACTTCTGGCACTGAATGCATTTCCGAACATATGCATGCGCATCTCTAAAAAGAGTAGGCCAATAGTATCCTGTGCGCATTATCTTATGGGCAGTAGTATCTCCGGAAAAATGACCTCTAGCTGGTCCGTCATGCAGCTTAGTTAAGATTTTCTGTGCTTCGTCAGTTTCCAAGCAGCGTAACAGGACCCCATCGTGGTGTTTCTTGAACAACTTACCTTGGATTAGTTGGTGAGATGCTGCTTTGAGTCTTATTGCGCGTTTCTGCCGGGCCGTAAGGGCAGGGTCCATGGTGCCTTGGGCCAAATATCTTGAAACGTTGGAATACCAAGAAGGGCTACTTTGCTGAGGCACATGGTCGCTTTGATACATGTCGATCTCTTGTTCCCAACATTCCTCTTCAATTTCATGAGCACTTGCAGCCTCCGCGGCCATTTGACATAAGCCCTGTCCTTTAATGGTATGTGTCGGTTTGAACTCTAAATCGTATTCTTGCAAACATGCCACCCAGTTACCTCGCCTTTCGCCTAGCTCTTGCTGCATGAAAAGTGAGCGGACCGCTGGGTGTGGCACAAAAACCGTGACGTGATTTTTCAAGATGTAGGGCCTAAAATGTTTTACCGCCTTGTAGACCGCATAGGCTTGCTTGTCAATTTCTGGATAGTTTAACTCAGCTCCCTGTAGACCGGTGCTCATGAAGGAAATGGGTCGTTCATCGTTGTTGCCATCTTTCTGCGTAAGGACGGCCGCAAGTGAGGAATCTGAAGCAAAAGTATATAGGATAAAATCTTTGCAAAAATCTGGACTTTGTAGGGAGGGAGCTTCAGCTATAGCCTGTTTGATTTTTTCAAAGGCCTCCCTTTCCGGCAGGTTCCATTGGAACATAACATTCTTTTTGATCATTCCCTGCAATGTCTTGACTATCTGTGCGAAATCTGATATAAATTTTCGTACGAAATTGATCTTCCCCAAGAAAGATTGCATCGTTTTTTTACTCCTGGGAGGAGGAATTTGAGCAATGGCTTTCACCCGTTCTGGATTGACGATAATACCTTGTTTAGTTATGATATGGCCTAGCAAATTTCCTTCTGCCACGGCGAAAATGCTCTTCTTTGGGTTAAGTGAAATTCCATATTTTCTACATCTTTCAAAAAATTGCCTAAGGTGGCGTATATGGTCACCCCGGTGTTTCGAAAACACGGTGACGTCATCTAAGTAGACCACCACACTTTGGCCTATCAGCCCCCTAAAGGCTATATCCATGGCCCTTTGGAAAGTTGCCCCTGCGTTGATTAATCCAAAAGGCATACGTCTGAATGCGAAAGTTCCCCACTTGGTTCGAAAAGTGGTCTTCAATCTATCCGGTTCAGCTACCAGCACTTGGTTGTAGCCGAAGAAACCGTCTAATAGGGAGAACATTTCAGACCCAGACACGGCTTGTAATATCTGTTCCATGGGTGGCACCGGATAGTTGTCTTTGTTTGAGGCACGATTCAGATTGCGGAAATCTACGCACAAACGGATTTAGCCAGACTTCTTTCGTACGGGTACCAAATTTGACACCCACGTGGAGTGACGGATTTTGAAAATAATTCGTGCATCCAAGAGCTTCTTGAGTTCTTTCAGAATCAATGGTTCCAGAGTAGGATGTACTTTTCTGAGTTTTTGCTGGAACGGTTTTGCGCCTTCCTTCATGGGTATAACATGCTGGATAATTCGAGTATCATACGTACGTAAGTCATCATATGTCCAAGAAAATACGTCACGATACTTGCGAAATAGTTGGGTGAAAGCCTGCGCCTCCTGGGTGGTGCAGTCTTTCCCCAGGTTGACGAACTTAGGATTATCTTCTGATCCCAAGTTCACTTGTCGATGGGCCAAGATGGAGCTTTGCACTTTGGTATTCGGGGGCCCTCGAAAACGGCTCTGCAGATCGAAGATTTTCTCAACTGACACTACCCCCTTTGGCATGGGGTTCCCTCTGTGTTTCTCAAACTCTTCTCGCACAGCTTGGTCGTGATCATCTTCATCTATTGCGGCGTCTTTGAATGTTTCTGAGTTACACATAAACTCTAGTACCTGTTGATCATCATCAAAGACGCGTAAGTTAGTGATATTGTCTGGCACGGAGGGTTTATATATAATTTCAATAGAAAAACCATCCCTCAAAGGGGTGAATCTAGCAGCAGCATTTGCCAGAGTATCAGTTGCTGCATTGTGCATCCCGAGGACAGATTTAATTCCAAATGCATCAAAACCAGAAATCAATTGCCATACCTCTTGTTGATACGCCTTTAAATGTGGAGATAAACAGTGAATAGTGTTGCGTACCTGGCGGGTGATAATCTCGGAATCTCCAATGACCTGTAAGCATTTTACCTTCAAATCCAGTTCTTTCTTAAGTCCGAGGATTAATGCCTCGTACTCAGCAGAGTTTTTGGTGCACTGGAACTCTAACCGGCATGAGATTAAGTATTTATTCTTGTGTGGGTCAAGCAATATGCAACCAGCACCGGCTCCGTCATGGGTCTTGGAACCGTCATAATACAAGGTCCACATGTCACTTTCCGGCTCCTTCGGGGTACTAGGTTGTGGAGGGGTTCCTGCTGGTGGTGAGTTAGGGATAACTTGCTCCTCTGTGACAAGTGCTAGTTCAGATTGGACTTCGGGGCCTACGGAAGACTGAGGGGGTTGGTAGCATCCGAATATTTCTTCCAGAAAACACATGCCCAGCTCTTCTTGTGCAAAGCTGATGGGTTCATTAACGGCATCCAAATCAGTGACGGTGTGTTTCATATAAGGTTCACTTTCTACCCTGATTTGATTATTCCGCCCCTTGTAAGGAAGCCACAAGTGGGACCAGTTGGTGGCGAAGTAGCCTTGTAACTTGCTGGACCAGTCCCTACTAAGCAATAGGCCGTATGCTTCCGGGATATCGACAATCACAATGTCAATGCATTGATGGACCCTAGAGTCTGACGACAAGTGGATAATGACATTGTTCAACTCTCCTACGGCTGGTACTTGTGATCTGTCAAGTTGTATAATCTTTGCGTCAGTTTTCTCCAGGAGAATGTTCAGCTTTTTACAGATGGATAGGGGCATGACGTTTGTTGAGGCACCGGAGTCAACTAGACAGTTATGGACGTTGAAGTTAAAAATCTCGAAGGACAAAAGGAAAGGAGGTGTGGATCCTCTTGAGTTGGTATTGATGGCGTTTACTATGGACTGTACATCTGGTCTGGCTTGCGCAGACGTGTTGCTCACAGTCTTCGTAGCTGAAGTATTTGCGAAAGCCTTAAGAATGAGCTCCTTTTGATTAGTAATGCGGGCCAGCTCGTAGAGATAAATGTTTGCTCTTGTTTTCTTCATATCTTCAACAATGTTATAGCTAGACTCTGGTTGAGGGCTAGGTTCGGTGGAGGTCTTAGAGGATTCTATCGGAAGCTTGCTCTTTTGACTCGCTCGGGTAGTGTTGTTGGGGTGCTTCTCCGGGACAGATTGTTTCCCGCTTCCTGGGGGCAGGATTTTCCTTAGGAAAGCCCTTTTCTTGTCTTCATAGGATTGCTCGGGAACAGGTCCTTTGCTCCTGAGACTATAATTCCGCACGGGCTGATATTTGGGAGCATCTGCCATGTTGATATCAATGGAGGTAAGGTTGTCCCCACCTCGGATTATGTCAAAAGCAAGGATAGAGGATCCTGGTTCTTCGTTCGAGGGCAGATCTTCATCGTGATCTGAAACATCATCCTCTGTCACATCCCCTAGAGTTTGGTCATCTAAAAGTTGATTAACTACTGCTACCATGCTGCCAATCCATTGAGGGCACGTTTTTTCAGAGTGGGCAGCTTGGTGGAAAGAACAGAAGTTATCCTTCCCTATCTCTTCCACATTTAGAGCAGTATTTGTGTTAGACGGAGGTCTGTTAGTGTTGGGATTACTTTTTCTGAAGAAAGGTTTGGGTGGTCTAGTGCTAGTTGTGGCTTCTGTGCCCTTTCTCCTTAGGTCAGTGACTTCATTCGTTAAGTGCTTGAGCGTTTTTGCCATGCTTTCAAAATCAAATGCATCTCTATCCCTATCGATGGTCTTAGAAGTGGAAGACTGACCTCTTTTTGTGTTAGGCTTGTGATCATCTCTTCCTTCGTGTTCAATAGCTCCTATCGACAGCATGTCTTTCTCCACAGCAAGAGCAGCCTCATAATTAGCCGTAAGGGTAGCGCGGGCTTCACGTTTGACAAAAACGGCAATGTCTCTAGGGAGAGCCTTGGTATAGTAGTCAATGGTGATCGAGTCATCCAACGCCAAGTTTGGGGGAAACTTCTGCAATATGGTAGCGAAGTGCTGGTTGAAATCCTTAACCTTCTCCTTTTTATGACACTTGATCGTGCTCAATTCCATGAGAAGCATGGAAGGAATTTTATCTTCTGAAAACTTCTGCAGGAATACGCAACGGAATTGGTCCCATGAAGTGATAGAGGCACTGGGGAGAGAGTGGTACCATGTGGCCGCTTTTTTTTCGAGGGTATGGGGAAACAGTCGACATGCGACATCATCGGACTGGACTCTCATGATTTGCAGAGACAAATAGAAGCTACTGATATGATCTTCAGCTAAGGTGCCTTTCTCAGGGTCGAACTTGGGGAGGTGTTTCTCCGGATGCCTAGGCAGATCTTAGAGTGGGCCCAAAAGATTTAATGGGGATCGAGCCATCCAGGCTAGGGGTTGCACTCTCCTAGCTCGTTGGTGTTGTCTAAACTCATGTTCAGATTCACCCCCTGAACCTAAGACCGATGCTTCTGACTCGTGACGGGAGTGTTCGTCTTGTTGTCTCCCACGGTGAAGAAAATCTCTAAGATATCCCAAGTTGTGGACAAGAGGCCTCATTGGGTTTGGGTGACGGTTGCGAGCTTGGTTTCCTTGGCCTCGGCCCCTATCTCCTCTACCTCCGGCCCCTCGGCCTCTATTTCCTTCTTCTTCATTTCTGCGAGCTCTATTCCTTTCTCCTTCATTTCTACGAGCCCTATTTCCCCCGTCTACATTTCCTCGGCCTCTGTCCTCCTCACCATCCCTGGGTGGGGGGTGTGCCTGGTTGTTGTTTTGCCGAGTCTGGTTAGGCTGGGAGTCGAGGAAAGGTTCGGTGTTAGCAAATTCTTCACCCTCTTGGAGAATCGGGTCATTTTCTTCAACGGCATTTGCGAGGTCTTCCAACATGAGATTTACGAGCTCGGGTATGGTACTCGCAAGGGCACCATTCCGAGTGATGTTCTCGGGAGGGGTTCTAGTATGGGCAAGTTATTCCATGATTGGAGTAAACCGTAAGTGGTTGATAAGATCGCGGGCAGCTGGGCTCAAGGCTCTCAACTGCGCTCTGGTGATTTCGTAATATGGAGTCTCCCTCCCTGGGATATCTTCCAGAGGAGGGGGGACAGTTTCATTGTTTATGACCTCCCCTTGGGGAGTTTGTGATGGAAATTTTGTTGTATGCTGGGAGGCTGCCATCAGGCCCTCCTTCTAGTGCCAAATCTGTTGACGGGAAAATTTGTCCGGTCAACAGTAGGGGATCTCCCCGGTAAAAAGTCCCAATTAGACCTTAAACCGTTTGGAGTAGGGATCCCATCCGGGGTGTGGGTCCGGCTACCTCTTAAGACGCCTTCCCTTCTGGTCTCAAAAGAACCTGATCAAACCTGCAGACACACACTTATTCATAGGATACGAAATACATGATTGATGCATGGAACATGTCTACAACACTATGCGTAGCAAGAGAATGAATGAAACACATACGCCCGAAGAGATGCAGTTAACGACACGTCTTTGGGGTCATGCTTGCAAGGTATCTTACCACAGAAGAAATAGTTCTTAATGGCAAGATTCCTCCTTACTTCTGAAAGATAAAACGAAATGCTAATAGACAAAGGTATTAACATCCATTTAGAAAGCGATAAAACTGAACATCATTAACACAAACATAGATAAACATGATGCATAGATGATGTTATTAGAAATGCAGTTTCATTAATCATAGGATGTTCTGAAACTGTTCAAGAAATACACATAGTGCGGTCACAGCAAAATACATCATCCGACAAAGGGGTTTTAGCAAGTATTCGTATTCATAGGCCTAAGAATATGGTCTTTCAATACAATATAATGTAGCTCTTGAGTCTTACAAAAAGAAAAATCCCCCTTGGTCCTCTCCCTGTAGGGAGCTTTATAGCACAAAACTTGCCCTTTGGGCTTCCCGACTCTTCACCTGCCTGCCTGTTGGGTTGCCTTGCGACCTTAAGGAGGTTGCGACCTGCGACCTGTCTGGAATGTGCGACCTGTGACCTGGATAGATAGTGCGACTTGCGACCTGTCCAGGTGGCGCGACCTGCGACCTACCTTTAACTGCTGCTACCGGGCTGCGGAGATGGATGCGCAATGTTGAGGTCAGGAGTGTTAATCTGCTGCTCCTTGAGAAAAATTTTCCATGTCCGGTACTCTGCCGCTATGGGGGAAATTAGAGAAACCTCCTCCTTCAATCTATGCATGCATTCCAAAGCATTTGGCACCAAGGTTTCCCTTTTCTGTGAGATCTGGTTTGAGAGCGAGGCTAGCTTGGTATAAATCCGAGCTGGAGTGGCAATGAACTGACTCAGATGTTCTTGAGATGCTGAGGGCTCGGGAGCAGCAGCGGCTTGCTTGATAGGCTGCAGAAATGACTGGATGTCCTGATCCACTTGTTCCCAGGCTTTCTCTTCGTCCAATGCCCCAAGCGTCGGAATGTGGTGCAAAGTGTCCATCGAGTCGATACCACTGATCAGGTGGTCGTAGGAAGACATTACTTTGTCCAGGTCCTTAGACAATTTGTCTTTAGATTGTATTTCCATACGGAGCTAAATCTTCGCATCCTGCATGTGAATCCAATCTCTCTTGGGCAGATTTTCAGGTGCCTGTGGGTATTGTACTGTCCAGCCCATCATTCTGTCTAAGGCCTGTGAGGCCTCCCTAAGCTGCTCGTGCTTTCGCTTGGTTTCTGTACGAGCTCTTACCAGTGGGGCGATTGTTTGTTTGATGGTGAACATTTCTCTGTACACCTGCCTCATGGTTGCTTCTAGTACTTCACACTCATTGAAAATGGCGAGTGGGACTTCATTTACCGGTGGCATCTGGTTTCGGAGTTGTTGCACTTCCGCTATCAATTCGGCTTTCTCCTGCTCTGCTCTTTTCTCGCGCTGCTCAGCTGCTTGCAGTCTGTTTTGCAGAGAGACTATTTCTCTACTCATTCTGGTCACGTTCTCTTCCGTGGCTCCTACGAAGGCAGTACCCACCGATGCTATCATTACAGGATTAGTCCTCGTATCAAGGACTATGTCTTTGCCTGTTGCAACTGTGGATGTGGCAGAGGGACTTTGCGCTAGTGACCTTCTTTTCTCTTGTCGGATTTTGAAAGAGAATTGATCGAATGTGAGTCTGGTAAGGTCAAATACATCCTCTTCCTGTCCCTGGGGGGATCTAACATCAGCGAGCTTGGTACTGCCCAGAGGTATATCGAGGGGAGTTACCTCGATGTCGTCCAGCATGTCATCCTCCCTCTCTTCTATGTTCTTTTCCTCTTCTTCCTTTTGCCGGCGTTCAGCTTCTGTTGCTGCCTCTATTTCGGCCTTCTTCTTCTGCTCAGCTGCAGCAGCCTGTTCGGCCTTCTTTTGGTGCTCAGCTTCTGCTTTGTCCAGCTCTGCCTTGAGTGCCCTTTCTGCTGCGGCCTGTGCTTCCTTTTCCTCCTTCTCTTTCCTGGCCTCCTTGGCCTGCTTCTTCTTCTGTGTTGCCGTTGCACTCTTCTGGCGTGCTTCCTCATCCTCTTTTATTTTCTTTTCCCTTTCTTGCTGGGCTTTTGCTTCTGCTTCCTTCTGTTGGATAGATGTAATAAGCCCTGTGTTGGTCCGAGATTTCTTGGGTAAAGAGGAAGAGGAACCTCCTACCTGACGACTTGTGTCTTCTGGGTTCTGATCATCTGGATCTTCTTGGACCACGTCTACTCCTGGAGCAAATTGTCTTTCAGCGTTATACCAGTTCCTTCTTTCATCTTCTGCCGGGCGCTCAATGTGTTGATAAGTCCACTTGAATTTAGCTTTCAGGCAGTGTTCAGGAACTATTCTCTCCGGGTCATATGTTCGGTGCTCTAGCACCCCAATCTGATATCTTCTCATTTCTTCTCCCTCTGCTGCTACTTCCCTGAAGTCTTTAACTGTGCACGCGCCAATGGTGATGGGTAGCGTGGGCCATGGCTTCTTTTTGCCTTTGGATAGGACGCTGGAGAAGCCTTGTGACCTTTGGAAGCATACCTCCTGAATGAGCATTTTGCCTGTCACAAAGCGAGGCATAGCATGTGGTGCCTTGTAGGATCCAAAGACTCGGATGAAAGTATATCCGTGGAAAGGGAACCAGTGTGCCACTTTGACTAGAGTCTCCTTGGCCCGCCAAGACATACAGGGGGCGTCTTGGCCAAATAAGTGTCTATATAGAGAGGGGATAAATACTTGGGAGATCTGCTCTATATCCTGTTTGTACTTGGACTCCCAAAATACCCTGATTTGCAGATGAATTGCACGAGACTGCTCGGAATCCCAGTTGTGTGCCCATCCCTCAAAGTGTACTCTTGCGCAGACAACATCTAGTAGGTAAGAAGCCATGTAAAATTCGGCAGGCATTCCCTCATCTGGGGCCAATGCCGCGTTCAAGTTGGTCTGCATTGAAGTCATTAATATGCTGGCCCAGTTGAAATGGGTGCCATGTGTTGTCACATATTCCATGATAGTAGCCCAACTACCGCTGAAAGTGGAGTAGTCCGGGCGCCCATACAGCCTGCAAAGCATGGCGGCAACTAATTTATAAACCTTTCTCAGGCTAGCCACCGGATATTCTTGGTCTTTCTTGACCTAAAATTTCTCGGGCTCCTCCCACCATTGTTTAATAGTATCAACTATCGGGACAGCGTGAGTAATAGCCCATTCTAGTGTGAAGTGTTCATCTGGGCGACGCAACGAGTAGTAAAGGTGGGCGTCCGAGCCTACAAGCGTAGCGAAAGCTCTACCTTCATTGTCTCGGATCACAAACTTCTTGGGATCTGTCTTTTGTATGATCCAATCTATAACCTCTGGACATGGAAATATGGCTGGATGCGCCCCTGCCAGATGTAGTTTGGACTTTTTGACTGCTAAGTATACTTCCCGGTCTGGGAGATCTTCTGGAAATTCCTCTTCCGGCATGGCGAACTCATGGTACACTTGGTACCATCGCATGCTGTCATCTTTCGCAAATGTGCATAGTGTATCCCTTTATATTGGGGGTGGGGACACCTCGTCCAGCTCATCAATTTCTTCCACCACTTGCTTGCCCTTCTTCCGGGATAGCAGGGGCGCCATGTCACTAGAATCTGATAAAACAGGTATGCACTCTATGTCTTCTTGAAGGTCACCTGTCAAATTCATAAAGGAATCCCAAGATAAGAACGACATGATGATATAAAACCAATTACAGTTTAGTGATGAAATTTAGCTGAGACACATGTAAAACTGGGTTACTAGTTTACTGGGTCGCAGGGTCGTGGACTGCAAGAAGAGGCTTAGGTGCGACTTTGCGACCTTGCGACTAGGTCACATAGTCGCTGGGTCGCAACTTACCAACACAGAGGAAAAATGTGACCTTGCGACCTGGCGACCAGGTTTCTGGGTCACTAGGTTGCAACTATTCAAAAAAGGGGGAAAATGCGACCTTGTGACCTCGCGACTTGGTCGCTGGGTCGCAGATTCCAAAAACCTTAAGAAAATGCGACTCTGCGACCTTGCGACTAGGTCGCTGGGTCGCATGTCGCGACAAGGCTTGCCGGGGGGTTTTCGCGCGCGCGCGGCTGTAAGCTTCTTTCCTCCCTCCTTTTGAGAGTTTAAAAGTTAGCTGGGTCCAGGCAGAGTTGAGGCATGGTTTTAAGAGCAAGGGACAAGGCCATGAGGGTTTGAATCAGAGAAGTGGTGAGGTTTGGACATTTGTGGAGCAAACAGTTTTACAAAACACCAAAAAAATATAAAAGCTCAGACAAATGGAAATTTAAAGGCCTAAGGGGACATGGGTTTGGTAAGAAATTCATCATAATGGAAACAACAGGAAGAAATGGCAACTTACCCGGGAAAATCGCGCCAGTTGAGCTGTCAGAGGCGTTTTCTTTCAAATCACTGAATGTGTAAAATGCGACCTGGCGACCTCCCTTATATAGAAGGTCGCATGTGCAAGCAATTAATGCGGGTCGCTGGGTCGCAAATCGATTAATTCCAGAGTTTTGCGACCTTGCGACCTTGCGACCTGGCAACCTGGGGTCGCGGGGTCGCAAGGTCGCTGGGTCGCACTTTTCATTAAAATTGGATAATTGCGACCTAGCGACCTAGCGACCTGGCGACCTGGGGTCGCTGGGTCGCATTTTTCATTAATTTTGGGGATTTGCGACCCTGTGACTTGGCGACCTGGGGTCGCGGGGTCCCAAGGTCGCAAGGTCGCGGTTTTCATCAATAATTTAACTTTGCGACTTGGCGACTTAATAGTTTCTCTTTAGTTTTAAGGGGCTCCAAAAATTTGAAATGGTGGTATTTTTGGAGGGTGTTGTAGGGGCTACAACAACTTCCTATGTTTTCCTTCCCCTTTGACATCAATGGCAAGGGGTTGCACATTTTTTAGTGTAGATTCTATCCTTTGTTTTTATCCCTTTTCAGCATTTCTTGCATTTCCTCTCTCTGAGATCTTCTGACTTTGTACCCTGCTGCTTTAAACTTTGGATTAAATCTGAAATACTGACCCTTTAGCCTTTTCATTGACTCTTTTATGTTGGATGTATTCTTTCCATAGTCCTTTGATCCTGAGGACCTGTTTCATGCTTCCCTTGTTGGTTGATCTCCCCCTGGAATGATATTTTCATTTATGTTCTCCCCCTGAATCTATGCTTTCTCTTCATATCAGAGAGTAGCATCTACATATACTACCCCTAGTCTATCTCTCAAATATTCAAATGGTTCTCTAGCAAGAGGTTTGGTAAATATATCTATTGTCTATTCTTTTATTGGTACATACTCCAGTTTTACTATCTTCTGAGCCACTTGTTCTCGGAGAAAATGATACTTGATTGGGATATGTTTAGTTTTTTAGTGAAGTACAGGATTTTTAGATATACTTATAGCACTTGTATTATCACATTTGATTAAGATAGGTTCATCAATGCTTACCTTCATGTCTTGGAGAGTTTTCTTCATCCACATGACTTGTGTACAACATGTTGTTGCTGCTATATATTCTACTTCTGCTGTAGACAGAGAGATAGATGTTTGTTTCTTGCTTAGCCATGCCACCATACTTTCTCCTAGATAGAATGCACCTCCACTTGTGCTTTTCCTATCATCCACACAGCTGGCCCAATCTTCATCTGTGTATGCTATCAAAGTGAAGCTTTTGCCTTTAGGATACCAAAGTCCATATTGTGTTGTTCCTTGTAGATATCTAAATATTCTTTTGACTGCCAGAAGGTGGTTTTGTTTAGGTGTTGCTTGATATCTAGCCACTAGTCCTACTGCTAGCATGATGTCTGGTCTTGATGTTGTCAGATACAATAGACTTCCTATCATGGATTTGTAGAGTTTTTGATCTATATCAGTAGATCCATCATCAGCACACAGCTTGCATCCCTTGATCATGGGAGTTGACACAGGTTTGCAGTCCTCCATTTTGAACTTTTTCAACATTTCTTTTAAGTATTTTTCCTGTGAGATGAATGTACCTGTGTTCTTTTGCTGAATTTGAAGTCCTAAGTAGAAACTGAGTTCTCCAATCATGGACATTTCAAACTCTGATTTCATCTCCTCAGCAAACCCTTTTGCTAGTTCATCTCTGTTTCTTCCAAACATAATGTCATCAACATATACTACAACAATTAGGAGTTCATTTTCATGGGCTTTTATGTATATATTTTTGTCTACTCCACCTCTCTTAAAGCCTTGTTTTTGCAAATATTTATCCAGTCTTGAGTACCAAGCATGAGGATCCTGTTTCAGTCCATATAGAGCCTTCTTTAGTCTGCACACATAGTCTTCTTTGTATGTTAAAGAGAAACCTTCTAGTTGTTCCATGTAGACTTCTTCTTCTAGATCTCCATTCAGAAAAGCAGATTTTACATCCATTTGATATACCTTGAAGTCTTGGTAGCATGCAAAGGCCAGAAACATTCTGATGGCTTCCATTCTGGCTATAGGGGCAAATGTTTCATCATAATCAAGTCCTTCGATTTGTGAATATCCTTTGCAGACAAGTCTGGCTTTATTCCTGATTACCTGTCCTTCCTCATTCATTTTATTTTTGAATACCCATTTTGAGCCTATGACATTTTTCCCAGTGGGTCTAGGAACTAGTTCCCAGGTATTGTTTTTTCTCAATTTGGTCCAATTCTTCATTCATAGCATTCACCCAAGACTTGTCCTTGCTGGCTTCTTCATATTTCTTTGGCTCTATTTGTGATAACATGGCTATGTATACCTCTTTTGTCTTTTCAATTAGCTGCCTTCTTGTATGGACCCCTACTCTTTTGTTTCCAATGATCTGATCTTCGGGATGGTTCTTTTGAGTGTATCTTGAGGGAGCTTTCGAGCTCAGTTAAGCATCTTCTGTTGTCTTGCTGGTTTCATCATCATCTTGGTTTTCTTCTTCATGACTGTCTGATGGACTGCTGCAGTCTGTATCTCTTATATTGTTTTGAAGTTCTTCATCAAATCTCACGTCAATGCTTTCTACTATTTTCCGAAGAGTCTTGTTGTAGCACCTGTACCCTTTAATTTTGGATGCATACCCTAGAAATATCCCTTCATATGCTCTTGCATCAAATTTCCCAAGATTTTCATCATTATTATTTATGTAACACTTGCTTCCAAAGATTCTAAAATATTTGATTGAAGCTGGTTTCCCATGCCATAGTTCATAGGGAGTCTTGTCACTGCTTGGCCTTAAGTGAGCTTTATTAAGGACATGCACCGCTGTGTTTACTGCTTCTGCCTAGAAGGTTTGAGGAATATTACTCTCTTGCATCATGGCTCTAGCAATTTGTTGTACAAATCTATTTTGTCTCTCTGCTACTCCATTCTACTGAGGTGTCCCTGCAATAGTAAATTGTTGCTTTATCCCATGTTCATTGCATAGGTCAGCAAAGTCATAATCTGTGAATTCACCTCCTCTGTCTGATCTGATGCATTTTAGTTTGCATCCTGTTTGATTTTCTGCTAATGCTTTGAATATCTTAAATTTTTCCAGAGCTTCCGATTTATTCTTGAGGAATGCCACCCATGTCATTCTGGAGAAATCATCAATTATCAGCATGAAGTAGGATTCTCCACTTGGAGTTTTAGTTCTTGCAGGTCCACACAGGTCCATGTGCACAAGCTGGAGCAGTCTTCTTGTTGATAACTCATCTTTGACTTTAAATGACGTGCGGGTCTGTTTGCCCAATTAACAAGATTTGCATATAGTATTAGAAGGCCTTTTTATTTCTGGCATGTCTCTGACAGCTTTCTTCTTGCTTAGTCTGATGATGTGATCAAAGCTGAGATGTCCCAACCTTTTATGCCATAACCATGACTCCTCAAGTTTACTAAGATGACATGCTTCATCTTCCTCTTTCACAACGTAAACATTACTCTCTGTTCGAACTCCTTTGAGCAGAGTCTTACCTGTGGTGCTTGATTTGACTTCACAATCTTGTGCTCTAAAGAGAACTTCACAGCCTTTATCACATATTTGACTGACACTCAACAAATTTGCTTTCAACCCTTCTACAAATAGTATATCTTGGGCCTTTCCTCTGCCATTGTCTAGGCTGACTGAGCCTTTTCCTTTTATTTTTCCCGATTTATCATTGCCAAACGTAACATTGCCAAATTTCTTTTCATCAAGAGTTATAAACTTACTTCTGTCTCCAGTCATGTGCTTTGAGCAGCGACTGTCCAAATACCACTGGCTTTTCAGATCTTGAGCAGTTAGAGCCAAGTCACATTTATTCACCTTCTTTATCCACTGGAAGCATCCTTTTGTTTGGTAATTTTTGTGAGATGATAAATCACATCCTCTCAGAGGACATTTGGAAGGCATATGTCCAATTTTGTTGCATACACAGCATTTGATCATAATTTTTGCAGAATTGTGAATATGGGAAAAATTTATTTGATTCATAAACCTCCTTGAGGTATTGACCATCAATCTTTGTCCATATTTTCTACACTCAATTATTTTATGGCCAAATTCTTGACAATAAAAACAGTAACCATAGAAACTATTTGCATACTTGATGTAAGATTGTCTTCTCCATTTGTTTGCTTGAGATAGTCTCTTCACTATTTGCATCTTTTGTTGGTTTGAATTGCTCCTCCTTGCATGACAGTATGCAGCAATGTTTCCCAGCTTGTGACAGACATAGCAGGTGGCATTTTTCATAGGAGGAAAGAGTCTTCTTTGATGGCTTCCAAATTTGACATAATCTGAAGTATATGATTCTTTTTCTATTGTCTGAGTGTTTCTTTCATTATTTGTTACTAGAGGTTTCTTCTGGGTTCTGTCTCCCTCCTTACATGTTTCTTCTTTTGTAGGAATTATTTGAGCTGCTTCATCAACCTTCTTTGCTTTTACAAAGATAATATCTCTGTTTTCCTTTTCTTTGCTTTTACTTGGCTCTTCTTCATATCCTATTCCAGTTTTTATCATAGGAGATCTTTGAGCATCTAGAATCTCGTTCAACTTACTAGAGCTTGTTGTTTGAGAAGAATTTATAGCCACTTTCCTTTGAGCATTTTCTAATTTCTTCCTGAGACACACTACTTCTTCTTCCAACTTCTCTTGTTCTTGAGTTTTCTCCTTGATTTTCTTAAGTAACATGTCTTATATCTTCTTGGATTCTTCAAGCTCTATCTTTAGTTGCATGAGGATTTCTGAATTCTGTTCTTCTTGTACATACTTGAGGAGAATGTTCTTTTTTTTTCTACACTTCAGTTTGAGTCTATCAATCTCCTTAAGGGAACTTCTTAGCTCCCCCTCAAGGTCGACTTCACCTTCTTCTTCTTCATCTTCTAGCAGGATTCCTTCAAGTTCTTCTATGGCCATCAATAAAAATTCATAGGTTCCTTCTTCACTTGAGGGTTCATCAGAGTCTTCGGATGCACTGTTGTCTTGTTGAGCATAGAAGGATTTTCTACTAAATTTCTTTCCTTTCTGCCAGTTCTTTGATGTATTTTTCCCTGATTCTTGAGCCTGATTCTTTACTTTCTTGTGGGGACACTTAGCAGCATAGTGTCCAACTCTTCCACAGTTAAAGAATTTGAAAGGAAGTTTGCCTTTGTATTTACCTGAGCCTCTATCTAGCTTCTTGACAAATTTAGCCTCTTATTCATCTGAGCAAGAGCATATGTCTTCCTTTTCTTCTTTCTTCTTTTCTGTTTTAAAGGCTGCCTCCCTCATACTTGGCTTCTTCTGTGGGAGTCTCATCTCATATGCTGTTAGATTTCCTAGTAGTTGGTTCATGGTCAAGGTTTCCCAATCAGTTGTTTCTTCTATTTTAGACACCTTGGGGTTAAAACTAGGTGGAAGAGATCTCAGAATCTTTTGTACAATTACAACTTCTTTTATGGTTTCACCTAGAGCCTTCATGTTATTTACTATTTCAGCAACCCTTAGAAAGAAGCTAGCAATGTCTTCATCATCATTCATTTTTAAGTTCTCAAACTGGGCTCTATAGACTTGAAGTTTGGCAGTCTTTACCTTCTTGTCTCCCTCATGGATGTTCTCTAGAGTATCCCACATCTCTTTGGCAGTGTGTTTGTGCATTACTTTGATAAACTCTGCTTCACACAATCCATTTAAGATGGCATTCATGGCTTTTGTGTTAGCTACAAAATCTTGTTTGGTTTCTTTCTCTGAGTCAGTTGCCTTTGGGGCATATCCTAATTCCACAGCAGCCCAAACTTCTATTCCTAGAGACATTATGTATGTCCTCATTCTGATTTTCCAGAAGGCATAATTTGCACCAGTGAAAAAAGGGGCTTTATTGGTTGAGCATCCTTCTTTACTAGCCATCCTAGGAACCTAGGATCTCCTTTCAGTTGTTAAACTAGTACAAAGGAACCTGGCTCTAATACCAATTGTTGAATCTTTGGTTAAACTGAGAGGGGGGGGGGGGGTGAATTAGTTTAACACAAGCTTTGGCTTTTTAAATTTTCATCAAACTTATTTACAGCTTAATATGTGAACAGTCTTACAATGTAGTAGCAAGTATTAAATTAATGTGACATCAACCTTATTGTGAGAGCAGCGAACAAATAAACAGATTGAGTAGATCATATCAACATGTAAGCAACACACATAGAGACAGCAGATGTAAGTGGAAACCCATAAAGGGAGAAAACCACATCTTATTATTGTTGTGATGCAAAGGAAAGCTCCAACTCCCTCTCACCACTGTTTTTCTGTAGGCACCAACCTACAGGAGGCTCCAACCTCAGTCAGCTACAACTGACAGCTATCAAGCTTCAACTTGTAGGGAAGCTCCAACTTCCTCAATTTATCTAAATAAATATTTGTTGATTTACCTTAGATATCATCCTTGTTCTATAGCATCTCTTTCTACTCCTCTCTTCCTTATCTTCTCTGCCTCAATTTTCTATACTCGACATTCTCTATCCTTACTCTCTCTAACTTCTCCTTGCATATCAAGTTGATATTATATATAGAGTTCATCACATGACTGTTTGTATTCCACAAGGAATTTGGAATGAATAAATACCCTTTAGTCTTCTGCCTTCTCATTTCTTTTCCAGTTCACTAAAAAATATAACAATATGCATTAATTTTAATATTACAGTGGGAGTTTTGTTTTCATACCGGAGACTTGCCAATGCATCACAAACAATAAAAATTAATTACAACATTTACATTCACATTTTCAGTTACACACTTCAATTTTACTCAGCTCCTTTTCTGGATTTTGGCTTTACTGGATTTGTCTTTTCTGCTGCTGTTGAGTGACTGTTCTGTATACTTTGGTTCATCTCTGTGTCTATTCATTTGTTCATATATGAGCTTAAACTTAATGGTGGAAATTCACATTACAATTTCAATTCATCCTTTTCCCTGTACAATTATTTGCCATTGTCTCTCTCTCTTTCGTTCTTGCAAGCTCTCTTCTTCATTGTAGTTGTATAACTGCTATACATATAATTGTCTTTTAATATAACTGTTGTGCAATTTCAATACTTTTTAATTTCTGCACTGGCAATTTGAATCAATGTTGAAGCTGCTCCATCAGAGGTTACAATCATTGTTGTGACCCAATTAATTTTATATCTGGGCAGAATATTTTCAGTGTGGAAGCTCCTTGATGTTCGGGCTATCCTCACTCTTCTGTTATATTACACCTTTAAAGCACTCATCCAAATTTTTCAGTGACTTTAAAAACCATTCAGCACATATACAGTGTTCACTATATAACTCTTCATATTATTTGTTGGTCTATATTACATATAGCAATCCAACAATAAATTCTCGCTATTCACATATGTTAACATATACGACGCTTTCAACATTATAATGAACCTTTGGTTTCATATTTAAATCCCCAGAGAACGCTTATATAATGTCTTCGGGCCCCATAGCATTTCGCACTGTATTATTGAACCCTCTATTCAATTTTAATTGAATACATACGAAAGTCAAAATACTGTAATGTTAACGCCTATTCTCCTTTCAGCCTAACCACTTAACCCATGCTGGCCCACACATTTATACAACAATCAAATGCTGGCCCATACCTTGTTTGTCACCTTGCAACTTCGTTCATGATCCAATGGTGGATAATTCATTGCTCTTTCAACCTCTAATCCTACGGAAATCACGTGATTAACTTGCACGAGGGTTAATAATCAATAGTTGTGCGATGGACTGAAACCCAGCTCTTAAACGTCCCTCCACATCCGATGGCGGAGAGCACGTTGCCTTGCTCCATACGATCCGATGGATATCGCTTGGCTTAGATGCACGGACGATAATGCGCGATGAGAGTGGTTTTCCAAAATCGCTTGAGGCCACGTGTCAGGAAGTCAATGGAATCGCTCCAAATTCTTAAATACCGCTTGCTCGATGAAGGCAGTGCGATCAAAACCGAAAACCTGCCTTTACTGTTCACTCCAGTCACGGTTCCGCTGCTTTCTCCCTCAGGGTTCCGTCCGCCTTTATTATTTATGAATTTCGCTCTTCTTTCTCAAGGTTCCATCCCTTTGTTCCGTCATCGCTATGTTTCATTTACATATTAACACGACGCTTCCATATGCTTAACGCCCAGCTCCATCAGGTTTTCACTGTGCATTCATGGTTCCTCTCTAGGTTCCATTCCTTACCGTCGTTTACAATTCCGCCTCTTTCACTACTGTTCTTCATGCGTGTGTTATATTTATGCTTCCATTTTATTCAATGTTGCCTCTGCTACCCATTCATAGAACCGATCTACTCAATAAGATCCTCTCCACTTTCTCCATTACTTTGATGTCTAATACCTCTACGACTTGTAACCATTCTGACTGTCCACGGGTTCATGCTCCTTTCCGCCTCGCATTGCACAAACTCTGCGTCCAAATGTATCTTCATTCCAATCTTTAACCTAGGTCGTGTATTTGAATTGGATTGAACTAATACCAGTCCTTCTACTGCTATAGTGGAAATAAACTCTCACTCTGTTATTCTCATGCTCCAAACTGAGAGCCCTCTATTCTCCTATAAATGTTACTACACCATTCACCAAAAACCTGTGCCCCTCTTCTCTACTTCAATTTGCTGCTCTTGTCTTCTCCTTTGCCTCGTTGTTGTTTTAGGTGCTACTCCTTTTCCATCTCCTTTGCCATCAATGACAACATTTCCAACAGTCCTTTCCGAAATATTATTTACAAAACACACGTTCAATTGCAACTGGAGAAAAAATGCATACCACAAGTAGGCATTATTCTTCTCTGAAAACTATGGGCATCATACTTTCTTATGATGGAAACCATAGCCAATCTGAATAGTTTTTTGTGGGCGATCTAAGATCTTTGACTTATAGATGCGTAAATAATTACATATAACAGAGCACTTGAAAATCATGAAAACTTAAGCACATAAAACGAAGAGCAAAGAGAACATAAGATGCATGAGATAAATACACCAAAAGTTGATTATGGAGTTTGTCCAATTTGGACTGCATCTTCGTGCCCTACTCAACAGTGGGGAGGCCTTCATTCATTAAGTAGAAAAAAGAAGAAGAAGTACAAGTAATTACATAAAACACCCTTATACCTCCAAACTGGAAAATGGTTGAAAAATGGAGAGCTCTGATGCAGAAACAGACATCACAGTTCATTTCATGTCGTCGAGAGGTGTAAAATCAACATAAAATTTGTCCCAAACTAACACTGGGAAGTTCTACACCCTGTGGAATCTTTCTTATGCCCCTCAATATTCCTTGGGCATGGTTTCTGCCCCTCTAACCCGCTCTCGATTCCTCTCATGCTCCACTTCTCTGCCTAGGCACACTGCGAAAATGGGTTGTTATATAAATTGAAGGGCGACTTTTACAAAGAGCGCCCACCTAGCGCAATGGTAAATGTGGCAAATGTTTGGAGAGGGTTCGGGGGATCAAATCTCGCCCCTCTCAAAATATTCATATGCGTGTTATATTTAATTGTTGTTTATTTTTATTTGGGACCGCCTGCTCAGGGGCCGGGCAGGTTTGACACCCGTCGGTCCCCTTCTCCGCTGCCTTCGTGTAGCACAATAAACAAGTGGTGTGGGAGGTGGATGGGTCCGTTCCACACGGCCCAACCCAATCGCGCCCGTTATGTAACATATAGTGGTTCCTGCCCCCAAAAAAATTGTTTTAATATGGTTTCGTTATATATGGAGGATAGGGTCGTCGCATTGGGCAAGGCTAGCAGACCTGCCAACCATGGGTTTGATTCCCACCGGCTCTGATATATATATATATATATATATATATATATATATATATATGAAATATGTATATGGCCTTCGGGCTGGTATGTGGTGGCGGGGTTTGACCACCCACCACCTTTTAAATACTATATATATTGGAATGATGTCAGGGGTGGTAGGGGTGGCGAGGGTCACAGCCTGCCACCCCTATTTTTATTTTTATTTTTTCGTTTTTTTAAACAAAATATTTGTTTTTGAATTTAACGAAAATAAGGGCCAGTGGGCATTTTAACTAGGCAACAATTTCGACTGCTTCTCGGTTGTTGAGTCCCCTGTCGGTTGACGGTGAATTGTAGGACACTTAAACCTGGCCTAGGTCCAACTTTGACCAAAACTTTGACTTGCTCTAACTTCCTCATACGACCTCGGATTGAAGCGTCGTTTGCATTGTTGAATTCAAAACGGAGAAAACTTTGACATGGTTCTGGTCTTATTTTCATCTAGCCACTTTGATTTTTGAGCAATTTTAAAGCCACTTGTTCTCTAAGATTCTCCTGGATCAGTGGGTGTTGGGTCAAGAATCTTAGGAAACACAACCAGTTTGAATATAATCGCATGGTGGTTGACTAAATCTATTTCTGAGTCGTGGTAATTTGTATGGTTTCAAATAACATTATCTCAAAATTCTACTGGTATTCCAATTATTTTGAAGTGTTTTTTCATATATTTTTTGGCAACTTCTTAAAGATATTTGGTAGATATTCAAACATAAACTATTCAAATGTTTTGGAAGGTTTTTCTTTCTGAATATAGTTAAGAAAATATTTTAAACAACCCCATTTATAAATGCCATATACAAATTTTAAAAAAAACTTAAATATTTGAAAAACGCCAATCCACTTTAATTGGTCTGGAAACCTGGGAAGAAAATAAGCTAGGGATGTGTGAAACGAAGGAAAACACTGAGTGCCCTGATGTCTCTTCCATAGATTCTTGGCCAAGGGCCCATAGTTTAAAGGATAGTGTGGAATAAATGATGCATAAATGAAAAAAAAAAAAAAAAACTTACATCCAATCTCAGCCAGATATGATATATCGGTAGTTTGTATCCACAAGGAGTTTGTATCCACAATAATTTTAGATGTTGGAAGAATTCTTTCTCAATATCTAGGTTCCCACGGTTGCCATATATTCCCATGGAAACAGAACTTGTAGTTATATCAATGAATTTTATTAAACTTTTGTTCAGAGGAATTTTTTAATTAGAAATACGTTGAATTTCACAAGGGTGTAATTGATAAAAATATTTAAATGTGAATCTTTAAAAAAGCATGATTTTTTTTTTTAATTAGTTTTTATATAAATAATAATTGCATTGCAATTTGTTTGTTTGATCTAGGAAGCTTACAATTTATCTCTAAAATATAAGAGAGTATGTTTTATAATCGTTCTGAAGAAATTAATTACAAATTATAAAGTAGAGAATATTTTCAGTAAATTTGAGATGATTTGTAATTAGATAAATATGTTTATAAATATAAGTGAGATAGCAATGAATAAAAATTATATGTATAACTTTTATATTGAGATTAAAAATATATTTTTTCAATTATATAAATATTAATAATGTGATAATTTAATAAGAAAAAATATTTTAAAATAATTTAATTCGAAAATGTGTAATAAGAAAATGAATTAATAAATTTTTTATTATTTAATATGTTATAAAAACTGAAGATTTATCTGATATGTTTATATGCGATATTTTTATATATAATATATGATTAAATATACAATATTTATTTAAATATTAATAAGGAAAAAAAAATTAATTGAAGTTATAAAAAATACATTTTAATTTTTATTTTAAATAAAATATTAAATATTTTTTTAAAAACTGTAATATTTGTAACTGTTTGAATTTTGCAATATGAAAATAACATATAACCTTTCTAAAAAAATAATATTGATAACAAGAAAATATTTTATATTATTTCTAAATAAAATATTTCAATGTCTATTTAAAATATAATATTTTGATATTTTGACATGTCATATAAAGTAAAATAAAGTATATATATATATATATATATATATATATATATATATATATATATATATATATATATATATATATATATATATAATAAGCTCTTATATTTTATGAAATATGTGCAACAAAAGTGAACAAATATATATATAGGGAGAGAGATTTCTATATTTCATTTGAAGAGATATTTCCAATTCCTTTAGTACTTAATGTTAAGATGATAAGTAAAGCTTCAAAATATATTATTAACAAAAAATACTTCAATTTCTATTATAAACAAATAAACAAATAAATAAAAATTCCATGTCTATCTTAAATAAAAAAATTTAATACCCATTTTCTATACATAGCTTTTATTTTAATATGCACATTTTCTATGTATCAATTTTTTTCATATGTGTGTGAGAGAGAATTAACTAGAAATTGCACCACATGTTGCAAAGGAAACATCGTAAGTAGCATAGGGATAGGCAACACCATCATGATGGGCCATGAGACAGAAGGAATAGTTGAGCCAAATATACCAACATGGAGCGTCAAATTGGGAAAAGAAACAAGTGTTACAAGAGGTATGTCTATCGATTCCTTCATATAATTGGAAATAAGGACAAAAGTCAAAAAAAGTTGAGCCATTGGAGGTGGTAATGTATAATCAATTATTTGAAGAAAATCTAATATATAAATCAATTGTTTGAAGAAAAGCTAATGTATAATCAACTGTTTGAAGGATTAAGAACAAAATGAGGGAAATTCAACTAATGGGATTTCTACTTTTGAAGTGAATATGTATTTTTCTTCAATTTTTTGTTTAACCAATTCTCATGGGGAGGCATGGTTAGATGATTTTGGATATTCCTACCATATAACTCTTCATATTGAATGGTTGATGGTCTATGAAGAATTCAAAATCGAAATGGCTGTGGAGTCTTCACTATGCTCACCAACCAGAGTCCAAAATACTTATAAATGGGTAAACAAGTTTAGGTCAAGTGCGATCGATAAACTCAAGTTAGATTCTATAGTTTGAACTTATATTTTATAGTTTTAACAATATTTTCCCCCATCGCTCAAAAAAGAGAGAGGAGAAGCTATTCCATAAATGCATTTACATTTTACAAATAAAATAGTATACATTTAATAAGGAAATGAATAACAATAAAAACAATAAAAAAATCTCTCGCACCCAATCATAAGGTGTGTAAGTTGCTCCAGAAGGACGAGATCTTAGCAAATTTTACTAACTAAATTCCTACCTGCAAAATTATAAATAATTGTTTAGTGAAAAAAATAAAACATTTCATATGTCATAATAAGTGTACTCAGTTACAAAAATAGTACAAAAAACCTAACTGAAACAATTCAACCCATTCAGAAAGAATGTTCTTATTCTGAAACTGGAGAAGAATGTTTGGGTGATAAATTTTCTTCCGCAAAGGATGGTCCATCTCATGTGAAAAAATCCTACCAAAAATATCATGATGAGTAGAGGCATTGTCAAGAAGAGTATGAAACCAACGATACTTTTCAGGATAAGGTTGGACCCCAATTGAAGAGGTCAATATGTGGTAGAGTATCAATTTCAAGTGAACAATATTTCTCCCATAAAGATAGTTAGCCGATGTTTGATGACTCTGATGATGATGATGATGAAAACCAAATGAATTTCTCTGGAAGTCTGAGTTTCCAAGATACACTTGGGGGTTATAGAAACTGTGGATTACAGGGTTCCCCGATGCAGTATTTTCGGCACTTTGGTAATCAAAAGAAGTTTGATAATGAGATTAATGTGTATGAAAAGGTTGTTAGAAGAAAAAAATACCATGATTAAGATTTTTCATATGAAATCTAAAGAGTTCTTGATAGTTATGGATCTAAAATAATGATTATCTAGCCTAGTAAGAGTTTTTGGAGGTGAAGGGAATTTATTTATGCATAGCATGCAAAGGTCAAGGCCATGTACACCACACAAAACCGAAATTTATGATGAGGTGAAGCCTTTGAATGACAGATAAATTAAGCTTGAACACCATCTCAGAACATCCATTCTAGACTCCCAACCTGATAACAATTCTCCTCCCAAGAGACACTCAAAACTGGACTTGCTTGAATGGAAGATATGTGCTTACATAAAGAGTAATTGATATGTGTCTTTGGGACTCAATGTTCCAACTTTATTTTAATGTGAAGGGATTGAAATGAAGGCTAATATTATTTAAGGAAGGCTTACAAAAAAAATTACTAAGTGAATGAGCTCTTTAAAAGAGGAGTGGGCCTCATAACCCTATGACTTTGCATTAGGTATGGAGCTACTAGATTTCAATCCCTGCATTTTGATTAAATGGATCATATTTTTATTTTTATTTTCTGAATTTGTCTACTCCTATATTGATACAAAAATATTTTTACATAGAGGCAGTGGCCTCGTAAAGTCTAGCCCAGAGATGCGGCATGCTCACATTACATAGCATAACACTGACCAAAAAGACAAGCTGAAAAATAACCAGAGGAGCTTCTGGGACCATGACCATGTCTAGTTCAGAGAAACAGAATGTGCCCATGAATAAACTGAAGACTGACCAGAGGTATTTCAAAGACCAAAATCGGTGGACTAGGCACATACAAATAAACTGGGAAGCTCTGCCCATTTCAAAACTGAAATCTAGACCATTAAACAACTCTAACCATAATCGAGATCCAAAGACACATTCAGAAGAATGCCGCCCACGTAGGGGAAACCGACAGTTTATCTTTAGAAAAAAAGACTAAGCATGAGAACTATAGAGCATATAATGACTGTAGAATAGGAGGGAATTGAGCACCTTCGAGCGACCGAGAACCAAAAACCAATGAACGCCAACTTGATTAAGCTTCATGAGAGGTGGAAGGCGACTCTTCGACAATACGGCACCCGTATTTTTAGGGATCTTCTTCCTCAGAGGGATGGCCCTCTTTGCCTGAAGAACTGCCACCAGTTAGGATGCTCGGTCCAGCTTGAATGTTCATGTCCTGGGTTGCAGTTCCACCAGGATCCTGGCTTTGCTTGTTGTCAATTTGAGAAGTGCCCTGCTTATCTTCTGCCCTCATCTTCAGAGTCACCCCTGGTGTCACAGCAACCAGACTAGAAGTATCCTCGCAAAGCTCAATGGTGACTGAAGCGATGAAGGAGAAATTACTGAGTGTACAAGGGAATTGAAAACGAGCGGTGTGAGATTGAGAAGGGGAGGAGAGACGAGAGCGCGCAGTTGAATTATGCTGCCCTCGACCCCGACCACGACCACTCCTTGTACATGGATAACGGTCAGAGCAGAAGTCCGAGGAATAAGATGAGGAATCCGAAGTCGAGGAGGAGGATTGGTGGATAACTCGCCCACGGGAACTGCCCCTCCTACAGCGCATTCTCTGGTGCAATATCGGCATAATGTAAAGAGTGGGAGGTGCTAAACAGTCAGCAGTGTTGTGAAGGCAGGGGGGGACTGAAAGTGACCTAGCTTCAGCTCGCAGAGGAGCACAGGGACGGACAAAGGATGAGCGATGACTGAGATTGCAGAATGGGCTTTGAGAAACATGAAATCCTGGCGAAAAATCAACATAGCAATCCAGTGCACAAGGTTTCCCTGTGCTGGTCCAAGAGCGAGGATCTGCGGCAGCTAGGGGACAACACGAGCGCAGGGGAGGAGCAAGAATGAATTCTTGGAAGGGCGCCATGACAGATGAATTAGCGGCCTGGTGTGGAGGGACGAGCTGCATTAACGCAACATTGAAGAGGTTAGCCGAAGACTTAAAGACTGGCATCATGCGAGGCCGGATGGCGGTGATACCAGGCCACATGCCAACCTGCCAGATCACCCACGTACAGTATGCAATATTACACACCCGCATCCAAGAATTAAATGGATCATATTAAAATGTATAAGAAAAAGAAATTGAAGAAAGGAAATTGGAGTTGATGAAGTTGTTTTGGAAATCAATTACGAACCTGAGGCGAAAAGAGGAGCGTGGATAATCCTATTTTCTATGTTAATTTGCATTATGTTGGTTTTCTTGTTTTAGTATTTTTCATAATAGAGCCTTGCAATGAAATAATTCTAGTGTAATAAATACTTGTGTTTTTTTTTTGTACTTCATTACAAATTTCGGTTTTTTCATATTTAATTAGTTGGATTGGAGTTTCCAAGGGAAATATTTGATATAATTGGTTTTATACAATTGTTGAATGCAGGTGATGTTGAGATTTGTATATTCATGTTAATTGTCTTTAAAAATCTAGTGAAACATGTATTTATGAGGTATTTATTTTCCTATCAACAATGATTAAAAAAAAAAATTTGTCTAAGGTGGATGAACCAACAAAGTATGGAGTGGTTATTCTTGATGAAGAAACTGGTCGAGATGATAGATTTATGGAGAATCCTAAGATCGTTGTTGGAAAAAGATAAATGTATGGATTTACATTTTGAATGACAGTTTTCTAAATGTGATTGAGCTAAGATTCACTTCAATTCAAAAAGAGGTGTTCCCAAAAATAACTAGTGAGAAGAAACTATATGCCATGATATTGCTCATATTTTGGATGGATATAGGGCAACCCAAGTATATATTTCAAGAATAAGGCTTTACTATTATTCTTTGAGAAGAAATTTACCCAATGAATTTTCATTTGGTACTCACATCATTGGAAAGGTAATAGTGGATGATACTGCATGACCAAGCGAGAAATTGTCATGTGATTGTTCAAAGAAATCCACAACGAAACGTTCCTTGGCTAATTTATTTAGTGTTTCCATTTTTATATGACCAAGTTGCAATGGAGAAGATTTTTTTTTCTCTCAAGTTTATCTTCAAAGTTTTAGGATACTATAGAGGTTGCATGATCTCTGGTTTTGGATTTCATATTTGGTAATCAATTCCATTTAAGTTGTTTGTTCTTTCCTATAATAGATAGCTCGGGAAATACTATTAATGAATGAAATTGATTTTATTTTATAAATGAATTTTTCTCCATTTTTATAGCAGTTTTCAATTTTGTAAGGTGACTTTTTTGAAATTGTTATTTTTATTTGAATATGCCTGAATTTGAATTCAAAGAGATATATACAGGGGAAATATAGCTAGGAAATTTTATCTTTATATTTCTTGTACACATTGTTTTTTAATTGTTAAATTACTCAAGGGATTTATGATGGTTGAAAGCTATAAACAGTTCCCAGAACTCTTAGGTCTCCAATAGAAATGGAATGCATGTGATGTTTCTGAATGTTTGTATTGCAACATAACTTAGTTTTAATTTTGATTGGGTAGTTATATTACTCTTATGTGATAATAGTTTTAGTTGGTAGTAATATTTATAATGATATCAAATGTTTGCCATTTTATAGTAGCGCCAAGCCAAAAATTGTTGGTTTGCTATGTTATCATACATAAACACAATAATATTCTCATCTTTCAATCTAAATATTTTAATGATTTAATATGCATGCCAAACACCAGCTTGTAACCGAGTGATTCAACACCTAGCAGAGTTATGCCAAAGTTCTAGTTAACATAAATTGAATGCATCAAGAATTTGCAATATTCCTATAATCATAATCTTACCCTACATGGACATATCTATGTAACTTGAAGACCAAATGAAATAAAAAGGTATAGAAGCTAGAAGCATAGATTTGGCATCTTTAGATCTACACACATCTTCTTTGTGCCAAAGGTGCTTTAACAAATATGGTCTATTAGGTAATTAGAGAAAATATTTGTATCTATTATTGGTATCTACTCTACCAAAATCATCAACAAAGTATGTAGAAACTCATCCTATGAAGTTCATGCCATGTAGGTGAGGAAGGAAACAAAAAGGATGCAATTCTGGCGAGCTACTTAAAACTCCCCCAACCTCACTAGTGAACCTACGCCTATGAAAATATTTAACATTGTAAATCACATATAACCAAATGTATGAATTCATATCTAATTTAGCTATAGATATATCTAAAATTGAGCTAGACATGTGCTCCTAATTTCCTGCCTAGAAACATAACAATTGATTCATTACCTTACATGTTAGATTTATACAACGTGCATTATGTAGACCTTAGTATGGACAACCATGTAGAAAATCATTTGATGTCTATAGTTTTAATATCCAAAAGATCCAGCGAAGAGAACATCCCAATGAGTTCTAAGATTTTCATCTTCGCCATCTGTGGATAACATAATCTTGTTATCAAATGGAATCTAGATGCATCAAAAGCTCCATGGAATCCCACAAAGAAAAATAAGAGAAAAATACCCACAATGAACATGACAAAATCCTTCTCAGCTTCCCTTCCTTTCCCTTCAAAGGATTCAAAATTTATTTTCAATTTGGAGAGAACCTGAGCATTAAATTTATAGAAATTTCCTCCCTAGTATGTTAAAAGTCTTTAATAATTGACAATAATGACAAAAATCAAGAAAATTTGAGCCATTGAAGGTGGTAATGTATAATCAATTTTTTAAGAAAATCTAATGTATAATAAATTATTTAAAGGATTAATAACAAAATGAGGGAAATTCAACTAATGGTATTTCTGAAGTCAATATGTATCTCTATTCACCATGTTGGTTAACCAATTCCCATGGGGAGACATAGTTAGATGATTTGGGATATTCCTACCATATAACTCTTCATATTGAATTCTTGATGGTCTATGAATAATTCAAAATCAAAACGGTTGTGAAGTCTTCACTATGCCCTCCAACTGGATTCAAAAATACTTATACATGGGTAACCAGGTTTACGTCAAGTGTGATTGACTGCCTCCATGGTAAACTCAAGTTAGATTTTAGAGTTTAAAATTATATTTTATAGTTATAACAATCTTCGCCTCCATTGGACAAAAATGAGAGAGGAGAACATATTCCATAAATGCATTTATATTTTAAAAAGGAAATAGTATACATTTCATAAGGAAATGAATAACAAGAAAAACAATAAAAAAATCCCCCCCCACCTAATCATAAGGTGAGGAAGTTTCTCTAGAAGCATGAGATCTTAGATAAATTAATTAACTAAATTCCTACCAGCAAAATTACAACTAAATGTTCAATAAATAAATAAAAAATATTTCACATTTCATATAATATCAGAGATGTTGTGATTTGAACAGTCTTATCAATGGGATTACTTAATGTGAAGGTTAGTGCGAAAACAAAAATAATCCTACCAGAATTATTATTGATAATGGGATTAACATCAAGAAAAACCAAAAGTGTTTCATTGATACTAAGAAACCTATTATCTATATTTTTTTTAGAATTTTCTTTTGTATTTAAAAATTTCTTTAGAATTTTATATTAAGAAAAGGATATAATGACCTAAGCTCATAGGGTTTGGAATCATGTTTCAGTATACATTTTAAACATTTATATATGAGTTTTAAAGGATACACATTTTGAACATTTATATATGGGCTTTAAATGATACAATGATCAACGATTATAATGATTAAGAATATATGTTAGGGTATTTAAAGATAAAGCAATCTTTATGTATGATGTGTAACCTATTTATGAATCAGAGATGAGAAATTGATTAGAATCGACCTTGTAGTGGCTCTTTTTGAAGCATTTTCATTGAACCTTTGATTCGCTCAAGAAACCCAACAATGATTTAAATGGTTCCGGGAATATAAAGTTGGCAACCAATGTTTCTCTGCCATTGGAAGCAAGCCCGTGAGAAGCCATGCAGAATAAAAATCAAGTTTAGATGGGTGGGAGAGTTTTATTATGACGAGGGGACAATTATTATTATGTTTTGAACCTCTTTACATGATTATTATTACAGTTCTTGGGAAGGTGGTAAACAAGTGCATGAAGCAGTTGCAAAGATCGATGGATTCCTCCTCCTTATTGCTCCTCCTTATTGAGAGACACAACAGATTTTATCATTATCTTGCAAACATAAATATAAATAATGCAATATTTAGTGAATAATTCTCATGCGCATGCCTAACATGTGGTTTAAATTTTTATTTTAAAATTTTTGTTTTATGCTTAAAAAATCTAGCTTACTTATATGCCCCTTGAAACTTCTAAAAGATATGTATTCCTATCAATAGTTATGCAACCTCATTCCGTATAGTTGCTTATTCCTATGCTATTCCCTTACCGCATTTCCTTTGTAACATGTAATGCAATTACTAATTACAATTGTTAATTAAATAATATATATATATATATATATATATATATATATATATATATATATATATATAATTTAAATTTGATACAACCTAATATATTTTCTGAAATTCACAATCAATATAATTAACCCTAAGATGTTTCAAAAACCATCTATCACACTTTTACCAACTCTTTTAAAGATGTACATATTATCATTGAAAGTGTTATTTCAAAGCAATACAATAATATTGAGTATTTTATTAAAAATAATTAGTAAGAAACACAATAACATAAAGTTCACAATCAATACAATTAACTATAAGATGTTTCAAAATACATCTATTACACTTTTAACAACTCCGTTAAAGATGTACATATTGTCATTGGAAGTATTAGTTCAAAGCAATACAATAATATTAAGTATTTTATGAAAAATAATAAGTAAGAAATACAATAACATAAAAACAAAACATTAACTATGTTATGAAGGGTTTTTTTTCGTCTACTTATTATAACAATTTTTTACATAATGCAAATTTAATACTCTTTATTAAAAAAATTCAAATTTATAAAATGTATTATTTAATTTGTATGGGTTTAGTCTCTATTCAAATTTTATGAATTTAAAAGTGAGAATATTTAGTGTTCTTAAGAAGATCGTTGTCCTTAGTAAATATAAAATTTATATGTACATTGGTCAAATAATTTTTCATAATGTTAATTTAATAAAACATTTATATAATTTTTTGTTTTTTGTTTTTTTTATTTTTTTAAATATATATTTAATTTAAAATAATTAAAAATTATATATATATATATATATATATATATATATATATATCATTTAATTATATTTAAAAATATTAATTTTTATAATTATTGTTATTTAAAAAATATACACTATAATTTAAATATAGCGTTTTTATCTCAAACACACTTAAAATTAACATTCAATATTATCGACTTCTAAAACCCACAACAAAGATAATCAACATCAAAACCCTTTCAAGCAATTGTACCATACATTAATGACATGAGGATACAACATTAAGCGAGTTATCCATGACAAAAAGATAGTTTTGTTACGCTTTTAACCATCTTTCAAAAATATCTACTTAAATAAATAATCCAATTGCAAAACATTATAAACACAACAACATAAAAGTATCTTAAGTTACATTTTCCATGAATATGCAGCATCAAGTAAGTGACCCGTGATAAAAATATATTTTAGTTATGTTTTTAACAATATTTCAAATGTACTTAAATAAATAAGCCAAATACTTTTGTGAGATCTTGAGGAAAGGGTTTGGATATCTTTTTCCAAAGCATATTGTTTATGTAAATTCCAGTCCATAAAAACGAATTATTATTTGTCAAAGTATATGTTTATTGGATTATCGTAATTGTCATTAAAAAAATTATTATTATTTATCAAAGTATATGTTCATTGGATTATTGTAATTTCCATAAAGACTAATTATTATTTGTCAAAGTATATGTTTATTGGATTATTGTAATTGTATGTTTATTGGATTATTGTAATTGTCAATTAAGTAGAATGTGTTTGAATATGTTTTATATCCATATTTTAACATTTTTTAATTTATAATATGATTTGAATTTGATGCCCTCATGTCCAATATGCCTTCCAAAGTTCACAATCAATACAATCATCTCTAAGATATTTCATAAAACATCTATCACACTTAACAATTCCATTAAAGATGTACATATTGTCATTGGAAGTATTAGTTCAAAGCATGTGTTATGCGTAAGATTATGTTAGAAGTTTTCACATTGAGGTTTAGTTGTGCATTGGTTTTAGAATGGTGTTTGGTTTTCTTTGGGTTGTAATAAGTGGATATAAGGAAACCTCTTACTAGTATTTGTATTAAGATATTCTATTTTTCCTTTAAATTCGGAAGGTAGAGAGTAGTATGGATTGAAGAGTTAAATATTTAGATTTCTTTCATAGGTGTTGTAATCTAAGGAATTGTAAAGTAGTTACAAATAGTATCTCATAAGTAAGAGGATTATTATACAGTAGTATGTAAACTATGAAGCACACATACACATAGATGAGAGAAAGCATAAGATAACACACTTAGTAATGTGAGGCTAGCAATAAGCACTTTATTAATATATTATAGCAATACAATATATTGTTCCTTCTCTCCTTCTTTGCTACATTCATTCCCTATTTATATTATGATTCATCTATAAGGTAGTTGTAACTATATAAATACCTTAGTTGGTCTTCTTGACTGTGTAGTTGACGGACTTATATTTTTTACTTAGATTAATTATTAAGTCTAGTCATTAGAGTCGACTAGCCCCTCCAACATCTTCCTCGACCTTAATTATTTGTGTATCTATGTTGGGTATGTGTTATATTATTTGCACAAAAAGTAGAAACCAAGAATGGTTTGGTGGATCCAAGGATGGGGGGCGGACCCAAGGATAGTGGCAAACCCACGCATGGTTTTTTGTATGGTTTTTTTGCTTGGTTTTGGGCATGATGGTTTTTCTCATGGTATTTTGTAGATCTGGTCAATGGAACTATATTTATGTTGTAATCCAGGGTTAATGGATTGGGGGTTTATGAATGCCTCGACATGTATATAATGTGGTGTAAAATTAAGATGAATAAATGAAAAATCAATCTAGTTTTCCTAGATTTTGTTCCAAAAGAAAAATCTTTGTGTATATTTTATGTTCTCGCCATTGTACTCTCTTTTTTTTAAGAATTCGTTTGCAAGTAATTTTTGTACAGGGTTAAAACATTCAATCCCAAGCAAGTGCGAGATGTGGATTCACATTATGAAATTTGAAGAGAGATTACAAAATACAATCATTTTTAAGATTGATAGAATGATGCTTTAGACTAAATGTTGTTATTATTATTATTGTGTATTTATAGCTTGATTGGTTAGAGGATCTTCTTTTCTTGGTGTTTGGATTACTAAATTCTAGGGAGAAGATATCTTCATGTGTTCTTTGGGATATACTTCTTCGAAAAAAAATTAGTTATGTATAAAGGGGTACTCCTTTTCTTAATGATTTAACACTCTTTTTTTTGTTAGTGCTAATATGTCTAATGTGATCCTTTCACCTCTATTTATGTTGATTATAATTGTTGGCTCGGTGTTGGAAATTTTGATTCTAACATCTTGGGAGAATAAAATTGAAATCTCCAACAAGTTGGACAAGATACAGTGTGGGGCCATGGTTGAAGAAGATTATATAGTCAACCAAACATGATTTTATGAATATGTAGGGAAATTTGTTACAACTTCTAGTCAAAATATGTCAATTTGTTGACTATGTACTAATTTTACAACCTTGTTGAAGTAGTTTGTGCCAAGTATTCTAGTTTTTTTTTCAATGCAATGTGGTGTACCTCTTATAAGTCAACATTCCATTGATCCTGTAAATGTTGTTTCTCAAAAATACCTCCTTTCTTCTTGAATCTGTGTATCCCAACTTATTTTTTGTAGCTACTTTTGTTGACATATTTTTTTAGCTTTAAAATCGATAATGTATTTCTCTCTCTCAATCAGATTATTTTTATAGGATCTACTACAATTTCAATCGACTGCATGTGGATGTAAAATATGTTGGATAATTATTTTAAATGGTTAATATTGTTGCAACTTGTACTAAAACAACTTCTAAATATTATTAACTTTGCTTAAATTTAATAAATTATTATTTCAAAGTTACATATGTTTGGTCGACTTTATCTTTTATATTTTGATGTTACAAATATTTCTTCTCTTATTGTAGTTGCACATTTATAACGAAAATCTAATGTACAAGGTGTCAAATGGAGTCCAATCAATCTATTTCCATAATATATGACTTAATTTGTAACTTTTCTTGTGCCACATATATGCATTCTTGCAATACTATCTTCACTTTATTCTTCCTCTCTATTGAAAATGGCACCAAGAAAGATTCTAATTTAATTTTCCCTTGAATTAAATTAGAAGAAAATTGTAATTCCAAATATCATGACAATTTGTATGAGTTAACTAAGTTACTTTGATTTAGTTAGTTCAGTTAATTCAAGTTGAGGGTATAACTTGAGTCATTTAGAGTGGATTCTACTTTTTAGGAGCCCTGGTTGATTTTATTTTGAGTTGTAATTAATTAATTTAGTTTATCTAAGTTAAAGTCAATTTAACTAGTTCCAACTATTGTAGGAAATAGTGGGAGTTCAAGTAGTGGGATGTATACTTCAAGATGAACCATTTAACTGATAAATCATCCATAAATAACTCATGCATATTTGAGAGTTACCCAGTTGAGATTGGAGTTCAAGGGCAGTGTATTATCAGTTGTATAATCATCCAAATTGTACAACTGGTGCATGTAGTCAAAGGAAGGCCTATGATGTATTGCGCAATTCCAATTGATGATTTCATTGATTAATGGGGGACTAATTCCCAAGGAAATAGTGCAAGGAAATAGGGACTTGGGAAAGTATAAAATTGGTTAATTATTGGCCAAGAATCTACTAGGAAGCAGTGAGATAGATAGAGATAGAGCAGAGGTTGCTCGGACGTGAGAAAAGCATTGTAATATTCTCATATTTTATACTAATGCAATATATAGATAGCAGGTTTTTTAGCTATGGATTTCACTAGGAATTCATTGTGTAATTTGTTGATTGAATTCTTTCTCTTGTATGCTTTTTGATTTCGTGATCGTTTAAATTAGTTTTTGTAATTGGTAGAGTAGATTCAAGTATATTGTTTTAGTAAATTAAAATTATCAGTTTGAATCTAAAAGGAATTGCTACATGGTATGAGAGCTAAAATCACTATATAAGAGAAGAATATGATGTTATCCTTGTAGGAGGAACAATTTTTGCATATCTATTCTCCAGAGATAGCAGCAAGTTTAGGATGGAATTCTATGGTCTGAGGCTCACATATGCCCTTGATGGTAGCTCGAATTACATTGTTTGGAAGGATCAGATGGAAGCAGTCATGGAAGAAAATGTATTGAATGAATACATTGACATCAATGTCCTAAAACTAGCAGCAGAAGATGCACAAGCTCTAGAAGAATGGAATAAGAATGTGGCCAAGGTAAGAAGGATCTTACTAGAAGGAGTTCGATATCATATTGTCTCTAACTTGCATGGGAATGAGAATCCATATGCAATGTGGGAGACCTTGACAGACTTGTTTAGAACAGAAGTGACCACATGAAGTTGGCATTGAAGGACAAGCTTCGGAAAATCAATATGGAAAAGGGAAACACAATACCACATTACTTGAGAAAGTTCACCCAATTTCGAGATAAGGTTGGGAGTGTTGGTGTTACAGTTGTTGAAGATGATATGGTCATCCTAGCACTTCTAGGCCTTCCCAAGAGCTGGCACAGCTACTAGGATTCGGTAAATGGGAGGGAGAAGCTACCAAAGTGGGAGAATTTGTGGTACAAATTGGTGCAATAAGAGACTATTCGGAACACCAAATATGGATACTCATCCAAGCATGATGATGAGGAGAATTGTGCCTTGGATGGAAAGGAAAAGAAAGGGAAAGGGAATAAATCTGAATCCAAAGGAGATTCTAGTCATGCAGGCAAGAAGAAGGACTTGTTGAAGATTAAATGTTTTCACTGTCATGATTTGGGACACTATGCCATGAAGTATCCACACAAGAATGTTGACAAGAATTTCTCAGGAGGAGCGGCAGGTGAATCTCTTGCTTCACAATTAGATTTGGATTTCACCCTCATTCCATGCATGGTGACATCGAGGATGGGTAGTGTGTGGTATCTAGACAATGGAGACTCATTCCACATGACCGGAAACAAATAATTTTTTAGTGACTTGGAGGAGAAGGACCTCTAGATGCATATTGAGATGGGAGATGATGGAAGTTATAGCACGACCAGTATCGATATTGTTACTTTTCAGGGGATTCTAGTTCTCCTCTCACATTGAAAGATGTCAAGTATTTATGGGTCTGAAGAAGAATTTAGTTTCAATTGCTATGTTGGAATGCAGTGCCTACGATGTGATATTTAGCAAAAGGAATGTTTTCCTTCATCACATAGCCATGTTATAGGTGAAGCGGATCAGGGTTCAAGTGAAGAACTTATATAAATTGGATGTAGAATATTGTGTTTTTTTGAGCATGATACTAGATAAGATGCAGAGCCAAGACATCAGTGAATTATGGCATAGGCGAATTGGCCATTTGCACCACGGAGCTTTGAAGATCATGCAGTAGATTTCAACATGAATTTCAAAGGGTGCACTAGATCAGTGTGATACATGCAAATGGTGTACATTGGGGAATTACACCAAATCCACCTTTCATGAAAAGGGCAGTTGAGTGTAAGAGATCCTTGAAATACTTTACTCAGATGTGTGTGGACCATTCTCAACAACCTCCACGTCCAAGCACAAGTATTATGTGATATTTGTATATGATTTCTCACGTAATTCGTGGATATTCTTCATGTAGAATAAATACCATATGTTCTAAAAAAAAATTGAATTTAAAGCACTTGTTGAGAAAGACACAGGTAGAAAAATGAAGGTTCTTACGAGCGACAATAGTGGAGAATATGTGTCAAATGACTTCAAGAACTTTTGTGCATCAGAAGGAATTATATGGGACTTAATAGCACCCCATAACCCATGAAATATTGGGGTTGAAAAAAGGAAGAACAGAAGTATTGTGGGAGTTTCATGAGAAACATTGCATGATCAGGGCCTATCGTTGCACTTGTGGGTTTAAGCATGCAACACAGTGGCATATGTGTAGAATAAGAGTCCTCATCATATTCTTGGGACACTAGAAGAATATTTTTCAGGTAAGAAACCAGATGTGGCACACTTCAAAATATTTGTTTCATCAGTTTATTGTAATGTTTCCAAGGATGCACAAAAAAAGCTAGAACCAATAGCTGAGTTGGGAATATTTGTGGGGTACACTGATAGACCTCACAGTTATTGGGTGTACCTTCCATCTCATAGGATGACACTTGTTTGTAGAGATGTGAAGTTCGATGAAGAGAATGCCATGAGATGTTCCCTTGAAAGGGAGCTTCAGTTTCATGCGGATGAGGAGATTTTAGCTCTAAAGGAAGAACCTCATAATGTTGTGGAGTAGCCACAAGCATAGGTGCAGAGAGTGGAATCACCCACTCATGCAGAGACATCCATAGATGGAAGGAAGTGCACCAGATATGCTGAAATATTGATGTATGATGTTAGAGAGAATATGGGAGCACCCACATCACAGCGTAAGCAGAGGAGGTCACTAGATCGGTACACTGGCTACATGGCTTTTATGAGCGAGAATTTAGAGACTGAGCCATCCTCATTCAAGGAATAAATTGTTAAAAAAATAGTATGGGTTGATGCCATGGTAGAGGAATATCATTCCATTATCAGGAACAGTGCTTGGGAAGTTTTCCCAAGGCCAAAGGACAAGTTATTTGTAGGATCCAGGTGGATCTAGAAGGTGAAGCAAGCAACAGATGGGAGTTTCAAGAATCACAAGGCTAGACATGTGGCCAATGGGTTATCTTAGGTGGATGGAACTGATTACGATGAGGCCTTTGCTCCAGTAGCAAGGTACTCTTCAATCAGATATATTCTATCACTTTTAGCACAGATGGGATGGAAGATACATCAGATGGATGTGAAGGTAACTTTCCTCAACAGAGTGGTTAAGGAAGAGGTGTACATAGGGCATCCAAAAGGATTTGAGACCTTCAAAATAAATTTGCATGTGTGCATACTCAATAAAGCATTGTATGGATTGAAACAAGCACTCAGTGCTTGGCACACTAGGATCGACTTTTATTTCATTAGGTTGGGATTCACCAAAATTGAAGCAAAAGAAAACCTTTACCATATTTCGGTTGAAGGTAAATTGTTGGTTATAGTATTATATGTCAAGGGTTTAATTCTAACAGGTGATGAGAATCTGATAAAATATTTCAAAGAGGATTTGGCAATGGAATTTGAGATGAAAGACATGGGGCTCATGCATTATTTCCTTGCTTTCAAAATTTGGTAAGGAGATGGGGATTTTTTTGTCTCTCAAGGCAAGAATGTCAACGAGATATTGAAGAAGTTTCACATGGAGAGTAGCAAACCCATGGAGACTCCTCTAGTAGGGAACTGGAGGAATGAATATGCTACTTCAGGCGAAGTGGTAGAAGCTACCATTTACATGTAGTTTGTGGGTTCATTTATGTACTTGGTGAACACATGACTTGTCATGTGTTATGTAGTTAACCAACTTAGTCGAGCAATGGTTAAGCCAACCAAACTCTATTGGAAGGCAGCCAAACATTTGTTGATATGCCTCAGTGTCACCACTCAATTTGGTATCTGGTACATACGGATAAAGGTAGTGAAGTTGAAAGTCTTCAGAAATGTAGATTGGGTGGGTAGTCCATTAGAAGGAATCTTCAGTATTGGGTCAACAACGTTTTCTTGGTACATAAGGAAGCAGAGATCAATTGCACTCAGTTTAGAAAAATAAGAGTACATGGTTGATATTCAAGCAACTTGTGAGGGTATCTGCATGAGGAAGATCCTTGTTGGGTTATTTGGTCAGCAGAGGGATCCTACAATGATTTACTGTGACAACCAGAGTTGTATCAAACTCTCTGTGAATCCAAGTTTTTATGATCAATCCAAGTATATTCACATTTGGTACCACCATCTCAGATATTGTGTGTAGAGGTGGATCATGTTGATCGAGTACATTCCTAAAGAGGAACAGGCTGTGGATATCTTAACTAAGGCATTATCAAGAGGAAAATTTGAGCTCCATACAGGCGTGATCGAGGTATCTGATAATCCATTCTCGCTAAGAGGGAGTGTTTAAAATGGCACCAAAAAATATTCTAATTTAATTTTCCCTTGAATTAAATTAGAAGAAAATTGTAATTTCACATCTCATGATAGCTTGTACGAGTTAACTAAGTTAGTTTGACTTATTTGGTTTAGTTAATTCAAGTTGAGGGTCTAACTTGAGTCATGTAGAGTGTCTCCTAATTCTTAGGAGCCCTGGTTGATTTTATTTTGAGTTGTAATTAATTAATTCAGATTATTTGAGTTAAATTCAGTTTAACTAGTTCCAACTGTTGGAGGAACTAGTGGGAGGTCAAGTATTGGGGTGTGTGCTTCATGATCAGCCAGTTAACTGGTAAATCAGCCATAAATAACTCATGAATGTGTGATCTGAAAGTTACCCAGTTGATATTGGAGTTCAAGGGTAGCATACTATCAGTTGTATAATCATCCAAATTGTACAAGTGGTGCATGCAGTCAGAGGAAGGCCTATGATGTATTGCATAATTCCAATTGGGAATTTCCCTTATGAATACGGGGATAATTCCCAAGGAAATAATGCAAGGAAATAGGGACTTGAGCGAGCAGGAAATTGGTTAAGTATTGGCCAAGGCTTGACTAGGAAGGAGTGATATAGATAGAGATAGTGAAGAGGTTTCTTGAGCATGAGAAAAGCATTGTAATCTTCTCATATTTTCTTACTAATGAAATATACAGATAGCGTATTTTTTAGTTTCGAATTTCCCTAGGAAATCATTGTGTAATGTGTTGATCGAATTATTTCTCTTGCATGATTCATGTTTTCACATTTGTTTAAATTGGTTTCCGCAATTGGTAGAGTAGATTCAAGTCTATTGTTTTAGTAAATTATAATTAGCAGTTTGAATCTACAAGGAATTTCTACACTCTCCTCAACTATTGCTACAATTTTCATCATTTTTTTCCTTATAATGGTAGAATCCATATTGATTCTATTGTACATATCAAAAATTTGGTTATTTGACACTAATAGTGAATAAAATATAAATTTTGTTGGCTAGGTTGGCTCCTTTGCATCTTGGAAAGCCATGTAAATTTTTGGTTTTTTCTTCTCGACCTAATTCTTCTCTTTTGATGACTTTTTCTCGATTGTTTGAGTTGGATGGGCTGAGCATGGTATTGTCATAGTTGTGTAGGTTAAATGCTAGATTGACTCTTGGGTTGGTTATTGTATAGGTTCTATAACCAAATTCCCACTTGTTCTCGCTATGACAATGACCCTCCAAAAAATTTTCCTAACTCAATTTTGGAGCCTACGTGAACTGTCATTCAAATCTATCTTGTGTCGTCACATTGTTTTAATTGTTATTCTTATGTTTTCTCTAAGTGTTGCATCCTCCTAATTCAATGTTTTCTAAGCATCGTCATCTTACCTTCAGAAGTGTTTGTGTGATCTTGTCCAAGGATAGGTGAAGTCATAGCCTTTCTTGACTTAGTAACAAGCCTTGTTCATCATGCAACACAAAAAAAAGAAATAAAATATTTTTTAAAGAAAAAGTGCCCTTCAAGATGACGAAGAGTTTCTCTCTTGTTGAGTGCACTCCTTTGGGTTGAACACTTGTGCCCTCCTTGGAGCGCACATTTTCATGCTTAGCCATTCCACCCTCACTTTATTGCACTCCAACATGAAGACTTGTTCCCTTCCAAACCCCTACATGTGCTTTTCTTGTTGCATGTGGGCACACTCCTAGAAAATAGGATCCCACTTCACTTTACTTAACTAACTCATTCACTCGTTGACAAGTGACAAGCATGCATGGAATGGATTTTCATGTAATATATTTATAATAAAATTTGTTAATCATTCTTTCTCATAATAATTCTCATCTATATTGGGCGTGCATCTTTGGATGAAGGATTTCTTTGTTGATCTTCATGTAAGTTTTGCTTGTTGATTCTATGGATTGCCTTTTATTTTTTTGTTGTCAATATTGTTTTACTTGGTGGCGTTTTATTTATTTTCTATTTATTTACTAGCACTTCGATCCATTCTTTCTTCTACAACTGTCAAACTATTATCGCAAGTGGTGACTCTTCATATTTTAGTCATGATTACGATGGAATATATAAAAACTTATAGATCTTTCCTCTCAAAATTTCTATCGTTATATCTTATTGTTGAAATTTTCCTTGAGCCATTCCAAGATATAGCACTTCTGGAAGCCGAAGCATGACAATCTCAGAAAATTGTCCCTATAAAGACAATTTTACCTCAAGAGTGCACTCCTTCATCACGAAGAACTACACCCTCCTTGAGCGCATGAGTGCACCCTGAAGGCTTGAGTACTTTCACCTTTGTTTCTTCATCATGTTCCCTTATGCCCTCCTTTTACTCTTGAGCACATGAGCACACCTTGAAGGCCTAAATCCTAACCCCTTCATCCCTTCAGAGTTCTCCCTTGCACCCTCTTAGCCTCTTTAAGCACATGAGTGCACCTTAAAGACCTTAATGATATTCCTTCATGCTTTTTCAGTGCACCATATGCCCTCGAGTATATCTCTCTCTTGCTTGAGTGGATGAGCATACCTTATAGCCTTAAGTGGTCCTTGAACTTCCCTTCGTGCTCTAATAGTGTGCCCTCCTTGTTTTCATGCAGATTCTTTCTTGTACAGGAAACCATGTCCTGATGTTGATAGCCTTATAATATTAGCTATGTTGATGGACTTCTTAATATGCTATTTAAAGTTATTGGTTGTAATAGATATAGGATTTCATAAAGCTATTTTTTGTCACCATGAGTTTGCTTCCACATACAGGTGTTTAAGCTGCTAGTATTTTTACTCTTTCATCATCTATTAAAACGATGCCTCGCATGACACATTGAGTGGCCTCCAAATAAGCTTCAAAAGCAATCATTAAAGAAGCAGTAGAAGTTACAAATCATATTGTCTTTATTCTCACAGAAATACAATGCTTCATAGATAAGTCTACTGAATTCATGTTGAAAGACATCAAAGACAAATTCATGCAGAAAATAGTTCTCTGAAAACTTGGACGATTTGGAAGTCTACATTAATATCAAGTGGTCCAGAAAACACAAGATTGCATATAGGTCCCTAGTCATTCCTTGTGCAGAAGAGATTGAATGGATTCTTACACATATGGATGACTTAGATCTAGTGCTTCAAAGTGAAAGTGGTGGTAATTTTTCCACCTAATATGGAGAAGACATGTAGACCTATTATAAGATGCAGAATCCCACAAAGTATGTTGAAAACAACTTTATACTAGATGGGTTGATATCAACACAAGTGATGATCCAGGTGGATATTGGTGGCCCCACCATTGTTTCTTTCAGTTTTGCAGTTTCCTTAATTATAGCATAATTTACTATTTTTAGCATTTTTTCAGGTCTTCAACTTCCAGAACCATTTTGAGGCCCTAAACGACATATTTTGGGCATCACTTATCCGGAAAATATGATTCCATTCTAGAATCAATATTCACAGTCAACAGTTTTAGTCCTTAGATATATCTTTCTAACGATGTATCATGTGCTTCAAACAGAGATAGTATGCCAAAGTTACAACCTCGGGAAATTGATGTACCAATTTACCCCGTCGGGGCCCATATTCTGGTGTTTCCTCTCCTAGGATTAGGTTTTTGGATGTTTAGGGTTTTCCATTGTTTCTCAATAATATATAGGCCTTCGAGCCTCATTGTAACACATAGTTCAAAGGCTATTAGCCACCACATCTCTTCTCAGAGATAAGCTACCAACGCCCTAGCTAGTTTATTTCCATTATGTCTGTGAACATATTTTAGTTCTTTGATATTAATGAAATGAAGTGTTATTTCCACTGCATTTTTATATTTATGGTTATATGTATATTCTTTTGCATTCCTTCATAAATCCAGATTAGTGGTATCAAAGTGGTCTGCTCTTTCTCATTCCTTCTTTGCATGTCCCTAACGAGGTTGGGGTATAAGGAGTTAGGGCTCAATCTTGTTGAACCTTTGAAAGATCAGCCTCGCAAATCCCGACGGCCACCCATGGGGGATGAAAATAAAGATGAGGGAGTAGGAGATCTTATCAAAATATTTCTTAAGGAGGCCCTCAAAAAACAAAGGAACACGATGATGGATAACTTTGCCCAGATCCTTCGATGACTGCCCACTAGTGGCGCATTTGCATCCAGCAACCACTCTGGAGGCGCAACTCCTTTTAAGGTACAATTAAATTTTGACATTCCCATTTTTGAGAGCCAAATAGATGTAGAAGTCATAGATATATGGCTGAATCTATCAGAAGTATATTTCTCAGTTCATGACTTTTCCGACTGGGGGAAGATTATTTTTTCACTCCTCAAACCTACCCCCCATGTCAAGGACTGGTGGGAAACCTACTGTGAGAAGAAGGACGAGGGGGAAACCTCTCTATTCTTGATCATACCCTCTTGGAATTATTTCTGAGATCCCATCAAGGAACAATATTATCCCATGCAGTGCTATGAGGACAAGTACATTCAATGGACTATGCTACGGCAACAAAGGGATCAAGATGTACATGAGCTGACGAATATATTCCATACCTTGCGCACAAATTTGGGTATCAAATATTAGGAGAAAAATTTGGTGTTTAAGTACCACAGTTGTCTGCACATATACATTCAGGAGGAAATGGAGTTCCTCGACATCTCCTCGCTTGGCATGGAAAACCGATATGCTGCCAAGATTGAGCAGAAATTCAAACAAAAGAAGTGAGACTTTGGATCTAAAAATCAAAATCAAGGGAAAGGTGCCCCCAAACCACAGAACAAAGGACAAATCCAAGGCATGGTGGCCCAAGATAACCTACCAAATCCGCAAGTAAAGAACAACACCACGAAGTCAAAGAAGGACACAGGAAAGTGGTGTGAGTTCCATAAGAGCTCCACTCACAACACAAGTGAGTGTCAGGCCAAGCAGTCACTGGTGGCTGAGATGAGGGCTTCTGAATCAGATGCATGCTTTGACTCTGAACCAAAACCCAAAAAGGGGAATGAAAAAGGGAAGCATATTATTGATGTGGATCCCAACGCAACCGTTGCCACTGCAAAGATCCAGAAGGAGGAACCAGAAGATACAGAGGAGGAGGATCATCTCTTCCACTCTCATATGTGGGAAAAGGCTTCCCCGCTATAGTTCATTATCAATGGTGGGAGCCAAAAGAACCTCATTTCAGCAGAGTTCGTGAAGCGTTTGGGCTTGTCGACCACAGCACACCCACAGTTGCACACCATCGGCTGGCTTCACCAAGGACAAGATCTTCATGTCAGCCAGCAATGTCGCCTTCCCTACAGCATCAACCCCTTCACAGATGAGGTATTATGTGACATTTCTCCTCTTGATGTTTGTGATGTATTATTAGGCCAACCATATTTGTGGAAGTAACATGTTGTGTATGAGTCTCGTCCTCGCACTGTTATTGTTACTTTGAGTAAAAATTGTACAGGATACCAAAGCTACCACTGCCTGCAGCTATCTCTTTGGTTATTGCAAACAATGCAGTAAGCTCATTTCCAAAATCAAGAAATTTATTTTCCTGATGATCCACCCCCAGGGCTAGAATAATATTGTGGCCACGACCTCCAGACAGGTTTCCTCCGCATGAAAACAACAAATGGATAAGGTCATGGAGGAGTATGGTGACATCGTCACCTCACCCACAGGGGTGCCTCTGCACTGTCAGGTCAAGAACCCCATCGATCTGACCCCAGGTTCGTCATTTCCCAATGGACCGATTTATCGGCACTCTGTTCTAGAGAAGGATGAAATCAATAGGCAGATTCAGGAGTTGCTGCAGAAAGGTCACATTTGGCTGAGTTCATCGCCCTGTGGGAGCCTGATCACAGCAGCGTAAGAAGGATGGGATCAAGACTTTGCACTCGACTACTAATCGAACAAGATCATTGTCTCCAATAGGTACACTGTCTGGAATAGGTACCCAATCCCATAGATTGATGACCTTTTGGATCAACTCAAAGGGGTGAAATATTTCAGCAAGATCGACTTGAAGTTTGGGTATCACCAGGTACCATTCGAACCATCCGATGTGTGGAAGACTGCCTTCGAAGCCAAGGAGGGTATTTTCTAATGGTTGGTCATGCCTTTTGGGTTGACAAATGCTCTCGCAACCTTTATGAGGCTAATGGATGACATCTTGTGACCATTCACCAACTCATTTGTAGTAGTGTACTTGGATGACATCCTAATCTTTAGTCAGACTTGGGAAGAGCACCTCCACCACATCTGATAGGTCCTCTAAACACTGTGGCAACACAAGTTGTGTGCCCATTTATAGAAGTGTGCTTTTAGCATGACCCAGGTTCAGTATCTAGGATACATTATTGATGAACAGGGGGTGCATGTGGATCCAACAAATATCCAAGCAATTCGGGATTGGCTGGCCTCAACTACTCTAACAGAGCTTCGTATTTTTCTGGTTCTTGCTAATTTCTACCCCAATTTTGTGTTGGGATTCTCTCATATCACTTGGCGCTTGAGTCAAGTCACCAAGGGAGGAGCGAAAGAAAAAGTATTTTGGTCGGAATCTCAACAGAAGGCATTCATAAAATTGAAACATCGCCTCTGCTATTTCCCAGTGCTCACATTACCAAACTTGCAACAACCATTTGAGATCGCAACAGATGCCTCTGACTATGCTATTGGGCCAGTTCTTACTCAATAGGGGCATCTAGTGGCATATCACAATGAGACATTGTCCGACACAGTCCGCAAGTATCTCACTTATGACAGAAATGTATTCCATTGTGCAGGCGTGCCACCAATGGAAGCATTACATTTTGGGGAAGGAAATGGTCATCCACACAGACCACCAACACCTGCAGTTCATACAGACACAAGGGAATTTGCAGAACGATCGTCATCAGAATTGGTCCACATATCTACAACAATTTCATCTGAACATCAAGTATAAGAAGGGAAACACCAATAATGTTGCAGACTACCTCAGTCGACCATCAATCGTGGCACTAACCACCATTCTCAAATCTTGTGGGCATGATACTTCTGATTGGCTGCTTCTCTACAAGAGAAATCCAGAATTCGTCCAAACATACAAGACACTCTTGGAGGGTACGCAAGTTCCAAATTTTCACCTCCAGGATGCACTACTATGTCACCTGGGACACCTTTGTGTTCCTTCTAGTGAGCATGCCAAGATGATTTGGGAAGCACACTACATTCGATTTTTTGGGCATTTTGGGGTCAAGAAAACAGTGGCAGTACTGTAGAAGTATTTCTATTGGCCGAACCTTCGATTGGATGTTGGGAAGTACATCAGATCCTGCACTGCTTGCTCCATTTCCAAATTGACCATAAAGAAGCAAGGCCTCTATACTCCACTACCTACCCCTATTCGACCTTGGGAATCTATCTCCATGGATTACATGTCGGGCCTTCCTTCTACTGAGCATGGAAATGATTGTGTTTTCGTGGTCGTCGACAGATTCTCAAATATGGCCATTATGTCAACCTGCAAGAAGAATATGATAGCAGAAGCCACTATTTAAACTCTTCTTTGAATGAGTGTGGGTGCACTTTGGGATACCATAGTCTATCATCTCAGATCGAGACAACATGTTCCTCAGCACATTTTGGTCTAGCCTCTAGTCAATGCTGGACACCAAGCTCACCAAGTCCACAGCTTTCCATCCCCAAATTGATGGCCAAACAGAGGTCGTCAACAGGATGATTGTACACATTTTGTGCATGTACAATTCAAAGCATCCACACACATGAGATAAGAGCCTTCCCTATGTACAACATAGTTATAACTAGGCTCTCCACAGCTCAACCGACCATATCCCCTTTCAAGTGGGCCTAGGGTTCTAGCCACTATGTCCCATTGACGTAGCCATGCCATTTGTGGCTACTCAGGACGACTCAACTCATGTCTAGTCTGAAGCTGACAAAGCGAACAACTTCATTGAGCACATTCAGTAAATCTGCCAGTAGGTTCATGACATATTGGACATAGCCAATGCTAAGTAAAAGCAACGACATGATCAACATCGGGTGCCACACCACTTCCAGGTGGGCGACAAAGTGTGGCTACATTTGCAGAAGGAGCGCCTCAATGGACCCCACCGCAAGCTTTGCCTGCTCCGATATGGGCCATAAACCATCACCAAGGCTATAGGGAACAATTCCTTTGAGCTCAGTATTCCACCAATCCTTGGTCTACACCAAGTATTCAATGTGGACCGCCTTCGGCCCTATTTCCCACCTCTACTAGACACCTTTGATTTTGCAGAACAACTCACACCAAAAGAGTTAAACCCAGACTACATGGAATAGGCCACCACATATTGTATCATGGACATGCAAATCAATAAAACTGGCCAACAGAAGATCCAACTGTATCGGGTGGTCAAAGCTGCGCAACTCCTGCACCAAGGCAAGTGGTTCACCAAGGACCAAGTTCAGCAGAAGTTTCCTCATCTCATGGAGGAACTCAACGCAATGGGGACCATTGCTTCCTAAAGGGGCAGGAATGATCCAGGTGAATATTGGTGGACACCCACCTATTCCACTTGGGGCCCCACCATTGTCTCTTTCATTTTTACATTTTCCTTAATTATGGCACAGTTTACTATTTTTAGCAGTTTTTCGAGTCCTAAACTTCCGGAGCCATTTTGAGGCCCTAAACAGCGCTTTTTGGGCATCGCTTCTCTAGCTAATATGGTTCCATTCCGGAAGTATGTTACAAAATTGATATTCACAGTCAGCAGTTGTATTCGTCAGATGGATCTTTCTAAAGATGTATCATGTGCATCAAATGGAGATAGTATGCCAAAGTTACGACCTCGAGAAATTGATGTACCAATTTACCCCGACGGGGCCCATATTCTGGTGTTCCATCTCCTAGGGTTAGGTTTTTGGATGTTTAGGGTTTTCCATTATTTATCAATAATATATAGGCCTTCGAGCCTCATTGTAACGCAGAGTTTAGAGGCTGGTATTCACCACATCTCTTCTCAAAGATAAGCTACCAGCGCCCTAGCTAGTTTATTTCCATTTTGTCTGTAAACAAATTTTAGTTCTTTGATATTAATGAAATTAAGTGTTATTTCCGCTACATTTTTATATTTATGGTTATATGTGTATTATGTTGCTTCCTGCATAAATATAGATCAAGTGACATTATTAAATCTTGGTGTCGAGAGTATACAATTTTTTTTACACCACCCATCTGAAGTTTTCCCGACCAGGATTCTTAGGGATGTGTATCAATATCTCATTTTTATGTGTTGTAGGCCTCATGGGATAAATACTGTTGAATTATTTTAAGATAACTGGGTATATATCCTCAACATGGTGGTCACCCATGGAAATGTATTCAATTGGTCAAATATACTTTACTTAAAGTTGCAACGTCATGTTGGGTAGGCTAAAGCATATCTAAGGTCAAACCAAGCACCAAAGTTCTACATGTTTGAATTTCTATTGGATGGAATGTGTGCATGATATGCATTACCAGGAATGTATTTGAACTGGACCCCGTAGGATAAATTTCCAGTTTACTTCCACTGCAGGGAGTTTTCAGATTTTATTTTTATAGGGGCATATGGCATGTTGGAAAAGAATTCATTCACAGTCAAATTCCATGTGATATATGAGATCGATCCTCCTTAGATGATCGACCAAGTGAAGGAGTTATTACATGATATCATGGATTAGTTTTTTTTTCTTGAAGGTACATACATCTAATGCTTTGGATGTCAAATTTCTCATCATATCATGTTGCGATATGTAACTAATAAGGTGGTCCTATAAGAAGTGGCTTATTGGATGAATAAAGGGTTATTAGGAGTCCATCGCAGAAGGAAGGAAGCCTCTAGGCCCACTTTCCCTTTGAGGATCATATTGTATGAGTTGAATATCCATAAGGCTACGAAGGCATAAATAAAAGAGGTATATTGCTTGCACTTTGCAGTCAATGACTTTCACAGATATGACCCTAGAAGAGTGTGCAAGAGGAATTATGAAAGGATTGGTTTCGCTTGGGGATATTCATCAATGTATACCAAAGAAGATGAGGAGATAAAGAACTCGTACAATGCAGTAAGAAGAACACATCCAAAAATTGAATATGGATCCCTCCAAGTTCCACTAGCTCAAGATATACAGGTACACGAGGAACCGAAAACAAATCCTCAATTAAATACTGCAGCTCCCATGAAAAGGATCAAGCATGATTCCATGGGATAAAGTAGAAGGAAGTGGAAATTTTATCCTTTAAATAAGGGAAATGTTCAAGAAAAATGGGAAAAGAGATAATTAGAGGCAAAGATGCAACAAGAAGAGGAGGAGAAGAGGAAGCAAGAAGAGTTGCTCATAAATCAGAAGGAAGAAGAAGAGGAGAGAAGGAGAGTAGAAGAATAATAGAAAAGGAAGTAACAAGAGGAGGAGGAAGCACAAATTCCAGAGGAAGAACAATTGATTCAGGAGATATAGAAATAGTTGGAGGAAGATGATACCATCCAGCCCATAGATGATGAACCAAGTTCTCTGACAGAAGCACCTCTTAGAGATGGTCATCTCCCATTCGACGAAATGGGAATCATGCCTCCACCTAAAGACATAATCATGGATGTGTGTAGTGTCATGTTTGATCATCTCAAGAAAATGATTTTGCAGCAAATTAGAATATACTCCCCAAATTATCCTCAAATTCCAGTCTTTGTATCCATAGAAAAGGTGATAACTGCTAATAATAGGAGGAATCCCTTGGAAATCATGATGCCCAATGTTGCTTTTGCTACAATAGCACAGGAAAACTTAGAGTATTTTTTGAATGAGAATGTGCGTCTGAGGAAAGAGGTTGTTGTAGTAAATAAATAAGCAAGACATCTTGCTACATAAAATCAGTTATTATCTTCCCACAGCTTCAACACGACAGAATCAGAGTTAACCATAAAGGAGGAATTAGGGCCAATGGAGGACACTGTGGTAAATTTTATGATGAAATAATACTTCTATAGCAAGTAGTGGTTCCCCTTATTGGAATTTAGAAGAAACCATGAGAATTCTTAAATCTCTTGAAAGTGGCAAACAAAGTTGATGACCAACTCCAGGAATGGGCTACCAAATATTTGAATTTTTTGTAACATTTGGTTAGAAAGAGAAATATTTTGGCTAAGATAGATAAATTATAGCTGATAATTCATCATTATAACTACATCCATCTTGGAGAACAGGCTGCTAGCAAAAATTTTCTCTTACAATCGACTGGAGAACAGATTCGAGTCTCTAACACAAAAACATGGGATTCCTTCAGTAGGATCACTTGAAGAAATAAGCGGCTGAGAAATCATCTTTTAGGAAATCATCCAATACTTAGAAAAAATCATGCAAGCATCAGAACAAGAAGGCTTGGATATCACCAAATAAATTATTCTACAATATGCCATCACACTAGATAGAAACTTTCATGGCTATGGAATATTGTAAAATCAAGCTCCAAAACCATATTAACAGAAGTACTGGAGGTGAAGATGCGGTATGCAGCGAACTTTCCAGTTCATATCAATGTCATCTCTACGAAGATCATAGCATGGAATACATACATTACTAATGAGCTCCATGAGGAAGAAAATGACTTGTCAATTTGATAATAAAAAAATTCCTATTAGTAGTTTACCTCATATAGCCACCGTCTCATATGTATTTTTTATTTTGTAATAAGTTTGATGTAATGAAGTCCAAGGGACACATGTGGTATGTGAAGAGATACATATGGAATTTAAAAGGTTATGTATAGAATATGAAAGGTTGTATGGAAGCCCATATGTCATAGAAGTTGAAGAGTCATGAGGAAAATCACAATTCATTGTCATTTATTATAAATGGCTCCTCATAACTCAAGCAAATGATTTTATTCTTGGAGTTTTTCCCTAAATGGGAGATAAATCATTCATGGGAGAAGAAAGTTGTGGCTTCATGTTCCACCATTGGATCTAGTGTTGCACCTATGTAATAGTGTACTTGGAATCTTTCATTTATAATCAGAAGCTCATTGAGCCAACGTTTCTTCATGCGTGTATCATGGATGTAGTAAGACTATTCTTGGTATGTTTGCAGTATATGTTGCCTTAATTACATACTAAGACTAATGAACTAATTAGTTGCTTAGATATGGATATTGTTGAATATATGTTGTTATGTTTTCACAATTGTTGTTTATCTTGAAAAAATAATTTACATGTAAATCAATAACCCTTTCTCTGTGCTCCTAGGTTTCCCTTAGGATAGTATTATTTATTCCCTGATCGGAGACTCTTTTCCCTTTTCCATTCTTGCAAGTTCCTTGTGCATCTTACCTTTGGTGTCACAAAAGCTTACATACTTACTTCCACAAAGAGGTGTTTTTTATCTCTTCTGTATGTTTTGTAACCAAGACACATATTTTAAACCTTTACAATGGTGACCATACCATACAGCCAGATGGGACTGCTACAAAAAATGATGTGAGGTCTAATTGGGACCTCAAATTTAGGAGATCCCCTGCATGATGGAAATATCCAGCACCGTCAAAATTATGGCACAAGAAGGAGGGCCAAATGACAACCTGAGTGTGTGAATTCTATTTGAATCTCTTTCCTTTACTGCCTTCATCCCAGATCATAATCCTTAGGTGTTTTCTGAAGCTTTAGGTATTTCAATCCCCATGGAATTTTTACATAACTTGTTACATCTAAAATTCAATGGAAAGGGTACAACAACCATCCTTTATTACATAATTGAGTTTGTTCAATTTTTTTTCAACTGGTGTATATTCTAAATACATTCTCGCAAGGTTGTTCACCTTACATTTGATGGTCATGCTAAGCAATGGTGTTATTATTTACCCCCTGCTTCTATTTCTTCTTTTAAGGAATTGGTTAATGAGCTTCATCATTTTTTTGACAAGTATGAATATTAGGATGCTCTTAATGAAATCAATTAGCTTATAATGGAATCAAATGAATATTTTGAATATTTTGTTGACTGGTTCCTTCATCTTTGCTATGAATTTTTAGACGAGGATGTGGACTGGAAATTTTTTGATGAAAATTTTCACTTCTTGGTTAGGATTCCATGAAAATGTTTTGAAGCGAAGTCAGCATGTACTTCCATTCAAAAGGAATTCCCATGTCTTGAATAAGAATATGATGTTACGTTCATTCCTCCCCCCCCGGTCCCCCTTTTTATTTTTTTTGTTTCGAACCTAAACCAATCAATACATCGGAAGATCAATTTGCTAATGCAGAATTAACTTTCCTTTCAAATATTTCCCTACATGATTATTTTCTTGATCCTATTAATAAATCATATTCAAAGCTTGATATTCCCCTTGTTGATCCTGAACCCGTTAATAAAGTTTAATCCTTGAACAACCGTGATCCTGATCATTTCCTTTTTCTGAATTGTATGGTGATGATTGTTGAAGTTCTATGGATGAACATTTTTTCTCACAGGAACATGTAGATTTGCAAAAGTTTTAGATTGAGTCTGATGCAATTATTGAATATTTCCTTTTAGGTATATATATTTTTTATCAAGAAAATGACATGCTTGTTATTGAGGATTTTTGTCACAATCTTAAAGATCTATCCGATGAGCCTAAATTTCCTTATGAATCTCATGATTCAAATGATGAATCTTGATTAGACAAGCAGTTGACCATGTTTTCTCAATCTAACTTTCAATATTTTTAGAGTTCAAAGTCGGGTCAAGTGCACAAAGCACTACAACCTATGTTGATGGTTATGTCAGGTTCTTTTCAACCTAACAATATTTGTGATTTTGGTCAGTTTAAGATTTTCTCATAGAATCTCATCATTTATGTCATCTCGTGGGATGTGGATTCTCTCTTGAGGGATTCTCGCTTTTTACGTGTTCAATTTCTAACCTCAAGGTAGAAATTTTAATATAACTTTTGAAATTCAACTGTTGCATCCCACTTCATGCAAATATCTAATTTGTCACATTGAAACAAAGAATGGACTTAGTGATTGACACATCCTTCGATCTGACATCCTTTCGACATCATCCATTGAAAATTTTAACTGGTACGACAACATAGATTGTGGTCAACCTATCGATATTTCCTATGATATGGATTTGACTCTGGTCAATATTTCTTGTCAAATTATTCAAAATATTTGTTTCCATGATCCTATTGTAGATTCACTTGAAGAGTCCTATTGATTAGGACCCATGTCTCATGGCTTGTCCCTTCATTCATTCAATCAAATATTGTATGATCTCGAACTTGATAGTTGTTGTTTTTGTGGAGTATTTTGTTCAATATAGTAGTTAATTCGATCACACCATTTTTCTTGCACTTCTTGTTTTTACCTCTTAGTGTGGGTTGTTGCATCGTTCATCTGTTTTACTGCATTGTATTTCACTATGATTTTACACACTCACATATTTTGACTTAGAAGTTGGGAGCAACTTCTATGGTTGCATTTGAAGTTCCACTTAACTTAACCCAACCATGTCATGTTTAGTTTAGATAGGATAGTTTGCATTTAGTTATATGCATTGCATTCTTATTTTGATTTTTGTTTTCCCACTTGGTTTTTCATTTTTATTAGTCCTTTCATAAAGCTAGTTTTTAGCTTCAAGATAATGTGGCTAATATTTTGTGAAAGGCAAGTTGTGGTAACATGAAACCCTTGTCTTATATGTTACCCTCTTCTTTGATTTTGTTCACATCTTTAAATTCAATGATTTTTTGATGGAAAATATGATCTTTCAACTGGGAAACCATAAGGAGAACCATCATTCTCGTACCTATTTAGGATTCTCGCTCCTACACTCGGTTTTGTCTGATAATAGTGTTTTATCATGTATCTATTTCAATGGAGAAAGATGAGGGGAAAACCTTTAGTGAGCTAACTATCAGAGGCTTACAAACCTGTATCTGAAGGAGCAACCTCTTATGCTCTCAATAAGTCGAGATCCATATTCCACCTCATTTAAAAATAATAAGTTCCTAAGCATAGTTCTATAAAAATAAAAATAAAAGGTGAAAGAAGAGAAAGGATTTTTGTGTAGGGAGGTGAAGCAAGTGACTTTGTCGGGGTACTATCTAGGCTCGCTGGTAGCAAATCAACGCTTGTGTTCCTGAAGTGACTCTGTCGGGGCACTGTTTAGGACTACTGGAAGTGGAGCAACACCAAATATGAAAACTCATACTTTGATTAGTTTTCAATATGTGGTTTTATATTACCCTTATTCTCATCAAAATTATTTGCATTTATTTATATTGTGTTATGCCAAGTAATGGAACAGGGAAGACCATATCTTTAATGGAGTAGAATGGGTAGATGAGGTGACTCACTGATTGAATCAATACTTCCTCGAAAATTGAGACTTTGTGCATAAATGAAACCAAAAAAAAGTATTTGGGGTTCACCCAGTACGTCGCCAAGTATTGTCGCTATGGCAACGACCCTCCAAATTTTTTTCCTAACTCAATTATGGAGCCTACGTGAATTTTAATTTCAAGCTATCTTGTGTCTTCATGTTGTTTGATTTGTTATTCTTATGTTTTCTCTAAGTCTCACATCCTCCATTAGTGGAATTTTGAGGTCTAAAATGGGCCTCCTAAGAAAAATGTACAACCAAAATAAACTTTATAAGAACCAATAGGTTTCAATATGATGATATCAACCATACGGGATGATTCACCGTTTTTGGAGTAAAAAAGTAAAAATATTAAAATATTAAAACTAAATTTTCAAATCGTATTTTCAATTTATCTCCCCTAAGGTTTTACCCAAATTTCAAGCGGGAGTACTCGTTGGATGTAAAATTTAATTCCTCATCCAATAATTATCCATGTTGAGAAATACATGAAAAAACATGATTGCAATCACGTTTTTCATGTATTTCTCATTTTTTGTGTAGGAGGGAACATAAAAAATATGCAACATGGGTACTCCTTGGATGAGGAATCAAATTTTGCATCCAATGAGTGTTCCTGCTGGAAATTTGAGTAAACCCATAGGGAGATGAGTTGAAAATACAATTTTAAAAAGTAGTTTTTTCTTTTTCCCCTCTAAAATTTGATGATGTAATCTAATCTTATTTTATTGTTTCCACTATTATTTTATAATTTCCTTAGGAGGCCCATTTTAGACCTCAAAATTCCTCTAATTCTTATTCAATGTTTTCTAAATGTCACCACCTTACCTTTAGAAGTGCTTGTGTTATCTTGTCCAAGGATAGGTGAAGTCATAGCTTTTCTTAACTTAGTAACAAGACTTTTTCACCATGAAACACACACAAAAGCAAAGAAAAACACTTTTAAAGAAAAATTGCACTTCAAATGACGAACATTTGATCTCTTGCTGAGTGCACTACTTCGGGTTGAAAAAATGCACCCTCCATGGAGCACACTCCTTCATGCTCAGCCAATGTGCCCTCACTTGGGTGCACTCCCTCAACACATAGACTTGTGCCCTACCTAACTCATTCATGTGCTTTTCTTGTTGCATGTGGGTGCACTCCTAGAAAGTAGGAGCCCATTTCACTTTTCTTAACTAACTCATTCACTCATCAAAAAGTGGACAGAATGCATGGAATGGATTTGCATGTAATAGATTTATAATCAATCTAGTTAAAAATTATTTCTCATAATCATTCTCATTTGGGTTGGGTGCACATATTTAGATCAAGGAGCTCTTTGTTGTTCTTCATTCCAAGTAAGTTTTTCATGTCGATTCTATTGATTTCCTTTTATTTTTTTGTCATCAATCTTATTTTCCTTGTTGGCATTTCATTTATTTTTAGTTTATTTACTAGTTTTTTAGTTCATTCTTGCTTATACAAGTGTAAAAATATTGTCGCAAGTGGTAAATCTTCATATTTCAATCGTGATTGCAATAGAATATATAAAAAATTATAAATATGTCCCCTCAGCATTTCTATCATTTTATCTTGTCGTTGAAATTTTCCTTGAGCCATTCCAAGATAGAGTGCACTTCTAGAATCCAAAGCCTGAGTATCTTAGAAAATTTCACCCAAAAAGACAAGTTCCCTCAAGAGAATTCTCCTTTGTCACGAATAATTGCACCATCCTTGAGCGCATGAGTGCACCCTAGACGCTTGAGTGTTTTCCCCTATGTCTCTTTAGTGTACGCCCTTTTTCCCTCCTTGTCCTCTTGAGCATGTGGGCACACCTTGAAGGCCTAAATCCTAACCCCTTTTCCCCTTCGTACTGTGCCCTTGCACCATCTTAGCCTCTTTGACCATATGAGTGGACCTTGAAGGCATAAATGATCTTCCTTCATGCTTCATTAGTGTGCCATATGCCCTTGATGATCTCTCTCTCTTTCTTGAGCACATGATAACACCTCAAAGCCTTGGGTGGTTTTTCAACTTCCCTTCATGCTCTGATAGTGTGACCTCCTTTTTTTCATGTAGATTTATTGCTTGTACAAGTAACCATGCCCTTTCCTTGATAGGCTTATAATATTATCTATGTTTGTTGGCTTTTGAATATTATCTTCTAAGTTATTGCTTGTAATATATAGATTATTTCATAAATCCAATCTTTTTTCCCCATAAGTGTGCTTCCACATACAAGTGTTCAAGTTGTTAGAATTGTTACTCTTTCATCTTCTATTGGAATGATGCCTCTCGTGACACATTGAGTGGCCTCCAAAGAAGCTTCAGAATCAAGCACTAAATAAGTAGTATAAGTTACAAATCCTACGATTCCTATTCTGACATATGCACATTACTTGATAGATAATTCTACTAAGGTCACATGGAAAGACATAAAAGACACATTCATGAAAAAACAGTTCTCTGAAAACTTGGAATATTTGAAAGTATACATTACTATCAAGAAATCTAGAATACATAGGATTTTAGGCAGGTTCCCATTCATTCCTTGTGTAGAAGTGATTGAATGGATTCTTACACAAATGGATTATTCAGATATGGTGCTTCGAAGTGAAAATGGTGTTCATCTTGCTACCTATTATGGAGAATACATCAAACCCATTATAAGATGAAAAAACCCACAAATTATGTGAAAAAAAAAATTTACACTATATGGGATGATCTTGAACCAAGTGACATCATTAAATATTGGCGTCGAGAGCCTGCTACATTCTAACATCGCTTACCTGCAGTTTACCTAACCAATATTCTCAGGGATGTGTACCAATATTTCATTTCTATGTGTTGTAGGTTGCATGGGTGAAAGAACATTAAATTGTTTAAAGAGAACTGGATATGAATTCTCAACATGGTGGTCACTTGTGGAAAAGTATTCAATTGGCCAGATATACTTTATTTTGAGTTGCAACACCATGTTGGGTAGGATAAAGCATCTTTAATGTCAAACCAAGTTCCAGATTTATACATGCATGCGTTTCTATTGGATGGGATCTATGCACGATATGCATTGTCAGGAATGTATTGGAACTGGACCTTGCAGTATAATTTTCTAGTTTAATTTCACTACAGCGTGTTGGGTGTGGAGCCTGATTATCTTGTTTATTTTGTATCACAGCATTGGACCCCTGTACCTTAATGGGGTGACAACACCGCCCGAAATTAAACACTGCCTGAGGGGTCCAGGGGGGGCAGCTGCGACTTTATGGAGCGCCCCCCCTAGCGGGGGGTTTCGGGGGCAGCACCCCCGAAGCTAAAAACAGATGTAAAATTGCCTTGTAAAAGTATAGTAATTTCTAGTCAATCTGGGTCGTTCATTAGGCGAATGATTTGATGGTAGAAGTTATGTTTATTTTAGGTTTTTTCACCCTAGAAGGAAACCCCTCGCTTGTGTGAGGGTATTGTATTGCTGCTATGTATTGTATGTGTATTCTCGGAGCAAGAAACAGATAGGGAGACTGTGAGAGAGAACAGAGGATATGACAGTGGATCTACTATAGGTTGTGTCTCTTCGCTTTGCTGGATAATAGAAAGGAAGGACTGGTTGTTCAGGGTGGATGTAGCCCAAATTGGGTGAACCACGTATATCTGTGTCTCTCTGGTTTTGTGTGTTTTGTGTGCTTATGTTTTTCCGCATATTTTATGTGTTTCATTGCTTTGTAATATTTAATTTTCTAACAACTGGTATCAGATCCGAAGGTCTATTTGGCTGATAAAATTGCAAGAAAGAAGGGTTCCTGGTTCGAGTGGGAGCAATGGCGGAAGATCGTAAATTAAGGGTCGAGAAATTTAACGGCCAAAACTTCCCTCTGTGGAAGATGTAGATGGAAGATTATCTATATTAGAAATATCTATACTTACCATTGAACGAAAAAAAAAAGAAGCCGACGACTATGATAGACACAGAATGGGATATTCTAGATAGAAAGGCACTCGGAACAGTACTCTTGTGCCTCCCAACGTCGGTAGCCTTCAATATTTCGAAGGAAACAACAACAGAGGGTTTTATTAAGGCGTTGGCAAAATTATATGAAAAACCCTCGGCCTCAAACAAGGTATTTCTTATGAAACTTTTATTTAATATGAAGATGTCGGAAGGTGGATCTGTTGCAGACCATTTAAATGATTTTAATACAGTTACCAGTAAGTTAAGTTCTATAGGGGTAAACTTTGATGATGAAGTTAGAGCTCTGTTATTTTTGTGCTCATTTCCAGAAAGCTGGAATGGTTTAGTTATGGCCATTAGTAACTCTGTATCTGGATCTAGTACTTTAAAGTTTGATGATGTTGTTGTTGCTATCCTTAGCGAGGAAATGCAATGGAAAAGCTCCGGTGAGACATCAGGTAATGCTTTGAGTGTAGAGTCTAGAGGAAGAAGAATGGAAAGAGGAAAGAGCTCGGGATATCACAGTAAATCAAGGAAAGGCAGATCCAAGTCTAGATCGGGGATAGTGTGTTGGAAATGCGGAAAAAAAGGACACCTAAAGAAAGACTGTAGATCTCGGAAGGGAAAATAGGGAGACACACAACAAGAAAACAATCATGAAGCAAATGTGACAGGTGATGTGTTACAAGATGCTTTGATTCTTTCTTTCGAAAATGTTACTGATTCTTGGGTTTTAGATTTAGGAGCCTCATTCCATGCCACACCTGATAAGAAATATTTTCATGACTATGTTCAAGGATATTTTGGGCAAGTCCGTTTGGGTGATGATAAACCCTGTAAAATTGTTGGAATGGGTAAGGTTCTTGTAAAACAACAGAATGGAAACCAATGGATATTAAAGGAGGTAAGGCATGTTCCAAATCTGAAGAAAAATCTGATTTCAACAGGGCAGTTAGGCAGTGAAGGTTGTGTGACAACTTTCACAGATAAAACTTGGAAGGTCGCCAAAGGAGCGTTGGTAATAGAAAAAGGTGAAAAGTTTGGTACATTGTATTTATGCAATGGTATTTCTAACTTTGTTAATGCTTTAACTTCCAAAGGAGTAGATGTAGCATTATGGCATCATAGGCTCAGACACATGAGTGAGAAGGGGATGAAGATTCTTCACTCAAGAAATTTGTTGCCGGGTTTGAAGAATGTTGATTTGGATTTCTGTGAGAATTGCATTTATGGAAAACAGAAGAGAGTCAGATTTCTCAGAGTTGGGAAAGAAAAGAAGAGCGAAAAATTAGATCTTGTGCATACAGATGTATGGGGACCTGCTCAGGTATCATCTCTTGGTGGCTCTCGTTATTATGTTACTTTTATTGATGATGCAACTAGAAAAAATTGGATTTATTGTATTCAAAATAAATCTGATGTATTTGATACTTTCAAGAAATGGAAAGCTTTGGTTGAGATTGAGACATGAAAGAAGTTGAAGTGTCTCATATCAGACAATGGAGGTGAATATTGCAGCAAAGAGTTTGATAGGTACTGTTCAGAAAATGGAATACGCAGAGAGAAGACAGTTCCAAGAACACCACAAGAAAATGGTGTGTCAGAAAGGATGAACAGAACAATCATGGAGCGTGCAAGGTGCATGAGATTGCATGCAAGATTTCCTTTACAATTTTGGGCAGATGTTGTAGATACTGTTGTTTATCTAATAAATAGAGGGCCTTCAAGTTCCTTGGATGGTGGTATTCCAGAGGAAGCATGGACAGGTAAAAAGGTAAACTACTTTTTTTTAAAGCCTTTTGGTTGTGAGGCCTTTGTCCATATTAATAAAGAAAACAGAACAAAGCTTGAGGAAAAATCAAAGAAATGTACCTTTATTGGATATGGTGCTAATGATTTTGGTTATCACCTATATGATTATGAAAATCACAAAATCATTAGGAGCAGAGATGTAATATTCAATGAAAAGGTCTTGTATAAGAATCAGTTGCAGGAAAAGAAACAGGAAAAAGAAAGTAAGGAATACACGGTTCTTGATGAGATAACTGAAAAATTAAAGGTGCCTGAAAATAATAATAATCAATAGTCACGGCAGCAGCAACCACCACAACAACAATAGGCACCTCAAACACCTGAAAGTGGTGTTATAAGATCTACCAGGATAAGTAGACCCCCTGAATGATACTCTCCTTCATTATATTATTTATTGTTGACTAATTCTGGTGAACCTGAATGTTATGAAGAAGCAATGCAGGTTGAAAGCAGGAAGAAGTGGGAGCTAGCCATGGAAGAAGAGATGGACTCCTTAATGCATAACCGGACTTGGGACTTAGTCAGGTTGCCTGCAGGTAAAACTACATTGCAGAATAAATGGGTTTACAGGCTGAAGGAAGAAGATGGAGGAAAACAGAGGTACAAAGCTAGACTTGTGGTGAAGGGGTTTGCACAGAAGAAAGGTATTGATTTTGATGAAATATTTTCTCCTTTTGTTAATATGAATTCAATCAGAACTATTTTAAGTCTTGTAGTAGCGGAAGATTTACATCTTGAACAGTTAGATGTAAAGACAACATTTCTCCATGGAGATTTGGAGGAAGAGATCTATATGCAGCAACTAGAAGGATATGAGGTCAAAGGGAAAGAAAAATTAGTGTGCAGGTTAAAGAAGAGCTTGTATGGCTTAAAACAGGCTCCAAGGCAGTGGTATCTAATATTTGACAAGTTTATGTTTGAACAAGGTTATACTAGATGTCACTCTGATCATTGTGTTTATCTGAAAAGGAAAAATGATGGCATCTATATTATATTTTTATTATATGTAGATGACATGCTTGTTGCAGGGTCTAACATGTAGGAAATAAATGTTCTCAAAAGAAAATTGGCAAATTCCTTTGCAATGAAGGATTTGGTAGCTGCAAAACAAATCCTTGGTATGAGAATAACTAGAGACAGGAAAAATCGCAAATTAAAATTGTCTCAGAATGATTACATACAAAAGGTGTTGAAAATATTTAATATGCAGAATGAAAAACTAGTTAGTACACCTTTTGATAGCCATTTCAAACTTAGTAAGGAGATGTGCCCCAAGACCTAAGAAGAAATGGACTATATGTCTACGTTCCATATGCATCAGCAGTTGGAAGCTTAATGTATGCAATGGTCTGCACAAGGCCTGATATTTCACATGTAGTGGGATTTGTAAGCAGGTACATGAAAAATATAGGAAAAGAACATTGGATGGCAATAAAATGGATTCTCATATATTTGAGAGGTACCACAAATCAAGCATTATGCTTTGGTGGTTCAAACATTGCTCTACAGGGATATGTTGATGCAGATATGGCAGGGGACAGGGATAACATGAGGAGCACTATAGGATATGTATTTACTGTAGGTGGAACAACTGTCACTTAGGTTTCAAAACTTCAAAATGTTGTTGCACTTTCAACAACAGAAGCAGAGTATGTTGCTACTACAGAGGCTAGTAAAGAAATGATTTGGTTACAAAGGTTTATGGATGTATTGGGTAAGAAGCATGATATGGGCACGTTATACAGTGATAGCCAAAGTGCCATTCATCTTGCAAAGAAATCAGCATTTCATTATAGGAATAAACACATACAGCTCAAGTACCATTTCATTTGGTCAATATCGAAAGATGGACAGTTGAAGCTGGAAAAGATACACACTAGCTAGAATCCTGCAGATATGCTAACAAAAGTTGTAACCAGGGAGAAACTGAGATTATGCTCAGTTTCAATTGGTCTTCAAGGATGATGATGAAGATTAGAAATAGCCAGGTCCAAAGAGGATTCATTGTCCAGCAAATGAAGCAGCGGTGGAGTTGCTACAATCAGTCTCTAAGTGGGAGATTGTTGGGTGTGGAGCCTGATTATCTTGTTTATTTTGTATCACAACGTTGGACCCCTGTACCTTAATGGGGCGGCAACATCGCCAGAAATTAAATGCTACCTGGGGGGTCCAGGGTGGGGCGGCTGCGACTTTATGGAGCCCCCCCCTAGCGAGGGGTTTCGAGGGCAGTGCCCCCGAAGCTAAAAACATATGTAAAATTGCCTTGTAAAAGTATAGTAATTTCTAGTCAATCTGGGCCGTTCATTAGGCGGATGATCTGACGGTAGAAGTTATGTTTAGTTTAGGGTTTTTTTCCCTAGAAGGCAACCCCTCGCTTGTATGAGGGCATTGTATTGTGGCTGTGTATTGTATGTGTATTCTCAGAGAAAGAAACAGATAGGGAGACTGTGAGAGAGAACAGAGGATATTACAGAAAATCTACTGTAGGTTGTGTCTCTTCATTTTTCTGGATAATAGAAAGGAAGGATTGGCTATTCGGGGTGGACGTAGCCCAAACTGGGTGAACCTCGTATATCTGTGTCTCTTTAGTTTTATGTGTTTTGTGTGCTTGTGTTTTTTCACATATTTTATTTGTTTCATTTCTCTCTAAAATTTAATTTTCTAACATACGGTGCTTTCTGTTGGACATTGGATAAACCAACTCTCCTCGTGTGTTTTGCGAAATGGCCTAACTGCCTCTCATGGACCCTTATCTCTGGCGATATGATCATTGACTAACACCTGCAGGTTTTGGTCTAACTGCAATCACGATTCCCAACAAGTGGTATTAAAGCATAGGTCATGAGTTCAATACACACGAGGCTCGCATTAGGGGGGAGATTGTTGGGCATTGAATAAACCAATTATCCCTGTGTGCTTCACGATATAGGCTAACCGCCTATCATGGATCCTTATTTTTGGCGATGTGATTGTTGACTAACACCCGTGGGTTCTGGTCTAACGACAATCATGATACCCAACATTTTCTAATTTGAGTTTCAAAGGGTCATATGACAGGTTGGCAGAGAATTTCTTTGAATTCATATTCCATATGATATATGATTTTTATCCTCATTGCATGACCAAACAAGTGAAGGAGTCATTACATAATATCACAGATTGGTTTGTTGCACCTAAAGGTACATACATATGATGCTTTGGATGTCAAATTTCTCCTCATATAATGCCACGATATGTAACTAATAAGGTGGTCATGCAAGAAGTGGCTTATCAGTTGATTAAATGGTTATCATAATTCCTTCATAGTATGAATAAATCCCCTTGGCCCACTTTCCCTTTGAGGATCAGATTGTATGAGTTGAAGATCCATAAGGCGTTCGAGGCAGAAATGCAAGAGCTTGACTACTGTCACTTTGCAGTCAATGACTTTCACATATATAACTCTAGAAGAGTGTGCAGAAATCATTGTGAAATGATTGGTTTCTCTTTGGGATATTCATCAATGTCTACCGTAGAAGATGAGAAGATAAAAAATGGGTACAATGTAATAAGAAAAATGCATCTAGCAATTGAAGTTGGTTCCCCCCAAGTTCGTCCACCAGCTCAATATATATAGGTACAAGAGGAACCGTAAGCAACTCCTCAATAAAAGAGTGCAGCTCCTAGGAAAAGGATCAAGAATGATTCAACGTGAGAAAGTATCAAGAAGTGGAAAGTTGATCCTTTGAATAAGGGATCTATTCATGTTTAACAGGAAAAGAGAGAATTAGAGGCAAAGTTGCAACAAGAAGAGGAGGAGAAGAAGAAGCAAGAAAATTTTCTCAGAAAACATAAGGAAGAGTAGAAGAAAAATGAAAAAGGAAGTCACAAGAGGAGGAAGTATCATAGAGGTTGGAGGAAGAACAATTGACTCAGGAGATAAAGGAAGAGTTGGAGGAAAATGATATCATCCATCCCATAGATTGTGAACCACGATTTGTAGAAAAATCTCCTCTTACAGGTGGTCATCTCCCATTTTAAGAAATGGGAATCACAAGTCCTCCACCTAAATACAGATTCATGGATGTGTGCAATTTCATGTTTTATCAGCTCAAGAAAAGGATCGTAAAAAAAATGTGTATCCTTACTTCCCAAATGATCCTTAGAATATAGTCTATGTATCCACAGAAAAGGTGATAACTACTAATACTAAGAGAAATCACGGAAAATGATGGCAGAAAATCTTGATTTTGCTACAAAAACATTGGAAAAATCAGAGGATATGTTGAATGAGAATGTGTGACTGAGGAAAGAGTTGGCTACAGTCAAATCCAAAAACGGAACATCTCACTACAAAAAATTAGTGACTATCTTCCTACAACTTCAACACAACAGAATGGTAGTCAACCATAAAAGAGGAATTGGAGCCAACGGAGGACACCATGGCACAATTCTATGATGAAATGATACTTATACTGAAAGTAGTGGTGCCACTTATTGGCATTTAGAAGAAATCACAAGAAGTCTTTAAGCAACTAAAATTGGAAAACAGAGCTCTTAACCAACTCCAGGAATGGGATGCCAATATTTTTGCTGAGATAGATAAATTAAAACTCAAAATCCATCATCAGAATTACATTCATCTTGGATAATAGTTTCCCAACACTACTACTTATATTCAACTGTACATTGGATTCGAGTCTCTAGCATAGAAACACTGGATGCCTTCCGTAGGATCACGTGAATAAATAAGAGTCGGGGAAATAATATTTCAGAAAATCAAGAAATACATGGAATAAATGAAGCAAGCATCATAACAAGAAGGCTTGGAGATCACCAAAGACATTATTCTACAATATTCCATTACACCAGCTAAGGCCCACATGAAACTTTCATGGCTATGGAATAGTCTACAATCAAACCCCAAGACCATATTGACAGAAGCATTGGAGGTGAAGATGTGGTATGTAGCAGACTTGCTAGTTTATATCAAAGTCATCTCAATAGAGTAGCATGGCATACATACATTACCAATGAGTTCCATGAGGAAGCAAATGAATTGTCAATTTGATAAAAAAAATTCCTATTAGTATTTTGTCTCATATAGCCACCATCTCAAATCTATTTTTTATTTTGTAATTAGTTTAATGTAATGAATTCAAAGTGTTATGTGGAATCTATGACTGTTGATAGAATTATCTTCCCTAGACATGATGGCCTAGTCTAGAACAACAAAAAAAACAAAGAATCTAATGTATTCCTTAAAGTAAATAGACAATGGGATGAAGCCTACCTAGAATTTGTCTTATTATTTTCTCCTCTCTTGGCTTGTACGCTTCAATCCTAGCTCTAATCACTATAATTAGAACCTACACAATCAAACAACACAAGCCAAAAATCTACGAAATCTATGTAGCATCATCTAAACACCTTATTCAATGGATCCACATGGAATTGAAATACATGAAATCACAACATCACATATAGAAATATGATGAACTCTTTGCATTAATATAAATGGAGAGACTTACAACCAAATATAGTAGTTGATCTTGTAGAAGAGCTCCTTCAAGTTGAATTTTCCTTCCTTTCCAAAAAGTGTACATCTATGTCACCCTAATGCATGGAATAACGACTCTTACAGTAGCATCATGAGGGTAGAATCTATCTCCAAAATACAAACCCTAACATGTAGATGGCCACATATGAACTCTCTAGGCTTGAGATGCACCTTGATGAGAGGATGAGCTCAAGGGATAAGGGGTGAAATCTCCAAGGTAGGATAGCATAGGATTTGAGGCTTTCATCCAAGGTAAATAGTTATAACAAATCCTGGAATATTTTGGAAAAGGGAGCTTTAAGATTTTTTCCCCCAAAAGTTCTAGAATAAACACACCCCCATCAAGGGGTAACCTGTTGGTGTTCAACACGGGTCCATAGAGGGCCAATCTGCTGGTGAACGCTGGCATCTGAAGAGCCAAGGTGCGTTGGGCCTAAAAATCATTGAAATGAAGCAGTTTTAGGTAGAAACTTAGGGATTTTAGAGATTCATGCTTAGGGATTTGTGTAGGGAGGATGAAAAAGTGTTCAAAGGATGTGAATGATCTTGTTTTAAGTCCTATTGACTAGATGTGATAAAATGGCATATAACACATTCCCCCCTAAATCGCAAAATTCAGAAATGAAAATTGATGACTAAATGGATTTACCTTGTGACAATTTAGTATCAATAACAACCAGCGAGATCATCTTCTATTAAAATACATTTTCATTAAGACATATTTTTTGAAGGAGGTATACCCATACTTAGAACATAAGATAAAATTACATGTACACTGATAAAAATATTTGTCCACTGATGATAAACCGTGGACCCAGGACTAGATGAATGTCTATATGATCATAGTCATCATACTTTGTGATCTTGTATTAATCCTAAAATCATATCCCGGATGGATGAAACTAGATTTGGGGTCTCCTATCTCGTACACATGACTATTCAATGTAGGAGTCTAATCATGTTAATCAATGAGATGGAGTTGAACATGGTAGAAACCATATGATTACTAGCCAATAATGTAAGTCATTAACATATGCAAGATAAACTATCGATGATGTAAATGGCTCTCAAGGTACTGCAGTACAATATGTATGTTGTGAATGAATGAGTTGAAGTTGAACACCACACATAATATTTTGGTTGAAGGCCATTGATGTAAACATGTTTTTGAGAGTGAGGAAAATTTCCATTGATGTATGCAAGCACCAAGGTATCGAAGGTTTGTTTCTAAGTAAACTTTCTGGATAATGGGTTGATGTCGATAGGAAGTGACCCATTACAGGATGACCTTGATATATCCCACATCAACGACACGAAATGTGTCTCATTATTTGAGATAGAATGATGATGATATGGAACTATATTAGGAATGGAAAACATGGAATGATTGCTTAATAGTAATGTAGAAGATATCAAATGAATGACTTCTCTTAAACATATCCATGACACTAAATGGAATTGGTAGCATTGACCTAAAACCTAAAATGGATTCTTTTAAATGGTATGATGAACCAAAATACAAGCATATTTCCAAACCTAATAGCCACAGAGATGAAGTGGAATAGTGCCATGTTCAAGAGTGACTCGTTGCCATTAGTAAGAGTGTTACAGGTCAATTTGGGCATCATCCCCCAAGACCTGTTCAAATTGGGCATCATCCCCCAAGACAAATATAGGGTCTATCATCCCCTAATTCAGTTGCTATATGCTCTAAGAAAAGTCATTCCATTGATGGCTTCAATTGCGAGATTTCCAAGGTTTGAAGTGTAGATTATATGACATATTGACTCATCAATGCTCCTATGCATGGGCCTAAGTGTGTTGCATTGCACTTAACTCCATGCAAGGGTGCACTGCAGTGCACTTCCCGACACTTAAGGATGCGTTGGTCTCCTGGGAGCTAAATCATCATTGTTCCGGGAATCTCCACATGTCTAATTCCTTCTAAAAGAGCTCATAGGTGTCATACTTCAAATACAAGTGTTCATCCATCAATACTGAACTTGGAAAATGTCTCACTTATTATTAGAAAGACATTCAATTCCATTTATTGAGAAACTACCTTCAATTTCCCTATAAATTGAGCACTCATCTAAGTGGTAAGGAGGGAGAAATTTGTGTAATGTTATGTGGTTGGATTCTCAATTGATGAGAGTTGGAAGTACTGTTATGTTGTTGAGATGATACTTGGTGTGATGAGGATGGAATGAAGTTGGAGCAGGTTGACGATGAATCAATCTATTGGTTTTAATCTTCTCCTCCTACTTTCTTAATAAAGATATTTGTTCATTTTCTCATATGTATGCTTATATCTTGTGAATTTCATTCTAAATTGTGTATGTATTCTCAGATCTAATCGGTTCAATTTGGTTAAGATAAGTAGATACTTGTATATTTGTATGTTGTTTGTTGTTCTTTGTCTTTGATTGTAGGTATCGATCTAGTGGCTTTAGTTGGATTGATAGCGACGGAAATAACGAAAGAAGGAGAAAGAGAGTGAAAGGATCATAAGTAGGTTCCTTTCCTGTCTGTCTATCTATTTGTCTTAGAGAAAACAATAGTTGTATTTATTTTTTTTGTTCTGAGTGAAGGAACACCACACTCAGGGAATCTAGTTTATCCGTATATTAGAATTTTGTATAACAAATTGGAAACCATACTGGGGAGAAATCCATCATTCCTGGTGTTTTTGTCTCTGTTTACCATCATCAGTAGACTCTAATTTATCTTAGCAGTCATTTGAAAGAAAATTTCCTTAGAATTGTGTTTAAGCTTCTTGTTTTCCAAACTTAGCTGCACCTAATGCACTGTTGATCAGGGTACAATGCACTGCAATGCACTGTCTTCCTTTCAGGGGTTCACTGCAATGCATTGTCTGCCCTTATAGGGTGTGTTTCCCCTTCAACTAGCCAAATTCCATCAAAATTTGTCTTTGCATTCAGTTTCAACTAATTGTCTATTGTATTCTCAGATGTATGATTTTTCTTAGAGACCAATAAGCATTACTTGTTCTTCCCCCTTTGAAAACTTATTTTTCCAATGTTTCATTACTTGTTTTCTTTATCAATGGAAAATTAAATTCAAAGTAGTTAATTTTTTCATTAGATCAATTATGTTTTCGAAAAGGAAATTTTTGTTTCATTCCTCATTTCCTACAAGAAAATTGTCATTTCATTCTTCATTTTCCTAAGAGAAATTGTTGTTCCATTCCTCATTTCTCAAAAGAAAACATTTGTTTGTTTGATTTGTGCATGTAGTTTCTTTTACTCATTCACATTAAGGGAAACTGAAAAGAAAAACATGCATGTGCATTTAGAGATTTTGTGTGTTGCATAGGAACAGATTAGGGAAATATGCATTTAGTTTGTGCTCTTTGTTGTATGCTAAAATCCAATTGCTCTTGCCCCTTAGTAGCTATGATTTTCATTGAAAAACTAAATTGAAAAGTTTTTCTTCTCATTTAGTTTTCATTTTAGGTATTTCACATTACATCGCACAGTGAACCATAAAGTTAAACTTTTAAACAAGATCAACATAAAATTTATCTGAATTTACCTAAGAAAGCATTGTAACATTGACGATAACACTTAGAAGGTCTAGGCTAGAGACGTGTTCCGGCATCATTAAACATAGAATTTGTAGCTAAATTTTCTACGATACATTCCGAGTGTGAAATCCCACTCCACGTACGTAATTATATCGGATCTTGTCCACATACCTTCGGGTATATAGGGTGGTGTTCTAATACGAAAAGTATAAGGGGGTGCTCTCACTGTGAGGTTTCGCATTAGACAACACTAATATGGACTTGGGCCTCCACGTACCTTCGGGTATATTTTGGAGGACAACTTTAGGTTGCTTACCATCCATATGTAACTGAGTCGGTCGCCTTGTAACTTGTGATACACCCAACACAACATTCAGGGAGATTGCCTACCCATACTTCTTGGTTCGCCAGGAGGTATTCTGTAGTTCAAAATTACTTGGTAAACCTTTATCCTAGTATCACTCTTTTATTTGTTTATTTATTTTTGTAATAAAATCATTCATTCATCGTGGAAGAAGAACATCCTTTTCCCATTTGTTCACGTAGAATATCACTTAAGCCGCCTTTACCACCGAAAGTCATTTCTGGTCGGCGAAGGCGGCCTCGTTCTATCGAAACCAGTACCATTAGTACCTTTGGTGCATCATCTTCATCACATTTTCCAGGGTCATCTCAATTTGTTTCTACACATCCTGGTTTATTTACTCTCATCGAAACGCAGTCCTCACAGCTAATTTTGGACACTGCACATCCAATCAGTAAGACCATACATCCAGAACCCAACATTTTTCAACTGGAAGTTGATCCAGATCCCATCATTATTTTACTATAACATCTAGATCCCGAAGTCAAAAAACTATAATTTGTTCTTGTATCGCTCGCTCCTCAATCGATCGCAGCCATTGAGTCTTCCCTTTTATCGTGCAGTCAACCACCTGAAATATAACTCAGGCCGGACGAAGAAATTTTTCCACATGGTTTGATTTCAATTGAGGAAGAGACAACCCCTTTGACCCCCACACATTTTGGTTTGGAGCTTCATTTATAACAGTATTTTCCTCATTTTACCGACTCTTCTTCCGTTGATCCTTTTGACTTTCAAGTTCCCATAGATTTGTTAGAACATCTTCGATGGTTTCAATGACACTCAAGTCTCAGAAAATTGGTGTAGGAATATTTAAGTATCCTTCCCTAATGGGCACCTTTTCATTATCATCCCCTGCAATATCAGCGGAATATCAGCGGAAATTGAAAATATAGAGACCTGCATTATGATATCTTCCACTTCATCTGACTTAAGGAAGATTCCGAATGATTCTGAAATAGCTAAGCTGGGTGAACTATGAGGATGGTTATTTTTCTGTGTCAACCTCGTTAAAAAATGAATCAGGTGTTGACGATAGTTCTATTACTGTGTCAACCTCAATAAATGAAACATATTCTTGAGGATAGTTCTTTTACTATGTCAACCTCGATAAATGAAATATATTCCTTTGAGGATATTTATTTTACTGTGTCAGCCTCAATAAATGAAATAGATTCCTTTGAGGATAGTTCTTTTACTATGTTAACCTCGATAAATGAAATAGATGCTTGATTATTGTTCTTTTATTGTGTCAACCTCGATAAATGAAATATATTATTAAGGATAGTTCTTTTACTGTGTCAACCTCAATAAATGAAATATATTCTTGAGGATAGTTCTTTTACTGGGTCAACTTCGATAAATGAAACAAATTCTTGAGGATAGTTCCTTTACTGTGTCAACCTCGATAAATGAAACAGATTCATGAGCATAGTTCCTTTTCTTGTGTCAAGCTCATTAAATGAAACAAGGTTCCATGAGCATAGTTATTTTCCTGTGTCAATCTCGTTAAAAAATGAAACAAATCCTCTCCTAATTAAGACAAGTCTTCCATTTGATCTCGTAAATGAACCTTCATTCCATCCAACTATTAGTAACCAGTAGTCTACTTAGGTGAATGAAATGAAGTTGGGGGGCATGTGCTCTTGTAGGGGGAATTCAACATGTGCTCTTGCAGGGGGCATTCAAACACATTTCAAGCACAATTTTCTCTATTTCAAGCTTGTATAAAAATTAAACTTATCTCGAGTCCCTTGCGGTTATTATTTTCAAGACTCTTTAAACTCATGAAAATACTTAGTTTCTTTTGCTATCTTTCATGCGCATAAAACACATGAAAATTCTGAGTTATTTCCGTCTTTTCTTGTTCGTAAATTAAATTGAAAGTCGGCCAAAGCATACTTTTATCCTGTTTTTTTGAGCTTTGATAAAAGTGAAAAAGGAATTTAAAGCACAATGTTATCTCTTTTTCGAGCTTTGATAAATGCCAAAAAGGAACCCCCTAGAGTCTTCTTTTAGCTCTTTTCAGACTCTGATAATGTGAAAATATTTCCGAGCACTTGCCTTTTCGAGCTCATAAAAGTAAATGAAACGACATCTACTCAGTATAAGGTTAACCCTTTTCCAGACCAACATAGATTATTTATGAAAAAGGAACACCTTATTTGAACATGGCTAAGAGGTTTTTTCAGGTATCATTTTACACTTTTCGAACCTAAGTGAAAAATTTACAAAAAAGGACTCAAGGAGTTTCTTTTTTTACCCTTTTTTCAAACTCTCTAAACATGAAAAAGGACTGGTTTTCACTATCGTTAGACTCTTCAAAACATAAAACAACTATGGACTTGTCAATCATGGCAAGATCGAGTTTCATTATCTCTAGACTCGATAAATCATTAAATAGCGATGGATTCATCCGAAGAGTCGAATTATAGATCAAGCATATGTTACCCTCCTCAATCTTGTTAAAAAATAAAGAGGTACTGGTCAGCAATGACTGGGGAAAGTGTGGGAAAAAGAACACAACACTTTATGGTAGCAAGTTTCTCTTGAACATGACACTTTCACTTCATCATCGTGGCTTTGGGTTGGGTAATCTTCTTGACGGTCCATCATACCATCACTTCAGTTTTGGGTCAATGATGCCAACTCATTTCAGTGTCGTCGATATGTTCAAGAGAAGTCATCCAGTAATTCCTCATCTTCTGCAATACTCATAAACCTTCATTTTCATGACCGCCATCCCTGAACATTGCTACATCAAGTCAAATTTTGTCTCCAAAATCATTACTCCTATTTCGCGATAAATTTGCTTCTTGTCGACATCATCTCATCATCCAGGAATTTAACTTAGAAACATTTTTCCAGTACTTTGGAGCTTGCTACATCATCAGCAGGTTTCTCGCTTCTGGACCTTCGACCAAAATATTTTGTTTGGCGTTCGATATCAAATCATCTATTCATGACTTGCAAATTGTGTTGCAGTACCTTGAGAACCATTAACATCAAAGGTGGTTTCTCTCGCTTCTATTAACAGCTTACATCAATGGCTGATAATTAGATGATGTCTTACCATGTTCAACTTCAGATCATATATCTACATGGTTATACTTTTACTTGAACGATCGAGTGAACGAGATAAGAAGACTTTTTTAAAAGAGAGTCCATACAGGTGAATTAGCTTTCGAAATAGAGGAATAACTTGTTCCAATTTTTTTAATAACCCAACGTTTCAGACTTCTTAAGTGAGTCCATATTTGGGGGTAAATGCCAAATATTATTTGAAAATATTTGTGAGGATTAGGGCAAAGGAATAATTATATAAATAGTAATTATTGAGGAGAATTTTTTTTAAGGTGGTCAGTTGGAAGAACAAGAAAAAATAATTTTATTTTACTTTTATTTTTTTTATTTTTATTTTTTATTTTTTAAGAGGGGATTATTGAAATATAATTTTAATAATATTTTTTAGAATTATTGTATTAAAAATTATGAAATTATTAAATAAAGAGGCTATATTGTAGGCTAAGGTAGAAATTAGGAAATTTTTTGTGACTAATTATAACTTTTAGGATTTATTATTTTTAAATTTGATGTCATGAGTGGTATGATATATTAAGGGTTTCCAAGTATTGTTGATGTTAATTCCATCATCACGATTCATGTTATTCTTCCTTTTTTTGATTTCTATGGCCTCTTTGATTTTTATTTTTAGGTAATGATCCTCTTTGGAGACAAGTTTAGCATCCTCCATCCGTATGTAATGTGAGGATGAGAAAGCATCTTCTACCAAGGCTGATTTTTCAATTATGTTCCTAGATATGTCAGCAGCATTCCCTTTAAGTCTAATGTTAAGGGATCTACCAGTTTCGTCCATGTATTCTTTAGGTAATGATACTCTTTGGAGACAGGTTTAGCATCCTCCATCCGTATGTAATGTGAGGATGAGAAAGCATGTTCTTCCAAGGCTGATTTTTCAGTTATGTTCCTATATATGTCAACAGCATGATCTTTAAGTCTAATGTTAAGGGATCTACCAGTTTCACCAATGTATTCTTTAGGTAATGATCCTATTTGGAGACAAGTTTAGCATCCTCCATTCATATGTAATGTGAGGATGAGAAAGAATGTTCATCCAAGGCTCCTCTGCATGGGCCTACGTGTGTTGCAGTGCACTTAACTCCATGCAAGGGTGCACTGCAGTGCACTTCCCAACACTTAATGGTGTGCAAGTCTCCTGCGAGTGAAATCATCAGCGTTCCGGGAATCTCCACATGTCAAGTGCCTTCTAGAAGAGCTCATAGGTGTCATACTTTGAATACAAGTGTTCATCCATCACCACTGAACTTGGAAACATGTCTCACCTATTATTAGAAAGACATTCAATTCCATTTATTGAGAAACTACCTTCAATTTCACTATAAATTGAGCACTCATCTAATTGTTAGGGAGGGAGAAATTTGTGTAATTTTATGCTGTTGGATTCTCAATTGATGAGAGCTGGAAGTACTGTTATGATGCTGAGATTATTCTTGGTGTGATGAGGACAGAATGAAGTTGGAGCAGGTTGACGATGAATCGATCTATTGGTTGTAATCTTCTCCTCCTACTTTATTAATAAAGATATGTGTTTATTTTCTCATATGTATGCTTATATCTTGTGAAATTCATTCTCAATTGTGTACGTATTCTTGGATCTAATCAATTTGATTTGATTAATATGAGTAGATACTTGTATATTTGTATGGTTTTTGATGTTCTCTATCTTTGATTGCAGGTATCCATCTAGTGGCTTTAGCTGGATTGAGAGTGACGACAATAACTAAAGAAGGAGAAAGAGAGCAAAAGGATCATAAGTAGGTTTCTTTCCTTTATATCTATCTATTTGTCTTAGAGAAAATAATAGTTGTCTTTCTTCTATTGTTCTAAGTGAAGCAACACCACACTCAGTCAATCTAGTTTATCCATAGATTTGAATTCTGTATAACAAAGAGGATTACATTGTTTTCCCAATTTCCCCAACCTTACTGGCTAGTACCTCTTTATTTTTTAGCAATATTGAGGAGGATAACATATGCTTGACCTATAATTTCATACTTCGGATGAATCCGTCCAAGTATGTTTAACAAACCCTTAGAAGGATTGGTTCAGTCTCGTCATGGTATACAAGTCCATTTTTGTTTAATGTTTTAACAAATATATTGGAGGTAAAAATCGACATATTTTTCATGTTTAAGGGTTTGAAAAAGAGGTGACAAAGAAAAATCCAAAGGTTATGTTTTGTAGATAGTCACTTGAGTCCGAAAAGGAAGAAAACAATACCCAGGACAAATTCTTAGCCATGATCAACTAAGGTATTATTTTTTCATAAATAGTCTATCCTAGTCCAGAAAAGGGTTAAATTATACTGAGTATACATATTTTCATTTACTTTAATGATTTCAAAAAGACAAGTGCTCGGAAATCTTTTCATGTTTTGGGAGTCTGAAAATAACTTAAAGAGGACTCCTCCTGGAGGAACGAGTCGTATAAAAGGATAGCAACTGGTTATGGTCATGATGGAACTACTAAAAACATGTAGAGGTCAAGAGGAAAGCTAATAAGACCACTCATCGTAGTGGTTCCCTAGGAAAGGGTAAAAAAACAAGTGAAAGCATATGATAAGCCAAGCAGATGGTGACAATGGAATGAGGAAACCAGAGCTCATATAGCAGAAACTGGCTAATAAAAAAGGAAATCATGAGAGGTAGGATGAAAATGGTTTTCATTTTTACACAAGCTTGAAACATGTGGAAACTATGCTTGAGAATACTTGAAGATGGTTTCATTTTTTCACAAGCTTGAAACATGAGAAAAACTATGCTTGAGAGTGGTTTCATTTTTACACAAGATTGAAACAGAGACCAACTATGGTTGAAATAAGTTTGCATGCCCCTAGCACAATGACTCAATTCTAGGCACATGCCCCCCAAACTTCATTTCATTCACCTAAGTATACTATTGGTTTCTAACTGAAGGATGGAATGAAGGTTCATTTACAAGATCAAGTGAAAGACTCGACTGGGAATTTATGAGATCTAATAAAAGACTCAAATTGAAAGGAGATTTGTTTCATTTTTTAATGAGCTTGACACGGGGGATGGAACTCTACTCATGGTACCTTGTTTCAATTTTTAACGAGCTTCACACAAGAAAAGGAATTGTTCTACAAAGATCTTGTTTCATTTTTTAATGAGCTTAACACAAGAAAAGGAACTTTGCTCCAAAAACATTGTTTCATTTTTAAGGAGCTTGAAACAAGAAATGGAACTTTGCTCCGAAGAACCTTGATTCATTTTTTAGTGAGCTTGACATAAGACAAGGAACTTTGCTCCAAAATCAGATCATGACCTCCAAGATACCATGGCTTCCAATAGGTTCTTGTCATATGGAAGAACAATTCTCTATAAGGGATACATATCAAAGGATCCAATGGAAAGATCGAGCTTCAATTCCCCCAGTATATGATTCACCATATCACCAACTAGATCTAGGTTGAAAGAAGTTGAGCGGACATTGAAAGGATATTCTTCATCAGTAGGTATGTGAATGGGATAGGTTTCCACATAATTAACCTATGGTGGGGAAGATACCACTTTCACATTTGGAACATTTAGGGAAGTAGGATGATAGGCATTCAAATGAGGACCAACAGATGAAAGTTGATTGATAGTCATAATCATTCCATCACGTGGGAATCACATCACAAAAAAGAGTGTGGACCCAACAACATTCATAGTATAAACATAGTCTCGCCCTAGGAGAAAATTGAAGTCCAAAGGACCAATGACAACCATAACATCAATACATATAATTTTTCCTCCCAAGGTAATAGGAAACTAAGGAAGTATCCCTAAGGGTTGACTCTTTCTTTTGTTAAAAGCTAACAGATTCGAAGCGGTGGACACAAGTTGTGGGGAACCCAAAGTTTTCCAAGCAGTGGAGGATAGAATAATAATAGAATCTCACTCATATATAACAGTGTGATTGATATTCTTATCATAAGCCTTTACCATGATCTTAAAATGCATGTAAGAAGGGAGACGAGGTTTTTTAAATCGAATCCAACTAAAGGCAATGACTTTTTTTCTTGGAGGGGGTTTCATAGGAACAAGAGAAATGCTTGCTTGTCGAGTAGAATAAAAAAACAAGAAGAACCTGAGCAGTATGATCCTCACTCCCTATGGGAAAAGTATGATCGAATAAAGGTGGAATTGGATCAACCATTTTCTCAACCAATGGTTGGTTGGGAACAAACTCATGGGATTCACATTAGAGAGTGTGGGATTGATTGGATTCAGATTTTGATCAATCGCTTCATCAACTAGTGAAGGATTGGGAGAAATCTTCTGGTAACTAGTTGGAAGTTATGGCTGAGAAGTTGTAAGTTTTTACAACACTTTTGAGGCTTCATCCATGTTTAGTCAATTTAATGTCTTAAATTTCTATCATAAATTATCGACTGGAGTTAGTAATCTTATGAAGTGTGGTGCACTATATATGCTACATGCCCATATTTCTTACTTCATTGTGGATTTCTATATATTGTTTTTGGGGGGGGGTTGTGTTTTATGTCTAATGTTAAAATTAAAAAATGATCTAAGAAATTAAATATAAGCTCTAAATTAATTCTTGAATGCTAAGAAATAACTGAATCTAAAAGAAGACTAACAGGGTTTAGTGTGTCGGATTTGTCTCTTGCTTCAGATCGTTGTCTCCTTGGACCGCCACCATTCTAGGAGGGGGGCTTCGCCTATTGGGCACTATGTATGAGGAGGAGGTGGACTACTCCTATGACCCATTAGAGGGGGTCAAAATTTTTACACAATCATGGTATGAGTGTCGTATGGAGGTTGAGTCAAAGACGAGGGACGTGGAGGAGATGGACTTGGATAAGTCATCAATACCGCTATCCATGCTAGAGGATACCATTTTGGTTTCCTTGTCTTCCTGTGTGAAACCGTTACTTCAGTGGGTGGCATCACTGGTTTTTAATATCCCCTCGCCATATGTCCTTCGATAATGGGAACAGTTATCTCAGGAATCGTTGTACATTCCCCCGCAATCTAGTGCCTCTCCGAAACTTACCTTCAGCGCTCTCGGACCGGCAAAGGGTTTGCACTTCGAACAACTTCACATTGGCTTGGCGGACCTCCCCTTACATCTTCGCATAGATCAGGTGGGGTTTATCCCTACGGTGGCTTCAGGGTGCTTCGAGGGTATCCCTCTCCACACTCATTAGAGCGAAGATCCTAAATCATCAGACTCTGACAATGTCGTGGAGCTTAGCGGTACAGACAAGAGCAGGGTACCAGGGCAAGGGAGAGAAAAGCATAAGTGTACCAGGAACAGGAACATGCGCAAATTCGTATTCGATGAAGGGGTGGGCATGGCCGATTTGGAATTCACAGCACAGACGGTCCTAGTGGGTAGGGTCAGAGGCAGAAGCTACTCCTTCACTAGAATCAAGATTTGGGTTGAGGATATTTGGGGTGGTTCTATGGAACAACTACCGGGAGTTTTGACCATGAATCGTGGCTGGTTTGCCCTCATTTTCTCATAGCCCTCATTGGTGGAATGGTTATTATAAAAATACTAGAATTTGAAGATGTATCCAATGCTTCTTAAGCGTTGGACTCCCTTATTCGACCTGGACAAGGAGAAATCTGGTGCTGGGCCTATCTGGGTTCGCCTCTCGGGTCTCCCTCTTCAATTCTGGAATGAAGCATCTCTTCCTATTATTGGCGAGGACCTAGGGATTTATCTAGATCACGACCACTCCTACCTTGATACTAGAAAACATCTTGATGGCTTGTATCCTGGTACACTTGGATACTAGAGAAGGGCTTTATGACATCTACAACTTCTATTTTAAGGATATGGTCAAGTATCAGGTGTTGGACTATGAAGGGGTTCCCTTCAGATGCAGGTGATGCCATGAGGTTAGGCACTTGTACAAGGAATACCCCTTGATCATCGCATCGGCGACACAGACTAAGACTCTGGTGCACATGGCTACTCAAACAGATCCTGTGATATTGGTTACACTCTCAGATGATTCGCATCATGCTCAGATTCCTGTGGTCTCAGAGGCACAGCGGCACTACCTGGTCAACCGCTATCAAAATTTGAGTTGTGCGACTCACTCAATTCTGGAGGACTCGGCGCCTATTCTGGGTATCCCTCTCACTCATCCCTCATCTGCTATATATGTTTTATTTAATTCACTTCCATCACTATCTGATCATGCACAGAGTATTCACACCTTTCAATTAGATAATTGCAATTTTAATCCCCTATGTTGCCCTGTTTCTTCTGCACCTCCGACTATCTCTCCTCCAAAAACTTTGACTGCGGCAGAGGACTCTACCTCACATATTCCATTTGTCTCTAATAACACTTCCTCGAGCCACTGATATAACCTTCGATCATCTATCTTCGTCCCTTCTCCTCTGACCTTTGGTCTAGGGCGGGTTCCTGGTGGCCCTCTCACTAGATCTTCCAGAAGTCATCCCTCCACTATCACCAAATCCATCAGGTGGGCCAGTCTTGAGGTGTCCGCTGGCACTCGATATTCTATAGAACATGTTCTTAGAGCAAAGAATACCCAGGAGGGGGTTCTCCCATGATCTACCATTATTTGAACTATAGGGGATTGGCCAATCCCGACAAAAAAATTGGCGCTCAAGAGACTTTTCCAAGATTCGCTGATTGATGTACTATTCTTGCAAGAAAATCTGGGTGAAGATTCCATTGTTTCAAGGATTTTATCCAGTCTTCTTCTGGTTTGGACCTTCCATGCCATTGATTCCCAGGGTCGAAATGGGGATATCGCCATGGGTATCAATAACAGGACCATCTGTGCCCTTGGGTGGTGGGGTAGGGAAGGCATTCTTGGTGCTGATGTCATCGCTCGTGAATCTAATTTAGCCATCACTCTGATTAATGTGTATGGCCCCTTCCATCATTGAGAGGTACTTTTGGATCATTGGATGAAGAGCTCCATCATGTAGTGGAATAACATTATTTGGGGGGGGGGGGGGGGGGCAACTTCTCCATTGGTCTCTCGGAATCTTGGGGACCGGGGGCCTCGCCAGACTCCTTATCAGAGTTTTCAATAAACACCTGGAGGAGGCAGATATTCTGGATTTTGCATTGCCAAAAAAGATGCCTACTTGGAGAAACAGGCGTACCGGTGTTGTTGCGCTTGCGAGGAGACTCGACCACTTTCTGATCAAACTCCCTTTGTCAAAGAACTTTGACAAAGCAAGATAGTGGGTGGGCTCTGGTGGAATCTCTGATCACTCCCCTATTTTTCTTGAAATTCATTCTGGTGTGCAATTACCCAGGGCACCCTTTAAGTTCAACTCTGGTTGGCTGGCTAAGTCAGAATTCCAAGCCATCGTTCTGGGAGGGAATGGAAGCACCGTGCTCGTTCCTTCACCGACCCCTCGCTGTGGTCCTTTATCATAATATCAATCATATTAAATCACTCACTATCAACTGGGCCAATAAGAATAAATTACTGGAGGATGATGAGCTTAAAATCATCGAACAGGAGATTGGTCACCTAACAGGGCCGGATTATTTGGGCTTCCAATCTTTCGATGCTAAAGATCGGCTTATTGCTCTAGAACAATCTAAGATTAAAATTCCTCGTAAGAGGGAAGAGGAGTGGCGACTCAAGAGTAGGGAAATTTGGCTTAACGCTAGGGATGAAAACACCAAGTTTTTTCAACAAAGTGCAAAATGCAGAAGGATCATCAACACTATCTGGGAACTTACTGATCATCAAGGGAGAGTGGCCAAATCTCATGATCAGTTTGCTAATCTGGGCATCTGGCATTTTTCTAATCAAAACAGAGCACTGGTAAATGCTAATTTACCGAACATCAAGCATATTTCTCATACCTTTCATAGATATATGGATGAGGCGCAGTTGGAGGAATTAAATGTTCATGTTACTTTGCGTGAGATCGAAGGGGTTTTGAAATGGTTCAAGAAGGATAAAAGCCCTGGACCTGATGGGTGGACCATTGAATTTTATTTTCATTTCTTCAAGCTCATCGACAAGGACCTTCTTCATGTTATTGAAGACAGAAAGAATACAGGATGGATTTATGATGGCTTTAACTCCACCTTCATCACACTTATCCCCAAAGTGGACAAGCCCAACACTTTCAATGACTATTGACCAATATCACTTTACAATTGCATCTATAAGATTATCTCTAAGATCATTTCCAATCGCATCAAACCCATTCTCTCAAAGCACATAGCCAAAGAACAATTTTCATTTCTAAATCATAGACATATCCATGAAGCTATTGGCACTGCATAGAAGGCTCTACATTCTGTCAAGACTAAACGTCTCAAGGGAACCGTCCTCAAAATTGATCTTGCTAAAGCTTTCAACTGTGCCAATTGGAACAGTATCCATCTCATCCTCATTCACATTGGGTTCCCTCATGATTTTACTAATTTCATCATGGGTTGCATTACAAATGCCTCTTTCAAAGATCCTCATTAATGGTGTCACATCTGATTTTTTCCATGTTGGGAGGGGACTAAGGCAAGGATGCCCCCTCTCCCTGTTGTTATTCCTCCTCATTATGGACGGTCTCTCATCCCTTATGGTTCAAGCCAAATTTGATGGCTATATTCTCGGGATCAAGCTTAACAATATTATTCAGTTGACTCATTTATTATTTGTTGATGATGTAATTATATTTCTTGATTTCTCTTACCAGGACAATTCAAATTTTGCAAAACTTCTTAGTGTTTTTAGCAAAGCTACAGGGATGGAACCCAACAACAATAATTCCACCATCATGTTGATATATTTCTATGCTAATGAAACAAGGCAGGCCTTGGGTCTATTTCAATTTGAACGAAAGCATCTTTAGGAGGGGCTCAAATACCTTGGGTTCCATCTTAAACAAAACAATTATCACATCACAAACTGGAATTGGTTGATCGTGAAGGTTGAACATAGAATAAACATATGGAAACATCGATGGCTCTCTAGGGCTGGACGATTGGTGATAATAAAATCAGTTGTGGAATCCATACCAGTTTATTGGATGTCTCTTGTTTGCCTCCCTAAAGGTTTTATTTCTAGAATCCAGCAGATTTGCAGGCGCTTCCTCTGGAGAGGCAAGGAACAAGATAGAACTTTTGCTTGGATTGCTTGGGATAATATTGCAAAACCCAAGGCTTAGGGTGGTTGGGGACTTAAGGAACTTTCTATATTTGCGTCTACCTTGGCATCCAAGATGGGATGGCATCTCATTAATGGTCATAGCTTGTGGAAGGAGGTCATTTGCTCTAAATACACTGCTCCCCTCACTACTATGGAATGGATTAGAAGTCCTATTTTCCTTCCTCTGGGATCTTCGATCATTTGGAAGGCCATCTCGAGATCCATAAACCTGATCCAATCAGGTCTGGCTTGGCGCATTGGATCTGGCACACAGGTGTCGAATAGGCGAGGATGCTTGGTCGGGTTGCAAACATGAATTCATCATGCCTCCAGATATCAAACTTCACTTGGCCAGGTCCGGTATATTTTATTTATCACAGATCGCGGACCCTATAAAAACCACCTGGGCTTCACAAGCATGGTTTTATGCGCAGACTTTTGATTTACCTATAGAAGACTGGTCAATTTGGAATGGATATCTCCATGCTCTCCACGTCACCTGTGTTCGTCTTTTGGACAAGGAAGCTTAACTAATCTGGGCTATCTCCTCTAGTAGTATATACACTACTAAAATTGGCTACATTTCGCTATGTACTGAATTGGAACACCCTACTAATATTTGGTGGTGGACACCAATTTGAAAACTATAGGATCCCCCTAAATATAGATTACTTATGTGGTGTATTCTTTCTAACTGCATCCCTACTACGGACAACCTCAATAGACAGGAATTTCAAGGACCATCCCATTGTTGTTTCTTCATTTCCCACACAGAATGTGTTAATCACTTATTTTTGGATTTCCTGGCCATTCAGAAACACTGGAGCTCCACGCTTACATCTTTGGGTTGCTCACTCAACTATTCGAGTCTCTCGGTCTATTCAGCATGGACCAGTTGGTGAAGAGCCGCTAGTTGCACGAAAGATCGCAATATCTCGTTTCTTATGGCTTGTGGTATCTGGATTACTAGGAATCAATTCATCTTCCTGGACAAACCTATTGATTGGTACTTCTCCCGTAGAAACATTATATCCATTTTCCACCTCATACCTGATGATGGTTTGCCCGCTCCTACTAGGACCATCCAGCCTAAAACTATTGATCAAACCTTCCCATGGGCATATTTTGATGGGGCTTCTAATCAAAATGGATGTGGTGGGGGGGTAATTTTTCATTTGTTTGATTCCCATTACTTTCATCTCAAGATGGGCCTTGGCCTGGGATCTAATAACTACGCTGACCTCAACAGTCTTCGACTAATTTTACTTTTCTCCCATGAACAAGGTTTCAACATGATCCAGATTTTTGGGGATTCACAGATAATTATTAATTGGTTCAATTTACATGCACAATGTGATACTCACACTCATACTTCTCTTTTGGATGAGGTTATTTTGTTAAAATCACTTTTTGACTCCATCTCTGTCACACACATTTATAGGCAGAGGAACCAGATGGCCGACCAACTATCCAAGGAAGCCTCGTAGCTAGTGTTTGGTCCGTGGCACATTTCGGAGCAGGATGCTGCTCAGGAGTTTCACTACTACTATCGTCCCTTTATTGATGACTTGGGGTCACATGACGCAGTCCCTTTTTAACTACCATTTTAGACACTGTGTTGTGTAACCAGCTCCAAAAAGAGAAGAAAAGAGATATCAACGCCTTAGAAATAAGCCACTTCGAGGGGGCAACCTCCAATACATTACATAAATGAACAATTCTTGGATGATACAATTTACAAATCCTCCTTTCTATATATAGGAGTCCATGGGGCCATAATGTAATCCTAGCCGACCTAACAATAATAATTTAAGGGCACAATAATAACAAAATGGGGGGTTACAAGGGTACAATAATAACAATAAGGGGATTACACTAAAAACAATAAGGGACTATACTAGTAATATAGGGACCTAACATGCCCCTCTCCTTCAAAAAAAGTGTTGTCCTCAATGCTTGAGTAGCTTTGGGTGCTTCCGTATAAAATTCTCATCCTCCCATGTAGAATCTTCTGGGTAAGTTCTTCCACTTGATGAGATACTTCGAAATTGATCGATTTCTTAGTTGTCGAGTTCTTGTTTCCTGTGACCGCTTCTAGTTCCAATATGATTTTTCCTTCCTCATCAAGTTTTGGCAATATTGTTTGAACTCGGAAGATTTTCACCTATAACCTTCTTTAAGCATGAAACATGGAAAATCTGGATGTACTCGCGAAGAACCAGGAAGCTCCAATTTGTATGCCATAGTACCAATCTTTTGTAACACCTTGTAAGGACCATAGTACTTTGGCAATAATTTATTATCCTTCTTAGCTTGCTTGAGGGACATTTGTTTGTATGGTTGTAGCCGTAAAAATACCCAATCTCCTACATCAAAACTTCTCTCGTTGCGATGTTGATCTGCCTATTGTTTCATTAGATTTTGTGCCAAATTCAGGTTATCCTTTAAGAGTTGGAGAACTTCTTGCTAATGCTCGATGTGATCTTCCACTTCTTGAACCTTCGAATTTTCCCTTAAAGATGATGTGATCGACGGTGGATGATATCCATAAAGTGCCATAAATGGGGTCATTTTTGTCAGCAGATGGAAGGAAGTGTTATACCACCATTCAGCCGAGAGGTAACCACTTGACCCATTGTGTTTGTTTATCGTATACAAAACAACGAAGATATCCTTCCAAACATTTATTTACTATCTCAGCTTTTGGCCATCGATTGAGGATGATAAGATGAGCTATGAGCTAATTGAGTACCCAAACAAGAAAATAACTCTGTCTAAAAAATTTCCAAAAAAATGGGATCTCTCGTCGCTCACAATAACCCTTGGGCTTCCATGTAGCTTTTTTAATTTCGTCCACAAATGTAGTAGCAAAACTCGTACTTGCTTTAAATGGATGAGATAATGCACAAAAGTGTGCATACTTGGTAAGTCTATCAACTACCACCATGATGACATTCTTTCGTTCGGACTTAGGTAAACCTGTGATAAAATCCATTGAAATCTCCTCCCAATGTTGACTTGGAATGGATAAAGGTTGTAGAAGTCTCGGGTCTTAATTGTCTCCACTTTATTCTCGCTGAAAACCAAACATTCTCGCCACAAACTTTTGAATATCAGATTTAAGGCCATCCCAAAAAAAATTCTTTCTTCACCCTTCTGTAAGTTTTTTAAAAATCCCGAGTGTCCTCCTAAAGGAGAAGTGTGCAATTCCGTAAGAATATTTTTGTTTTAGTTGGGAATTCTTACAAAGATATAAGCGATCTTTGTACCATAAGGAATCATTTTTCCAACTAAATGTATCGATGTACTAGGATCTTGCTCGCAACTTTTGAATGAGTGTCCATACATCTTTTTCCTTCTTCCATTCATCTTCTGCTTCGAGTTATCCAATCCGTTGGATAATAGAAATGGCACAAAGCAATGCTTCCACCGAGTCTTCATTCTTTCTTGAGAGTGCATCCGCAACAACATTAAGCTTTCCTTTTTTGTAGATTATTTCAAATTCATAACCCAACATCTTTGTGACCCATTTTTGTCGCTTCTTCCGAAGATAGTCTTTGTTCCAAAAAAGTGTTTAAGACTATCATGATCGTTGTTTACCTTGAAGTGTCTTCCCATTAGGTACGTTCTCCATTTCTTTAGTGCATGCGTATTGCTAACATTTCCTTCTCATAAATAGGTTTCGTAAATACTTTCCTTTGATTGACGACTTTCAAAAGCAATGGGTCTTCCTTCCTCGCATTAAAAATGCACCAATTCCATTTCCCCGAGGCATCACATTCCGCAATAAAATTTTTGTGAAAGTCTCGGCGTAGCTAAGACCGTGCTAGGCACATTGCCTCTTTAAGATGTTCAAAGGCCTTAGTTGCTTCGTAGGAGTCCATGAAAATGCATCTTTATTCAATAATGTTGTTAGAGGTGTCGCTATTCTCCCATAATTCTTAACAAACTTGCGATAATACTCTCGTTAACCCGAGAAATCCTCGCAAATCGCTTTATGGTCATGGGGACTGGCCCATTCCTTAATGGCTTTAATTTTGTTAGGGTCTACTTTAACACCCTCGTGAGATATAATATGACCCGTATATTCCACCTCTTGTACTCCAAAGAAACATTTGGATGTTTTTTGCATATAATTGTTTCTCCCGCAATAGTTTGAGCACTCTGTCAACATGTTCAACATGATCCTTCCAAGACTCGTTGTAGATTAGTATATCATCAAAAAATACTAGCACAAATTTTTCTAAGGAAGGGTTTGAAAATGGAATTCATCAACCCTTGAAATGTAGAAGGTGCATTGGTAAGGCCAAAAAGGCATGACCAAAAATTCATAATGACCCTCATGAGTTCGAAATGATGTTTTTTGGAATATCTTCGACTTTCATTCTAATTTGATGATATCCTCGAACGAAGATCCAACTTGGTAAAATAAATTGCTCCATGTAATTCATCCAATAATTCATCAATCACGAGAATGGGAAATTTATCTTTAATGGTGAGCTTATTGAGCTCCCTATAATCCGATCACATCCGCCATGATCCATCCTTCTCGTGTACCAATACTACAAGTGAGCAGAAAGAACTTTTCTGACTAGGTTGAATTATACCCGCCTCTAACATTTCCGCGATCATACGTTCAATTTCGCTCTTTTTGGAAGTAAGGATATCTATAAGGCCCGATGTTTGGAGGAACACTTCCCGGAATCAAATGAATAGCATGATCATGATCATGAATAGGTGGGAGTCCTTTGGGAGTTTCAAACACCTTGGAATGATTGTCCAAGACTTGTTGGAGATATGCAGAAATAGATGATTTTGATGTCGGAACTTCTAGTGAGCATAATTGTGCAATTACGCCTCGTTGTTATTTCTTTAGAAGCTTTGTCATGACATTAGAGATTATTATCCTTCCCGGCTTCCCTTCAATACCCCGTAATTCGACTTCCTTTCCTTCGAATTTTTTTTAAGAAAAGTTCTTGAAAAATTAAAAGCTACCGTCCCCAAATATTGTAACCATTGTACTCTAGTACAACATCGGCACCTCCCATAGGAATGGAAAGCATTGGACTATTCAATACATATTCCCCCATGGTTAGCTTCGATATTATGTCATTTTCCAAAGAAATTTATAGCTTTCCTCCATTTCCAACCATCACTTGACATTCGGTGCTCGGGTATAGGAAACAATTTAACTCGTTGGCTACCTTACAATGAATAAAATTATGGGTGCTACCCGAATCAATCAACACTATTACCTTTTTTCTTCTTGATTTGTCCCTCGCTATCTTGAGAGTTTGAGGAGTGGTAATTCCCTGCCAGTTGCATTACACGATATGGTCGGATTCATTTCTTCCTCTTCTAGGGCCGGTTCCCCGGTGTATATCCTCTTCTTCTTCATTTTCTTCTTCCTCTTCACAATCTATGTAAAATAATTTCTTCTCGCAGACACTTATGACCTTTAGTGTATTTTCTATCACAAATCGTAGCAAAGCCCTTTTTCTCTTTTTTTCTTCCAATTTTTTGTGGTGTCAACCTTGTAGGTTGTGCAAATCTAGGCGTAGCCACACTTCCTTCTTTATAGAATTGAGTGGTAGGCTTCCTTGTTGCCATAATTTTACATTCAACTTTTCTTTCCAACCTGAATGCCTTCTCCAATGAATCAGGTTCCAAAACGCGAACTTCATGTTTAATGTTATCCTTTAAAGTGCCTATGAAGAGATCAATCCCTGTGTTCCTCCGGGAATATCACTACCCTTATATTCAATTTTTGAAGTCCTCAATGTGCGCCCCACTAAACCCTTTTGTTTGAGATTTATCAATTGGCTAAAGAAGTTGTTGCTCTTTGTATCCTCATAATGTGCTATCATTTCCTCCGTAAAAATTGACCAAGTGACTTTTTTTACGGGAGCAAAGCCATCGATACCATAAAAATGTATTTTGTTCTAAATGTAAAGTTGCAATACGTACCTTTTGTGTGTTTTGCACGTTATGGAGATCAAAATATTGCTCCATTTGTAGTATCCATGTTACAAGATCCTTTCCATCAAACTTCCTCATATCCATTTTTGGAATATGGTGGTTCTTCCCGCCAACATTAGAGTTTATGAAATCATGATTAACATTTATTTTGTTCTCATCATGAGGTTCTTCTACTATATTTCCACCATTAGGAATCATTTCTTGTTTTAAGCTTGTCATCAAGTCTTCCATGTATGCTTTTAGATCATCCATCTTAGCTTCCATGCCCACTTCCATGCCATCCATATTAGCTTCCTCCATCTTAGCTTCCATGCCTTTCTTCAACACTTCCATTTCATTTTTTGTTGCTCTTTGCGAGAGTGAAATTTGTTGCACTTGCTCTTGTAATTTTGATAGATCATGTTGCAATTCTTCATCTTCATGAGTCATAGTAGAGCCTTCTGAAGGCTTAATGGGTGTTGAATTGTTTTTACGGGGCATATTTTAGAACCCAATACTACTATATATTCTACAATATGCCCTTGGAATCATTTCAAATTGATTCTTCAAAGAAGACTTATGCAATTTGGAAAGAAAAATATACACACCTTTTTCTTGCTTTTAAGGAGCTCGATATTGAAATTGGATTATCTCTGTGATTGAAGCCCTTAAATATTTGAAATTCAGTAATAAATTAGCCCTCTGAATTCTCTTTTGAATTCCACAGGTCTGACTTGATTTGGATTCTCCAAGACAAAGTTGTGTCCAATCTCCCACAATGACCTAATTCTGGACTGGTTCAATAGAGCGAACTTGTAGGACTTGCCATGTGTCATTGTTTCTTCCTTTGTCTCTGAAATTGATATCCAAGAAACTATAGTCCGTGTAATTGCGACCACTTTTTACGGAACTCCAATCCAATGCCCAGAGAGAGAGTTATTGAGTTTTTCCCACGATCACCTGTTTGAGATGAAATTCAGGAGCCTGAACAAACACTACCTTCCACAGATCATATCTCCAAAAATATTACGAACTAAGTTCTGAAATTTTTTGATGAATTTCCTTAGGATTTTATCTTCGCACCATATGAATTTCAGCTTCTGAACCTTCGTGGAAAAAATGTTATAGCACAAATTCCACGATGACCTGTTTAGGAGCCTGAAAAAAGACCTAACTTCCATAGATCATATCTCCAAAAATATTGCGAACCAAGCTCTGAAATTTTTCGAAAATATTCCTTAGGATTTTGGCTTCGCACCCTAAAAATTTCAGCTTCTGAAACTTCGTAGAAAAAACGTTATAGCGAAAATGCCACGATGACCTGTTTGGAGCAGCGAAACCCTAGAATCCCAAAGCTCTAATACCAAATGTTGTGTAACCAGCTCCAAAAAGAGAAGAAAAGAGATATCAACGCCTTAGTAATAAGCCACTTCGAGGGGGCAACCTCCAATACATTACATAAATGAAAAATTCTTGGATGATACAATTTACAAATCCTCCTTTCTATATATAGGAGTCCATGGGGCCATAATGTAATCCTAGTGGGCCACAATGTAATCCTAGCCGACCTAACAATAATAATTTAAGGGCACAATAATAAAAAAATGGGGGTTACAAGGGTACAATAATAACAATAAGGGGATTACACTAAAAACAATAAGGGACTATACTAGTAATATAGGGACCTAACACACTGCACATTTTTTGGATCGGCACTATCATAGTCTGTTATTGACTGTGGTTTTCATACTATAATCTGCAGCAACTATATATTATTGCTTTTCTACTTTTTGTTTATGTACAGATTACTATAGATTAGATGGATACTCAGTTTCAGACACTTGACATGTATTGGACTCCTTTGGGAGTATGCTTATTTATCTTGAACATGCATACTTTGGATATGATGCTAGATGAAACATGTAATTTTTCTTACTTTTAATGAAAAATTATGAATTTTTTCTGTGTAGAAATTGAATCTAAAAGGAATGTAATGATGAAAAAATAATCTTTAGAAGGAAGAAAAGGAAATGTTATTTTTACTCTAAGAAAAGAAATTGATTTGCAAATTATTCTTAATAAAATGAATTAAATCTAAAATCTAAAAGAAGGAAGAAAAGGAAATGTTAATTAACTAATCTATATTATACAAAAATAAATCAACTTTTAGTGATTAAATCTGAGATATGTTAGACTATTCTATGTCGGGAAAACATCTATCTAAACTATTTTTAATGAGAGTATCTAATTGAACTTATTCTTCATTTAAAAGCATCATTATAAATTCTATTGGATTCTATTGATTTCTAAATTATGTTCTATCTATCAACAAAAAAAAAAAAAACATATTCTACCTATCAATTGAAAACACTAATTCAATGAAAAACATAGCATCTGATCTATTTTTAACTCTATCTAAGAACAATTTATCAAAATATAATCCTAATCTAACTTTGTTCTACATTCCATGGAAACAAAATCATAAAATCTATTACTGCGAAACTGAATTGACTATGCTAATTGAATTCAAAACTAACTAAAGCAAGCAGAGATTACAGAGTGTCTATTGCGCAAAATGAAATGTCTAATTTAAAACCTACGATTTTTGTGTAATCAAATGCAAGAAAGATTTCAATTGAATGTTGGAAAATTTATGATAATGAAACAATTCAGGAACGATATAACAGTCAACTATATGTAAATAAAAACAATTAATTCAGAAAACATTCAAAAACTAAATGACATATAATTAAACTATGAAATGACAAGAAATTAAACTACGAAACGATTGTAAAAACATCTTTTCTATGCAGGGGCCCTCTGAAACAGAACAAGTGTAAATCTACTTAAGCTATACGCGCATCAATGGTATGGAATTGGCCTTCTTCATTAACAAAATAGAGTTTTAAAACATATCACAGTATTATCACCAAAAAGCAAGCTTATTCCCGGTTTCAACAAATTGGTATTTATACATAGTTTCAAATTAACTGTCTGAGATAATTTCGCCTATGGAGAGTAAAATGAAGCTAAGGCAAGAAGTCTAATCAAAATCAAATTCTTCATGGCTCTTTTTGTAAAAACATCTTTTCTATGCAGGGGCCCTCTGAAACAGAACAAGTGTAAATCTACTTAAGCTATACGCGCATCAATGGTATGGAATTGGCCTTCTTCATTAACAAAATAGAGTTTTAAAACATATCACAGTATTATCACCAAAAAGCAATCTTATTCCTGGTTTCAACAAATTGGTATTTATACATAGTTTCAAATTAACTGTCTGAGATAATTTCGCCTATGGAGAGTAAAATGAAGCTAAGGCAAGAAGTCTAATCAAAATCAAATTCTTCATGGCTCTTTCTCGATTTTCTACGTAAGAGAAAATCGAGAATCTTCGTCCGTTAATCTCGTCCCTTATCTTGATTGATATTTGACCGTGAGTGGCATCATCCTTCTCGAATCTGGACAGGATACGATCCCTATATGGACCATTTCAAATTTACCCATATGACTCGCTTCTTCATTTTCTTCTCGAAACCTGTCTAACAATACCAGTGGCTGCAAAAACAAAGGTTAGCTACAGAATTGCATGAATTCTGTAGCTAATTACAAAAATTTATCTAAATAATAAGAAACCTCACAATATAAAATAGAGATCATCTAAATGCCTTCTTAGACGAAAAATGTGTTAATTATCACTGATTGAGTTGATGGATTTTGCGGAAGAAAAGATAAAAGATGTCAAAAATAGGAAGAGTATTGAGGTTTAACATACCCCCACTAAGAGACCATTGCATGTCCTCATGCAATTTCAAAAATTGTGAGTTGTCACCTTTTACTGCATATCTTCTGATATCTCTTCCAATACATCCAACTTTATCTTCTTTCCTTTCTTTGAGGTAATTTCCATTCTTGGTTTCTTCATGAGGATTTTGTACTTCAAATTGATGAATTTTCTACTTAGGTAGATATTCCTTTTCTTCAGTTTCTTGTTCTTTTTATACCATAGCCCTAAGTGTAAAAGAGTGTTGTCACTGATGACCTTTTCTAAGTGATTTTGTTTCTTCAGAGATTCATTTTCTGGCTTAACGTGCATGTTCAGTATCTCTAGTTTCTAGATTTCTTATTTCAAAGAATTTACTAGAGGTTCTTGTGGACTGGTAGGCTTCTCTTCAACATTTGACTTCTTCTCTGTATGTCTCTTTTCTAAGGACTCAATGTAGTCATAAATTAGTTGTTGTATCGAGTCGATTTCTGGGGTCATTCTGTTTGGACTATGTATAGGAGAGAAAAAATCAGTGTTGTTATTCGGGGCTCTTCATCTAAATCAACAAACTCTGCTTCCTGTGGATATGTCTTCTTCAAAGGTTTATGAAGTCTGGAACTTCTCCTTGGCTATGGAGGAATAAGATTTCTGATTTTATAACTTTTCCATTTTCCTTTACATTACCCCCCCTTTTGTGACCACTTTGTTTCTTATTCTTCAGTATTTCTGCAATGTTGATTTATTCTTCTTGTTGTTGCGCTTGAGGTGAGGATTTGTCTTCAATACAGGTCTCAATCTTACTTTTCCTGCTTCTTTTGTTCTTATCATCACTAGGTTGTTCTTGTGCTTCTTCTTGAAAATGATTCCTGGTCAAGAAACTTTCCCAGGAGTCTCCTATATTTTTTAAATGAAATTCAAAGAGTATCTTTATCAGTCCATGATAAATTCTTTCATTGTCCTGAGTATGGACACTATGCAACCAAGTGCTTGCATAGGAAATCTAGTAAGGGGCCTACAACAATGGAGGAGGATATGCTCTTGCATCACAATTCGAGTTGGATTTCACCCTCATTGCTTGCATGGAAAACATAGTAAGAGGGAGTGAGTGATACCTATATTATGGTGCCTCATATCATATGATAGGAAGTAAGGAGATCTTAAGCACCCTAGAGGAGAAGGAATTACAATTACACATATAGCTTGGATACGATGGAAGGTATACTACAAAATGGTTTGGAACTATCACTTTTAAGAGGGATTCAGGCCCCCATATTCACCTAAAATATGTAATCTGTGTGCCTGGTCTAAAGAAGAATCTAGTTTTTGTAGTTGTACTTGAAGACTATGAATATGATGTGTTTTTCAGTAAGGGGAAATATTATTTAAAGCATGTTTCTACTATGAAAAGAAAAATAAATTTGGGTTTGAGTTACAAATATATACAAGCTATAGGTTGATTTCGCCATGCATGCAATTATACCTTCGAAAGTGAGGTGGGGCGATGTATAGCCTTAGTCCCATAGTTGCAAAGATTTGGGCGGGATCCATAGAATAATAGCATTAGTTGCAGTATTATCTTCTCATGGATCATTACCCTTGCTACAAGGGCCCACAATATTCTTTAACAAAAGAATCAATGTCAGTTGATGCAGTCAAATATTGAGTGACAGTTGCAAGCTAGTAGCAGTCAGAGACTTAGGAGATAGTTGTAGCTTACAGACATAGTGGATTCAGTATTTTGAATGCTTCTCAGTTGTTTTTGTTTCGTTATCAACAATAACAGTGAGAGGGGCTTGTGTTATCGTACATTCTACAGGAGAAGGATTGGGGTTGTATAGAACCCTTTTCTTGCTAAGAGGGAGTGTTGGAAGTATAGAAAGAAAAAAGATTAATTTTACTTGTTCCTTAGTCAAATGGAGAAATTCGATTTTCCACATCAGCAGGATGACTTGGATTGAAGTTAGCAAGAGTGACATGGCTTTGTATCCTATTTAAGTCAGTAAATTCGAGTTAAAGGATATAAGTATATTTGTGCATGGGTTGATTGCTAAAATTTAGCAATCTAGTGGAGTTATTGTTAGTTAAACTCAATTAATTGAGATCTAGTTTTTAGTAGAGTTAGAAGTATTTCAATTAATTAGTTATAAAAGTTATTAACTCACTAATATCTCACTTAACTGATCAAATTACTAAAAAAAATACCTAGTCATGCATGGAATTCAATTTTCCTATTTGAGTGGAGGAAAAAGAAATCAATGTATTTATTATTGTATACAAGAGAGTGTATGCAGTTTGTATGCATCAAGTGATACTCTTTTATAAGGAATTGCACAAACAAATAGGGGCTTCTCCTATTCTTTAGGAGCCAATTTCCTCATGAATTACACAAGGAAATAGGAGGAGCAGGAGGCCAAGACTTGGCTAAGTCTTTTGTAGAGAAGCCTTAAGAGGAGGAGATCATAATTGCAGTGCAAGGTGTACTTCATGTGTGAAGAAATCATTGTAATTGATCATTTTTTTCTCATCGGATATAATAAAAATAGAGGATGGGTTTTTTCAAGTTTTATTACCTTGTAAAACCATTGTGTTCCTTGTGTTTTAATGGTTTCATGTTATTGCATGTGTTTTTATTGTGTGTTTTCATTTCTGCATAATAGTAGAAGAAATTTGTGTCTCTTGCATTCAGTTCAAATTCATTAGCAGTAGAAAAATCCTTACAATTTCTACAGACCAAGTGGGGACCTAAGCCTACCCCCTACTTTTCCTTTGTGTTTGGTTCCCTTATCCAACCTACCCTCGGCTTCATATTCTTTATCTCAAGATAAGTGTTACACTGAAATTTGTTACCATGACATTTTAGTGTCTATATGGGTTCATCATTACTCATATATTACTCCCTTAGAAGTCTAGAACATCAAAGTTCCTAAAATCAAGCCTTGAAATTGAGAGAAAAGCTCATAAAAGTCTTAAAAACACTTGTACCGCACTTTCTCTTAACATTTCCTGTGGTTCCGCACCTTTTTATTCTAAAGCATGTGGAGCTAAATGCACTTTTTCTTCATTAATGGTGCAGACCCCTGTAAAAGGTAAAATGAAGGTGGAAAGTAACATTTAGAAGCCCAGTAGTCAAATCTGGAAGCTTCTAGAAATAATTATTCGGTCGAAGGTTCGCTCCTATCATGTATGTTCATTCCTCCATTATGGGAGCCTACCCCTTTATTTATGGAGCTCAATCCCTTCAAAAGATAATTCTATCCCCTCTTATGTGGAAACATAACCTCCTCTCTTTTCCTATAAATTGAAGCCACAGTGCAACTTCAAGAGTTAGTTAGTGAGTTAGACTTTGATAATTTTTTAGGAGAAACGCTGTATAGACTCAGACTCTCTTAATTGATCATTATGTGGGAATGATTACACACCCATGTGTATTTTAGCTGAGAGAGTGAAAAGCTTGTTAGAGTAAAGGAAACGCTTGTTCCAGACCCCAGGAAGGTCTGTACAACATCAAGGTGGACATGGTCGTAAGGCTCTTCTTTATTAAAGATAATACGAATGAATACCGTTTTCTCAATGAGTTATTTAATTAAGTAGCTTGTTTATCATGTTTTATCAATGAGTTATTTAATTAATTATCTTATTTCTTGAATTCCTTGATCATCTTGATAGATATATAATTCATGAATTAGTTTATCCTATGCAGGTGCTAATGATTTTTTCCATGTTTGTGATTGCAGATCTTTGAAGATGACTCTTTCAAGCAAATGGAAAGAAGATTATTACAAATCTCATTGGACTACAGGTAGGTCTTCAAAACACCTGTTGTAGCTAATTAATGAATCGAATATTATCTAGAGAAAATAGTTTTTGTTTGTCTGTTTGTTGCTAGCTGTCCGTAGGACACTTGGGAGGTCTGTCTTGTCTGCAAGAATGACCTATCCGTCCAACAAAATGGCGACTTCACTGGGGAATGGATCTTGATCTTTGATTTCTTTTATTTTTTACTTATGAATTTATTTTTTCTGATTTAGATTGGTTTATACTGGCTTGGATAGTTTATCCCAGAAGAATCCCTGAGAAATGTCTTAGAGTTTTTTATTTTTCCTTTAGTTTTCTGGTATCTGCACTTTTCTTTTAGAAACATTGCGGGCATCTCCGCTCTTTTCTTGTATAAACAGTGCAGGACCACACCTGTTTACACTGGAAACTGCGGACCCTGTGAAAATTTTTAGAAAACCTTAAAATTCTCTTTTCTGGATCAGTTTGTTAGATTCTCAGTGTATACCCAGACTTGTATTTTCTGTCAGAAAGCTTTGATTGAGAGTTTATTTCAGAATTTTTAAGTTTTGAATTGTTTTTTGAAAGATCTGCATGTTATAGCGATTTTTGCTTAGTTTTTATCCCACTCAAAGATTAGAAGCCTTGGTATACCTTTAGATCACTAGTATTTCCTTGCTTTCTTGTTGAGTTTGAATTCATAGCAGAAATTGTTTTATGAGATTTAAATCCCATTTTCTCATTTGAAAATCTTTAAAAAACTTGTGTTGACAAGTTTGGAATTTCACTTAAAAAACCAAAATTGGATGTTTTTTGAGTTCTTGCTGATCTAAGCAAAGAATTTCTTAGTTAGATAACAAGCTAAGAAAAACATCCTCAAAATATTTAAAGTTTTAATTCAGATTTAGTTTTTAGAATTTTTAGATCTCAAAATTAGTGTTTTTTTAGTTATTGAGTGATTATTTCTAGAAAATTGTAGTTTTCTTTTGGAGAAAATTTTGTTTGTAGTTTCGATATTGAACGATAAATGGATTTCTTATTGAGCAATTGATCATTTTGAGTTCTCATGAAATTAAATGTCTTTTCATTTATTCTTGTTTGAAGGAAAGAATTTTTTTAAAAGATTGCATTTCTCAACTCTTTCTTTTAGATAAAATTCATTGAAAGGAAAGGAATTTTTTCTCATTTAAGATGCATTTTTTAGTGTGTTTTGAGTCGGGTCACTACATATCATCAGTTTCACTTTTGCACCTATTTTCCTAAGAAACAGCCTATTAAAATCAACACTTAAATTAAAATCAATCTAGTAATTTTTATATTTCTAGGGCTCTTTTCACCAATATAGCTTAGGATAGTGTCTTGGAGTAGGGAGTAATTAACTCTCCAAGACAATTAAAACAAACAAGTAGTTGATCTTGTGGTAGGAAAAATCTAATAGTCACTTGTATGCTTTGGGAAGCTCCTCTTAAAGGAGTCAAGCACGAGGTCATATCCAAACCAATGGAATAATCAATTATATCTCATTGGGAACGATAGAAGATGTGCGCGTATTAACAACGGTAAACCTCGGATAGACCATTGTCGAGGAGCCTGGGGTCACTTGTCGGTATACCTTGGATTATGTCAAGGAGCATTCAAGGGGATTGAGCTTTGTTACTCTGCCCTTGCACGTATGTCGGATCGTAGACTATTCCCCCAGGTATATTAGTTCCTGTTGGTAACCCTAGTGGCCATAATCTTTACGATTCTTTCCTAAGGTGACGATGGAGGAAAGATCCCACTGTACCTGGAGCAGACGTCGACTAGACTCACTTGGACTCTCCGGAGGGTTATCTTCACTCGAGGTGGTTTAAGTGGAGAAAGTTGCACTGGTCTGTTTCATTAAGCAGGTTGTCGAGGTAACTGTTCCAACCGCCCTTTCTACATTAAAATACTACGATGTTGGATTTCATCACCAACTAGTGTTTTTAGTGTGGGAATTTATTGTTCATGTGTGGTTTGATCTCCTAGACTTTTAGGCGTGTGATTCATTTGTTTGTTTCCTTAGAAACTTTAGGAGTTTTCATTGAAATTTTCTTTCATTGCATGTGATTAATAATTTTCAATCGTGGCTGAATTACCAAGACAATTGTGTAGACTCCAGGGGAAACCCCCTGAGTATACACCAAGTCAACTTGAAGGACTGCGAGCACTGGTACCATCTAGTGTCAGTAGAATCAGATCAAAAGAACCAGGAGAATCATCCATAGTTATTCATCCTGATTATCAATTACAAACAGCAGAATATATTCAAGAGCCAATTTCAATTTCCGAAGTTACTGGTAGTATTTATCCAACCAGTGAATTAGCTGAAGAACCTGAAATTTCTGAACCCGAAACTGAACCTACTGTGTTGGAACCATCTTCAGGATTTGTTACTTCGACTTCTAGTGATCCTGATTCACCTAGGGTAATACATCGCATTACTGAAAACCTTCCTTCTGATCTCATATGTATTGAAGAACTTGTTGGTCCAGACGAAGACATAGTTCTTCCCGAAAACTAAGAAACTTTGAATCTTAGGGAACGTGAATAAATATTCTGCAATCCTTTTAGAACTGACGCTTGGTATTTATCATTGACAGATTTTTTACAAAACGCCGGTCTTACTTATTCACCACCCCAAATTCCTTTTCACCCTACACCGAGAGGTTATCATCCTTCATCAGCTATGTCGGTTGAGTCATCTATGTTTTCTCAATCTCCAGAAACATATTTATACAGTGGTTCGTTTGTTCCTTCGGGATACTAGTCACTCTCTGGTACTTTCCCGGGGGAAGCTCCTCAACCAATTGAACAAGTGTTATCATCTGGTCTAAATGAAACTAAAACTGAAACATTGAACGCAGAATAGATTTTTATGATGTCCGGAAATATTCCAAATCCTCAACCTCAAGGAAGTCAGTTACCGTTTGGGCAGAAACCTCAAGGAAGTCGGTTACCGCTTGGGAGGCAACCTCAAGGTAATTTTTTACCAGGACAAACTGTAGGACAATATTATCTACCTGGAGAACAACCTCAAGGACAGTATCAACCTCAAGGTCAATATCAACCTCAAGGACAGTACATTCCTCAGGGTCAACCCCAAAGTCAATTTATTCCTCAGGGTCTACCCCAGAGTCAGTTTATTCCTCAGGGTCAACCCCAGGGTCATTTTATTCCTCAGGGTCAATACCAACCCCAGATTCAGTACACGCCTCAAGGTTATCAACCTCAAGGTCAGTACTCAGCTCAAGGATTTCAACCTCCTTCAGGTCAACCATTGTTACAAGGAACCAGAACTTTTCCAGTTAAATATCAAACTTATGTTCAACCTGGTTATGGTCCTTCATATGCACAACCTTCTATGGGTCAATACCCCGGAATGAATATAACATGGGATCCATCTCAAATTCAACAGACTTTTCAACCCAATGTGCAGTTACCTAATCAACCTGGACAACCCATAGGTTCTGGTCCAACCCAGGAACCTGTCCAACCTACCGTTCAAGTCCCTGCATCTGGTTCTATTCAGCAGCCTGGGCCTAGTACACCTCAGACTCCCCCTCAGACTTCTGTTACTGTTGCAACTTCTGTTCAACCTACCACACCTATTTCTGGAGTATCTGTAGCTCATGTTCCTACTACCCCTGTATTAGTGCAAATTCCTCAAGTATCTGTGCCACAGTCAGTACCTACAATTCAAACTATGGTCCAGATACCTACAGGACAAGCTGGTACAAGTACTATTCTTACTAGTTAACCAAAATTTACTTATCAACTGTACCAAGGACAGTATCAATTTGGACAGGCTACACAAAATCTAGTATATCAGTATCAACTGTACCCTAGGTATACTTATCAAATACCTCAACAACCCCAGTATGGTCCAGTTAATCCTGGTTATCCAAGAGGTTTCACGATTCCCAATGCGCATCCAATTCTAGGATATCCTGGATATCCTCCTCCTGGAACTGGTTTGATCACATAAGGTTATCAAGACCCTAGCCATTGGTTACCATTTATAGCAACTTTAGATTTACCTGATCTATCACGCCTTACGAACAATCCTATCTTTTTTCTTACGTATTGGCTGCTAATGCCTAACAAGTTGCCCAGTGATATTCCAAAGTTTGAGGGTAAGTTAGGAGAGGACCCATCTAATCATGTCATGACTTATCACCTCTGGTGTGCATCCAATTCACTTATCGATGATTCAATTCGTTTACGTCTTTTTTAGAGAACTCTCATTGGTTTAGCTGCCAAATGGTACATTGAGTTACCATGAGGCTCATTTAATAATTTTAATGCACTAGCTACTGCTTTCTTAACCCATTTTCAGTTGCCTGTCAGATACGACAATGGCACGGAATTTTTAACTTCATTAAAACAATCTACGTCTACATACATATCCAATCACATTCATGAATGGAGACGTAGGAGGCGTTTAGTGAAGGTATTTATTCCGGATAAAATTTTGGCTGAATGGTTTATTAAATCGTTATTGCCCAAAATTACTGAAGATGTGGCCAAAGGAGGCGTCGTTACAGAAGAGCGAGTCATTGCTCAGGCTCAGTACCTTGACCTTGTATATACACAGTCAGGTACTTTGTATGATAAAATCCCTGATTTACCAAGACCTGGTCAGTTAACTACAACTCCTTCCGACTCTCATGCCGTAGATGGTGTAATTGGTTCTATTAGCACTGGTAAAAGTAAGAATAAATCTTCCAAGACGACTTCTCCTATTATCACTTTACCCGATTCGCCGAAAGGAGATTCTTCTGTTGAAACTTCCACCGATATTCATGTTGTATAATCATCTACAACCAAACCTAAAACTGGTGGTAAGAAGAAAGGTAAGAATAAAAAGAAAAAATCTTCAAAAGATAAAAACGATAAAACTGAACCAACTGATGAAAAATGAAAACCTTGTTATCCATGTTAGATCTGTGATGAGGATCATTTTACAAAAGAGTGTCCACGTAGAGCCAAGGTTTCGAAATTCGTTAAGGGTTCACCCATACCTGCTATCTTGAAGGATCCCTTTCCTACTCAAGATAGCAATATGATTGGATCTTCCTCAAATACGCTAGAGGATATTTTCATGGTTGCGACGTGATCGCAAGATTACGATAGTAAAAATCCTGGTAAAGAAGCAGAAACATCTAATTCAGCGTCAACTACATCTCCCTCGGTTTCTAATCTACTACAGATTGAGAAACAAAATCCTGACTTAGTAATCAAACCGCCTATTAAAGGTGTACTTCATAAATCATCTTTCAGTCCACATGCGAGAGCTGCTTAGAATTACAATATTGTTGAAGACTTCGCAATTTCCCCTTCAGCAATGTCGGCTTTGGAAGTGTTGCAATCATGCCCAGCCCAAAGAAAATTACTATTGTCAGCCTTAGGAGCCGTAGAACTCCAGGATTCGAACCTCATGATCTTCGATTTAGAGAATTTTACACCCCGCCTACCCCATCAAATGGCTTTTCAAATTCCAATAATAGTAAAAAAAAACATATTTTTCGTACTGTTGTTGATGAAGGGGATTCCAAGTGTATTATGTCATTAAAATTTTGGAAACAAATTGGTTCTCCGACAATTAACCAATCATCGACTATCCTCAAAGCTTTTGATAGAATAGGTTTTCAGCCGTATGGTATTTTACAGGATCTACCAATAGATGTCGAAGGAAAAACCGTTAATCTGGATGTGGAAGTGGTTGATGCCCCTCTGGATTACAACCTTCTCCTGGGTCAGAGTTGGTCTTACGCCATGACTACTGTTGTATCACCGATCTCTAGTCTCATCATGTTTCCTCATAAAGGAAATATCATTAAAATAGATCAACTTTCATATTATTCATCTGACCCAGCCTCTACTGATAACATCCAGCATATCAGAAAATTGACTATCCCTTATAAGGATGTCGGAGTAGGTTTGCTTAAAGATTCAGCTTTACTAGGAACTTTTTCCCTACCTGCTCCCAACATACAACCTCCTATTGCTAACATCAATATGATTACATCAAGTACTATTTCCTTTGATGATCCTTGGATAGTACCTTCAGAATCAGAACTGGATTCTTTCGATGGCGTGATGCCTTTGATTCCTGTTGAGTTAGCATATCAGACTATACAGTCATTTTCTGATACTCCTTCAACTGAATCAGATCCAGTGAATGTGCTCAATGAGGATTCATTTTCAATATCGAGCTCAGCTTCGACATCAATTCTGGATCTTGATCAACATGTATTTAATACTGATGAACAAATTCATGAATTCTTTTGTGTCAATTAATTACCATGGGAATATCTACATCATAGGTCTTCATTTTTACCTGATCTCGATAATTTTGAGAATAAATTTTCCTATATTTTTACTACTAATTATGTCAAAGAACCTCAAAATCCTATCTCATCTTCCGATTCTGAATTGAATTTAGAAAACATTTCTACAACGGTTCCCATTGAAATTTCAGTAGAACCCGGAATTTTTGAAAACATTCATATAGGTGCTTCTTGTACGCCTAACGAAATCCAAGCATATAAAGCCCTATTTCAATAAATTCCATGACATTTTCACCTGGTCATATGAAGAAATGCTAGGAATCGATCCATCGATTGTTGTTCATGAAATTAAGACATACCCGGATGCTAAACCCGTCAGACAGAGATTACATCAGATACATCCGAGAAAAGCTGCCTCTATTAAAGCAGAAGTTGAAAATTTACTTTTTGCAGGTTTTATTTATCCGATTCCATTAACGGATTGGGTGTCTAATATTGTTCCTGTCAATAAAAAACAAGGAACAATACTAGTAAGCATCGATTACAGGGATATAAATCGAGCTTGTCCAAAAGACAACTATCCAACCCCTTATATCGATCAAATTATTGACGATTGTGCTAGAAGTGAAATGTTTTTGTTCATGGATGGATTTTCTGGTTACAATCAAATCAACATACTCCCTGCAGATCAACCTAAAACAACTTTCATTTGTCCATGGGGGACTTTTGCTTATCGCAGATTACCTTTTGGACTTAAGAATGTTGGCGCCACTTTTCAGAGGGAAATGTCATATGCATTTCATGATATTAAACACATTGTGCAACCCTACCTCGATGATTTTCCTGCTCATTCCTTGTGCAGAGAAGATCATATCATTCATTTACGAGCCATTTTTATACGATGTAGGCATTATAAGATTCGTCTAAATCCTCACAAATATGTTTTTTGCATACAATCTAGACGATTGTTGGGAATTATTGTCTCAAAGGCAGGCATTCATGTCGATCCATCGAAGGTTGAGGCTATCATCAATTTACCTCCTCCTTCTACTCTTCGCCAACTCCAAAGTCTACAAGGGAAAGCAAAATTTTTACGTTGATTCATTCCTAACTACGCTTAGTTAACGAAAGGTTTTAAGAGGTTGTTAAAACAGAATATTCCTTTCTTTTGGGACGAGATTGTTGATCGATCTTTTGATGCTCTTAAAAACGCGTTGACCCATGCACCATTACTACATCCTCCCAATTACAACCAGGATTATTTTTTGTACCTCGCCGCTTCTGATTCCATGATAGGAATGGTTCTAGTTCAGGAAGATGAATTCAATAGTGAACATGTGATTTACTATCTTAGTCGAAATTTGCATCTGATTGAAATCAAATATTCACATGTGGAGAAATTGGCCTTGGCAGCCATCCAATTTATCCAACGTTTTCGTCATTACATACTTTTACGCAAAATAACAGTGATTTCTGATTGTAACCCTATGATGTATATTTTGACCAAACAATTGCTAGGGGGAAAATACTCCAAATGGATTGTTATACTACAGGAGTTTGACTTGGAATTTGAAAAATCCAAATCAAAGAGATCATAGATATTTGCTGAAATTATGTGTGACTTCCCAAATACTGATACATAAATTGTGGCGGAACAACCGATCGCGGACGAATCCTTGTTTCTTATTAGTACCATTGATCCTTGGTATGGAGATATAATTGTTTATCTTCAGACCCAATCTTTTCGGCCTGAACTTTCATGATCACAACGACGTAAAATCTGTTTCCAATCTCAACAATATCATATTGTTGGTGACACTCTATATCGTCGTGGTGCAGACTCTGTTTTTCAATGTTGTCTCACCCATGAAGAAGCTGAAAGGGTTTTAAATTACTGTCACTCTGGAGCATGTGGCGGTCATATGTCTGGGTATGCCACAACCCAAAATATATTGCGCGCTGGTTATTTTTTGTTGTTCTTATTTAAATATTGTATTTATGCGGTCCGAAAATGCCATAATTGTCAAATTTTCGATCGAAAGATGTGTGCACCACCCGCTCCTTTTCACCCCATAATTTTTGTTGGTCCTTTTGAAAAATGGGGCATTGACTTCATTACATGTAACCCTCACTCGGCCGGGGGGCATGGGTATATTATTCTCGCAGTAGATTATTTTACCAAATGGGCCAAGGTGATGCCTACATTTACGGCAGATGGAAAAACTTCAGCTACTTTCGTGTTCAATCATGTGATTTCTCGTTTCGGTGTACCCCAAGCGATAATTACTGACCATGGGAGTCATTTTTGAAACATCATGATGACTGAGCTAACTGACCAACTTGGCCTGCGCCATGACAGTTTTACACCTTATTATCCGCAAGCTAATGGTCTGGTTGAAGAAATTAATAAATTTTTAGTCATCATGATCAAACAAATCATCGGAATTCATAAATCAAATTGGAATACCATGCTTTTTTTAGCACTTTGGGCATATCGGACCTCAGCAAAAACATCAACAGGCTTTACCTCTTTTCAACTAGTTTATGGTTTAGAAGCGGTATTACCGATTGAATGCGAGATACCATCACTCAAACTAGCCATAGAGTTACTACCAACTACCTCTGAGGAGGAAAAACGCTTTTTGTACTTAGCTCAATTAGATGAGAATCGGCATACCGCTGCATTAGCCACCGGGACTCATGCGAAACGATTGAAAGCTCAGTATGATAGAAGTGTTACACCTCGCATTTTTTTAGTAGGAGACCTAGATTTGCTATCTGATCAAGCTAACGATAAGCTATGGGCTGGGAAATTCAAACCTATGTGGCATGGTCCTTATATTTTCAAGAAACAACTTGCAAAAGGGGCCTATGAATTGATTGATTTTGACAGAGTTTCTTTAGGCAAACCCAGAAATGGGCTTTATCTGAAGAAATATTACGCTTTATTTTTGTGTGAAGATCTTTCCTGTATATTAGTTAGTTTTTAGATGGTGTGTTGTAGATTAGAAACGTGTGCCTAGCTTAAGTATGTTTTTACTACTATTCTTGCTTATCTGGATTACTCTTGATATTTCAGATGACGATGTCTTTTCAAACATACATTGGTTTTGCTAATGGTGCTTGTCATAGTACACAGAACATTTCTTCCGCAACCTAGGTTATTTATTCACCCACTGACGAGTTAGTATCTATGCATGGGGTAAGCCTCGGTCAAACGAAAAACAATATTGCAGAATATAGCGCAGTTATTGAATTATTTTCTGAATCCATTTCATTTGGAATTCAGAGTTTGATCGTTAGGTTAGATTCTGAGCTCGTTGTATTACAATTAAATCGAGTATATGCAATTAGAAACCCAATGTTGTTAAGATTATTTTTGAAAATTCGTCTCTTGGAACAAGAATTTGATTATATTGAGTATCAACACATTCCAATAAGATTAAACACATTAGCAGATGCAATAGCTTCTAGTGTTATAAATAGACATTTGTGATAATGAAAGAAATAAATCAAAATAACATTCGATAATATATTGAACAAGTAACTAGAAATAGTAGTATATCATAGTATAGAATAGTGTTTCAAAAAATAGTACATCGTCCTCCATCATAAGTTCAAAATGCCTTATGATCGGGAAAAAAGTGATACAAAATCATATGAGCTCATACAATCAATCATCCACTATCCATGGTAATGATCATGATAATATACTACAGCTCGTGCCACTCTACTCAGGAATCTCCTGAATGGTCCAGGAACACCAATGACATATCTCTGCAAATGAAGTGGAATGTCATCTATGGTAGTCTTGGGGATGTCCATAGTCAGCTACTCCAGATGGTGTTCCAAATCAGTAAGGATCTCTGTTTTCTGATCCTGTGGTGGTGGTGTTGCTGCAGCTGCATCCCTTTGCCTCCTTTTGAAGGGGCGGAGAGTGACTGGTCGGCGTGGACCCACATCTGCATTTGAAATTTTTGTTATCAGTTTTGGACGATTTTAAAAAACAAAATAAAAATTAGAAATTAGAGCATGTCAAAAATATTTTTTACCTGACTCATCCCACCGAACTCTTGCAGGAAGTGGCATATCTCGGTCGTCGTGGAAATCTATGCCCGCATAAGGAAAATCATCTATCACAAAGAGTTGGTGCTCTAACCAACGAAAATATGCCGGGGGAAATCGAACAATCTCTCCACCCTCACTGTGACGGGCCATCAAAGCAACCCATCAAACCATTCAAGGCTCTTGAGCTCTACCAGCATCAACTGGAATATGTTGCGGGGCTAGTAGAGGAATCCTCTCTAGAGCAAAAGTAACTACGATCGATCCATATCCGAAGTTATTTAACTTCCCATTCTTTGCTCTAGTTATTTGGCCTTTGATGTTAGCCAACACTGCCTCACACCAGTTGAATATGGTGCCTCGGAAACAATCTACTACAATCCGCATTTGAGATCCAGTAGCAACATGCAAAGCAGCACTTCCACATAACTTGGTTACAGTAAATGCAACCACTTTTAACTCAGGAAGGATGATATTTTTGATATCAATCCGTTTGTCTTTAGGATTGGCCTCATCATTGCAGAACTCTAATTGCAGGCTAGCGACAGACTGGCCACCTGGCCTAGCCCGAAATAGAGAAAGTGATTAGCCTCTTTTAGACAAACCAGTCAAAAAATATATGTCCTCCAACTCAATTTCGAGCTGGTTGCCTCCAATCATAAAACATTGGTCCTGTACATCCCACTTGTTTACCAACCAAGTGAGAAGGTCTACTTGAGCTCTCATGCCACTAATAGCCCAGAATTTAAGTAGCCCGCATGCTCTTAAAACTTGTATTGTAGGGGGATGAATCATTGCAGCTTCATCCACCTCCTCATGTTCGCGTTTCGGCCAGATAAGCATTGTAAATATCCTGCAATGAGCAAAATAAAAGATTAGAATCATTTTAAAAAAAAAGGTGGGTAATTTGGGAAGAAAATATGTTTTTAAATTCTTCACGACGCCCCCGCACTTTTCATTCAGAGACAGTCCATAGCTCCGCATGGGCTCTGTGCTAAAATTGCGAGGCCATGAAATTTTTCTTTGTAAGAAAATGTCGAGGTCCACAGGTACCGTGTGTCTTACCTGCGGACCCCCGAGGGTGGAATTTTGAACATATTTTCTCCCCAAAAATGAATTTTAAGCCCTAAATTAAGAAAATTAATGGATGAAAATCAAGGAAAAGAGAATGTGGATTAATTGGAGCAGACGATTTTCGATTTGAACGGTCGGTTTGTCTGAAATCTTCTCTGGAGCGTTTTTTTCCAAAAGCTCTCAAATCTTCACTCTGAACTTAAACAGTAAAAATGAATTTGGAAAACTCCTTTTTATAATTTTTTTTGAATAAATGAAATTTAAACTTGTTTATTTTTCACTTTAAAAAGATGGTTTTTCAAAATATTTTTATTATTGAAGCAGGTACATTTAATTTTTTGAATTTTTGTGTGAAATACCGGATTTTTCAGGTGAAATGGTCATTTTTGACCAAGAGTATACTTTTATCACTTTTTCGGGCTCTTTAAAATTTACGAAAAAGCGAAACCATGGAGTTCTCTTTTAAGCCCTTTTCAGACTCTCTAAAAATGAAAATATTGCCGAGTACTTGACTATTCGAACTCATTAAAGGAAATGAACAGTCGTCCCTTCAGTATAAGTTTACCCCTTTTCCGCACTGAAATGGACTATTTACGAAAAAGGTATACGTTGACTAATCATGGTCAATAGAGTTCTCTCCCGCATTATTTTATCCTTTTTCGGGCCTGAGAGACTAAAATTACGAAAAATTACACCCATGGAGTTTTCTTAAGTTTTTCTTCTGACTCCCAAAAAAACACTAAGTTTCTCCTATACTGGACTCGTTAAAATTTAATAGTAAAGGACCTGTCGATTACAAACAGGAATTAACCACTCCTTCTTAGGGTTCTATTTTAAACTAAGTTGGACTCATCCGAAGGATGAGCTTATAAACAAGCAAATGTTATCCTCCTCAAGCTTGTCAAAAATAAAGAGGTACTTGCCAGAAATGGTGGGGGAAAAGAGAGAAAAAGAATTCATTTGTTACACTTTGATCTAAAAGCAGTAAACCACTCTTGAACACGACACTTTTTGTCACACTTCTATCTGGGTTGGGAAAATCCTTTTCCTATAAAGTTAATCAAACCACATTGAAAGTCTTCAGCTGGTTTCTGGGTATTAGCTTAGGGAAACTGTTACCAAACCATCTGTAGTGTCGTTATGTGTTCAAGAGGACAGTCAAACAAACCATTCATCTACAAACATTTGTCTCCATTCGCATTGACCATCCCTGAGTCAGTCCTTGCAAAAAATTTCTTAAAAACTTGATCTATGGTTTCGTGTCATGAGCTTGCTTACGACGGATCACTTTCTATCGACGACAGCTCATCATCTAGGAAGTTGATCTAGAATTTGATAGCACCATGGAATTTTCATGCCTTAATGGCAGGTTTCTCACCTTCGATGACAGGTTTCATCATTGACCTTCAATCGAATGATTCCGTGAAATGTTCGACTTCAGATCACTTATTCACATTTCATGGATTGTATTGAGTACTTTGAGAGCCATTGTCATTATTGGTGGTTTCTCTCACACTTGTTAACAGTTCACATTATTGACTGGTAATCAAGTGGGTACGACCATTTTCGACTTCAACACATTTAATCGCATGGATAGAACCATACTAGTTCGAGAAGCAGAAATCAAGACCCTAGATCTAGTTTCCACCATCTAGACTGTGAGGAGTTTTAATATTCATTATGCAGTATACTATTCATTACAGATGGTTGCGTCCATGCTGTGTCTACAATATTAATGTAATATTAAAATCATTTCTGTATCATGACAAGTTTAGTTAGTCTTTGATCTGAGTATGGGAATGCCCACCTCAGTGATGATATATATATATATATATATATATATATGTTTTTCATTGAATTTTTTTATAGGGTTCTGACTGGGGTGTCCACAGGCTAATCCTTGAAATGATAAAGCACATCACTCTTCAAATGCTCTCAGACTTCGCACTTTAGGGGGAAATTTGTTACACTGAAATTTTTCACCATGAATTTTTAGTGTCTATATGGGTTCATCATTACTCATATATTACTCCCTTAGAAGTCTAGAACATCAAAGTTCCTAAAATCAAGCCTTCAAATTAAGAGAAAAGCTCATAAAAGTTTTAAAAACACTTGTACCGCACTTTCTCTTAACATTATCTGTGGTGCCACACCTTTTTGTTCTAAAGCATGCGGAGCTAAATGCACTTTTTCTTCATTAAGGGTGCGGACCCCTGTAAAAGGTAAAATGAAGGCAGAAAGTAACATTTAGAAGCCTAGCAGTCAAATATGGAAGCTTCTAGAAACAATTATCTGGTTGAAGGTTCACTCCTATCATGTATGTTCATTCCTCCATTATGGGAGCCTACCCCTTGATTTATGGAGCTCAATCCCTTCAAAAGAGAATTCTATCCCCTCTTATGAGGAAACATAACCTCCTCTCTTTTCCTATAAATTGAAGCCATAGTGCAGCTTCAAGAGTTAGTTAGTGAGTTAGACTTTGAGAATTTTTAAGGAGAAATGTTGTATAGACTCAGAGTCTCTTAACTGATCATTATGTGGGAATTATTACACACCCATGTGTATTTTAGCTGAGAGAGTGCAAAGCTTTTCAGAGTAAAGGAAATGTTTGTTTCGAACCCCAGGAAGGCCTGTACAACATCAAGGCAGACATGGTTGTAAGGCTCTTCTTTATTAAAGATAATACGAATGAATACTGTTTTCTCAATGATTTATTTAATCAATTATCTTATTTCTTGAATTCCTTTATCATCTTGATAGATATATAATTCGTGAATTAGTTTATCCTATGCAGGTGCTATTGATTTTTTCCATGTTTTTGATTGCAGATCTTTGAAGATGACTCGTTCAAGCAACTGGAAAGAAGATTATTACAAATAGCGCTGGACTACAGGTAGGTCTTAAAAACACTCTTGTAGCTAATTAATGAATCGAATATTATCTAGAGAAAATAGTTTTTGTTTGTCTGTTTGTTGCTAGCTGTCTGTATGACACTTCGGAGGTCTGTCTTGTCCGCAAGAACGACTTATCCGTCCAAAAATAAGGCCCATCCCAAAGGGATATAATGGATATAAGAGAGCATATACGATCTGTCATACTCTCTAAAGATGCTAAGATAGAGGAAATTCAAGCCTCCTTCATGTATCTTTCGCAACAATAGAAAAATAATGAATGTTTGGCATCAAAGCAATGAGGTAAAGTTATGGACGTCATCATCAAACTCAAGTGATAGGTCAAATCAACTAATCCCAATCAATTTAATAGCAATGAATTGTCAATATATTTCAAGCTTTAAATATTTCTATAATATTTATGTAATGATGCTTGAAAAGGGTGATTTATTGCCCCAAAGGAATAATATACGCAACCTTCTCTTTGATTATTAGACATGCCTCCAAAAACCAAGCAAATACCTATGTCTTACTCCCAGGAATATATATAGAAGTCTTGCTTCGTATGGGAAACCTAATTATAATAGGAGATTCTAAAAAAACCATAGGATACCCACATTATGGCACTTCCCCCCTTGACCCTCAACTCCAGTCAATATTTCCACAAATCAAGATTTGAATCCCTTCTAGAGGTAAGTTATTTTCATGTTCTACACTCGAAAAACTCCACAAAGAATAAATTTATTTCCCAAGAACTAGGGCACCTTGATACAGTAATATATTGAGTGATTATTGCAAGCTAGTAGCAGTAAGAGACTCAGGAAACAGTTGTAGCTTAGAGACACATTTGATTCATTATTTTGGACGATTCTCAGTTTTTGTTGTTGTAGTATCAACAACAATAGTGAGACATTCCTACAAGAGAAGGATTGGGGTTGTGCAGAACCCTTTTCTTGCTAAAAGGGAGCGTTGGAATTATAGAAAGAAAATTATTCATTTTACTTGTGCCTTAGTCAAATGGAGAAATTTGGTTTTCCACATCAACAGGATGACTTGGATTTCAGTTATATAGAGTGACATGGCATTGTCTCCTAGTTAATTCAGTAAATTTGAGTTAAAGGCTAGAAGTAGATTTGTGCATGGGTTGATTGCTAAAATTTAGCAATCTAGTGGAGTTATTGTTAGTTAAAATCAATTAATTGAGCTCTAGCCTTTAGTAGAGTCAGTATAAGTTCATTTGAGTATTTATTATAGTTAGTAACTCACTAATATCTCGGTTAACTGATCAATTTACTAAAAAAGGACCCAGACATGCATGGAATTAAAATTGCCTAGTTGAGTGGAGGAAAAAGGAATCAATGTATTTATTATTGTATATTAGAGAGTGTATACAGTTTATATGCAGCAGGTGATACTCTTCTCTTAAGAATTGCGCAAGAAAATAAATGCTTATCCTATTCTTTAGGAGCCAATTTACTCAGGAATTACGTAGGGAAATAGGAAGAACAGGAGGCCAATATTTGGGTAAGTCTTTTGTAGAGAAGTATCAGGAGGAGGAGATCAGAATTGCAATGCAGGGTGTGCTTCATGTGTGAAGCAGTGATTGTAATTGATCAATTTTTTTCTATTATGGTATAATAAAAATAGAGGAGGGGTTTATCCCAGTTGTACTCCCCTGTAAAATCATTGTGTTCCTTGTTTTTTGTTGGTTTAATGTTATTGCATGTGTTTTCCTTTCCACGGAATAGTAGAACAAATTTATGTCTTATGTATTCAATTTGAATTCATTAGCTGTAGAAAATTTCTTACAATTTCTACATACCAAGTGGGGACCTCAGCGTACCCCCTACTTTCCCTTTGTGTTTGGTTCCCTTGTCCAACCTACCCTCGGCTTCAGATTATTTATCTCAATTTAAGGCCCATCCCAAAGGGATCTAATGGATATAAGAGAGCAGATATGATATCTCATACTCTCAAAAGATGTTAAGATAGAAGACATTCAATCCACCTTCATGTATATTTCGCAACAATAGAAAAATAAAAAATGTTTGGCATCAAAGAAATGAGGTGTAGTTATGGACATCATCGTCAAACTCAAGAGATAGGTCAAATCCACTAATCCCAATCAAATTAATAGCAATGAATTGTCAATATATTTCAAGCTTTAAATATTTCTATAATATATATGTAATTATGCTTGCAAAGGGTGATTTATCGCCCTAGCATAATAATAGATACCTTCTCTTCGAGTCTTAGACATGCCTCCAACAACTAAGAAAAGACCCATGCCTTACTCCAAGGAATATCTATAGCAATCTTCCTTCATATGGGAAACCTAATTATAATAGGAGATTCCAAAAACACCATAGGATACCTACATTATGGCACTTTCCCCCTTGACCCTAAACTCCAATCAATATTTCCGCACATCAAGATTGGAATCCCTTCTAGAGGTAAGTTATTTTCATGTTCTACACTCGAACAACTCCACAATATATGAATTTGTTTCCCAAGCACTAGGGCACCCCACCAGAACCTTGTGAATAAACTCGATATCATTTTACAAAGTCTATATGGTATCATTTCACTAGCTTGATATAGTTAAGTATAATTATAGAATATATGGTTTGGATCTAGACTAGGATGATGTTTTGTGTAAAATTGATGTGACAACATTGAGTTGATATGTGTTTAATTTTTTTTTCCTCCTTGCACAAATTTTACTTAACATGATTTCTAAGTTATATATATATATATATTGTGTGTGTGTGTGGATTTAGTCTCAGCCAAATTTTTCATAATATAAATTATCTACTAGTTCCTATTAAAGAAAATAATAATACCAATAAAATAAAATTAATAATAAATTATAGTCATCAATATCATATTGCCCAAATGAATAAGATAATTTAAGGTCAAGTTCCATCCCACCACCAAAGGAAAACGAAAGATGAAGCTAGTTAATGAAATACTAAGCAAAGGGGTTAGATCCAATGGTGGAAAGTGAGGACTTTTCCACAAATGGGAAAGGTTCAATTCCCATGAGGGGTTAACCTGGAGCCATGGGGGCACCTTGAGGTAGTGTCCAAACATGTAGTTTCATGCATATAAACCATATTAAATGGTTTTGTGACCCATGCACATATAAGTGGATCAAATCCCACCCCCATGTCCTCCATTTTTAGATTCCCCAAATGGGGTTTTTCACCTAGGATAAGTTGAGGGGCATGAATCCATCATCCATCTATCAATACTAGAAATACATGGTAGCAACACCCCTCTAGGTCTACCATGCAACTCACATCATTTTGAGATTAATGTGCCTTAATTATGTTCTAAATTGGCTAGTCATTTCAATGGTGTATGTGTTAATGGAAGCTCTCCACAATTCTCCACAAGTATTTTGGGTAGTTAATTTTTTTGGTACCAGGTAACACAAGACGGCTTCTGAGCAAGCCAATAGTTAGCACATTAGACATATCATGAGGCCAAAAATTATTTCATCATGTATTATAATCCCTCTACACATGAGGGAGGTAATTTATAGGGTGTTCACTCTTATTTTTTGCATCTGAAGTATTTTGGCTCATGTAATTATGTGGAGCCATCAACTAGGTGCTCTATTATTTATTTGGCTCAACGTTTCTCCTCTAGATGCTAATGGCTTTTACCTTCTTGAATTTCATCCCACTTAGTGGTTCTTACTTTCTTGCCTCTAGATCTCATGGAGAAGGGGAAGCCTCCTTGGTTTTTATTCTTTCTCCTTCTCAACTTTCCTCTTCTATGGCCTTGCCCCTCACTCACTTGGCTCCCCTCATATATCCCTAGTTTTATCCTCCCCTTCTATCTCCTCAATTCCCTTCCCCACTTCAAATGCCACCTCCCTCCCCTCCTTCGTCTTTCGCTAGACTTGCTTCCATATTTGAGCCTCTCCATCACTCCACTTCACCTCTACTCTCTTCAATGGCAAATATTTTTACAAGGTATTAACATGTTGATCCGGATTTATGCAAAAATGCAACAGAATACACATATAACCATAAATACAAAGATGCGGCGGAAATAATACTTTATTTTGTTAATATCAAAATACTGAAAGTGGTTTACAGACATAATGGAAATAACTAGCTAGGGCGTTGGTAGCTTATCTCTAAGAAGATATGTGGTGTCTACAGGCTTCTGAACTGTGTTACAATGAGGTTCGAGAGCCTATTTATTATTGATAAATAGTGGAAAACCCTAAACATCCAAAAACCTAACCCTAGGAGATGAAGCGCCAAAACCATGGGCCCCGTTTGGGTAAATTGGTACATCAACTTCCCGGGGACGTAACTTTGGCATACAATCTCTGTTTCACATGCACCATACATCGTTAGAAATATCTATCCAAGGACTACAAGGACCCATGTTGCTGCCTATTTTCCAAAAAAAACGTCGTTTATGGCCTCAAAATGGCTCTGGAAGTTCAGGACCCGAAAAACTGCTAAAAATAGTAAGTTGTGCTATAATTAAGGAAATTGAAAAACTGAAAGAAACAATGTCAAGGCCCCAAGTGGAATAGATGAGTGGCCACCAATATCCACGTGGATCATTCCTCCCCCCATAGGAAGAAATGGCCCCCGTTTTGTTGAGTTCCTCCATGAGATGAGGAAACTTCTACTGAACTTGATCCCTAGTGAACCACTTGCCTTGGTGCAGGAGTTGTCCAGCTTTGAGAAACCAATACAGTTGGATCTTCGGCTGGCGAGTGTTCTTGATTTGCATGTCCATGATACAATCAGTGGTGGCATGTTCCATGCAGCCTGGGTTTACCTCTATTGGTGTGAGTTGTTCTACAATTTCGGAGGTGTCCAAGAGAGGTGGGAAGTAGGGCCGAAGGTGGTCCACATTGAATATTGGGTGAGAACCAAGGAACGGTGGAATACTGAGCTCGAATTCAATGGTCCCTACAGCCTTGGTGATGGTGTAAGACCCATATCAGAGCAGCCGAAGCTTGCGGTGGGGTCCAGTGAGGCGCTCCTTCTGCAAATGTAGCCACACCTTTTCGCCCACCTAGAAGTTGTGTGGCACTTGATGTTGATCATGTTGTTGCTTGTACTTAGCATTCAATTTTTCTAATATGTCATGAAATTGTTGGTGAACATGATGAATTTGCTTTATGAAGTTGTTTACTTTGTCAGCTTCAAACTGAACATGAGCTGAATCGGCCTGAGTAGCCGCAAATGGCATGGTTAAGTCAATGGGACATGGTGGTTGGAATCCCAAGCCCACCTGAAAGGGGTTGTGGCTGATTGAGTTGTAGAGAGCCTGGTTATAACTGTGTTGTACATAAGGAAGGCTCTCATCCCATGTGCATGTATGATTTTAATTTTACATGCGCAGAATGTGTACAATCATCCTGTTGATGACCTCTGTCTAGCCATCAGTTTGGGGATGGAAAGCTGTGGAATTGGTGAGCTTGGTGTCTAGAATTGACCAGAGGTTGGACCAAAATGTGTTGAGGAACGTGTTTTCCCAATCTGATATGATATACTGTGGGATCCAAAAGTGCACCCACACTCGTTCAAAGAAGAGTTTAGCAGTGGCTTTTGTTGTGATATTCTTCTTGCAAGCCACCATGATGGCCATATTCAAGAATCTGTCAACGACCACGAAAAAATGTTGTTTCCATGATTAGTAGAAGGAAGGCCTGACATGTAATCCATGGATATGGATTCCCAAGGTCAACTAGGGGTAGGTAGCGGAGTATAGAGGCCTTTCTTCTTGATGGTCAGTTTGACAATGGTGCAAGTAGTGCAGGATCTGATGTACTTCCTGACATCCTGTCGAAGGTTTGACCAATAGAAATACTTCTGCAGTACTGCCACTATTTTCTCGACCCCAAAATTCCCAGCGACTCAACTGTAGTGTGCTTCCCAAATCATATTGGCATGCTCGCTTGAAGGAACACAAATATGTCTCAGGTGACATAGCAGTGCATCTTGGAGGTGAAATTTTGGAACTTGTGTGCCCTCCAAGAGTGTCTTGTATGTATGACTAAATTCTGGGTTACTCTTGTAGAGAAGCGGCCAATCAGAATTCTCGTGCCCACAAGAGTTGAGAACGGTGGTTAGCGCCACGATCGGTGGTTGACTGAGGAATTCTGCAACATTATTGGTGTTTCCCTTCTTGTACTTTATGTTCAAATGAAACTATTGCAAATATGTGGACCACTTCTAATGGTGATCATTTTTCAACTTCCCTTGTGTTTGTATGAACTATATGGGTCGGTGGTCTGTGTGGATGACTGTTTCCTTCCCCAAAATGTAATGCTTCCATTGTCGGCAGGCCTGCACAATGGAATACATTTTTTTGTCATAAGTGGGATACTTGCAAACTGTGTCGGATAGTGTCTCACTATGATATTCCATTGTATGCCCCTGTTGAGTAAGAACTACCCCAATAGCATACTCAGAGGCATCTGTCTTGATCTCAAGTGGTTGTTGTAAGTCTGGTAATTTGAGCATTGGGGCAGATCAGATGCAATGTTTCAATTCTACAAAAACCTTCTGTTGAGATTTCGACCAAAATAATTTTGATTTCACTCCTCCCTTGGTAACTTGACTCAAGGGCCAAGTGATATGAGAGAATCCCAACATGAACCTGTAGTAGAAATTAGCAAGACCTAGAAATATGCGAAGCTCTGTTAGAGTGGTTGGCGCTGGCCAATCCTGAATGACTTGGATCGTGGTTGGATCCACATGCACCCCCCGTTCCTCAACAATGTATCCCAGATATTAAACCTGGGTCATGCCAAAATTGAACTTCTCCAAATTGGCACACAACTTGTGTTTCCGCAGTGTTTGGAGGACCTGTCGGATGTGGTGGAGGTGTTCTTCCCAAGTCTGGTTGAAGATCAGGATGTCATCAAAGTACACTACTCAAAATGAGTTTGTGAATGGCTGAAAGATGTCTTCGATCATCCTCATGAAGGTTGTGGGATCATTCATCAATTTGAAAGGCATGACCAGGCATTTGAAAAGGCCTTCCTTGGCTTTGAAGGCAGTCTTGTACACATCGGATGGTTCCATTGGTACCTAGTGATACCCGGACTTCAAGTCAATCTTGCTGAAATATTTCGCCCCTTTGAGTTGGTCTAGAAGGTCATCAATCCATGGGATCAGGTACCTATTCTGGACAATGATCTTGTTCAGCGCTCAATAGTCAACGCAGAGTCTCCAAGTACCATCCTTCTTCTGCACCAACACGATTGGGCTTCCATAGGGCGATGAACTCAACCTGATGTGACCTTTATGCAGCAGCTCCTGAATCTGCCTCTTTATTTCATCGTTCTCCAGAATAGAGCGTCAATAGATCAGTCCATTGGGCAATGATGCAACTAAGGTCAGATCAATGGGGTGCTTGACCTGACAGTGCAAAGGCACCCCTGTGGGTGAGGTGAATATGTCTCTGTATTCCTCCATGACCTTGTCCATTTGTTGTTGTCATGCCGAGGAGCCGAGGTTGTGGCCATAGTCTTCTTCTTGCCCTGGGGGCGTATCATGAGGGAAAAAAAAAATCCCTGTTTTGGAAATTAGCTTACTGCATTGTTTTGCAATAACCAAAGAGATAGTGGCAGGCAGTGGTACCTCTGGTATACTATAAAACTTATTTCCCAAAGTAACAATAACAGCGCGAGGTCGAGACTCATACACAACATGTCTCTTTCACAAGTATGTTTGGCCTATTAATACATCACAAACATCAAGAGGAGCAATGTCACATAATACCTCATCCATGAAGGGCTTGATGTTGTAGGGGAGGTGGCACTGCTGGCTGACGCAGAGATATTTTCCTTGGTGAAGCCACCTGATGGTGTACGGTTGTGGGTGTGTTGTGGCAACAAGCCCAACCACTTCACGGCCTCTGCTGAAATGAGGTTCTTGTGGCTCCCACTATTGACAATGAATTATATCGGGGAATCCTTTACCCTTATCAAGAAGTGGAAGAGACGCTCCTCCTCTAGATCTTCTTGTTCCTCATTCTGGATCTTCGCAGTAGCAACGGTGGTGTTGGGCTCCGCATCAATAATCTGCTTCCCTTTGTCATTCCCCTTGTCAAGTTCTGATTTAGAGTCAGAGCATGCATCTGATTCAGAAGCCCTCATCTCAGCCACTAGTGACTGCTTGGCCCGACACTCACTTATGTTGTGAGTGGAGCTCTTATGGAACTCACACCAATTTCCTATGTTCTTCTTCGACTTCGTGGTGTTGTTCTTTTCTTACGGCTTTGACATGTTGTCTTGGGCCATCATGCCTTGGCTTTGTCCTTTTTTCTGCGATTTGGAGGCACCTTTCCCTTGCTTTTGATTCGTAGATCCAAAGTCTCCTTTCTTCTATTTGAATTTTTTCTCAATCTTGGCAGCATACCAGTAGGTCATACCAAGCGATGAGATGTCGAGGAACTCCATTTCCTCCTTAATGTATTGTTGGGTGAAACTATTGTCATTTTAATTCTATTGTAGTACTTGCCCAACCATTTAATTTTTCAATCCGAGGTTCGTAAGCTTACAAAGCACATGCACTATATATGCAGGACCGAAGTGGAACTAATCTAATCTAAATTGCTGAAATAAAATTAATCTAGGAAAGCAGGAAATTTCATAAAGGAAAAGCAATACAACATGTGAAGAGCTGAATGACAAACAACATATGTGAGCTCACAACAATAAAGCTATCTCAAATTACATTACAAGAATCAAATGACAAACCATGAAAGCATACAATAAAAGAATATGAGTCACAGTTAAGAATCCCCCTCTCCTAATTACAAAACTATCTCTTAAAGCTAATCTAATGAACTTCTGAACTTCTGAACTCCTGAGCTAATCAAAATGAAGAGAGAGCACTCTCTTATATACATGAAGAAGCTAACCATCTCATTCAACCACTCTCAACTACTTTCCCATTATTACAAGACATGATCCCTTTGAATCCTCCACTCATCTCTCACATATCTTGAATAAGACATGCCAACCAAATCCTCCATGATCTTCTCCTTAGGAATAGGCTTGAATAATTATCTCCTTAATATGGTGGAGGAAATATTCCAGAAGTTTAGAATTAATCCTTCACATTTCTCCTACACATTACAAAGCTCACACATTCTTGAGATATATATTAAAACATGTATATTTTCTAATATTTAATCATAAATTCATTTATAATACAAAAATGAATAAAGTGGAAAATAGGAAGGTGAAACCCAAATGTATTTATGAAAGTGATATAATGAAAGGTTAATGGGATGATGAAATGTAAGGAATAGTGAAGGGAAAGGTGGATGAAATACGACATTTCTGAAGCCCAACATCCCCCCCAACTGAACTTGTTGCATGTCCTCATGCAACCATGCATGGATCTCTTTGGCATCTGAACTTTGGCTTTACATGATGATGTCTTTTTAATAATGAATGTTTCCAGGATATGTCCAGGGCATGAGTAACAAATTTCATTTTCTTATGGTTGGTTCTTGTGTGACAACCATGAATACAAAGAATGTTGGTTCTTGTGTTAACAACATTCATTTCACTTCTTGTTCTCTTGCTGTAATAATAATGTAAATACTCACTGGAAATCATAAGCTATCAATGTGCATAAGAAAGCCCTTTTGTAATATTCATGAAGCATGCCAATATGTATATTAATGCGTATGAAGCAAAGTGCAACAAAGTATCGTTGGAAAAGAAATGTTGGTGAATGGTGAATGAGAGAAAAAAAAAATGGAGTGATAGTGGTGAAGAAATGGAATCACGGTAGTGAATATGTAGCGAATATAGTCCCCCCCCCCCAACTGAATTGGTTGCATGTCCTCATGCAACTTGGTGTGGGTCATGAAAGGAAATGGAGCATGATAAGGGAATTTTCCAAAATATTCAAGTCAGCATATAAGGAATTGCATGATTAAAGATTAGAAAATAACATACTTCCACTTACCCAAGAATGATGAACTATGTAACAGGAATGTAGCTGCTGCTGCTGCTGAATCATGAAAACGTGACTGGTATCGTAGTTGTAACTACTGTAACTGCTAGATCAGAGAATATGTGACTGTGGCTGCAACTGCTGTAACTGCAACTGATGTAACTGCTCGAACATAGAAAGTTTGACTGCAGCAGGATCATGAAAATGTAACTGTGAATGTTGATGTTGCTGTAACTGGAACCTGGGAAATGAAGGAATCTGAACTGCTGATGCTGAATCATGGAAAAGATAAAAGCTGAAAGTGGAACTATGATACTCTCGTAGATCAGAATTCATGCTGCGGTAACTGCTGAGGGAGTCGTGAAAAAGTGTATAGTCTTCATCTGCTACAAAACTGATGGTACAAATCTAATCATGCGAAAGAATGTATTGATGTCGAGCATGAAGAGAAATCATTGGATTACCGGCCATTGATGTATGTCGTTAACCAATGCGAGGCAAACTCACCATTGATGTCAATGAGTGCCAAGGTACCCGGGTACATCTTGCGAAATGCGAATAGAGGGGTTGACGTCGAGCCATTTGCAAGATCTAACGATCAAGGGACATTAATGTATTCCCATGATTGTCAGCGAGAGAACTTGCCATTAAGGCATGCAAGTCTCAAGGTACCCAAAAGGAACTCTAGTCTATTTCCCAGATAAGTTGCTGAGGTCGATGGGTCAAGACTTGTTGAAAGGTGGGCCTTAAGGAATCCCACATCAGTCAACGCGAGTTTATACAAAGAGATTTGGTAGGACTATAAATGGAAAGAACTCACAGACAAGAAGTGTGGATCAACATGGCGAGGAAAGAAAGGCAGTGTAATTATGGAAAGGGGATCAGTTTTATTCAGAAGGAAAACTAGAAGGAAAATGGGCTGAAAGGGATAAAGGAATGTATGTGTTTCAGAAAAATAACTATGCATGAAGTCGTGATAGATAAGGTAATGGAAAATGGGCTTCAACACAAGGATGGTCAATCAGCTTTGAAGGAGAAGTGCTATAGTGTTACTGCATGGATAATGGAAAAAGTGGAAATGTTGGTGTATCAACATGGTCACTGTGTAAAAGAAAACATCAAGAGGCGCAAACATCATGATGTTTATGGAGAGTTACAGCTCCTTCAAGCTTTTTATGAAAGCACGCTTCTCACAAAGTTCTGTGATCTTTGAAAATCACTTCAGCAGCAAAATGCGATCATGTCCGAAACCTGAAAAAACTTAGTACAAACCCTGTATGAAAACTTCGTGAGAGCATTGTAAAACATAAGATGCGAGAATAAGCACAAATGCGAGCAAAAGAAAGAAACTGTGTGTTAACCTGTCGCCTGTGCTGATTTCATCATCGACCGCTGTCAAAGTGACTTCAAGAAAACAAATTAGTGTTAAGCATAAATACATGCATTTGTATTGTTTTCAGGAATTTATTAAAAACTCCATTTGAAATTTTTATGAAATTAAAGGCAAAAAGAAAAACAAAACAAGCAAAATTAAAGTCAATTCTCCATTTCTTCGCATGCTTTGCAAAGTATAGCAACAGTGTCTTGGTGCTAGCGAATCTTCAGTTTCTTGCTGATTTAGTTTCTTAGATGGAACGTTAAATTCATTCAAGCAATTGGAAGTTGGGCAGAGTATGATTCGCATCGATTTGCTGCAATAATGTCACTTACTTCTCTGCAATATTGGACCTGTACATCGTCAGATATAGTTGAATATTCAAACCATTCAATTGTAGCGTTCCTAAGTATTCAGTAACAATCTTCAAGCAGTGACGGATAATTCTGATAATCCAATCAGTGTTCCTGGCATCATGAACTGGAGATAGTGAGCATAAAAAAAACAATCAGTTTTCGGCATAAAATCCAGCGTAAGCATAAGAATAAAAAATTCTTCTCCAATCTTAATGCTTGGCAGCATTCTCTTCCTGAGACTGTGATTTATAGGATATTGAACCACTAGCACTTCTAAGAGGCACAACAGTATTATAAATCGGCATAACTGTGAGAAATTTAATCAACTTCAGGGACCTTGTTTGCAATAGCCCAAGCCAAATCAGCATCTTTTAGAGCATTACCGCTTTCATTTCCATAGCAGACACCATTGATGCAGCAACGCCTGAAAACCATCATATAAATGTTCCAGTTTTATTAGCTAAAATATACTCCACTTGGCCGAGGTCTCGATTTGTCCCAGTATCGCTGCATGTGCCGGAGTATCGCTCTTTTCATCGTACATATGCAAATCCCAATCAATGAACTTTGCATATAAACTCTTCAAAAGATACCTTAATAGAGATAGGAATCATGTTTGAGCAGAGAAGCTCGAAACGCAGTGGAATGACAATAAAGTCGTACCAAGGTCCTTCTTTCGGATATTGCACATATTATTTCTTTCGTGCTTCGGAGGCTTTCCAAACATTTCTAGCAACACCCAGAATCACGACTACAACTAACTGGAACAAAAATATTGCACCAGTTAACTTGTCAATCATAGCCTTCTGTATTACAGAGTACATGGTAACAAGAAATGAAAAGCTGAATTCTCAAGAAGCTGAGATGGTTGATTGATATCTGACAAATCTGTTTCTTGCATAGACTTTCGAGATGTCATCCACAGAGAATGGTATACCCAAGTCGTCATCCAACAAGAATGAATTTCCAATAGCATCATTTGAATCTTCTGCCATCAACACACAACTTCTTGAGGAATCTTAGAACTTGACACTGTATGCTTGGTATTTGGATCACAAGTTTTCAAACGCGGTTTGTCATTATCCCATGGTTGTTCATACTCGTGCTTCACACTGAATGGTGTAACTTCAAATCCAACTATGCGTGCAGAATCAGTTTCAACATCCTTATGATACATCACGATAAAATTCAAATGATTGTGGATGAAGTGCCTCTCTTCTGAACTCCCTGTGTAGCTTGCTTTGAAGCCAACCCGGAAGCCATGCTCATATGTAGTAAGACTATTTCCATTAGACCTTTGTCATTAAATGCTTCGGTTCGGTTCTGCTGTAGCTGTAAATGTGAAGATGTGAAATGACAGCACGTGAAAATTCTCAGAATCGAAGAGACTCTGTCAACAAACACCACAGATTTTTGCCCTCGCCAAACATGTACAGAAAACGCTCTCTCAATTCACACACACGATTTCGTGAGACAAAAATTGGAGTCTTGTAGAGGCGCCTGCCAGACAATCTCTGCGAAAGCAACGCTTCGACCAGACACTGCAAACCCGAAACCTGCGATTATTTAATATAGGTTTTTGCTGTGTTAGTCACATAGAGTTATTGCTTCTTGCTATGAAACAATGAGATTACGCCTCCCACTGAATGCCGATGATGGAGCTACCGCCATAACCATTATTATGCTAGTTTCAAGGCTTGTTAGTATGGTCGAAATTGAATAAAGGTCATGTGATAGTAGGGCCAAATTTGAATAAATCTATTGTGAGAGCATGTGAGAGTATGTTCGGATTTGTTTGACTCAAATAGAAGAATTATTATTGGAACATCAAGTGATTAATTGAAATGCCACTCGGCCATGTCTTGTACGCAAACCATTACGTTCAAGAATAGATAATGGCACCCAATATTCATCATTGACAATATCTGATGTAATCGTTTTCATCCAAGAGCGGAGCCTCAATATGAACACCTTCATAACTTATGTTCGTAATGCAAACAATGTTTGCGCTGCATTCATGGGTGCGCAGTCCTTCCCTTAGTTTCATAAACAGATATAATGTCCTGTACCATTCCAGCAACTCCCTCCAGGGAATGATTTGAATACTTTATGTCACCAAGGTTGTCTTCAAAGGAGTTTTGTCTAGCAGTACTTCTTTCACGTCCCACTGAAACAGGAGTGCCATTTGTTGAACCTACCTTGGCAAACTTCCCATCGAAAGAGTTAATCTCCAAAATGTTGGTACATGGTGCAGTGACAGATTTATTAAAGAAAACATGTTTTAACGCATTAGATGGATATTGGTTTGAATAAAATCAAAATTAAGCCGACATTCTGTCTTCATCGACGAAATTTAGGAAATAAAATTATGTAACTCTGAAAGATTTTGACAAGAATTTCGAAGAAACGGATGGGGTAGTTGAAATCATATATTCAAAATTTCAACCTGAACAATGTGACGTTCTACCTTTCACAAAGTTTGAGTGATTTGATGACAGAATGAAAACCGGGACAATTATATAACTTACCAAGTGTTTACTTTGAAACCGGGACATCTGTGTTTTAACGCACCATGTTTTAATTCTACGAAAAATGTTGGGTGACGAAAAATGATAACTGCTTTTCTTGCTGCTGCGCCTGAAGATGAGATGATGCTCCCCAATAAATTGCGCCTGAGCGATTTGGAGACACTAAGGCAGGGGAAGCAAACGCTGGCCTGGATAGGGAATTGTTGTTAACCTGTGAAATATGATGAAAAGGTAGATGAGAATTATAGGGCGCAGTTGTTATAACGAGGCCAAGGCCATTCTTTTCCTTTGAAATCCAGGACTGCAACAAAGCGTCTGAGCCGCAGGCCAGTCGAATGATTTCTTGATCTCCATTGTCCTGCAAAAGCGAATACCCCATGATCTTGGACACATTTTCTGGCTCTAAGCTCTGAATCCGCCCGAAAACAATCGGCGTAGCATCATGCAAATCTATTTTGGGTACAAACAATGGAGAAAAACTCGCAGCCCGTAAGGAAGGAATCTGTCAAATAAGTAATAGCATAGTCATTTAATCTCACAAAGTACGCCGATGGATAGAAGATTTAGGAAAGCCAATCCATAAAAAATAGTTATCTGACCGTCATATTGATGGGATTTCGTTCCTATTATCTTGAAATGCCAAAGATAGTGTAACAACCCGTGGATTTTGGCCAATATTTTTCAATCATCCCCCGCATAGTATCCCAAATTAGGTGTGAGAAAATTCCAGCGTTCAAAATATGCAAACAATGAGAATTATCTTTTATTTTATTTCGGTTTCATTTGTTTGCTGCTCATCATTTTGGTTTGTTGTTGTTAGTTGCAGGTTTATGAACAGTGGGTGGAGAGATGGTATCGCTACAGCTTGCAAATCCAATGAAACTCACAATTATTTTAGTGAAACGATGATCCTGGGAAATTTCTGATTCAATTTTTTTTGCAGGTTTGATCACCTAATTGCTTGCTGCAGATTTTAGTATGCCCAGAAAACACATTTTCAGCAATTGTTCTGATAAAATGCTAGACCCAGTTTCAGCAACTGCTAGACACAGTTTCAGTGACTGCTAGACACAGTTTCAGCGAATATTCAGATAAAATCTCAGTTTATTTTTATTCAGCCTCAATTCATGGTTTATTAAAAAAAAAATTTAGCAAATGGAGAAAAGAAAAAAAAATGATTTGCAAATTAATGATAAAATCGATTAGGCATATTGCAAAACATGGAATTTATTTTTTTATTTTTTTTATTTTTTTGAATTCTTGAAATTATTCTAAATCATCCTTATTTTTTTATCCTCGCGATCGCACTAAGTGTGGAGGAGAGCATACTTATTCTAGGCAAAAGCAAAATTGAGAATGAAAGCAAAGCCTGCCTACTCTATACTAATTAGAATTTTAAAAATTAGTTACGTGTAATTAAATTTCCAATGAATCCATTCACGTAGCAGTAACAGCAATATATTCAATAGCAATTGTTCAACTGAAAAATGAAAATATTCCAGCGTGAATGAGTTTAATTGCTGAAACTGTAAATCAACTAAATAAAAATAAAAAAACGAATCTAATCGAGTACTTACCTGGAACCATTGTTTGATAAAGCTTTGATAGGGACAATTTTTCTTACTTAGATCATGTTGTAGCTCCTCTTCTTCTTCCTCGATCTCCTGTTTGAATGATTGTTCGCCATCAGATGTGCAGGATTCTTCAGATGTTGAATCTTCGTTTGTTTCTTGGGGAGTAGTTGAACTTTTAATTCTTGTCAATATCTCTTCTTCCAAGGAAGAGGAGATCCCGACTTCTTCTAGGATCTGAGTGAGTAGTTCCAAGCTGAAACTCATTGTTAAACCATGTTGAAAAATGGATTCTTACTGCACCCAAGACTTAAATCTAAAAGGATTAAATGAAAATAAACTAGTTTCATAAATAAAAGCACTCATGCTGAAACAGATAAAAAAACACTCTTCACAGTTGTGGAAATCAAGCACACTTGCAGGAAAGAAGATCAATCAACCATAACAGAGAACAGGACCCTATTCCTCCAAGCAGGAATCTTCAGCACCTGTTTCCTAATATCAGTCACACTGCAGAAAAATAATATTAATCAACGGAGAACAGGACCCTATTCCTCAAAGCAGGAATCTTCAGCACCTGTTTCCTGATATCCATCACACCTACATGTCCTGACCCATGAGGCCGAGCCCGTTACAGTATGTCGAACGATGCGTAGGTTGTTCCCCACATCTTACAACCCTGTCACCTCGGAGTTAGGAACATGTTTAAACACACTTGCATGAAAAATCAAACTGAACTTCAATCCATCGTGCTTCCCCGGCAACGGCGCCAAAATGTTGGGTGAAACTATTGTCGTTTTAATTCCGTTGTAGTACTTGCCCAACCATTTAAATTGTCAATCCAAGGTTCGTAGACTTACGAAGCACATGCACTATATATGCAGGACCGAAGTAGAACTAATCTAATATAAATTGCTGAAATCAAATTAATCTAGGAAAACAGGAAATTGCATAAAGGAAAAGCAATACAACATGTGAAGAGTTGAATGACAAACAGCAGAGCAAGAAATGAAGACTATTAAATTACATTACAAAGAATCAAATGACAAACCATGAAAGCATACAATAAAAAATATGAGTCAAAAACATGACATAAGAATCTCTCCTAATTACCAAACTATCTCTTAAAGCTAATCTAATGAACCGAACACGGAACTCTGAGCTAATCTAGGCAGAAGAAACTGACGCATGTCTCTTATATACATGAAGAAGCTAACCATCTCATTCAACCACTCTCAACTACTTTTCCATTATTACAAGACATGATCCCTTTGAATCCTCCACACATCTCTCACATATCTTGAATAAGACATGCCAACCAAATCCTCCATGATCTTCTCCTTAGGAATAGGCTTGAATAATTATCTCCTTAATATGGTGGAGATATTCCAGAAGTTTAGAATTAATCCTTCACATTTTCTCCTACACATTACAAAGCTCACACATTCTTGGAATGCATATATTAAAACATGTATATTTTCTAATATTTAATCATAAATTCACTTATAATACAAAAATGAATAAAGTGGAAAATAGGAAGGTGAAACCCAAATGTATTTATGAAAGTGATATAATGAAAGTTTAATGGGATGATGAATGTAAGGAATAGTGAAGGGAAAGGTGGATGAAATACGACATTTCTGAAGCCCAACATGTATCTGTGTAGAAAACTGTGGTACTTCAACACCAAATGTTCCTCTGAATATTTGATACCCAACTTTGTGCCAAGGTATGGAACAGATTTGTCAACTCATGCACATCTTGATCCCTTTGTTGTGGCAGTGTAGTCCATTGTATGTACTTATCCTCATAGCTCCCCACGGAATAATATTTTTCCTTGCTGGCATCTCAGAAGTAATTCCAAGTGGGTGCAAATGAGAATAGAGAGGGTTCCCCCTCATCCTTTTTCTCACAGTAGGTTTCCCACCAATGCTTTGAGGAGTGCAAAAATAATCTTCTCCCAGTCGAAAAAATCATAAACCGAGAAATTTCCTTCTAATAGATTCAACCATATATTTACAGTTTCTGCATCTATTTGACCCTCAAATATGGGAATTTAAAAGTTTACTTGTACCTTAAAAGGAGTTGTGCCTCCAAAGTGGTTAGCGGATGCAGATGCATCACCGGTGGGCAGTCATTGAAGGATCTGGGCAAAGTTATCCATCATCGCGTTCCTTTTTTTTCCGAGTGCCCCCTCGAGAAATATTTTGATAGGATCTCCTGCTCCCTCATATTTCTTTTCGTCCCCCATGGGCAGCCATCAAGGTTTGCGAGGTTGATCTTCCAAAGGTTCCACCAGATCGAACCCTAACTCCTTATACTCTGACCTCGTTGGAGACATGCAAAGAAGGATCGAGAAAAAGCAAACCGCTCTGATACCACTGATCTGGATTTATGCAGGAACGAAACAGAATACACATATAACCATAAATACAAATATGCAATGGAAATAATACTCCATTTCATTAATATCAAATAATTGAAAGTGGTTTACAGACAGAATGGAAATAACTAGCTAGGGCACTGGTAGCTTACCTATGAGAAGATATGTGGTGGCTATAGGCCTCTGAACTGTGTTACAATGAGGCTCGAGAGCCTATTTATTATTGAGAAACAATGGAAAACCCTAAACATCCAAAAACCTAACCCTAGGAGATGAAGTGCCAAAACTATGGGCCCCGTTTAGGTAAATTGGTACATCAACTTCCTAGGGATGTAACTTTGGCATACAATCTACATTTGATGTGCACCATACCTTGTTAGAAATATCTATCGAAGGACTACAACTTCTAAGTGGGAAAAATCAACCCATAGACCTATGTTATTCTCGGTTTTCCCAAAAAACATTATTTAGGGCCTCAAAACGACTCCAAAAGTTCAGAACCCAAAACACTGCTAAAAATAGTAAGTTGTGATACAATTAAGGAAACTGAAAAACTGAAAGAAACAATGTTAGGGCCCCAAGTGGAATAGGTGGGTGGCCACCAATATCCACCTGGATCACATGTTAAGGAATTTTCTTTGGTTTTCCATAGGGATACCTACTTCAAGGACAGTGGCAGCCCTAGAGCGCATTAACGAGCTTAAATCTCAACAACTTGGTATCAAGAATTCACTGTCATATATTTTGGATGAAATTATGGAATTTGAGATGGAAATCATCGAATAAAGAAAGTGTGTCACTAACTCAGAGGTCCTATTTGAGGTGTCAGGTTGGATTCTAAATACTAGACACTCCAGGGGTTGCCTCAACCACTACATACACATGGTCGAACTCAACTAGCACCTAAAGATTCTATTGGGATGTGTTTTAGTGGATAAAAACATTACTAGAGAGGAAATTCTTGTCGAGTTAGAAGAAGTCATACATTGGTTCGTACGGTGGACACTAGATTAGAAAGAACTTTGAACTATCTTAGTTTAACTTCGACATTAGCACACCCTCCAAGAGGTAATGGGGACCGCATCCCTGTAGCCTCACACTTTGGGAAAATATAATATTATCTATGTTTCAAAATTTCATGCACTTAGTCTTTGGTATTCCTTTTGTTTTTCCATATTATAACCCAAGAGATAATGAATCTCAGATAAACTTGTTTTGTTTTTAGTTTTCAATTAGTTAATTTTTTGTCTAGTTCTTAAGTAAATTATGCTTTTGTGTTTGATCTGGTTTCCCTAGTGGCCAACCAAGTCAAAATTAAAACTCATGGTTGTAAAGTAATATTGATGAAATGGAATTATTTTACTTACAAAAACAAGTAATAATCATTGGATTAATAACAATAAGAATGATACTTAAATAAAACTAATTAAATAATCAATTGTGATTAAATTAATAAAATAATAAAATCGCTAGCCCTTAGGGGGAAACTCAATTGGTAATGGACGTGAAAATAAATGTTATGTGCAAGGAGGTTTAAGATTCAAATCCCCTCGATTCACTTGTGCCTGCAAAAGGGGCATACGTAGACACCTAGAGGTTATAGTGGTAGAAATTGGAATCAACCTCATGTCACACGAGTATGAGACCAGCCCAGTTGTCAATTCCTCTAGATAATAATAATAATAATCATAACATTTCTAATAATAATTACATTGCAATTTTGACACCAAAATGATATAATTGCAATGTTAATGTGTTTTAAGTTTGACATAGTTTTGTTGAACACAAGTCATTTGTGATGTAATAAGACAGTTTTGGTGCATTTGAGATGTTAATTTGATGTGATGTGTTGAGATGTTAATTTGATGTAAAAACATTCCAATGTGATGTTATCATGACAGTAAATAGTTGTTAAAGATACTAATATGATGCTAAAATGATGCATAAAAGAAATAATATGATGCTTAAAAGACACAAAGACGATGCAAAAGTTTTCTATTTCAATGCTACTGCAATTGTTGGGTCAGAGATTGATAACGTTTTCACTATCATAATGCCCCTTTTTTTCCTCTTTTCACCTCCTTTGAACTCTCCATTTTGTATCCATATAGCCTTGTTACATAAAACAAAGGGTGATCGTGCTAAACTAGACATTTCTTTTGAATAGTATAAGGTAAATCTATAACTTATGCCAAGATTATATGGTTCAAGCACATTATTAAATCTTAGTATTTATTTAAGTGTTGCTAATGAGAGTGTACTGGCCTTGCACTCTTTTCAGGATCCTTCAACCGAGGTAGGTGGGCACGTACATGTTGTCTCCAATAGGAATTCACCTTGTGTGCCCATGGAGAAAGGTCATCTCGACACTTTGCCAATCTATCAACGCAAATGAGGTTAAAGAAGGCGTACTAGTTGGTATTCAATTTTAAGTAGTCTTTAGTGTGACTTTTTGAAGGCTTTTACGGTGGTTTTTTTCGGTCTAATATCTCTAAAATATGGCAGGAATTTATTGAAAACCTAAGTTTGATAGGTAACTTTGCACAAATTAAGTACCCTAGGAGTTTTTTAGGGTGTTGAATCCATATATATAGTCAAAAAACCTGTTTAAATGATAGAAATCAAGATTTTACCTCAATTTTTTTCACCAGATTCCAACACCTAAAACTCCAAAAAATCGCACTAAAAACAACTCCATTCAGTTTGGTTACTCGACCAATATTTGGGGACTTTTTCTTCAAGTCTCCTTCCAGAATATTTATGCTACCAGATCGATCCATATAGCAGACTATTGTGATTTGTATATGTTCGGTTTCATAACTACTATGGCTCGTTTTATCCCCTTCTTGTATTGTAAATATTATAAAAACCTATCTCTAGCCTATGGTCAAGCTAGCGGTTCTTGTATAATTTTATGTTGTCATTTGTATAACGTTATCTTGTCATTTGGAATTGGTGAATCACTCCACGGGCCATTAGGTTGTATTGTATCTTAGTGCTCTATGTAAGAGACTGAAGATCCTCTAATATAATGTTGAAGCCAGGTTTCTTTATTTATTGTTCCTAATCTTCTTAAGCTCTATGAGTTAGTTTTCTAGAGGTAACAAGTTGGTTGTCTTGGGCCCACCAATCCAACCCATTGCCCTCTCTTTACTTATTTTATGCTTTGGTTTGTAGATTTTAATATTTATGGTTTGATTCAGAGGTGTGGTTTGTGGATTGATTTCATATTTTTCATATCCAAGTTGAAGTATTTTGAATAGCGTAAGGATTCATTATTTTTCTTTGTTTAAATTAATATATTTGGATGCATGAATAGATGTGCGTAAATCTGGAAATGCACGAAGACTAACAATGTGATGTGCCTCATTTTTTTATTTATGGGTTATGATCCGATCATAAAGAGGCAAGTGCCATTGACATTCTTTTTAAAGGTTTTTTTTTTTTATTGTTACTTTGTTTTCTATATGGAGGGTCTCAATGACCTTTCACAAGTTAAACATTTCATAAGGAACACAGCAAAAGAATTGAAAGTACCTTGTAGCTTTGATCTACATTGAATGGTTTTGTTTTAACTAACTTTGAATTGAAAGTGCCTTGTAGTTTTGATCTACATTGAATGGTTTTGTTTTAACTAACTTTGATTTATAGGGTATTCTAATGTTGATTTCTTGAATTAAAATTTGGTATTCAATTATTATAAGAGGATCTTTATAGTTGTGTTGTTTATTTTGTTGGTATGTGAATTCATGGTATTAGTTGTGTAAAACTCTATACATATCTAATATATCCTTTATTTTCAACATTGGATAAGTTTTCATGCTAAGAAATACATATGCACACAAGTTTTGTTGGTGAAAGAATAAGCCTTAGATATGGGAAATCATATATTTTGCCTCTATACTTATTTTTTGATACTCTATTTTGATTGATATACACATTATTTTTACTTGTATTAAACTAATGTGCATGGTTTGTTGAAACATATCTTGAGATGGCAAGCTACATCATTCCTTCTTAAATCATATTTATACTAGCAATAGAGTGATTTGCAATTAGGAACTTTAGAAATATTTACGACTAGGTTTTGTTGATTTTCATCATTGTTTAGTAGATCTTGCAGTGTTGCTTAAAGATTAAATTCAATTGATTGTGATTCCTTTTATGCTTGATGCCTGTAAGGAGATCCTAATTCCTTTTTTCCTCTAAATACATGATCAAGGCACTAGGTCTACCAACCTGGGAGGAGATAGGGCCAGGAACTTTGTTCGAGTCTTACCTTAAAAATGTGAAAACCACAGAGGTTCTTGATTTCCTTTGTTTGTTGCACAACTAAGTAAAACCTTGAGTCTCTTAGCCCAAAAGGAGCCAGAACCAAATATATCAATGGTCATTAGTTAGGTTTTTCTTTTCTATTTTATGTTGAATAATGCCACTAGGATTTCATTGGTAAACTAAACCAAAGAGATGGAGTTTCAGCAGTGATGACTGAGTGGATTTTCTAGATAGACAGAGATTGGTTTACATATTCTTGAAGGTCTTGTTCTGGCATAGAATGTGTTATGCCTTGAATTTTACAAAGCCTGGATTGACATATTAAGTGTTGAGGTATTAACCTATCAAATATTGCACTCAACAACAACGTTAATAGACTAAAATATAACTTTGAAATTAGGCTAACGATACTCATGATGATGCTATTATGACTCATAATATCTCTAAAGTCACATAAAAAAACACATTTTTAATTTAAGAACCTAACATAAAAATGATTGTGTAAAGTTACTTTTGAAACAAATTGAAGCAACTATGACTCAATTATAATGCAAACCGCTTCCCAAGTCATAATTTTTGTCACTAATATGATATCTCAAGGAACGCGTGTCAAAAAATATGACAGAAAAAGGGACATTATAATGCACTCGTGCCAAAAATAATGATGTCCCTATTATGTTGTATTTTGCATCATAAATTCATCCTCGAAATAATTATATTACACAGTGATGTTACAACCCTACATTTTTAGTGGTGAAGGGACACAAGTGAAAGCATAGGATGGAAGAGTAAAATAGACCAATACTTTGAACTATACATTGTCTAGGATGATATTGAGAAAATTAATTTTTTTTCCATGCACTTTGATGACCTAGAATATCATTGATTCATCGGGTAGTTATCCCAATAATTAATATATATTTTAAGTGGGACACATTTAAGAATGGTTTGTGAAATTAACCATCCTATATCCATCTAACTCTTTATCTATCATGCATTGAGAGGGATCAAATCCCTTGAGGTGCAAACCTTCATTTTGGAGTGTAGAATATTATTAATCAATTAATAATTGATTAAAATTAATAAATTAAATTATTTGTAATATTTTATAAATTATTTATAATATTATTAGTAAATTAATATTTATATTAGCCCCTTGCAATCAGCTCAATTGGTGATGCCCATGAAAATGAAGTGTTATGTAGCATGAGATTACAAGTTCAAATGCCATGGGTTTACCCATGGCCACGTGCTAAGGGTGATGCAGTTGACATAGGGGTTATAATGGTTGTAGTTGCAATTAACCTCGTGTCATGTGAGTATGAGACCACCCTAGTTGTTGATTCCTCTAATCACCAAAAAAATTGTGTGTGTGTGTGTGTGTAAATTTCTTAATTATTTTTTTTAATCGTGATGAGAATAACGTATTAAACCAAAATTTGTGCTAGCCTGTACAGTAGGTGAGTACAAAGAAAATCCTTTGAGGCCAAATATACTTGTAACCTCATAATATTGATTAGCCATTTTACTATCCTACAGGACATAGGGTCTTTGGAGGTGTAGATTCTCCAAAAGACTTATAGATATAGACAAAATGTACACTGCATATAGGAGCCTTTGTTAAGGAATAGTTGTGAGGGAAGGAATATTATTTCTCATTAGGACTCTTGTGTCCAAGTTTACACCTTTACTGGTGAGATCATCTGCAGCATAATTTTTCATTCTCAACACATGAAAGAATTTAATAGTAGAGAAGGCTAGTTTCACATTCCTAATTTGATCAATAATGCTTGGCAACTCGCAATCCTAAGGCAAAGATCCATGAACAAGATGATGGATAACCAGTTGCAAATCTCCCAACACTGCCAAATCTTTGATATTTACTCCTTTGGCTGGAAAGAGCCCTTGCAATAATCCATATGCCTCTGCCACATTATTTGCGCAATTTCCTAACCCCCAACTGTACACAATTTCAATTTTCCCATTGGGGTTGAGAATAACCCCTCCCTACTCTTGCCACATAATTTTCCTAATTAATGTTATTAATGACATTAATAATTATTACTTAATTAATTTATTAATAATTTTCTTAATTAATGTTATTAATATTATTAACATTAATGATTATTTAATATTAATTATTTTAAATTATAATGATAATATTATTTGATCAATAATTAGTGTCATATTCAAGTCTAAGATCCATAATAACTTTGGATATTAAATATTAATGAAAGATAAAAATAAAAGTAATCTTTTTTTTTTAAACAAAACAAAACAAAACAAAAAAATATGTAAATTTCAAATAGCTAATTATGGAAAATAAATTATTAAAAATCAAATAATGATTTTAAATTTTATTTTCATAATCTAAAATCACTAAATCTTTATTTCAAAATGGCAAATATTTCATTTTTTTCCAAGGAAACTTGTGTGTGTGTATATATATATATATAAAAGAATACAAGTCAACTTCACGTTGAGCACAGATAGAATTACACATTTAAAATTGCATATTGCTTGCATATTGGGCTATAAAATGTGCCTCTTGACACGACTAGACTACATTAAAAATGAAATGTAGACAAATATACTCATAAATAAGAAGTTGACAACTTAAATACCAAAGTTAACATTGGAACAATCAAAATAATCCTACATATCTAACTTAAAACACTATATCAAGAATGAGTTAGAGATGTGCAATATTATATGAATAGATGATACTATGAAAATATAAAATTGGTGAAAAAAACTAACAAACCTACAACCAAGGAACTAATAAACTAACCAAAAAGGCTACGCTGGGAAATGTCAAACCTATTAAAACCATGTCAAGTGAAACTTAAAAAAAAAAAGCATAACATGAAGTTAACCAAATAATAAATGAAGTAAAATATGTTCGACCACGCATATGAGATGAAAACAAGTAATGAGATCTAGAAGCATGAAAAGGAAAAAAAGTAAAATGTACAAAATATGTAAAAAATGGAATTAAGCACGTAAATGTAAGCAAAATGAAAATTTAAACAAATTATACAAATGTGAGATAGAATAAGAAGATGAGTTAGAAATTGGAAATGAATGGTTAGGTGAATAAGAAAAAACATACTACAAGATATTCAAATAGAATCATAGGATGAAGAGACACTAAATATATCACTTACCGTTATAACAAGTATAGTCTAGCCATGAACATTGAAATTAAAAGGGCAAGTGAAAAAGTATCCATTACTTCATTGATATCAACACCATAACAAGGTCAAAGTTGTTTATATATTTAGCAGTAGGCATGAAGGTAATGGTTGCATATGGCAAGAAGGAAAATGTAGATGCCATAAAAATTAGTTACAAATACAAAAATTTAACCTAGAAATAGAATATTTAATACTTCTAAAAGGGTTTGATATGGTTTTAGGGGTAGTGTGGTTGCAAATGTTGGGAATGTATACTAAAAACACCTTATTAGTCCCTGTTAGTTCCAGCCATAGGCAAAGAAGCAATTATAGTGATCGATTTTGCGTTGAATCGTTATTAATTTATGTTGACCAATCCATTTAACCAATATTTTTTCCAAAACACTTGCTTTTATCCGAAGACACTTGCTTTTGTCCAAAGTTTTATTTTAGAGGTCTTATTATTGGATTGCATAATATGCAATATGCAGATAGGTTTTATCAAAATTATGGATTCACTTTAAGATTTGGCTTTGTTAATTTTATCCAAAGTTTGGAATGGTTTGTTGGCTTTTGGAATGGTCTTTCTGGCTTTATCCAAGTGTGGTCAAATTATACAATGGAATGAGGAGATCCCGTATTGGTTTTCCGCTAGCAGGATGGGAATACCAGCAAGTCTTAAAAATGAATGGATGGCCTACTGTGACTACTTGCGAAGCCTGGGCATTTGCAGAAACTTATAGGGGTATCGTATTAGATGGGGAGGCAAAGTACATAATGATCAAATCATTGTCAGGGAACTATATTGCACGATGATGGAAGAACAATTCGGGACTGAGACTCCTCGGTGGATTCAGGACCTGTGGGGCACAAAAGCACAAAAAAAGCAAATCATCTTTTATTGGCTAGTGTGGCAAGATAAAAATTTAACATGGAATAACCTACAACGTAGAGGGATACAAGGACTCGGGATTTGCAGTCTATGTGGATTTGCTAACGAGGATAATAGACATTTGTTCTATGTTTTCTCTTTCTCCAGGTTCACACTACAACTGATTTGTATTAAATTAAATTTTGTTATGCCTGATTATGATAATACTGAAAACTGTTTTAAATGGCGGATTGAGGAGGGAAAGAACTATAAGATAATTCCTATCATATTTCACTGGAGTCTGTGGATGTGTATAAATCGAAGGTTATTCAAAGATCAGGTAAGTACGCCGGATTGGATAGAAAATCAAGTTATACTCCAGTGGGAAAATATGAATATTATAGATAAACTACCTCCAGATTTATCAATCAGAAATCGCCCCCATGAGATAAACTATCCAGCTAGGTTCTTTAACGGGGTTGCCCAGAATCACAGATGTGGCTGTGGAGCTTCATTGTTGATTACTCCTACTTGCCAGTACAAGATTCACTGGTTTGGTGGTATAGGCGGTATAGGCAACAACATGAAGGCCGAGACTCTTGCTCTTTGGGGGCTTTTATGGTTTGCACACCACCTGTGTATTGACAAACTTTCAATCTTCGGGGATTCACAAGTCCTGGTCGACCACCTCAATAAGGGCTCAGCTTTGAATCTGGAACTCTTATCATCTTGGATGGGAAGGATTAAGATCCTGAGAGAGAAGTTCACAGCCATAACTTTCAGCCACATCTACAGGGAGAAGAATTGTCAAACCGACAAGTTATCGAAAAAGGGGCTGGGGGGAAGATTTGGGGAAATGCATTATGAGCTCGTTGATGAAACTGGTAATGGAGCTCAGGGTTCGGTCCTTTTTTCTTAACAGACTTTTTTTCTACAGATGTTGAAGAGGCCGCGAAGATATTTCTCGAAGGGGACATTCCCTGATGATAGTTTCATCATTTTGCTTTCACTCTGTTAATACTACTGACGATACGACACTTCGAATGTAAGCGGGTATCTTAATGCACTATTTGCATGTCAGACAGTTCTTGAGTTTTTAAATTTTGTAAAAGGTTTTGATTTAGTTTTTATGGGATCATATGACAGGAGGTAAATAGTGAATGTTAGAATCAGTTTTCTTGAGGATTATGTGGAGAAGCCTGTGAAAGAAAATTCGAAGTTGTTGCCAAGCTCATCGAATATTAAAAGAAATGTATAATGAACAGTAAAGTATTTTGCGCTGGTACTTAATATAAACCAGCAGTTTTTTCGTCTGAGAAAAAAAAAAGTGTGGATTTCCCTTCTGATTTAACTTGGTTAATTTTATCAAAATTTGGGTAAATTACTTTAATTTTATACAAGGCCTATTACCTTTATCCAAATTTTGATGCTCATGCCACTTGCCATCACTTCTAGCCACTTCCATATTTTTTATAGCAAGTTCTCACCACTTGCTAGTGTTTCACTTCAAGTCCAACACATGTATCGCATCTATTCTTCACACTGCTACTTCATTCCACCGCCAACATTTCACCACCAGCAAAGGCATAATTCGACATTGTCCTTCCAATCCCAAAAACACCGATACTGCATTCCACCGCCAACATTGCACCACCAATAGAGAGGTTATTTGGTATTGCTCTTCCAATCACAAAAACTCATCTTGAGGATGAGAACTTATCCTGAGGAAATACATGCCATGTTATTTTTGCCACAGGAAATCATCCTACAGAAAAGATGTGTAATAATCATCCTACATCCTGCAGAAAATACATGCAACAATAAGAATCGTTGTAGAAAAGACATTTAACAATAAGAATCATTGCAGGTGAGGTAAGTTTAGTGGTTAATGCTCATAAATGAGTCAATCCCATGTATGTTACAATGTCTTTATGTTTTTCTATTAATAAACTTGGCACTTTTAACATTTCACTATTTAACAGTTCCACTAAAATATAAGCTTTCAATCAGTTGAGAACCCAATTATCAGCAACAACAGGCCAAGTAAAAGATAAGGAACACCATTTTTTCTTTTAGACAAAAATGAAAACTATTATATTTAAGCTTGAACATCCCAACTTGAAAGCAATTATATTAATATAACAAGTATGTAGTTACCAATACATCCGTCCATTATACCTTTATCTTCACCTAGTACCATCCTAATGCCCTGCATAGTTGTTTCAACTTGATTTTATACATTTTTTACCTAATCATTCTCGAGAAATTTATAGCTACTAAATTTCATTTTTGGAAAATGATAAAAAAAAAAAAACATTAATACCAATTTCTTGAGAATTTCAGGTTATTACTTTTCATTTTTGAAACAGATAAAGAAAAATTACAAAACTCAAAGTTACATGATTCATGATTGATAACTTACATATAATTTCTCCAATATATCTTTGTTATTGCTCCAATATATCTTTATATATAAGAAACAGTTTTATATATAATCATATATGTTCTTAGATCAAGGATAGTTGTCTCAAAGGCTAGGAATGGACCGTGGACGTGGATAGCACACTCATAGGCATTGATGGGCCTGTTGGGTTCGTTGGATCCATTTCTATACCAGCCTAGATCCATCTAACTCTGGATCTATCATGCGCCGAGAGGGATCAAATCTCTCGAGGTGCAAACCTATTTTTTGAGTGCAAAACTTCAGGAAAGGTTTGCACCTCGAGAGATTTGATCCCTCTCGGTGCATGATAGATCCAGAGTTAGATGGATCTAGGCTGGTTCCAGTTGGAGGCATCAACGTCACATTTTTTAGATTATTAAAATTTTTGTATATTTTTGAGATGTAAGATGGATCTAGGCTGGTTTCAGTCGTGTGATGCCAAGGAAAATCTATCAAAGGTATGATTAATTTTATCAGTAATGTGTAAATATATCAAATATTAATATAATCATTTTAAATATGCTAAATATTTCTGAGATTAACTTGGTCATTTTAATTTTAAATTTTCTTAGTTACCTCAGTTCATTGAGATGATAATTATTGTTAATAACTATAATGATGAAAAATGATGAAATATCTTTTTTAAATGCAAAGTGACAATAATAGTGTTGAAAGATAGAAAATGTGAACAATAAGAACGTACTCATGTTACAATCAATCTCAAACTATTTTCTTCTACTATTCTTATTTCCTCCCTTGTTAGTTTTGTTATCTTTTCATATCGATTATATGAAAAGAAAATTTAAATCGTAAACCATTTAAATCTTTAGCTCGATCTGTTGTAGTAAACATGATACCTTGTCTCTCTTGCTCTCCAATATTAATAGCTTAAATTACTATAACACAAAAATCAATCTACATTGTTAAAAACTTTTTGTGCTTACACAAAAATCAATGCATATTGTTAATCAAATCACTTTAATATTAATGTACCATCATATATCCAATTACATCAAATCATAAATCAACATATACATTGAAATCAATGCATTTAATGCAAGCAATCAAATAAGATTAGAAAATAACTTCTACATTGAAATCAATGCACCTAATGCAATCAATCAAATAAGATTAGAAACCAAAATCTACACTGAAATCAATGCATTTACTCAAAGCAATCAAATAGGATTAGAAATCTCCATCTACACTGAAATCAATGCATTTAGCGCAAACAATCAAATAATATTAGGAATAATCTATATTGAAATCAATGCATCTAGTGCAAGCAATCAAATATAATTATAAATCGACGTCTAAATTGAAATCAACACATCCAGTGCAAGCAATCAAATAGTATTAGGAATCATCACCTACACTGAAATCAATGCATCTAGTGCAAGTAATCATATATCATTAGAAATAAATATCTACACTAAAATCGAAGCATCTAGTGAAAATAATCAAATAGGATTATAAATCACCATCTCCACTTAAATCAATCCATCTAGTGCAAGAAATATTCTTCCCTCTTTCCACCCTCCATCCATATCTATATCCCCATCCATCTCTTTTTTTTTGTCTCTATCTCACCCCCCTAAACACACACGCTCTCACACTCCATATATATCATTCTCTTTGTCGATCACCCTCTCTCCCCATCTCTCTCTTCTTCCCTCTCCCCCGCTAATATCTCTCTTTCCTCCTTTTGTCCTCTCTCTCTCTCTCTCTCCATCTTCCTTATCACTCAATCTCTCTCTCTCTAGGAACCAACATCTACACTAAAATCAATGCATTTACTCAAAGAAATCAAATAGGATTAGAAATCGCCATCTACACTGAAATCAATGAATTTAGTGCAAACAATCAAATAGGATTAGAAATCATCTACATTGAAATTAAGTCATCCAATGCAAGTAATCAAATATAATTATAAATTGACATCTACATTGAAATCAACACATTCAGTGCAAGCAATCAAATTGTATTAGAAATCACCACCTACACCGAAATCAATGCATCTAGTGCAAGTAATCAAATATCATTAGAAATAAATATCTACACTAAAATCGATGCATCTAGTGCAAATAATCAAATAGGATTATAAATCACCATCTCCACTTATATCAATCCATCTAGTGCAAGATATATTCCTCCCTCTCTCCACCCTCCATCCATATCTATATCCCCCTCCATCTATTCTTTTTTGTCTCTCTATCTCACCCCCCTAAACACACGCGCTCTCGTACACCATATATATCAATCTCTTTTTCAATCACCCGCTCTCCCCATCTCTCTCTTCTTCCCTCTCTTCACCTTCCATCTATATCTCTATCTTCCCCTTCTCTCCCTCTCCCCCATTAATATCTCTTTTTCCTCCTTTTGTCCTCTCTCCCTCTCTCTCCATCTTCCTTATCTCTCTCTCTCTCTCTCTCTCTCTCTCTCTCTAGAAACCAACATCTACACTGAAATCAATGCATTTACTCAAATAAATCAAATAGGATTAGAAATCACCATCTACACTAAAATCAATGCATTTAGTGCAAACAATCAAATAGGATTAGAAATCATCTACATTTAAACCAATTCATCTAGTGCAAGTAATAAAATATAATTATAAATCGACATCTAAATTGAAATCAAAAAATTCAGTGCAAGCAATCAAATTGTATTAGAAATCACCACATACACTGAAATCAATGCAAGTAATCAAATATCATTAGAAATAAATATATACACTAAAATCGATGCATATAGTGCAAATAATCAAATAGCATTATAAATCACCATCTCCACTTATATCAATCCATCTAGTGTGAGAAATATTATTCCCTCTCTCCACCCTCCATCCATATCTATATCCCCCTCCATCTCTTATTTTCTGTCTCTCTATCTCACCCTCCTAAACACACACATATATCAATCTCTTTGTCAATCCCCTCCTCTCCCCATCTCTCTCTTCTTCCCTCTTTTCACCTTCCATCTATATCTCTATCTTCCCCCTCTCTCCCTCTCTCTCCATCTTCTTTATCACTTTCTCTCTCTGTCTCTCTCTCTCTCTCCACCTTTCTCTCTCTATTTCTTTCTTCTTACCTCTCTCCTCCTCCCCCTCCAAGTCCATCTCTCTTTCCCTCCCTCTCTCCACTCTCTCACATCCTCTCTCTTCCTTCCTCTCTTTCCCTTTTTCTCCCATCTCTCTCTCCCTCTCTCTCTCTCTCTTCACCCACCAACTATGTTACTATATCCCTCCTTCTCTCCCTATATCTCCTTCTCCCCCCTTATCTCCATCTCTCCTTATTTGTCTCTTTATCTCAGCCCCAAACATACACGCTCTCTCTCTGTCTCTCCCTTGTCACTCCTTCTCTCTCTCCACTTCTCACTCTCTATATTTATTATTTCCTACATCTCTCCCCCTCCAACTCCATCTCTCTTATCGATCCCTCTCTCCTCCTCTCTCTCAAGTCCTCTCTCTCGTCCTTCCTCTGTCTTTCTCTCCCATAAATCCCCCTCTCTCTCTCTCCAATACTCTCTCTTCCCCCATCACTCTCCTCCTCTCTCTCATCCTTCCTCTCTCTCCCTTTCTCTCCCACCTCCCTCTCTCTCTTTTCCCTCCAATCCTCTCTCTTCCCCCATATCTCTCTCTCTCTCTCTCTAATCCTCTCTCTTCCCCCATCCCTTTCTTTCTCTCTCTCTTTCCACCCCTCTCTCTCTCCAACTACATTACTATATCCCTCCCTCTCTTCTTATCACTTCTTCTCTCCCCCTTCTTTCCATACATCTTACTTTGTCTCTTTATCTCACCCCTAAACATACACACTCTCTCTCCATCTCTCCCTTATAACTCTCTCTCTCTCTTTCATTTTAGTTATGTAAACTAATGAACATAAATATTTGTAAATATAAAGCAGATTATGGAGTAAATATGAAAAGAGGTTTTATTTACTTAACATACCTCTAGTTTATTTATATTTTTTTATTTATTTACCATACCCCTTTTCTTTACTATGGTATTTGGCCCGTAGGCTTGTTATATAATTACATTTTTATTTATAATCCTATTTGATATGTTGTTATTTATTTACCTTACCTCTTTATGCCTCTTTTATATTTATTTATTTACCATACCTCTTTATATATATTTTATATTTATTTATTTATTTATCATACTTTTTTATACCTCTTTTATATTTATTTATTTACCCATGGTATTTAGCCCATGGTATCAATATTAATTTGTCCCATGGTATTCGTCCCATAGGCTTCATCTAAATAAAACCTCTTTTAAAGTTTTTTTAAATATAAAAAGGTTTATGGAATAAATATAAAAAGAATTTTTATTTATTTACCATACATCTAGTTTATATATTTTTTATTTATTTACCATAGCTCTGGAGTAAGTATAAATTCATTTTACAAATATTTAATTAAAAGAAATATTAAAAGATTTTGGATTTTGATTGTTTGTGTTGAATTAACTCTTTTTCTTTGATTTAGGAAATGGTATTGACTTTAGTAAAGAGTAAATATGTTTAAAATTTTACTTAATTTGGAAATTCAATGTGGTAATTTTTTTGTTAAAGGTAAATTTATGATCCATTCAAATTCACGTATATAATTTAATATCCATTCAAATTATATAAATAATACATAATTGTATTAGAAATTGATATATGTTCTAGTACAATGCGATTTTTATTTTTTAATTTTTTTAATTTAAAACTTAAGTCGACATTTTGTATGAGGACGTGACATACCTGACATCGGGGTCATATTGGGCTGTAGATGCGCCTCTCGGCGCAAAAATCATTGCAAACGCATACAAATGTATAATGAGAGGGTCATTTAATGTTGTTAGGGGGTTTGGAATAGGCCCAAAATATCTACCAGATAGGAATTGATCAGGTCTTTGGAGTGCAAACAATCAATAACACACATTTATAACCCATTAAAGATTTCAGACCCGGCAGGGATAGTCAAAAGGGTTAGAGATATATATAAATGATATGGTTTTCAACCACCACTCACTAAAATCATTTCATTGCATCCGATATAGAAGAATTAGTGAGCACACGACAAAAGATCTACGCTAGTTTATCTATGAAACAATATTGCAACATGCGTTTCTTCTATTCATTATCCAAGTAAGTAAATGCAATGGGTGACCAATATAAGGACCTTAACCTTGCTCAACTATTAAAATAAAACAAATTATATTTGTTGTTATTTGTTGTTCGAACTTTCGGTGTAAATTGTACCAATCATTAAAAACAAATTGATCTTAAGTGTTTGAAAAGAGTGCCAGATACGAATATATAAAATAGGGGAAAACATTATTATTCATGAGAAAAGGAATTATGGTTAAAAAAAGCAACTAAGATGAAGTAAATAAATAAATATATGAATAAGTACTAAATTAATAATTATTAATAACTAAATAATGAATCAAACGTTATGAGGATGATCAACAATTGGAAATGATTTAGAATTTTAAAATAAATAAATATATTGAATGGAATAAGAGTAATGAGATCAAATAATTTAAACCCAAAATTAAAAAAAATAAAAATAAATTAATGTAAGTGTAATTTTTAATTTTTGAGGATAGTGGAGACTAGAAAGCAGTGAAATTAGAAAGAAAAAAAAAATTTAAAAATTAAAAAAAAAACTTATTAAAATTACAAGAGGCAAGGTTGGAGAAGAGGAGCCAAATCGAAGAGCAAATGCTTAGAGTGATTGAGGCTAGCAATAATAGGTTTTTCATTTTATAATCATCCTCTTGATTAAAATTATTAAGTTATTATGGGGTGTTTTTCAATTTATAGATGTTGAATGTAATTCTTTGAATTTTTTATCGTATAAATTCTGCATAAGCAAAGAAGAATGTAAAGAGACCCTTGGAGTGTGAAACCAATAATCACCTTACTATATAACCGATTGAATGTTGACTTGAAGATCATATTTTAATTTAACTCCTTTCCTATTCAACATTTGGCCCATCCTAGTCTTAGTGGGTTGTTTAGCTGGTTGAAGTGCCTCTTCTAAGCTTCTGGCCCTCTATTGACCCTCATTTCTCCTTGGGTCCATCATAGTTAGACTCCATCAGTTGAGTTACCTGGTTGTGCATCCCTTTTGGGTGGGCCATTCCTTTGCCCCTCAGTTCTGCCCTCCTTGCTCATCACAATTCCTTTTTGGCTGGTTTTTCAGCCCTTTTGGGTGGACCATTCCTTTGTCCCTCAGTTCTGCCCTCCTTGCTCATCACAATTCCTTTTCTAGGCTAAGTGTTCCTTGTTTTGGCTACCCTTCCTTTTCACAGATTCCCAAAGTCCCGTGTTTGTTTCACTGTGCTCTCTTCCTCGTAGGAACCCTAACACTCCTATATGTCTCTGCATCAAGAGTATATTTATGTGCATTGTCTGTGATTGTTCACCTGCAAGCATATCCCTCATCACCTTCAAAACTAATGCCAAAATTTATTCTCATGGCTCTCTCAACCATGACTGATTGGAAACAATCCAGAGAGAGGGAATGAGCTCCAATTCACGTCGGGTTCAAAGGTCGAAAACTGGTCTTAGGTAGCACTTGTTTACTTGAAGTTTTCTCCCAAGAATTACCTTAGCTCTTTTTTTCTCTTCTAGATTTAGTTGCAACAATAGATCTATATAGTTTGTGTGAACGAGAGCTATGTTTTCTAAGAAAAACACATTGATCTGTAAAATTTCAGTAATGGGGAAGCGTAACCCTAACCCTAATCCTGTCCTATTCAATTTCAAACTACTATGGAGGCTTTTAGCATAGTCTATAATGCATTCTCCAGTCATCTGACACTATTCTATCCATTGCACCACCAATTTTGAATCTATAGTTGTTGTGATCGCATAAATTCTAGAAGCATAACCTCTGAAGTAGGTAGCATTCATCATCTGAACCTTAAAATAAGCTAGAGAAGAGTATGCCTACGATTGTGGGGTTGCGAGGGTGGATGTGTGCTTCATCCATCTATGTTGCAGGATTCCAACAATGGAATATCAATGGCCACAATCGATGAAATATTTAGCATTAGGAAATTGGAGTTGTGTTGGAGATGCACAAGAGGAGGGTTTGGTTAGTGAAAGAACAAATTGAAGGTTGTAGCATAAGTCCCCACAATGTCATACCACACTACCATGATATGTTGTCAAAGATAGGAAATGATAGGAAATAATCAAAGTAAAGGAGAGATTCCAATTTGATCTTAACCATTTCAAGGAATTTGCACCCACCTATCGATTATCTATGTGCTTGCAAGGTTATTATTATTGCAGGATTTTTACTCAAGTTGTTACTAGATATTATTATTATAATTTTTTTCTTATTTTTTTCTTCACTATATATTATTATTATTGTAGTATTTTTAGGCTTATTTGTTTTTCAGCTTGATAGCGCAAATTATATTTGAAGAAGCATTATTTTATCTCTATTGTCAGTAATTACCAAGAATGATTTAGAAAGATAGACACACCCTCATTTTTAATGACCTATGGAAAGGCATTTATGAAGGAGAAGAGGAAAATGCACCTACCAAGGCCACATCAGATAAGGAGCTAACCATTTGGGAAAACAAGGAGAACAAAGGCCATGCCTTAAATTTTTCTTCTACAAGTGAAAAGGTGAGTCATCATTTAGTTTCCGTTAAAAATTTGTATGGTGCATTAAAGAAGTTGAAAGAGTTGTATGACTCATACTTTGAATTAGAGCTTATCCAACTGATGGTTCAAATTTTTGACCTTGAGTTGAAATACAATGATGCCCTAGCCCCAACCTTATAAATTAGAGCCATCATGCATGATTTGGATGTCATTGAAATTAATATGGGCATTCCTCTTACCACCTTCCTTGATGCCCTCTACCCTACATGTCTCATTAACATAATCACCTTCCATGAGGCCCTCTACCCTACATGTCTCATTAACATAAACCACCTTCCTTGAGGCCCTCTATCCCGCTGAATATCAAAACCCCGGACCCACTCCAAATCCCAAGCATCTTCCACATCAAATCTCAACCGTTCACATAGTCCCTCCCAGATCCAACGATTGAAATCTCATATTGCATTTTTTAGTTGCGTGATGATAACACTTCCATTTCCACGTGAAATGGGTGGTTTTAGAATCATCTCTCTCCTCCACGTGCCAGGTTCCTACTGGATCACATTCGATCCATCCCAAACTGCTTACCACCTCAAACGTATGCAATAAACAACTCGCAGTTTATACCCTTTGAAGCCTGAAAACTGCCCATTGCTTGACTTGACTGCTATTTATTGCAGGCCAATTTAACCCTAATTTGCCTAATAAACCCTGAAATCGCACCATTTTATCCCTTTTTTTGCACTCATCAACTGTATTTGTCCTCCCGGCTGAAGAAAACGAAGCATGTGTTTTGATTTAAGCCCAGAACCAGCAAAAAGCCACACATTTACTGTCAAGACCACTGGCAGCATCCATCTTGCTTCCAAAATCGCTCCAAATGGCCGAAATACCTCGAGCCACTATTATAAACCCTATGCATTTCTAAATTGTTATACATTTTCGCGCAATGCATTAAGCCTCCACTATTTGAGATGCGAAAGTAAAACTCTATTGCCAACAGAGTTGAACCTTCGCAGCCAGGACTCAACCCAAAGATTTATATTTCCTTGGATCCCATTTGCATCCCTGTAGACCTGGTTTTCAGTAATTATTGTTTTTATTTTTTTTGCAGGTGATCAAACAAAACTTGAATAAACAGTCTAATGCTAGTTAAGACTTGTTTACTCCAAGAATTCACAAGGAAATGATTTCGAATTGTTTTCCTAAAAACAAGAAAATTTCATACAGTAGCAGAGCGGAATGAAGAAATTTACATAAGTGGTCAGAATAGAGGATGAAAACATTTCCATCAGTAATTCTCGAGGACATATTTTACTCACTCTTACTGTAAAAGGTAAAAGTGAAAAGGTAACAGAGCAGTCAAGGTAAAACAATAAAAGTAAATAAAAAGGCAGTAATAGTTAAACAGAGATGAAAATACTTTCACCAAAAACAATGAAGTTTGTCCAAAGTGAAAGTAAAAACAATTAAAATAACAGTAAGGTTAAAATATGAAAACAGAACAAGAAGGGACATTTTTGTAGAAATTTCATGTTTAAGTCATAGTTTTTCAGAATCTATTGTGACCAATCCAAGATGAAATTTGAAAAACTGAAGGAGGTTTATGTTCCTAAGATGTCCAACTACAAAACCCTTTCTCACTTTTCTAATAGCTATTATGGTTTTGGAAATATTAAACAATATCTAAAAGCACTTTTTACAGAAAATTCATGTTTAGTCATCATGTTGCAGAGAAGATTGTGGCCAATAAGAAACACATCTTACAAAAATGAAGGAGGTTGTTGTTCCTAAGAGACCCATATACAAAACTCTATCTCACTTTCTTCACCGGTATTACATAATGAGAGATACATGCACATATTTACAACCTATTTTTCAGACTTTGCAAAGCTCTGTTTTTCACATCTTTTTGCAGAGCCTATTGTGACCAGCTGGAGCCGAATTTTAGGGAACTAAGAGAGGTTTATATCAAAAAAATATTTATCTACAATAACCGCTCTCACTTTTTACATATCTATTTTGGATTTAGAAATAAAAAATGTATCATTGGACCCCAAGTTTGCAGAATTTCTGGAGCGCCATGCACAAAGAAAGGAGACAGTTAGTGACTTGGATGCCTCATCACCAACTAAGAGTTGAGATAAAATTAGAATTATCTTCTTTATCACCATCAATCTATAAGTATAGTGCCAAATAGATTCATTAGTTTTGAGTGTCCTTTTATTGAGTTCTATTTATGTAAAATAGTTTGAGATATTTGTAAAACAATCTTGATACTTTTTCAAGATATTTCAGTTTAGAATTTGTATAAATACTTTACTCTTTGAAGTATTTTGGGTGGAATAAAATTTTTGGAGATTATTATAGTCATTTCTTGTTGGACTTGGAAGCTTTTGTGTGTCAAATTTCGAGTAGCAGGCTAGATCAAACCAATTGGCATCATACTTTAGGATTCATGTGATGAGCTATTTGGAGTGAAGTATTTCCTTACTTATAATTTTTATATTTATTTCTTACATGCATCCATCTATGTTTTTTTTCTAAATCTGAATGAATAACTAGGAGTATTACTACAGGATTTGTTAAGAGCACCCTGTTTTTAACTACTTATCATTTATATTTTTTCCTCTGGTTTCCAGTGTAGGGAACCCTTAATTGCTCCCTCTCTCGTTTTACCTCTTCCTACTACTTCCTTTTCCAGATCAAAGGATTCTTAATTTCCCTTTATCCCGATCATACCACCTCATAAAACAATTTCCAAGACCTTCAAGGGTTATCTGTCTTGCCCTGAAAACATTTGACCTTTTGGCCTTGATCCTAGTCATGTTTTCTTGATTTTGACTCCTTGGCCCAATGGACAAATAGATTTCCCACTATTCATACTTTCAAGTGATTTTTCCCACAAAATTTACTAAAACCAAACCAAAGCTGCACTTTCATAACTAGCCTAATATTTTACAAATTAAACAAAGTTAAAACTTAAAGAGAGAGCCCTCTCTAAACCCTAGGAAGGCTAGATCCTAGAGTTTGAAGTAGGTCTGTGGTTACCTCAGTGAGTTCTCTCTTGAACCTGGAGAAATTACTGAGTGATAACATAATGGTGACCATACTGGGGAAACTAACATTTTCTTCAGAAATATTTTACAAGTTCAGATCTGATCTATGATGGTGGACAGCGATTAGACACACAAAGGTTAAAATCATCCACCTGTCGACTCCAAATCAATTTCACAATCAAGACTCCACTGGAGGAATGAACTTGAAAGAAAAATATGGAAAGATTGGGCTTTTAACTTGGATTACAATCCAAGACATCATGTTCTTTCTCATTAAGAATTTTTTTCAATGTATATTGTATTTTAGAAAATATCTTAGATTAGTTTTCAATTATTTTCCTTTAAAGAATGTAAATACTAATTCTCTTAATCTCTTTGAGAAGCTTTCCTCTGAATCTAATGATGATCATTTTCCAATTAAGAAGCCTCAAATAATCAAGACTGATCTTACAATCCTTATACATATTCCTATACCATATAAAGTTCCAAATAGATATAAGCCCCTTATTTTACCTCTTATACTCCATGATTTCCCTGATAACTATTACAAATTTCTTCCTAGGATTGATGGAGAAAATAATAACATCACTACCCAAAAACATATTCAAGGTTTTGAGAATTATATGGATTTATTTGAGATTGATGGAGAGGATGTTAAAATTAGACTTTTTGCTCTTTCTTTGCAAAATAGAATAAAGGGTTGGTTCAAAAATCTACCTAATGCAAGCATCTCAAATTTCTAACAACTTTCCAAACTTTTTCTTGACAGATGGATAATTAAAGTCAATCTTTTTGTGATCATAGAAGAAGATAATCACTTAAAAATACATCCAAATGAAACAATACAAAATTTTTTTGACATATTTAATCAAGTTTATTATTAAATACCAGAAAATATTAGACCTCCTCATGATTCAACTCTCTTACATTATCCAAGTGCCTTTGATACAGAAATAGAATTTCAGTTAAGAGAAAGAGAGCCAGAAACACTTGTACAGATGCAGAACATTTCAGTTGATGTAGAAGTTAATTTGCAAATGAGACAAGAAAAATTGAAAGCAGAAGAAGAAGAGAAGAAAACTAGATGAAATCATACAAAAGATCACTATGAAAGATGAATTTTTTGTTCAAAATCACCATGAAGAAATAGAAGAGGTTGATAGCCATGAAAAAATTCCTACTAATTCCAATTATCATAGATCCGAAAATGGATTTATAGATCAATATGTGGAAGAGGAATCTACCGATTTAATGTGTATGTTGGATGACATTCCTTCTTTTGATGATTTGCCTAAATATGATCATTATGATGATAGTTATGTTCTCCAAACTCAAGCTAACTTTACAGAGCAATCAGAAGCTAGTTTGTGGGATGAGGAAACTCAGTTTCAACAGTTTGAAGAAAGTAATCAACTAAAACAAATCAGCTATGAGAGTGAGGAAGAAAAAGCACAAAATTTGGAAATAAGTGAAGGTTCTTTACCTCTTTGTTTTGCTTCATTTCATTTCATTAGAGACAACTTTCATGCCATCAATAATCAGCAGTCTTTAGGAATTGTGATTGACAACAAAGAAAATATTCAACCTCATGATCAGTTTTTAAATAAGAGAAAAAACAATTGTTATTCAAATCTAAAAATTCAAAGATTCCCACCCCCCCTCACCGAAGAAGAAATCAATTTTCTTCTAAACATGCAACCATCCTCAAAATATTTACATAATGAAGAAATTGTTTCTACTTATTCTAATGTTGATGTATGTACTAAATTTTTTATCCATGAAGAGACAGAAGAACAGGTTGATTCTCATGTTTTTCTACCTTCCCAAAAAGGCCCATTGCCTTATAGTACTCCTATTGAGCAAAATGATGACCTTAAAATATAATCCAACCAATCTAATCAAGATATATCAGGATTACTGGAAAATAAATCTGCTGATATAATGTGTATAATTGATGACATTCCTTCTTTTGAAGATTTTCCTAAGTATGATCAGTATGATGATAATTATGTTCGCCAAATTCAAGCTAATTTCACAGAGCAATCACTAGCTAGTTTGTGGGATGAGGAAGTTTAGTTTCAGAAGCTCAAATACAGTGATCAAACAATACACATCAAATATGGGAGTGAAGAAGAAAGTTCAAAAGTTTTGAAAGAAAGTTCTATACCATTATGCTATAGAGAATTTCATTTTTTAAAGGATGAACAACCCCTAGAAATCTATGAAGTTCCATTAAAACCCATATATAAATTGCAGCAACCTTTGAAAGTTTTTCATGATCAAATAGCTGATGTGATGAATGATAAATGAAATCAAAATCTTTCTCCATTAACTAACTATAAGCTTCAGTATCAAGATGATAAAGATTTCAACAGTCAAACATTACAAACAGTAGGAATCTCATCACAAGGCTTATCTGAAATTTTGCAGGGATATAAAGATGAAAATAACATTTCAATTTCATGGCATGGAGGCCATCCAGGACAGATGTACAGTTGTTTAGATTAGTTAAACACTAGTGTATATATCTTGGAATATCCTTTTGAAAAGTTTCTAGAGTCAACAAAGGAAATCAAGTATTTCCTTATTCTCTCATTTGTTGACAAGTTTCTAATAGGTTGTAGAATTACAGTTTTGACAATCAACAAGCACATGCAACAAAATACTTGAATGTATATAATGCTTGAATGGTTACACTGGCTATTTCATTTTACCTAACCAGCAGTTAGACAGCTGATTAGAGTAAATAGGTAGGATTTCAGCTTATTCAGTTTTCAGTTTTCAACTAGTTTGAAATAATTCATTAAGATTTGAAGCCAAGGAAAAGGCCCTAAGATATTGATGATTTAGTAGTTTGGTTTGAAGGTTGCAACACCTTTAGTCTTAGAGAAGATTTCAGTTTGCAGAAAAGGGTGTAAATTTCAGTTCAAGAGTTTCAGTCACAGAGATTTTATAACAAAGCAATTGCATGTTTGGGATTGGCTCAAAGGATCAGGCTACTAGTCGACGGTGTTCTTGACATCTCACAAGGAGATTCCATCCCCATGTTAATATTCTGTTAGGGTCCTATAAATATAGGATTCATAATTTTGAATTAACTCTGTTAAAATCTTGAAATATTGTACATACATTTTCTTTCTGCAAATGTATTCCCAAAATTAAAAAATGAAAAGAGGGTATGTCCTAAAAGAACAATCAAAGGACAAAAAGAAACAAAGATCAAAAAAAGAATATTAAATATGAACCCCATCAAAAATAGATCATGAAAGTGTTGCAAGTTTAAATTCCGCTACTTTAGTTCACTTTTGCAAATAAGATTGTGTGCAGCTTGTCCTAAATGCCACAATCCATGAGGGTCAAACTGCTTAATCTTGACTTCTCATGCTTTAAATTTCATGTTGTTAGATAGAGAATAAAGATCTGTCAAATTGTTTAAACTTGACAGATAAGTAGATAAGATAGAGAATAAATGAGGAGCTCAATAATTTAATCTGAGCCCTTGGATGAAATAAGGTTAGACTTAGATAGTTTTTATGATTTGAAGGAAAATGGATTTAGGGTTGCAAGTCCATATGCACCCATGAAAATGAAGTAAAAAATGTTAGAAATAAATATGGGTAGGTAGAAAGAAGTTGATAAACCATGTAATAAAGCATCATCGAAAAAAAATCACTAATTTCCCCTCCCCTACAATTATTTAGTATTCTAAACTATCAGTTAAAAAGGCTCAGAGCATTTCTATGACTTCTGTTGGGACTGAACCCAAGGCTCGATGACTGATTGGTTAAAAATATTGAATTCCTACACAAAACACATATTCATCATCATTCACCCTTCATCCATTAATCATAATCCATTTCCCTAAGTAAAAACCCATTTTTACTTAGTAAAAGTAAAACCCTAAATAACTAATTTCATTTCCATTCAAAATCACTCAAAAACCCATAAAATGCATTTTATCCTAAGTCTAAGTGTGAAAAATAAAAAAGGGACAACTATGCTTTATTTACACTTTACTTAGTGTTAAAACATGTATTTTATTCATTTACCTACATTACACCTTTTTTTCCATATTAATTTCTAACCTAGATATTAATTCCTTAAAAACTATACCCTCTCGTATAGTATTAAATCCTTTGTATTTTAATAACCCAAAAAACTCACTATTTAATGTTTTAACCAATGTTATTTTACCCCACGTGATGAAATAGAACCCACCCATATTCCCATTGGTTTTAAACGTATCTATATAAAAATACCCCGCCCCCTATGGTTATTAAACAAATGACAAGTGTTTAAAAACTATATAATAAGACTCGCACCAACGTTATTGATTGAAACATTTTTTAAATGTTTTAATTAAAAAACACGTATGTGACTTTACCCCTCCACATAACATATAACCCAAGGTTTTAACTTTATAAATTTATATTTATAAGGTTTAAACAAATCATCCCGCCGAATATCAAAACCTCGGACCCTCTCCAAATCTTGAGCATCTTCCAAATCAAATATCAATTGTTCGCATAGTCCCTCCCAGATCCAAAGATTGAAATATCATATCGCATTTTTTAGTTGTGTGATGATAACACTTCCATTTCCATGCGAAATGGGTGGTTTTAGAATCATCTCTCTCCTCCACGCGGTAGGTTCCTACTAGATCGCATTCGATCCATCCAAAACTGCTTACCACCTCAAACGTGCGCGATAAACCACTCACAATTTATACCCTTTGAAGCCCAAAAATTTCCCATTGCTTGACTTAACCGCCATTTATTGCAAGCCAATTTAACCCTAATTTTCCTAATAAACCCTGAAATCGCACCATTTTATCTCTTTTTCTGCACTCATCAACTGTATTTGTCCTCCCGGCTGAGAAAACGAAGCCTGTGTTTTGATTTAAGCCCAAAACAAGAAAAAAGCCACACATTTACTGTCAATACCACTGGAAGCATCTATCCTGCTTCCAAAAGCCCTCAAAATGCCCGAAAAACCCCGATCCACTGTTATAAACCCTGTGCAGCGCTAAATTGTTATACCTTTTCGCACAATGCATTAAGCCTCCATTGTTTGAGATGCAAAAGTAAAAATATTTTTCCAAAAGAGTTGAACCTTCACAGCCAGGACTCAACCCAAATATTTCTATTTCCTTGGATCCCATTTGCATCCCTACAAACCTGGTTTTCAGTAATTATTGTTTTTATTTTTTTTCTGGTGATCGAACAAAACTTGAATAAACAGTCTAATACTAGTTAAGACTTGTTTACTCCAAGAATTCACAAGGAAATGATTTCGAATTGTTTTCCTAAAAACAATAAAATTTCATACATTAGCAGAGCATAATGAAGAAATTTACATAAGTGGTCAAAACAGAGGATGAAAACATTTCCATCAGTAATTCTCCAGGACATATTTTACTCACTCTTACTGTAAAAGGTAAAAGTGAAAAGGTAACAGAGAAGTCAAGGTAAAACAGTAAAAGTAAATACAGAGGAAGTAATAGTTAAATAGAGATGAAAATACTTTCACCAACAACAATGAAGTTTATCCAAGGTGAAAGTAAAAACAGTTAAAAGAACAGTAAGGTTAAAATATGAAAACAAAACAAGAAGGGACATTTTTGTAGAAATTTCTTGTTTAAGTCATAGTTTTTTAGAAACTATTGTGACCAATCCAAGATGAAGTTTGCAAAACTTAAGGAGGTTTAAGTTCCTAATATGTCCAACTACAAAAACGTCTCTCACTTTTCTAACAGCTATTATGGGTTTGGAAATATTAAACAATATTTGAAAGCACGTTTTACATAAATTTCTAGTGTATTCATCATGTTGCAGAGAATATTGTGGCCAATAAGAAATACATATTACAAAACTAAAGGAGGTTTTTGTTCCTAAGAGACCCATCTACAAAAACATATCTGACGTTTTGCACAAGTATTATAGAATTAGAGATATCTGCACATATTTACAGCCTATTTTTAAGACTTTGCAAAGCTCTGTTTTTCACATCTTTTTGCAGAGCCTATTGTGACCATCGGGAGCAGAAGTTGAGGGAAATGGGAGAGGTTTATCGTAAAAACATATTTATCTACAATAACCTATTTCACTTTTTACATATCTATTTCGGATTGAGAAATAGAAAGGTATCATTGGACCCCAAGTTTGCAGAATTTCTGGAGCACCATGCACAAAGAAAGGAGACAGTTAGTAACTTGAATGCCTCATCATCAACTAAGAGTTGAGATCAAATTCGAATTCTCTTCTTTGTCACCATCAATCCATAAGTATAGTGCCAAATAGATTCATTAGTTTTGAGTTTCCTTTTATTGAGTTCTATTTGTGTAAAATAGTTTAAGATATTTGTAAAACAATCTTGATATTTTTTCAAGATATTTTAGTTTATAATTTGTATAAATACTTCACTCTTTGAAGTATTTTAGGTGGAATAAAATTGCTGGAGATTATTATAGTCATTTCTTGTTGGACTTGGAAGCTTTTGTGTGTCAAATTTCGAGTAGCAGGCTGGATCAAACCAATTGGAATCATACTTCAAGATTCCTGTGATGAGCTATTTGAAGTGAAGTATTTCCTTACTTATCATTGTTATCTTTCTTTGTTACATGCATCCATCTATGTTTTTTTTCTAAATCTAAATGAATAACTAGGATTATTACTACAATATTTGTTAAGAGCACCCTGTTTTTAACTATTTATCATTTATATGTTTTCCTCTGATTTCCAGTGTAGGAAACCCTTAATTACTCCCTCTCTCATTTGACCTCTTCCTACTACCTTTTCCGGATCAAAGGATTCTTAATTTCCCTTTATCCCAATCATACCACCTCATAAAAAAACTTTCCAAGATCTTCAAGGGTTATCTATCTTGCCCTGAAAACATTTGACCTTTTAGCCTTGATCCCAGTCCTGTTTGCTTGAGTTTTACTCCTTAGCCCAATGGATAAATAGATTTCCCACTATTCATCCTTTCAAGTGATTTTTCCCACCAAATTTACCAAAACCAAACCAAAGCTGCACTTTCATAACTAGCCTAATATTTTACAAATTAAAAAAAGTTAAAACTTAAAGAGAGAGCCCTCTCTAAACCCTACGAAGGCTAGATCCTAGAGTTTGAAGTAGTTTTGTAGTTACTTTGGTGAGTTCTCTCTTGAGCCTGGAGAAATTACTGAGTGATAACATAGTGGAGAAGTTTTCATAACAAAAGAAATCTTTCAGGAAGAGGATGACAACAACTTAGTCCCTTAAACAAGTAGTATCCCTTGCTCAAAAAGTGAAGAATTAGTAACATGGTTCTCCTAAAGCAAGTGGTAGCACAAGAGGACCTGCAAGAAAGAATTTTAGAGGCAGAGGGGTAAACACCATCAAGGAGAAAGACCTTATCTTTGCTACATTCATTGCAGAAAAGATGGACATGATGCACCGACATGAACAATCCCTTGGAGAGAACCAAAGACAAAAGAAACTAGAAAGAAGACAAAGGTAAAACATTAGATCTAGCTAAAGGTAAAACACATGAATTTTCCCATTATATTGTTTCTTATTGTAATATTAGAGTAAATAAAGATTTTTTTCGCACTTCATTTGCTTCTTGGAGAGATGCATGGTTGCTTGATATAGGTGCAACATGCCACATTGATCTGTTGAAAAATGTAGCTAGGTTCGGTCTTCATAAGGACATGTGTAATTGTGATTTTATGTAATTGATGTAAAGAAGAAAATAAAATTATTTTTTGTAACACTTGAACCATGGAATTAATGATCAAGAAATTTTATTTTATAGTGAAGCCTCCCATTGTGAGTCCTTATGTTTGATCATCAAGTCATAAAGTCTAGTGAAGTCACTGTCAATGATTGAACACCCATATGGGCTTGTAATTCATGTACAAGAAAATTTGTTAACCCTCCAAGACCATGTCACAAGCTCACTTTCATGTCGGCCTAAAGGTATTTCTAGAAGGGCATGTTGGCCTTGTCACTAGGAGAAGTCGGCTTATTTTGGATGGGAATACTATTATAAATAAAGCAGCTCGGTCTCACTTAAGGAAAAAATTTAGTGAAGGATCAGAATTATAAGAGAAGGTTTGAAAAATCTAGAAGGAGGAGCCACACATCAAGCGAAGAAAAATAATTCTAAAATCCGAAGTATATTAACATATTTTTGGCTAAAAATCCTCCACACGTGTGAAGAATCTTTGTCTGAATTACAGAGAGAGATGAGGCATCACAGTGATACTTGAAGGTTGAATCAAGGAAGAAGCCAAGGTGAATCTCATTTTGAGTGTGATAGGAAAAATATGAACTTAGAGCGAAGAAAAATCAAGGCTAAAGGTTAGTCAACCAAAGGTGATAGGGTTTCTGAAGTAGGCCGAAAATTTACAGATCTGATCCAAGGGACTAAAATTTGAAGTGTTGGGAAAAATACTGAGAGGGGAATGGATCAGTATTATCAATAATCACAATATTTATTTTCACTTTACTAATTTCTATACGCGACTCTAATTAGTCCAACCAGCGTATGCACACAAAGGAAACATGTGTATACCCAAATAAATTTAATGTTCAAATAAATCTTCAGAAACTTTACTTAACCCAGATCATCAGTTATGCATCAGACATTTAAGCAGTAGATATTTGCAGTTTTAACATAATAAATCATCACACAAAATACATCACACATGAACATTAATATTTAAGGTGGAAACCCAAGTCAGGAGAAAACCACCTCTATTGTCATATTTGTCTTCAATATTTATTATATAGAAAACTACTTACAATGTTGTATTGATGCGGACTCATACCAATACACAGGCACACACCTACATAAGGCTACAACCTTCTCTCATTTTTCAGCCGCTACTGGAAGGCAACTCCAAGCCCCTGATCTCGTTTACCAACCACTACTGGAAGTGAGCTTCAACCCCATGAAATAATCACCAGCTTCTATTGACTAGATGCTTTGACTTCCATATTGAAGGCTTCAACCCTCAGCACCACTGCAGACCATGTTTCATAAATTTTCACACTGGATCCAACAGCTTCCACACAACACCATTTGTAGAACAATGTTAATAACCGTGAACCAATCTTCAAACAGAATAGTGAGATCATTGTAACCATATCACATCATTAAACCCAGACTTATGTATTAACACGCAGAATCAACTTCAACCCTAATCATTCATAAAACAAACTGCATACGCTACTTTACTTACGATAACCTGCATGTATACGCACTTTTTTGTGGAGCAACCTGCATATAGATTTACAGAACTCTTATTCAGTCAACAGCATCCATCATTCTCAATCAACCTGTTATTGATCATATTTATACATAATCAATTAGCAGTATAAACAGTATTCAAACAATCCAGATCTACATGAAGACTTCATTGATAGACATCAAAAACACAGCAAACATGATCAGACATTTTCTTCAACAATCACTACAAGAAAAAAGGACATTGGTGAGGGTCGAAAAATGTCACCATAAGCTCATTGGTGATGGTCAAAAGAGTCTCCGTCACCAAAAATTGAACGTCACCAAAGGTGGCGTCGCCAAAAGTATAAGTGTTGTGGTGACATTCAAAGTCTGTCACTAATAATGATTTATAATGACGAATAGTGACCGTCACCATTTTATGTGAGCAATGGTGACAGACATTAGCCTCCATCACCAAAAAGTTGAATGTCACCAAAGGTGGCGTCGCCAAAAATAAAGTGTTGCAGTGACATTCAAGGTTCGTCACGAATAATGAATATAATGACGGATAGTGACCGTCACCATTGCATATGAATAATAATGATTTATTGTGATGGATCTCTTATGACCGTCACTATTGATGCATATATATGGCGACGTTCATTGACCGTCACCATTTTATATGACCAACAGTAATTTATGGTGATAGACCTTTCATGATTGTCACTATTGATGCATATATATATGTGTGTGTGTGTGTGTGTGTGTGTGTGTGTGTGTGTGTGTGATGGCAGTCATTGATCGTCACCATTTCATATTTTGGTGAGGGTAGAAAAATGTCACTATAAGCTCATTGGTGATGGTCAAAAGAGCCTCTGTCACCAAAAATTGATCATCACCATTCTATATGAATATTAAGGCACGATGGAATCAAACCACCAACCTCCTGCTTGTAAAGCAGGTGCTCTTCCATTGAGCTAGTGTGCTTTAAAAGATTAATATTTAAAATATTATACCTTGAAACTCTATAAATTTTAAATTCTATCACTTTCAATCAATTATAAAACTTTGTAAACTCTTGGCAAATATTTTACTAAAGAAGCAAAATACCATTAAAGGTGCAAGTCCCTACATAATGGTTATGGAAGTTATGAAAAGTAGGTGGAGAGAAAATTAGTTATGTATAAGATACGTTATGTTAAGTTGAATACTCAATTAGAAGTGAAACTTTGAAGACATTTATAGCCTATAAATGACTATAATTATCAAACCTAAAATATGCAACTACACCAAAGATTGATTCTCACCTTGTGAATCATGTAAATATGCTGTGACAGCATAAAAATCTTCCTCTAAAACACTGATTTGCATGCCAAAAAGTAAAAAACAGTGAGTAAATATGATACAATTATGAATAATGAGCTACACGCTTGAATTCAACTAGTTATGGAGTGTAGAAAACTAATTGGGAGTGTTTCTCGTTATTAATTTAATTTAAGATGTCAAAATACAACAATCAATAACAATGATTTTGAAATGTAAAAACTAAACAAATGTTAGAATTGTAAGCACAAAGTTTGGCTAATATTCGTTACAACAACAAAATATCCAAGGGACTTTCAGACACTTCCAAATCCACACCAAGCATGAATATCAAAAGAGGCAATTGCATTGATACAGGGAAAGCACTCTTTACGTCTCAATGATAACTATGTCCTCCCACAAGTACTTCAACTAGAAAAAGGATGTGAAGAGAAGAACTTCAAAGCAAAAAGAACTACATAATACAAAAAGACACTTCGAGAGTTTTGAACCCAGGTATCCATGTAAATACAAAGCCCAATCACCTCGTTACTTGCCTCTAGACCACACTCAATGGGCTCAAATATTTTAGTTTTAAATGGAATCATCTTAAATTTCATTTGATTCTTTGCCTTAACATTGGTGAATATTACCAGTAAACAGTGAAGTTTAAATAAGACAAATATTATATGCTAAAACAACCAACGACATACAAAATGGCACTAATCTTATGACTCACTCTCTGACCAAACATAATTGTGCATGTTGTCTCTCCTTGATGTCGTGGTTTGGTTCAACCATTATAACTAAGTCCTTGCAAAACATGTTCATCATGGGGAAAGATTTAGCACCAATAAATAGGCTTATTATTATGTTGACCTCAAAGTCTAAAAGGAGATGGAACTCCATATCCAGAGTATTCAATTGGTGATTCCTACACTTTAATGTGAAGAATTTTTTATTTTTTTGTTTAATTTATACATTACATAATTATACTTTGAAAAGACACATTAACAAGTTTTCGCATATATGACCATCACCATAATCTCATTGGTGATGGAGGAGCCACCAATGAGCTTATGGTGACTCCTACCATAAGAGTTCTCAAATTTGTTTATAGATGTCTAATTTGTTTGAGTTTGGGCCAAACCTTGTCAAATCTTGCTAAGTTCGATCAAGATGCAACGAGCTTAATTATGTTTGCCTAAGCTAGTCAACAAGCTTGACCTGGGATTTTGAAAAGGAAGTTTGATAGAAATGACTTCTCTGGCATATTTTGACAAATTTTCCCTTTCTGTATGTCTCGAAGAGAGAATTTGAACTAGCCTCCTCTTACCACAATGTGGCTAGATAAGCAAGACAAATCATAACCAATGGTATCCACTAAGAGTTGCGATTGAGGGGCATTCAATCTGCCAAAAGATGCTCAAAACTTGCATCTGACTTCAGCAATTGTTTTTTGTGTTGTTGCATCCATAAGCACAAACACAATTTTTTCATCAAAGAGTCTTGAACACTAATATGGCCAATTTTAGCACCTCACTTTTACCAACTAGGCAAACCACTATTTCGGAATTTATTTTAATTATAGATTTTTATGCCAATTTTCTATGGGGTAAATCCAAATCAGTCTTTTTTCTTAGACTTTGCCCAATGTTTCCTAGGTCCATGTCTTGTGACTGTGCTCTCCAGTAGGATATAAAATTTTGAAAACTAATCTCTTTGAATCGAAAACTTGTACCATGATATAAATAGGCAACTCATGTCTTCCAATTCAGAGGTTACTCTAATTGAAGATCCCTCTCCACATTTTGGCCCAAATATGAAGTTATACATGTTAACGAGGATTGGTCATAGAGTTTACAATATTTGAGCAGCCTTTTAAAGTGTGGTCCCAATTTGAATTCATAAGGAAGATATTTTAGTTCATTTAACACTGGAAGCTAACAATTTTGGCATGTCAATCAAGCAATGCTAAATCAACTTTTAAAATTTGGCATATGTTCTAGAAAGTAGTAGATTTTGTAAATACTAAATGCTAAATATCAAGTATTGTGGGTTAATGAGCAAAACAAAGATACAGGAAAGAAAAAAAAGGAAATAATATCAGCGATGATCCCGTTTAACAAAGTCGGCGTTCACACAGGGTAAGTGGTTATTCAAAATAAACAGGAAGCAAGCAAGCGGCATAGCCTTGGAAATATGGTAGAAGAAGATATGGCCCAGTCCAAACCCCCTGCATATCCTCAAAACCTATATTTCTCCACCATTCTCATAAGCTTCAAAGGTTTATTCTAGCGTAAGGAGCCACATGGCACCTAGGGTATTGACTACCCACCGGTTGACAGTTTGATTCCCAAACGAAATACACACTCGCCGCCACTGAATTTTGGAGGGTTTCGTTGACAAATTATCATGCAGACACCCTATCAAAGGCTACAAGTCTACTCACTACTCCGGTAGGTGATATCAGTTTCTTTTGTCCCAATATTAGGATGGAGCACAAGTTGCGTTATACCAATGGCTACCATGCTACCATCTGACTAAAAATAATTGTTCATATTTAAAAATATTTAACCTAGATTCTACATGGAATTATCAAGTACCACAAGATGATGATGATGATACAGATAATTACACTAGCAATAGTCCAGTTGACATTAATGGAATTAAAGGTTGTGACACAGTGCTTGCACAAATAAATGGTGGTTGGGTTAAGAGGCCATCAGATTTACCATCAGATATGGCTTTAAAAAGAAAATTGTACCATGTTGAACCAGAGGCTGGTTATAACTCATCTGCACGAAAAGATGCAAATAGAAATGATGAAGATGATGATGACTTTGAGAAGCACATATCAGAGGAATATTATCGAACATGCTTGGGGAACATGCACTAAAGTTCAAGAAATCCAATAAGTTGAAAGTTGTTGTTGCCTGCATAGGTTCCTCCACGGCAAAGCATACTTCAAATGGGAAGAGTTTGAAATTAAGTCATGGTTCTCAAATGGTTCTAAACGATGAGAGGAATCCACATGGATTAGACATTCCTACTTTGTCAGGTCCTCACATAGATGATGTGGTAAAAAATCTGGGGAATTACAACCATCTTAACGTTGCTCCTGAACATGGTCCTCATGCATCAACATATGGTTTATTGGAGATAGAAGAGGGAGTTGTTTTTAAAATTCCACCAGTTTATGACAAATTAGCACCATAACTTGCCAAACTTTATAGATGTTCAAATAGAGGAGATTTTTTTGAAGGGTAGGCTAGATTTGAGATATTTGTCTTCCATGATGGCTGCTAATAAAAGCATTAGACATCATAACTGTGATGGAATGGGAGAACCTTCGACTAAGTATGAGACTCTTCAGGGCGGGTTGAAAGCGCTATCATAATCATGTGACTCAAGCCAAAATTTATGTCTGCAAGTATTTGATTCTGATTTGGAAGCATTGCCAGCATGGCAAGAATCATTAGACATTCAAAGGATTATTACGTTTGAAACAGGGAAATTACAAGTTTGTTATGTGAAGGTCTTGGAGAAAGGGGGTAGCTATGAGATTATTAAACGCAAACTACCCAAGAAGCATCCCATACAAACATATCTATTTATGGTTGAAAGGGAGGATGCCGAGAAAATTACAAAGAACTGGGTCAATATCGTCAAAAGGAACTTGCCAAAACACCATAAAAATTTCTCATTATATCACAGAAAAAAATCAAATGATGCTAAAAAATTTGCAGAATATTGCCAAAAGGAGGTTAAGGCTAGATCTGCATGGTCCTTAAAGTTGATGAAGGTTGCATCAATGCGCACCAGAAAATTAGCTCAAGATATACTGTTATTCTGGGAAATAGCAGACAAAGAACAGGTTGAAATCTAGGAAAAAGGAAGAGAGGGATGCAACGGAAGCTTTGAAGTGTGAGGAAGATCTTAGAGAAGCTAAAAGGTAACAACAAAGGCTAAACTTTTTACTTTCACAGGAAATTTTTTACAGCCATTTCATGCAGAATAAAACAACTTCTCAACCTACAGAACATTTAATGCTAGTTGTTGGAGCCTCTACTACCGAAGTAGATGTGGGTCAAAACATAGATGATGTGAAACCAATGGAGGAAGAAGATCCAAAAGAAACCACATTTAAAGAAGAAGCCATTAGAGTTGCAAAGAATGCAGTCTTTGAACAGAGAAAGTGCATTTGATGACAAGTGTTTAAAATTTCGTGGAGCTGATAACCTGACACTAGAAGGTGTGGCTGAAGGTTCTAGCAACATGGATTTTCTCAACCCTTCCTCAATGCCTCTTACCTCATCATTGCAAACACCAAAAAATTTCACTGGTATTCTGAAATAGTACCACCTCAAGGGTCTTAAATGGTTTGTAAATTGCTATGAACATGGACTGAATGGCATCCTAGCTGATGAAATGCGTTTAGGAAAGACCATTCAAGCAATGGCATTCTTAACTCATTTAGTTGAGGAAAAGAACATATGGAGACCATTTCTTGTGGTTGCATCTGACTGATGAAATTGGAAGGTTCTGTACTGATTTGACATCTCTCCCTTACTGGGGTAATGAATGGATTGTACTTCAAAAAAATATAAATCCTAAACGACTTTATTGAAGGGAAGCAAGTTTTCATATACTTGTCACAAGTTACCAGCTCCTTGTAAGTTGTAACTCATGAGAAGTGCTTAAGGCGAGTTAAATGGAAATATATGGTTTTGGATGAAGCTGAACTGATTAAGAGTCCAAATAGTAAACCGTGGAAAATTCTCTTGGGTTTCAACTATCGAAATCACCTTTTGCTTACTGAAATGCTCATTCAAAATAACATGGAAGAACTTTGCGCACTGCTTTATTTATCATGCGAACATTGTTTGATAGCCATGAGAAATTCAATGAATGGTTCTCCAAAGGCATAGAAAACCATGCGGAGCATGGAGGCACTTTGAATGAACGCCAACTTAATCAACTACATGTTGTCCTAAAGCCTTTTATGTTGCGTCAAGTAAAGAAAGATGTGATCACCGAAATGACCAATAAAAAGGAAGTAACTATGAACTGTACATTGAGCTCTTTCCAGCAAGCCTTTTATCAGGCTGTCAAGAACAATATTTTTGTAGCCGAATTACTTGATAGTGCCTGAGGTCATATAAACTACAAAAAAGGTTGAAAACATCATGAACATTTTTATCCAATTGTGGAAGGTATGCAATCATCCAGGGTTATTTGAAAGGAATCAAGGGCACATGTTTATGAACTTCGGGCAAATATAGAATTCTCTTTTACCACCACCTTTTGGTGAACTGGAAGATATACGCTCTGCTGGAAGTCAAAATCTCATCTCACACAAGATTCCCAAGCTAGTCTACAGAGAGGGTATTCAGAGTCTACCAATGTTCTGCTCTAGATCAGTTCATGGTTTTTGGCAAATATGTTTGAACAACTTTTTTAATGTCTATTTGCCTAAAAATAATAAATATTCATTCATCAATTTTTCCATGGCAAGCAAAAGGGGAATCTGCTTTTCCTGCTAAAAGTGGGACATTAGGCTTTTCTCGGATGATTGACCTCTTGCCAGCTGAGGTTTCTTTTCTTGCTACAGGTTCAATTGTGGAGCAGTTGCTTTTTTCTTTTGTGAAATGGGATCGTCAATTTTTAGGCGAAATTATTGAAGGCTTCCTGGAAAGTGAGAAGGATATCTTGCAGTATGATCAGATTGAAGAAGACAAAGTGAGAGCTTTCAGTAGATCTCTGATGCTGCCAGCACGTGCAGAGTCAATATTTTGGAGAAGAAATTGTACTACTGGTCCTCTAAATGTACAATATGAAGGATTAGTCATCTCCCATCAAAACCGTTTTCTTAATAATACTGGACTATTAAAATTTGTTTATTCATTCATTATGCTAATTAGAGCTCCCCCGATTGATGTCATCTGCTCAGAAAAGGGTTTTGCATATTAGAATTCAGAACTTCATCATCCATTGATGAAAAAGCTTCTTGTTGGTTTTTCTCGTACATCCAAGTTCAATGGTCCTACAAAACCTCGGGATCCTTATTATTTGATTAAATAAATAGACTTAGATTTACTCTCTGACCTACAAAACCTCGGGATCCTTATTATTTGATTAAATAAATAGACTCAGATTTACTCTCTGAACAGCCAGTCTTCAGCTTACAAATACAATATTCGGATCTTCACCTCTTTTGTAAAGCTTTGATCTTGCAAAAATGCTTACAGATTCTAGGAAGCTACAGACATTAGATGCCTTGCTAAAACACGTCCGTGCTAAAAACCATTGAATTCTCATGTTTTCTCAATATTCTTGCGGACTACATGAATTACAGGAAGTACAAATATCTTCATTTGGATGGATCTTCAACCATAATGGATCGTCGTGACATGGTCAGGGACTTCCAAAACAAGCAAGATATATTTGTCTTTTTGTTTAGCGCAAGATCTGAGTACCTGGGAATCAATCTCATAGCTGTTGATACTGTTATATTTTATGAAACTGATTGGAATCCAACTTTGGACTTATAGGCCATGGACAAGGCACATTATCTTGGACAAAAGAAGGAGGTCATAGTGTACAAAGTGATTTGCAAGGAGACAATCAAAGAGAAAATTTTGCACAGAGCTAGTAAAAAAATATTGTTCAGCAGCTTGTTGTGACGGGGGGTCATGGACAAGATGATTTACTGCATGTTGAAGACGTTGTTTCCTTATTTTTAGATGATTCTCAACTGGAGCAGAAGATAAAGGAGCAAGGACCTATGCAGGGTAAGGATAGGTAGAGAAAGAGAAAGGGCATGTCCAGTGCAACAAAAGCTATTCGGATCAATGCTGAAGGTGATTCTTATTTAGGGGATTCTGCAGTAGCACAAGAGAATGACATTGAATTATATACAAGAAAGGCAGGAACTAGAAAGAGAAAATTTAATTTGGAGAGGAAGCCATATTCAAAACCTAAAAATGCATAGAAAACTATGAACGATTCAGAGGTACCTCTAGAATAAATTGATCCTAAACATTTGAGAACAGATGGTGATTCTGAACAGAAAGGTTGACCTGGGAAGAGAATGAATAAGAGTGCAAATGACGTCTCACAACCAGGCAGACCTATTGAGAAAGTTAGAGAGGCTGCAGAATCCCCTTCTTTTGTTAATACAGGTAATATTGATGCCAATGCAGACATTGAAGAAGAAAATTCTTCTCACAGTTGGTCTTCTCCAAGATAGAAGCCCATTTGTTGGATGGCTTTTGTTGTGATTTTTTCATCAGGAATGGATGGCCTTCTTTGTGATTTCTACAAGGCCATGTTGGACACAATACAAGTTGATTTCTATTGTTTGACAGTTGAACAGTTCTCTTCTAAATGCTATCTAAGTCTCTCAATCAAGGTCTTAATAAACTCATTACCAAGAATGTAGCTACGGGCACGGTGCACCATTGTACAATGGAGGTTGGAGGCTCATTAATTTCCTCGGTGTTTCATACAAGATCATTGCTAAAGATATTTGTTTTTCTATTAGTCATGATCTTGTTTAGGCGGGAAAATTTGAAAATTCAAATTTTGGATTTTCCTTCAAATATCTAGGACTAATCATCATGACAAATTGTATATAAGGGCATCCTCCTTCCCCATTATAGATCATCAAAAATGGCTCTCAAGAATTTGAGGCATCTGAATGTAGATGGAGGACAAAGGAGTGATTTAGTTTGGGTTTTCTCTTCTGTCACGGGCCCGTAAATCTCATGAGAGACAGCCGCAGTACCTAAAGGGTTATTTAGGGCATCATTGAGGTTTGTCGTATCTTCTTCAGGAGGCCAAATGGAAGCTGAAGGCAGTCACTGTAATTTAGGACTGTCGCGGGCATATATTAATTGTTATATGAAGGCCGAGCTTCATAAGGGAGAGCCGCAGATCTATTGTTAGGGCTTGTGTTAGCTCAGTGTAATAGTATTAGATTACAGACCTTGCTTTAAGGCTGGCCACATTTGATTGACGTGTTTTCGATCAAGTGGAAGAGGACTAGAAAAACTCCTTGCATGTCAAGCTCAGTCGCAGTTACGAGGAGGGTTTTGATGTAGTTAAAAATGACTTGTAAGAAGCCCTAGACAGTGTAACTCTCTTCAGTATCATGTATGCAGTTCATGCCAGATTGTTGTTCTAGATGGATCATTCATTTGTTCAAGGGTTGTGATGCTTGCAAGTCATTATTGACTTTGATCCATTGTACTCTTTTTCTCTCTCTCTCTCTCTCTATTGAATACTTTGATATAAGATAATAAGAATAATTGATAAAGAGTCTTCCCCTTCTTGGGGTTTTTCCCCGGCTGGTGCCATATCCATGTGTCCTTGGCTTGTCTTCTGCATTTAACATTTATGTTCTTTCTTCAGTTACTATCAGTATGATTAATGTGATTGCTAATTGGAATAAGATGGACTAATAAATGGGCTCATATGGAACTCTGAAGTAACTGTCCTAAGAAAAGAACATGTTAATCAAATTTAACATGGTTTCAAAGCTCCAGGTGAGGACAAGCCGAAGCACGAGGGGAAGAGAAATCAATCACAAAATGAAGTTTGAAGATAAATCTCCATGGTCTCCTTCCATCTCCAAGTCTGGGAATATTCATTGGCTCTCTTCTCTGAAGCAAGAGCCTAAGAGCTTTGCTTGATGAGAATTTTCCTTGGAGACAGAGCTTTTGTTTTGAAACAAACAGCTAGGAGGCTTGAGGGCATTTTAGGACAAATTTGGCTCAGATCTCTTACAAGTCTCTGGCATCTATCGCAGAGGAAAGTAAGAATGTTTTACATACTCGATAATTTTGAATTTGGTTAAAAAGGGCTCAGCTGGTTATTCTTTTTCTAGACAAGACTTTTCAGGTTAGACCAACAAAGGAGATAAGTCTATTAATCTGGATATAAACTCAACCTTTCATTTTTTTTAATCTTCTGTACCAACAGAAAGTGTAGTGGGTTATGGCACAAACTCAAAGCTTTGTAGGGCATTAAAATTCTGAACTTTAAATGACACTTTTTTTCCGGACTGCGTGTTTTGAGACTCATTCTTCTGAAGTTTTCTTTTGGATCTCTACAAGGGATGACCTATTCTGATTAAGGTATCCTTGATATCTTGACATTAAGGATCTGTCACAACTTGCAGTAAAATCAACATTCTGAATCTGACCTCCATCCATAATCAAGTTCCAAGTCTCTAAAACTCATTCACGGCAAGGCAAGGATCAGGCTCTTGGATCCCTAAGTTCTATTATTGAAGCAGACATCTGAACTCAAGCAAGATAGATTATGTCTAGTGCATATATATATTAGCGTCTACATCTCTCAGCATACTCCATTAGGCTGACCTATATTGGCATCATCAGTCAGCATCAACAGAAGTAGTGATGTCTATTTGGCATCCTTGCTATCCTGAGGCAATTATGGAATTCTGGCTAGTTTTTTTATCAAGTTAGGATCAATATCAATAATGACCATGAAATCGAAGCATGTAACAATTACTGTGACAACAAGGCACCTGTGTATTGGGATTTGATCTAGAAACTTATGAAGTACATCATAAGATCATTGCAGATCAAAAATATGATGTGTACAATATTTACCTTTGTCAATCATCATCCTACTCTAAATTGACTTTAGGTCAGCACTCCTATGACACACTACTGTATATATCCCTGACTCACTTGTTGTAGTATGGTTGGATTTGTACATGGTTCAGATCAGTATGAATGGCATCGTTTATTTGCCTTCAGTCCTGCATCTCTAGTTGTATGATATGTTCCACATAACCTCAATGCACAGTATGTACGGAAGACATTGTTTATACAGTTGGCATGCTTGGTTGCTATGAACTGATTGGTATGTCCCTGTGCTCAGATTGGCAGTTTCCAGTTGGTATGGTCCTATGGCCCGATTGGTAGTGCTTGGTTTCTATGGCCCTATGGCCCAATTAGTATGGCATGCATGGCTCAGTGATATGGCACGACAACATGGCCTAGGGGTGTATGGCGCACATCGCCCAGTATGGCACAGTGGTATAAGGTTCACAAAACAGTAGTAATATAGAAGAAAATTATTGGTATTGGCTTATTGGTATGGCACCATCTTAAGTACATATGTAGGATCATTTGGCATTGGACCTTCAGTGGAGACCCTCTCAGAAGCTTGTCATGAAGTCTACTTAATACCTTGTCAGGGTTTTCTATCCCCAAGCAAAGCAATTCGGGTTCAACTCAGAAGATATCTCATTGGCTAAAGGAGATAGTGTTAATCCAATGACCTTGTAAATTATATTCAACATGACTGAAGGAATTCAAATTTCTGGTATTTTCTTATTGAAAGAACTGTGTTGTGTTCAACATGAATGAGTTGGAACAACTTCATACTTTGAAAAATTGCAGTACTAATCTCCAAACGTTCCTATAGGAAAAGCCCCTGAATTTATTATGTCAAGACTCCCTAAATTAAGACTGCAATATTAAAGGCAAGTTCATTGTTATGAACCTGATACATGAAGGTCGTTTTTGTTTCTAGGATAGGCAGATTGATCATTCAACTCATCATTCCATCAGAAGAAACACTTTAGGTCGCACTCTTGAAAGAAATATGAAATTGATCTTATTATCTCCTGTCATCCAAAGGAGTGAAAAGGAGAAGAAGTGCATGGCACTCCAGAACTATTCTTTGTACCAACCTCCTATCAGCATATATACTTTGAAGAAAGGAGGAGATTCAAATTCTGAAATATTCATGAAGAATAGTCTTATAGACAAGAATGCCTGAATAAGGTAGACTCTTCCTTATCATGGATTGAATAATCTAATACACTGGTAATAGTCATCTAGCTATGAAGGTTCATCAGCTGCGTCAAAGAAGATATTTTTAATGATCTTATGGGAAGCCCATGATTGAAGCAGAGCTTCAGAAGAAACTATATCTCTGGATTAATATCAGACTGAAGATAGTTTGATAATTATGTTTTTCCCTTCTCGATATTCAGAGGGAGCCATGAAATTGATATTACTTGATGAATACAATTCACGAATATATTCTTATTCTGATAAAGCACTACAGAGAGCTGCTGGTCAGACTGTATGGTAAATAGAAGAGAATGCATTGTTGTATCTCTTGAGGAATGAAGTTAGTCACTTTGAAAAGGAATGAAGCAGCCAACATGGCCATAATCTCCACAACAACCATTCATGCCCCCATTGTTGAATAAGATGCAGAGAATCCTACAATATATACTACTTTATGTAGTACGACAAAGGACTTTACTATGGAAGAACTCTACATGTTTGATCACATTAATAACTTATCCACTAATTGGGTGGATCTTATGGAAAGCAGGCTACCAGGTGAACTCTTTTCCCTCCAGAAAGACAAGCTTAGGCTTGTGAACTCCCTTTGTAAGAGGGAGTAAGAAAAAATAAATATTTTCTTCATTTTGAGATGCAAGAAACAGAGAATTGCATTGTTCTGCTAAGATCTCTAGAAAGCTGTGTACTCTTCTATATGCTTCTGAGTGGAGAAATAAGGCTTCCAATGTCAATTTAGTCAGCAATATCATCACCTAGATATAGTCTTGTTTGTCAGAAAACAGCCTGGCACTAATCCCTATATGAAGGGATTCTTGACTGAAGACTCTGCTCTGGGAGCTCTTAGAAGGCTTGGGGTACTTATTGAGCTATGAGCAACCATACGGTGAGTGGTTGATCGTCCCCTACGATTGTGGTCACATGTGTGTAGGGTGAATGGTTCACCTTCCCCTACGGGTGATGAGATATGCATAGGATGAGTGGTTCACCTTCTCCTGCAGATACCCCAGTGAGAGATGCATATAGGCATCTATTGACATGTCAGTGGGATGTGCTTCGTCCTTTCCCCACGTGTAGGATCCTTCCTACTATTTTTGGTTTGCATGCGTGTAGGAGTTGGTTCATCCTTTCCCTACACTCAGTGTTTTTGCATGTGTGTAGGAGGTGGTTCATCCTTTCCCTACTGTCAGTGTTTTTGCATGCATGTAGGAGGTGGTTCATCCTTTCCCTACATGTGATTTGTATGTGTGTTTGTAGGTGTGGTTTCTCCTTTCCCTACGTGTGATTATGAGCAGGAGGTGATATATTCTTTCCCTATTGGTGTTTCTGTATCATCCTACCCATGTAGTCTGGGCCACATGGGAAGTACCTCTCATCTGGCCAATGAGTTGGGAAAAGTGGTTAGGGACCATAGCACTATCGATGGACGCATCATGTACTATCGTACTCCCTATGTCTAGGATGTGTGTGTTCTTCAACATGATCACTTGGAATCAAGTCTGATTGGAAGTTCACTCTTTCGTTTTATGGACTAACTTTTGTCAATAGAGAGTGGCAAGGTCTTGTGACTCACTCTCGATCAATTATTTTTCATTATTCATATCAATGTTTAGCATAGCAGAGCAGAGATGAGATACAAATATGGTTCATGACGACATGATGGCATGATGATCTATGGCAGCAAATCGATTGGAAGGTGGAATTCTCCCTACTTGAGAGGGAGTGTTAAATTTTGCAACTAGGGCCAAATTCCACTTTGGTTTGCTCAGTTGATGGAGATAACAATCCCATTGAATTCCTCTTTTTGAGAGGACCAAAATCGATCTAAAGATCGTCAAAATTTTCCTGATAAAAATATTTTCTTTTCTATTGGGCATGATCTTGTTTAGACGGGAAAATTTGAAAATTCAAATTTTGAATTTGGCAGGAAATTTTGAAAATTCAAATTTTGGATTTGCCTCCAAATATTTAGGACTAATCATCATGACAAATTGTATATAAGGGCATCCTCCTTCCTCATTACAAATCATCAAAAATGGCTCTCAAGTGTTTGAGGCATCTGAATGCAGATGGAGGACGAAGGAGTGATTTAGTTTGGGTTTTTTCTTTTGTCACAGGTCCATGAGTCTCATGAGAGACAGCCGCAGTACCTAAAGGGTTATTTATGGCATCATTGACGTCTTTTGTATCTTCTTCAGGAGGCCAAATGGGATCTGAAGGCAGTCATTGTAATTTAGGACTACCGCAAGCCTATATCAATTGTTATATGAAGGTCGAGCTTCATAAGGGAGAGCCATAGATCTATTGTTAGGGCTAGTGTTAGATTAGTATAACAATATTACATTGCAGACCTTTTTTGAAAGCTAGCCGCGGCTGATTGAAGTGTTTTTGATCAAGTGGAAGAGGGCCAAAAAAACTCCTTGCATGTCAAGTTCAGCCGCAGTCAAAGTTCTTAGTTTGAGTGATGCTTTATTATATATGTAATTATGCTTTTCTGATTCTTTTCTTCGACAATGCTTTATTGTATATGTAATTACACTTTCCTTTTTCCATTGGTCCTTGCATCTATTATATCTGTAATTATCCATTTCTGCCCTAATTATATATGTAATTATGATTTATTATATACATAATTATATTTTAGCAGAAAATGCTACTATTATATATGTAATTTTGAAATTATTATATATGTAATTATGCTCTTGAATAATTGAACAAATAATTGATCGAAAGAGCTTCTCGTCCCCCAACCTTGTGCTTGGGGAGAAACCCTCATCCATATGAATGATTTTCGCGTTAAAACCCTATGGTCAATCGAGCAACTCTGTTATGAAGTTATGGCTGTGTCGATGGGGAGAAAAATATTAGGGCTCAAGAACCTATTGAAACCCATTTGATTTGATGCCAAAAATAAAGGCATAATTACATATATCATGAGATATATCCTTGTATATGATATTATTCTATGATTGAGTCGCTTACTGACAGATAGGAAGGTGCCCCACCCAAACACACACCTTTATTTAAGGACCTTCTCAGAGCTAGTGGGTATGGTGGTCCTAGATAGCATAGCTTCAACAAGTATTCTTGTCCCCATGGCAACCAGTGTCCTGAGGGAGAAGGGAATAAGAAATTCCTTCAAGAAATCTCACAAACAATAGTCTTCAAACAAGCTTTCCCACCCACTACCACTATCACTCTTGCTACTCACACTGAACTACACCTACTGACCTTATTACACTTGGTTCAATCAACACTTGCTTCATATGGTAGAACTGGCTTGTATGCATAGTGAATGTTGATTGTGTCTCTACCAGGATCAACCTTAGATCCAATGTTTGATGTAGTGGGTTAAGCAGGTGATGAAGGAGATAAATATGGAGGACCAAAAGGTTGTAACTTGTAGAGCTAGATCATATTTTCCAGTTACTCTGTCATTCCCTCCCTGCAAAGGCACGTAAAAGTTGGGTTTTATCCAATAGAAGTACTATGAAAGGCATAGGTCAATGGGGTAGCTTGAGTTTTGAGGGTCGTTTTATAAAGCCAACTAGACACACAGTCATATTTCCATTGAATACACATGTAAAGTGTCGGTTTTGTTGTTACATTATATGCCTAAATATTCAGTATCCAGTGTAACAAGTACATGTAACCTAATTACACTAAGGGCACATAATAAGCATTTCCATAATACATGGTTTATAGAATAATACCCATCAATATAACTAGAACAAGGTAGTAGTATTGATCAAGCTTTGTGATCTACGTAATACAAGTCAATCTATTTGAGCGTGGTTACCATTAGTATTCATAACATCTTAACTCTAGTTTGATTATGGTTCTACTTGTGTTTAGTCTACTATAACAATGGAAACAAGAGAAAGCTAAGTTGATTACTTCTATTATGTGAATAGGATAAGCAATGGAGTTATAACTAGCATCATTTATACAACAAGTTATCATTAGGTGGTAAGAGAAACCAATACACAGTGAAATCAAACATGATGTTTATTTCGTGAATCGTAATCAATTCAACTGCTTGTTACACAGAGTAATGTAAAACAACCCGTAGATCGAATTCCATGTCAAATACTGGTTTGTTTTATTAGCTAAGTGTGTTCCATAATCAAGAACAAGTATATTATGTATAATTATGAATTTATTGTATCTGTACTGTGAATAGAGTAGAAAAACATGTACAGCATTAAGCTTCTTGTATTGAGTTAGTGTAAGCATTGATAAGAAATTCAAAAGGATGAAGACAGATGCAAATAAACTTTGAACAAATAAATCTTCAAAGGTGGTGATTCCTGAACATCATCCTTTAATCATGGGGGACACAGAATGCAAGATAAGCAATGAGCAATATTTCAAGTGGGGAAGAGTTTATCAAATTTTCAACTCTGGGGATTTGTCAGAACTCATCCATAATGATCCTGAACATGACCTCAGTATCAGCATTTACAAGAATGTGACCAAATCAGGGTTCCATAGGATTGCTGCCAAATCTCCTGTTCTTCCTTGTGTGGAGGTAATCTCATAGCTCATATGCCAAGTGGACTTGCCAAATAGATGGATCCTAAACCAACACCAGAGCCTAGTTGGAGGCTACCAGACCTTCAACATATTGTCAAGAAAGTTCCTCCCAGAGCCTGAAGTATGTCTATCTAAGGAATGAATGAAAAGGGCTATGGATGAGGTACCTCCTAGCATGCTACTAAAAAATGGTGGTACCTCCTAGCATGCTACTAAAAAATGGTGGTTTTATGCTAAAATCTGTAAGACCAGGATATCAAAGGTCTATCCAACTACTAGATTGAAGCATCATTTCAGAATAGTCATGTTGTTGCTGGCCAGACTCTATGGAGAAAAGGATGGCACCATGTTTCATGAATCATGGGTGCCTATGGTGAATGAAATTTGTACTCATGGGTCAGCATTCAATTGAAGTGCAATCATGTCCCCTTCATTATATAAAGAGTGCCAAGCCTACTAGTTTCTTTATGTCCAGCTACCTTTTGGACTCCATCTGTTCAGAAAATGAATTTCTAGAACTAGAATGGAAATAGTTGAAGTATTTTCCTCCAGTACATGTTTAATGCAAGCTATTATGGGATTACAAGCATAAATCAGAGATTACAAGAATATGCAACCATTTTATTTCTCTAGTGTACTCTTTGTTATTTGAGAAAGAGTGTCCATGCCTCTCGGAACAAGCACAGGCAATCATAGAAGGCATTGGAGACTGGTATTTTCATGAACAGGGAATCTACATCAGAGTTTATGCCATATGGTGTATCAAGATCTCCTCATCTGCTACATTTATATTCTCCGGACAGAGTGGTTCTGTTGGAAATATTATATCAAACATTTGCTCATCGAGTGACATGTACTCTTAAGAGGAAAAAGAGGTCAATATGGCCTAAGTTGCCTATCAGGATCGAATACTATGGAGTTGATGGCACCAACCAAGCCATGAAAGAGGCCAATGAAATTGAATCATATCATTTTGGAGAGATAAGATTCAGGAGACATGATCTTGAGGCTATGATTATTAGTCATTGTGTTGCTGTCAACCAGATGCGGTTTTATACTCATGAGAGGGATATTGATGAGGAAATCTTCAAGACACTTTTTATCCATCTGAGGTTAAAGAAAAGCTAAGTCAATGACCTCAAAATAAATCCAAACAGACCCATTCTTCACCTATTTTCAACCTCCAAGAAGAATTTGAAAAGCTCCAAAGGGCATTGGTACAGGTGAAGGAGATGAAGGAAGCATTGGAGAAAGAAGAAAACGGACTCAAGAGGATGATTGAAGAAGAGAAAGCAGCGAAGGAGGCAGAAGAATAGAGAAGGAAAGCATAACAAGATGACCTGGTGAAACAATTGGCTTTGGAAACTGAACAAAGAATAAAGCAGCAGGAAAAACAAAGGAAAAGAGATGAAGAGCTTCAGAGGAAAAGAGATGAGGAATTCCAAAGGAAGAAGGACTAAGATATGTGGAAAGGGAAAAGGATTGAACACCTTGACATTCCATCATCTCCGAAGATAAACCCCACTCCTCAGTCTCCAGTGGAACCATGTTAGATTGAATAAATGGAGAAGGAGCATTTTTTCCCGTGACCATGTCTGATCCAATAGTGGTATTGAAAACATTCAATTATGAATACAAGAAGAACAAAGACGACAAGAGAGTTTCCAAAAAGGATAAGTTTGGGAGAGAGATTGCTGAGGAGGTTCTCATTCATGAAACAACAGCTGATCCAGAGATGACTGCAGATGCCATTATTACCATGGCCCATGCAACAGGTGATAATGTTGCCAAGTTGAAGAGAAAGGTCTATGATGCTCAATGCTGCTAAGAGAAAGGTCTATGAAAGGTTTATGAATAGGGCAGTGCTGCTAAGCAAAGAATTACAGAGCTAGAATTCCAGCAGCAAGGTGAAATAGACTAAGTTAAAGAGTTCAAAGGGAAATCACTTGAGATCCAAGAGGAACTGAGTTTAGTTCAGAAATAATTCTACAGGACCATTCAGGGCATCAAAGATAAAACTCCTAAGTTTGATGATTATATAAAGAGGGTGGGGCCTGTCAAGGAAGAATTGGAGAATATTCTAAATATGCTAGATGACATCATTCAATGGCAAATACAGTATCCTGATGAGGGGGTATACATTCCTCAGCTCAACGACTTGGAGAAAATAATTTGTTGTTCTGAAGCTTGGAAATGTCTCGACAAGGCTAGAGCCTTAGAGGAAAAGGCTCAGGAAGCTTTCAAATTTTGCTTCAAGTTTGAAGAAGAGGTTGATGCAGTCTTAAATAACTTCAAGTTTCTGATGTTCCAGTCAACCTTTGGTCTTGTACCTGTGGAGGAGTGCATAGAATAAAAGGATAGAGTGATAGACAGTTGCAAGCAGGAGATCCAGGCATTAAAATTTATCACCAGGGACAACACAATTTATATGAAGATTTGCAGAATACAATCCTAATGCAAATTAAAAGGCAGGTGTGTCTATTTCTAACAATGTTTGCATAGGTACGAGGCTATGGCAGTAAGCGACATACAACTACTGGGTATATAAGAAGAATGTTGAATAGTTAATCTAGAACCTGGGTCAATCTAACATTTTTTCCCTTTAATCTCATATAATTTTATAAAAATTTTGGCCAGATGAGAAGTTTCTATTTGACTAAAAGCCTAAAAGATATTAAATTTTTGGCACTATGCTCCAATGGGTTTAAAATTCATAAGGTCACAACTCCACTTACATTTACAAGCAATATCATAACATAAATAAGCAGAAAGAGACGGAATAAAATAAAACCATCATATACATACTTAAGTGTCTTTTCCCAGCTTCCAGTTGTAAGCAAGTTCATTGTGGGAATCCATGCAATTTCCTTAATAGGTGCATCATGCATAGCCACAGTCACTGGCTGGCCTCGAGTCAGCAGGCCACATTTTAGCTTGTTTATCACAACCAACAGAGAAAACAACAATTCCATTGTCCTTCCATGTCGAGCAAAGAACCTACCTACGAAGCATTACATAATATAAAAACTTAGAAGCATACTCTAAAACTTCAGTAATGGTTCTTGCCATAAGTAAGCTACATCGTTGGTTCCTGCATGCATATTACAACTTCTGGATAAACTTCACAAGAAAAATGAACAAGTAATAGAATTCCAACCACAATCTGAAGAACCTCACCGGTTGGTCATGTGAAATTGTTGTTTTTGGCATTCCAGCCCCAGTTTAAAGGACCTTCCAGCATCTAACCTGCCAATCTACGTTCCAAAATATAACAGAAGATCAAAACAAAACAAAGCACCAGTCCCAAATTATTACAATAATATCACTATCCCCAAAATCTCAGATGAACGAGTCCACATTTTAGTAAATGGAGACAGTTGAGAACACGAGGAAGCGCGGAAGAATGCCTAAATTCGCACTTACGATGACCTCAATCCCTCAATTTTGCCCGTTTAAAGGTCCCCGGAAACCATCACTGCAAAAAAAATTATTGCCCAAAAATGCTCAACCCTCAAATCTCCAGGAACCGCAGGCTCTGTTGTTTTTCCAATACGAGTCTCCTTGCGCTCGTCTCCCTGCCCCCTCATACTTTAGCTTTCCCTCCAATTGATAAGCCACGAAATTTCAAATGCTTAACACACCCACCAAAGTTCAAATGTTTAACATACCATATGTTTTGTCATATTAAAAATAAATAAAACAAGTTGTAAAATTTTATTACTTAAAAGGATTGAACATTACTCTAGATTTTTAAGCATATTTTATTTTTTCATTAGAAAAATAGTTATTCAGTTTAATCTAGGCTAAATAGGGGTAATATTTGTAATATAGTCCTAATAATCTATTTTTAAGTTTATAGCTAAGCTAGAGAGTGAGACTTTTTTGTAATCTCATTGTTTGTAGGCCTCTTATTGTGATCTCATTGTTTGTAGGACAAAGGACGTGAGTTCGCTAAAATCTATAAAGGTGTACATACTCTGCCCCTTTAGATTTGAACCTATTACCTCAGGAAGCACATGTTCTTAACCATTGTAAAGATATAGAAAAAGTTGGAAATTTTCTCCAATATTCAAATATTAGGACCCATGGCCATCTAAAGGTAGAAGCTTCGACTAAAAAAAATATCCATGAGGTTTGAAGAGGATTTTATTATGCAAAAGCATAAATGGAAACATAGAAAAGATATTGCAAAGAGTATAGTAGTAGAACAAAATCCAAATTCTATTAATGAATGAAATAGAAAAGAAATTATAAATTGCAAAGTGATACAAACTAATTGGAATGGTGGTAGCTTCTCTATGAAGAGAGATGTGGCAACTACTCTTAATCACAAGAAAACATTACAATATGTCAAAACTACCTTTGAACATAAAGTATCATGTCTAAAGATGAAAAAACCCTAAAATCCAAAATCCTAGCCCTAGGAAATGATGTGTCAAAAAGGATGTGGGCCCGAAGAGGCTAATTGATATATCAACTTCCCGAGGATACAAATTTTGCATGCAAACTCCATGTAGGACATTTCTTGGACCATTACAATCCATACTACATGTCTTTAGACTATGACAAATGCCAAAAATGCAAGGGAAATGCTCAAAAAAGGCACAAGAAGTTTGAGACCTAAAACATTATAATATAACTACCAAGACGTGGAATAATGTTGAATCAATGGAACAAGTGGGTGGTCACCAACATTCTATTGAATCAATTGCCTCCCCTTATGAATAAGTGGTCCATTTTGTGTCGAGTTCCTTCATCAAGTGGGGAAACTTTGTTGAATATGGATCCTAGTGAGATGCGCGCGCCAAATTAGGAACATGAGGTGCCTATGAGAGGTGGAAAATATGGTTGAAGTAGCTCCACATTAAATCACTAGAACATTTGGCACAATTTCCGACGGCCAAATCATCGCTATTCCGACACATAGTCGTCACAAGAGCGATAGTTCGAGGCCGGGAAAAACGTGGTTTCTCGTGCGGTCGCAATTCCGACGCCTTTACAAAGTGTCGCACTACCAACACTTCCCCGTCGCTTCCAAACATGTGTCGCTCTTCCGACGCCTCCCAAACTGAAGTTTGTAAAATGTCGCCATTCCGACGAAATTGGGTCCGACGTTTGTAAAGTCTTGCTATTCCGACGAAATGTTGTCCGACGTTTTGAACGTCACTCTTCCGACGTCTTTATACTGTCGCTCTTCCAACGTGTCTAAACTGTCGCATTTCCGACGCCGTACAAAAGTGTTAGAAGACTGACATATTGCAAAAGTGTCACAAGACCGATGCTTTCCAGAAGCGTCACAATATCGACGCCAGGAAGAACTGTCGCAATTCCGACGAAATGTGGTTCGAAATTTTGAACGTCGCCCTTCCGACCTCTTTTTTTTGTCGCTCTTCCGACGTTTCTAGAGCTGTCGTAATATTGACAGACATCAAAAGACCGATGAAAATGGAAATCGTTCAAAACGTCAGAAGAGCGACGCTTACAAGGCGTCGGTATGCCGACGACGGTTTCAATTTAAAAAACAAAAAAACAAAACTTTAAAACAGGACAGTAAATCTCCAATGTTTTTTATCACAATAAGAAATCAATGATCAGTGATCACTTCAAATTTTCCTCGTAGCGTGACGGGTCTAATAAATTTTATTGTAAAGGTTGCTGGCTAGTGACAACTGGCGCAGCATTGAAGGAAATGCATTAAAGAAAATTAATTAGGCTGCGAACTCCAAGCCAACTGGCAACAACCCTGATAATTTTCCTTACCAACTTCCAAGTTGTGACTCGAGCTTCAGACTCCAAAGCTAATAATTTTCTTTTCATCGTGTTGGAGAAGAGAACTGCAACCTGCAGCAAAAGAGCAATTCCTCAGTCTCACTGCTCAGGACTCGTAGTCATTCCTTGCTAACACGGTATGTGGAAATTTTGATAAGATAACTTTCTTCACCCTCGTTTTTACTAAATTTATTCTTCAGAAATTTTCAACTTTCGACTTCTAGAATTTGTACATGTGATTTTTGGACTGAGGTTTTGTTATTAATGAGGAGATAGTGTCTTGGTTCTATCTGTATAAAATAATTGCCTCTTTTTTTTCTTCATGTTCAGGGTTTTTGATTTTATCAAAACCTATCTCTCTTTTAATCATGCCTGCAAATTAATATATTCCAGGAATGTACACAATTCCAGGCTTCATGTACAACGTATTGTATCAACTATATTTTAACAAGTGAGCTACATGCCCATATAGTGTTACAGATTACAGGGCTTCATTTGGAGAATAAATGATAAGCCTGGCAGCACTAAATCCAAGTAATTCCCCTCATCCATTAAAAGACACCTCTAAATATAACTAGAAATTTCAAATAGTTAGTAAAGGAAAAGTACAAAGATATAACAGATATGTGTTGAGCCAAAAACCTGTGCATTCACAACAAAACTGGGATGGATAAAACTTAAAAACAATTATGGACTTTCACAAAAAATCGTCTTATGCATACAAAATGAAAGAAGCATTGGCATACTACTATGTTTACAAATTTAAGGACAGGCAGAGTGAGTCTCCGGGCAACACAGTTTCATGTGGAGACCCTAGATCCTTGTACCCACAATATCTAGTGACTTAAAAATGATTGCCAAAACAATGCCTTTGCTATGCATGTAAGAACACCACCTGTATAATGAGGGAGATGTAATATTGTCCAAGAAGCAGATTTATACAGAGTGGTCCAAGATTGTGTATTTATGGAAGATACAACTGATTTTGGCATGAAACATGTATCTAAGATTTCAATGTGGCCTTATTTTAGAGCCCATTGATGATTTACTATGAAAACTAAACTTTCAAAACAAACACATTGAAATCACAGGATCTCCATCACGAATATCATAAATATTAACTGTCTTTTGGGCACTGGAAGTAGATACCATAAGAGGCCCACATGGCCTGTACCACCAATGTTGATTCTCTAGCACAACATTTGCAAAGCCAAAATTTCTCCCCGAGACATCCCTCTCTACCAAAACTGGAGAGATGGTACTGGACGTTGAAGTGAAGGCCTCTGATTCAGTATGGAATGCCATAATTTCTTTATTATAAAAGTCCCATGAATAGAAACCTGAGTCCAATGTACAACTTGCAGATGCTGCCACAACATATTTACCAGAGCGACCATCTGAACCAGCTGCTCTGATCAACCAGCAATCACCCCACATGTTTGGGGTAAGCCCATATGGAGCTTTATATTCAGCCTTCTCCTAGAGATTGGAAAATAACAATACTGAGTGTTACTCATACATCAACTGCCCTTTATGTTAAGGGAAAATTTAAAGATTGCATAAATATTCTTGAAATCCCAATAATAGTTTCTAGAAAATTTCAACAGTCTTCGAAATGAACTACATCCTATTTAAACTACATCAAATATTTAGGCAAATCATTTTTTTAAACAGAAATTGGTGAATTTTATTTCAAATATAGAAATTTAAACCATGAGAATAATCTAACCCCTAGGCTTTTCCCTATTTCTAATAGAAATTCCCAAAATGTATAAATTATAACACCCATAAACCCCAAAATTAAGTACAATAATTAAAACCTCCACACCTCTGAATTTGCTATATCGTGAAAAGAGCAGCATCCATCATCATGGGAAAGCAAAACCGATTCTCCTTCTGATACAAACCAGCCTGCAGTAGATGTCTTATGGTTGAGTTGATTTAATCGATCACAGGAAACCTCTTCAGTTTCTTCAATATTGCCAAAATACTCTGGCTTGTTTTCCTGATCATCATCAAAGTCCATATTTTCATCACATTGAATTAGTTGGGGTTCATTACGATCAGGTCCAGTGCCTATTGCAGAGCTCTGGACATCCAATCCAATATTGGAACTACCATACCCGTTCCCATTAGAGATTGTAAATCCTGCTTCTGGCTTTAATTCGGTAAGTTCAAGAGCACTAGAACTGGATTCAGTTGATTTAGACTTGGTATAGTTGTCCTCTAATTTGTATTCTAAATCAACACTATACTTGTGCTTCAACGCAGACAGAAATTCTGCAGCAATGGGATCTTCATCTATGGGGATTATGGATCTGCCCTCAAAATCATCTCGAATATCTGATTCATTTTCATTAAATTGATCATGCAAATCCACCCTCGTCTTCAGCACAGCAAGCTGAATTGAAGGCCGATTTTTCAGCAATTTATGGTGGGGGTAAAGCCTGTCTTCCAGATCTTGACTATTTAAGTGTTTAATTGGTTTTTTCAGAGACTTGACCATAGAATCAAATGAATCCTTCGAATCCTGCGAAATAATAAACAATAGTAAGGCCATTATTTATTGGTTTGAAATAATAAACAACATGCAACAAACCCGCATAATTAGTAAATTATTTAAAGACAATGTTGGCAATATGTTTCATGTATCCTATTATATGATTGTCCTTGATGGCAAGCTCTGTATTTAATGGATAATCGATATAAATAAGGACGAGTTAATTCATGTGTGAACATATGTATGCATCCTGATGAAGGATAATTGACATCCGTAAGAAACCCTGTGCTCTGTATGTTGATCGAGGAACCGATGTTAATACGGTTGACAGTGTATCCAAACTGGTAGACAGTGGAGTTATATATATTCGTTAAATATATGATGGAAGGGTCTACTCTATTAGTAAGGAGATGACTGGCTTTCATGGAGAAAGGAACGAGGAGCGAGAGAAAACCAGTTATAACGCGAAAGAACTAAAACAGAGTATTTGGCATTGAAATTTCGGTGGAACACGGACTAACCCTTTGGAATCATGAACGGAACCTGGAAGGAAAGAGGTGGAACATAACAAACGGAATCGCGACGGAACCCTGCGTGGAAGAGCGGAACCGTGACCATGCAATAATCCAAGTAAAGAATTAACAGCATAATAAGATCTCTGGTGAAAAGTTTTCAGTCAGCCCTAAATACTGATTCACCCCCCCTCTCAGTATTTTTCCCAACAGACAATAATTCCTACATATTAAAATATAAAGTTATAACATACCAGCTCATACTCGAACATAACATCTGTATCAATATTCTTCTATATCTTCTTGATCTTCATCCAACTGATCGACATCTATATCAACTTCTGATTCAGAAATGGTGTTGAAATGATCGACCATGTCATCATCATCATCAATTATGTCATTTTCAATAATATCCTCATCGACATCATCATCAATAATTGTTGCCTCATCTCCTATGCTTGGTTCATCTTCTAAGATATCTTCTTCATCTGTCCATGCATCTTCCTGCTCATCTGCCACTGCATCATCTTCTTCTTGATCAATATCATCTTCTTCCTCTACAGTATACTCTACTGGCCTTCCTCTTGGATCATATCTAATAGCAAATGACCATTCCTTCTCACCTGAAACCTCTGAGTAAAAGACTTGTTCGCATTGGCTTGAAAAAACATAGCGATCTTTTCTTGCTTCAAACTGCGATGTTTTAACCATTGGAAATCCATTGTCATGTTGAATAAGTGTTCTATCATCATCACGTACATTCATTCGTAGCCTATACCATTTGACGTCGAACAAAACTATTTTGAAGGAATTAAAGTCACACTCAACTATATAATCTAAGAACCCATAATATCTATTTTCAGATTCTCGAGGATGTCTGTCACTCCTGGAGGAAACATTAGTGACCTGGAATACTGCAGTTATCCCACTATCAGAATTTTTCCTGTTATCATCCAACTATTTAACGTGAAATTGACGACCATTGCACCACATAGCCTTGTGGTGTTTCAACTGCAATATGCCAAACATGAAAAATATGCATTCTCAATTAATAATTAAACATATAATTTACACAACATGAAAATTAACTGAAAAATCAAACTTCTTGTCACATTATAAATAGGTGAATTAATTGCTTACCTTTCTATCTTTCAAACCATATGCTAAATCGATTTCCCTGTTCGTAACGTTCCCATCTCCACTACGATACACTTCTCTAATCAATTCAGACAGTAGTTGCCATGATAACCTACCGTCGTTACGTGCTTTACATGTTTCAATCCATTCACTCATCCACTCAAGATTGTTTGCAATGTATAAAGTAGCGCCTCATAATCTTGAGCACCTGAATAAAAAAACAATAATTCACCAATATTAATAAATATTACTTATAACCATGGTAAATTATATTAATTAATAAACTATGAAAGAATAAAACCTGAATGAATATAATGATCATATACATGATGTAAAAAAATGAAACATTATATGTATTATACATAATAAATCTTTTACCTCTCACTTTCTTCATTCTACCTTTTCCCAACGGGTGCTCCTCTTCAAATTTTTTGATGGAGTTCACATCCCAAATGCAATCCACCGCCTTCATGACTGGCGCAGCTAATTTAGGAAGATAATGACTAATATACACCATGGATTGATATACCACATATCCCTCCACCATAGAACCCTCAGGTCATGCTCTTTGTTTAACCAAAGCCTTCAAGGATTTCAGGTGCCTCTCGACCATCCACATTGACCTTGTGTGTACTGGTCCACACATTTCAATCTCCTCAAGTTGGTGTATCAAGTAGTGTTCTTGTGCATTGAAAAATGCTGGAGGTAGATACTTTTGCATTTCACACATTAGCCGAGGAATTTCTCTCTTCCAATACTTTATTTCATCTTGATGGATTTCTTTCAATGACAACCATCTGCAAATCATTATGCAAGGTTATTTCAATGAAACATAATATATATTTCATTACAAGTAAATTAATACATCATTTCATCAAGTACAAAAATAAATTGTAGCAATTAGATTTTGCGTATAAATCAAAACTAATTACCTCATGTATTTACTAAGACCATATATAACTTGTTTGACATTGTTGTCGAAGTCGTTTGGGAGAGATACGGGTAGAACATACTATAACAATAAAAAATGAATCGTTATTGGTTTCCAAATTAAACAGAAAAAAGGAAAATTTAAAGTATGTATTCAAGCAATAACAAACAAAAACGTATACCAAAAAAATTACCTTAATAAAGGTATGCCAATCATGTGTTTTCACCCCACTGAAGTCACCTTTCTCCGTTAAGATATTATTTATGTTTGAAGCAAAACCTGTTGGAAATTTAATTCTTCTAACGACCTCTTTTACATCATTGCTTTGTTGTTCTGTTAATAACCATGTAATATTATTATAATTTCGACCTCCATTGTTATTTGATCCGTCGATCACACTTTTCATTGCATGATTTGATTTCTCAATGTCAGCACAAATTTTGTCAATTTTATCTCTCTCATGTGCACCATCTATGGTTCGCCATAACATTTCTGTCACATTCTTCCCGACATGCATTGTATCAAAAAAATGAGCTATTTTTAGGTCCTCATAGTAGGGCAACCTCGCGAATTGAGAAGGATAACATTTCATTCCAGGTGGAGGTACAATATTAGTACCTTCACGGCGACGATGACCTTGATATCAAAGAATAAAATAAATCAGAACAATATTAATTATAAAATACAATAAAATAAATTCATTAGTTAAAACAAAAATTCCAAACATTACATAAACAAATAATATATATATATATATATATATATACACACACACAAATTACGTACCAGCTGCTCGACGATTATTAATTCTGTTATATTCCAACATCCACAACTGAGGTGTCATTCTTCGTGGTTTTAATCTAGTTTCTTCTTTATCATTGAAAAGATGTTTTTCAGTAGTGCGATACTTATGGTTCCTAGGGAGGAAGTGCCTAAACTCATCAAACACCATATTTTTTAAGTCTGCTAAATGACGATACTTCATCTTAGGGCCACAAACTGGACATGCAAATCTACCCTTTGTTTGAAGACCTGCAATAGATGGATCAATAACAATTAATATACTATGAGATCATTTTTAAAACATGCAATATGATATATCTAATTTAGATAATTATGTATCATATTAAAGTGCAATGAAATATTACATACCACAAACATGTGTTAGTCCTGGGGCATCATGAATTGTCCATACAAGCATTCCACGACATTGAAATCTCTTCTGCTTGATTGGCTTAGTGATGTCATACATAGTGATGCCATGCCATAATTGTATTAGCTCATCGATAAGAGGCTCAATATATACATTCATATCTTTGACCTGGTACTTACCTAATTGTTCAAAATTACGGAACATAATAATTACTCCCATGATATATGTATATATAAGTAAGTAAATAAATAAAATATATATTTATTCAAACAACGAGAGAAATGAAAATGCTACATTCAAAGAAATAATGTATCAAATACCTGGAATAATCATAGTCAACATTATGTGCTCCCTCTTTATTGACATCCAAGGAGGAATTTTATTGTTGATAATGAAAATAGGCCACACTGAGTAAGTAGATCTAAGCTCTCCAAATGGATTAACACCATCGGCTGCCAATGAAAGCCTGACATTACGAGGTTCATTTTTAAAATCTACATATTTTTCCTCGATTTCTCTAAATGCAGAACCATCTGCAAGAATTCGAAGAACACCATCTCCACTTCTATTCTTTGCATGGAAATCCATAAGCTATGCTATGCTGTTACACCTGAACATTCGCTGCAAACGTGGAATTATGGGAATATGACGAAGAACCTTTTGAGGCACCTTTTTGGTTAGTTGATCTGTTCGATATCTACTGGTACCACATTTCGGACATTATGTTTTCAACGCATGTTCTCCATAATATATAATATGATCTTTAGGACATGCATCTATAGTGTTATATTCCATTCCAAAGTGTTTCATAATAGCACGTAGATCTCGATATGTTCAAGGTAAAGTATTTGGCGATGGTAACAAATATTCACCCAACAATCTACAACAGAAACAAAAAGTAGTGTCTTGTAAAGATTATTAATCATATATATATATATATATATATATATATATATATATATATATATATATATATATATATATATATATATATATATATATATATATATACCATAGTTATTAAAACCGGAACCGGTGACCGGACCAATGGAGCTAATGAACCGGGTTTCGAACCGGAACTGGTCTAACCGGTAGCGGTCAGATCTCAATGAACTGGTTTTAAAAAAAATACATTAAATAATTATTTTTTAATAAAATGAAAAATAAATAAATAAATAAAAACTATTTTTAAGATTTGCAACCATGATTCCAAGCCAATAGAGACAAAATATGAAAAGTTTGCTCATTTATATACCATGCAAAGGTGAATATATCAAAATGGCAGCAAATGCAATACATATCATCGAAAAATACATAAGAAAAATTGTTGAAGTAATGTATCAGGTTTCTCTTATATTATTCACTGTGTTTTATTGCTGAGTTAATATTATAATATACAATCTGTCCCTGCTCAGATCTGTTGTCAATTCATTGTATCAGCCTTAAAGACAATTCTGGGTTCAGTATATATATATATATATATATATATATAGATATAGATATAGATATAGATATAGATATAGATATAGATATAGATATAGATATATATATATATATATCAGACCAACATTTTGAAGATCTTGTATTCTTCATTATCTATGTTTGCTTGCCAATAAATTTCTAGAAAAACATCTACAACACTTAGAGGTATTGAATTGGTTTATGAAACCCACTATTAGTGCTATTTGTAACAATTTGAGAGAGCATTACAACTTCAGCAGTCTGCTCACAATGTGTTTGACAAAATTTATCACTGAAAAGATTCATTAAAACCCAGAAAAATCAGTAGCCAGTTTAGTGCATTTCCAAGCGGGAATTTTCTAGTGGTCAATTTATTATTGCCAGTCACATTTTCATTAGGTTGTATGTTGTTGTCCCTTGAGTGGTGTCAGACCATTTGCATCAGTCTTGATGCCATGATCAAATTGCTTTTATGTTTTGTGAAAGGTTTTGTATTTATGCTGCTGCTATGTGTGAGCAGAGAGAGAGGGTCTGACAGTTCCTAGCTGAGTGTGAAATAAGGTTGCTGCTGATTGTTTTGAGAACAGAAATTGTCATCAAGTACACTTGATGAGTTGCATGCTGCCAGGGATTTTATGCTAGCCATCCTTGTATTTATCAGTCATCATGTGTATTGTTGCTACTATAAGGTGTTGAGTATGAGTTATTAGAGAAGTTTGTTGCTAGTATAATAAAGGAATTTGTAGCTCATGGAGCAGACACTGAGGAATTTGAAACTCATGGAGGAGCACCTAACTGGCCGGTTAAGTACGGAACTGACCGGTTTATGCATAAATTGGCCAGTTCCTTACTTAACCGGCCAGTTAGGTCCGGTTAACCGGCCAAAACAGGTGAGAATAGGCTATTGACCGGGTTGCAAGGCCGGTTCCAACCGGCAGCCGTCCTGACCGGCCGGTTTTGATAACTATGATATATATATATATAACTTATTATTTTACACATTTATTACAACTAAAAAAAGGAAAAATAATCAACATTTAAATATATGTGATCATATATACATATTGCATATCTTAGGATTTGTGTCATACATCTGTTCGACAAATTATTCATAACCTTTAAGTTCACCAGCAACAATAGCAGAGAGCTGGTGAACTTAAAGGTTATGAATAATTTGTCGAACAGATGTATGACACAACTCCTAAGGTATGCAATATGTATATATGATCACATATATGTAAATTTTGATTATTTTCCCTTTTTTTAGTTGTAATAAATGTGTAAAATAATAACTTATATATAAATTATTATTTTACACATTTATTACAACTAAAAAAAGGGAAAATAATCAACATTTACATATATGTGATCATATATACATATTGCATACCTTAGGAGTTGTGTCATACATCTGTTCGACAAATTATTCATAACCTTTAAGTTCACCAGCAACAATGTAGTAGAGAGAAGAGTTGCATTTGAGTGTTCAAAAATTCGTTCAATTGACCTTTTAATCAGACGTACATCATAAATACCGTCATTGCTATCTCCACCATCATCATCTAACTCACCATACAAGTCTTGGAGCATTTTATTTGTCCCATAATTAATGTGAACTATCTCATTACTGTCATCATGATCTACCTCCATGGGATCATTAAAATTACCTTCATCATTCGCTTCATGTTCTTCACCTTGTACAACATCATTTCCAATACTAATATTTGCTGCAATATTCTCTTGTACTGGTGCAACATCATCTAATCTACTAATATTTTTCTGTGGAAGCTGGTTGATCATCTGCAAAAAGTTGGGGGGCAACTGTGCCTTTATGAAAATTACAAACATTAATAATTAAACATTAGTGCGCATATAAAAAATATTAAAATAATATAAAATTTTATGATATAATCAAAATGAAGATAGATAATTAATTACCACGGGACGATAGTCATTCGATCCACCATCAATGTGCCCATATTTCCTACAATGCACTGTTTTTTCTGCTATTAAAACTCTAACATTATTTCTCATACAACATTTTTTACAAGGGCAATAAACTCTGCCATCACCCCTTTCACCCTTTTGAATTGTTTTTCCAACTCCAATGTTTTCTTCCGTTGATGCAAATTATCCTATAAAGAAAACAATAAATCTCTCTCAATGGTGTAGAAAACCCAAGACTTTTTGAACTCAATGGGAGCTCAATATATAAGCAAAAAGAAAATAAAAGTGGGCATTTTACAAATTGTGAGCTTTTTACAAAATGTGGGCTTTTTACAAAATTATGGGCTTTTTACAAATTGTGGGCTTTTTTTATTCTTAATGCATTTTCTGTAGAATACTAAACAGATTTGTCCAAAATTTCAGATGCAAACTGTAGTCTCTACTACGTTTGGAAAATTGGAGGTTTATAAAAGATAAACTGCGAACAGAATTGTACCACTATGATAAGAAGATGTCAGAAGCATTCCTTCTGCTTCACAAACGTGGAACTACCTTAAGAATGCTTATGGTTGATATAAATATTAGAGCATGGAAGTTAAATGTATTAGTTATGCTAAAATGTTGAATAACAGCTTGAGAGTGCTCTTCAGATACTGTACGAATGCACCAAATTAAGGCTGTACCATTACTAAAGATAAATGGCCAAAAATAGTCAATTTTGATATTGTGAAGTTATGTCTTTCTCGGTAGAAAACTGGGGATAGGATGGCAAATATGAGAGAACTAAGTTCCAAGGACTAAAAAACCAAGGCCAACATAGTTCTGCCTTGAATCAGAGACAAAACAAAGCTGCCCAAAAAAGTGTTTGAGAGCACCCATTGAAGCTCCTATATATAGGAGAGTCAACATTTTCCTATTGAACAAGTTTGTATAGTCAAAGCCACAACAAGATCAGATAGCCACAATCCTAAATGAGAACCAGAGCCAAAGCTAAGACAGATCCACGTTTAGCAGAACAAGACAGCCATAGAAAAGGATTTGACCACAGAACCAGATCATGAGAGATAGCAAGATTCTTGCTTCCACTGTGGAAATGTAGAAACTGTACAAGGGTTTTGCTTCCAGCAGATTTCATTGTGACAGTAATTTCTATGGTGTTGTAAGCGCTCATTAGTAGAATCTTAAAGCCATTCCGGAATTCTTTTAACCTGGAGAGGGTTTTCTGTGGTTATAAATCCTCATGTTCAAATTCCATTTTCGATTGGTTGTGTTTGATATTATGGTTTTACTGTCCGCAGTTGAATTTTCGCACAGAAAATTATCAGTCTAAAGCGAAGCAATTTTGCGATGTTTCTTTTGCTTCCTATTGTGAAGTATTTCGCTCAGAACTCTACTCGTTGTAACAGAGGTCTTGGGCATAGAACAGGGGACTTGGGTTTTTTGGAATCAAACTTCAGGTTAAGATGCTCATCTAAAGAATGGCACAGTGAGCCTTAGCATGGAGTTGGGAGTACCAATTTGAAGTGCAGGTAGGGCATTGTACAATAGACCAGTTAGATTTCTGGACCCTAATACAAAAGTTTCTTCTTCTTTCAAAATGTGTTTCTCCTTTTCTGTAACCAATGTGGGTATTGTTCTTGTTTCAATTGGGGATGGATAAGCATTTGTTATTGCTCCAGATGATCACACTCCGGGTAGCCCTGGAGGCTATTTGGGGGTGATGAGTCCAATAGGTCTCAATGAACTGTTGCCCTCGCTGGGGAATACTATTACAGTGGAATTTGATACTATTTTGGATGTTGAATTCCACGATGCTAATGGAAACCAGTACCTTCAGCTCCAGTACCTGTTCACAAAATAGGGTGCCATAGTCATTCATGCGTGCAGAGAGGGTGAATTGCAGGCATTGCAACAGGAGGTGTTGTTGTTGTTGCATTGGCCACTAGATTGTTTGTCTGGTTCTGTTACAAGCGCAGAGTATTGAAAAGGACAGACAAATTTAGTTCAGATATTGTGAAATTTCCTCGAAAATTCACCTACAAAGAGCTCAGCAATGCTACGAAAGACTTTTTTTGAATGTGATTGATAATCGATAATTGCAAGCAAGGGTAATCCCCTTGTGGAACCCAAATTTCTGAGCATTTTCTAAAACCTGATGACGGAGTCATTGTAATGAACAAGCGCCTAGGTCCATATTACGTCCAAATCTACCAAGCACCAAGATCTATAAAAAAAAATCCACAGTATCTGTGAACTAAGAAGAAGAGGCAGAAAATGTGTTATGCTTACCTGTTCGAATAGTTGTTGGGGTTTACCACGGAAAAAATTTGACAGAGCCCATGTACCATTTCGTATCATTGAAATTCTGGCAGTATCATTCAACTGGGCAAGCACCTGCCTCGGAGCTCCATGACTGAGGGCAAGATCCCTAAATGATGCAAAGTCTCCAGCAATATTTCCCAAAGCCCAAACAGCCTTACACGAACACCAGTTGAACTCAAAGTTGCCCAAACAACCTTACACGAACACCAGTTGAACTCAAAGTTGGGTAGTAGTTTTTTAAATCAAATTCCAAAATTACAGACGTATAAAGATAGTTGGGAAGAATAATTTTATGCCTCTAAAATGAACGTGCTACCTATTCTCGAACATTATCATTCCCAGAGGCAAGAAGTTCCACAAATATAGGCAATGCCCCGTAATCAATCACAACCTTTGTATTCTCAGAGGCTCCAAAAAAACCCAAATAGGGTCAACCCTACTACAGGAGGAAGGGCCTGCAGTAAGAACTTACCATTTTGCAAGAACTGAGGGCGAATGTTTTTCTGCAAGAGTTGAGGGCGAATGCTGAGAGCAAATGCTGTTCTGCAAGAGCTGAGGGCGAATGCTGAAGGCGAATGCTGTTCTGCAAGAGCTGAGGGCGAATGCGCGCGTGATATCAGACGTTAATGTAGTTTTTTAAAAAATCATTTTTATGTAGCCCACATTTGAATTTTCTGTTTTCCTTATTTTATTGGGCTGAACTGGAGAAAATTGAATATGAATAGTGAGTTAATTGTAATATCAATGGGCCAAGGCCATACATCAACATTGACCATAGTGGGGAAGTATAAAAGCATGGATATTAATGCAAGTATAGTTATTAATGTAAGATCAAAGTTAACTCTTAGCTTCACTAAAGAAATAGAAGGCAAAGATCTAGCATCAACTAAAATTCACGTGAAAAAGTAGATGAAAAATGTACAATCATCCATTGGAGAGGTAATCTATAATTATCCAGTAAGACTCTTGGCTATGCCTTGAGACTAAACTAATTCTCAATATTTTTGAATAATCATCCATTGGAATTTAGTCGGAAAACCATAGTAAATCATTGTCCAATGGCCATGCAAAAATATAAAAAAAATAATATCAATGGCACATCAACTTTCATACATGAGAACCCAGATGCGGGTGAAGATGGTAGTGTTTAACGTGATGGGATGGGGGTGTGGCATAAGGGGAAGCCACTGGCCCACCCGCAAGAGTGCTGTCATTCAGTTCTTAATGTCGACTGATCGGCGTTTAATGCCATTTACTCCTGGTGCTCGAATAAACCATAGTCCCGCTCCTCGATACACATTCGCATGCCGCGACATGACTCAGCCTCCAGTTCATACTTATGGTGGTTTATTGCAGTCGATTCATAGTTGCACAGTAGAATGGGTTGTTATTATGGAACGTCCCTCTGGTCTGAACAGAATTCCCCTGCCTGTGAATCTGTGGTGCGCTCCAGGAGCAGGGCTTTCTAATGTTCGCACTGTAACTGGTAAGAGGAGTTGTCTCAATTGTTGTTTGGATTTTGGAGAAAATCTCCAATTCTTCCACGCTGGTTCCTGCAAGCTTGCTTCTGTCGCCCTGTTTCCCCTCTCGCCTCAGTCTTTTGTCCATCTTTTGCCTCCCTGCCTTGTTGTCTCAAGTGCGACTATGTCGCGCCTCAGGCAGAGAATGCGCTGCCGAAGAGGCTCCACGAGGCACCAAATTCGACGCTCTCCCTCCACCTCTGGCACCTCCTCTGCGTCTATCTCCCACTCTGACAGTCAACCTAGAGGGCGCATTCTCCGCTCAGGCCGTCGCTTTTCTTCCCCCACTCCTTCCGCTCCTCCTGCTCAAACCCACACCACGCATTTTTCCTTTAACAGCACTCTCAATCAACCCAGGGTGACTGCCTCAATTACGGTCATATTTCGTGAAGAGCCTCAGGAAATTTTTCCCAGTTCTCGCCCGGCGGAATGCAGCCTCTCGGCGGCTCAGGATTCGGCGCAGTTTTTTGGGCTGAAGCACCCTGATAGTGCAAACGTGCAAGGTCATATGGGCAAGGCCACGCAGGACCTAGCGAACAAGGAAGCGGTGGGTCAACCTACTGAGAGGCAGGACGCAGTGTAAGCGAGCGAGGCGCAGATTACTCCTCCTCCTCCCGGGAAGGTGATCCATTCTATTGCTGACCTGTATAATGCTGACGGGGAACCAGATTAACTCTGGTGTAGAGTTGTCTACGAACCTCCTGATGAATAGTTCCTCCTCTTCACTCTAGTTTTTTGCTCTATTTCTGCCCATTCTCACGGGCCTGTTCATGTGTTTCCTGCTGTCTCTGAAAATGCATCTATTTTTTTTTCTTCGATATGGTCTCCATTACTGCAATTCTCTGGTTCCCCTGCGCGGGATTTTTCAAATGAACTGTTTCAGACTGGTTTCCCTCTTGCAGGGCAGTCTTCAAACTATGGTTTTTTGTTTCAAATGCCACAGCACTCGCCAATGATCAGGCTTCGGCCCGCTGTACTGTACTCCTTTTGTTAATATAATTACTTTTACTTAGAAAAAAAAAACTTTCATACATGAGAAAATAGATACTGACAAATGGTACATCATGGCCTGATTAATTTCGCTTAGCAATTTCAAATGGTATAACATTTAGTCAACAGTAATCATCAATTTCTGCACACAGAGACTAATTTCTCTGGAAGCCTCAGATTTCTTTGGCTTGTTATTCTTATAACTACATAGACATAATTAATAGAGCGATTGAGGACAGAAAAAAATCTAGCGCTTAGTCTCCACTACTCAACATGTTTTGTGAGAAATAATACATAGATTGATTTCTCTAAGTGCCTTAGCGTTCTTTGGCTCATTTTTTTAATCACAACAACAATAAAAAATGCACTGAGGATTTGTTCTTAGTCCGATTATGCAATTTTTATAAGACAGATTATGCAATATTAATAATAAACATAAATTTATTGCAATTTAGGGAAATCTCGTTCATGTTTTTTTCTTTATATTGGAAGGTTTAATTGATTTTTGAAGTAATTTTTAGCAGATCATAGTGTTGGAATATTTAAAATTCCAGAACAACAATGGAGAATAAAACTCCCCTCTTCAACACAGAGAAAATATTAAAAAAAAATTCTTCACTGGAAATAGAGTTTTCACTGTAAAAACTATTTCATTAAACTTCAAAACTTTGGTTACAAAATCTCCTCTGACTGAGGGAATAAAAAAAATTTGACTGCTTCAAAACACAGTTCAACACAAAACTCACACTCTAAAATTTCACTCTATCTGTGCATTTACAACTCACTGCTTTGAATTGTGCATATGATGTATATATGTAAAACATATATATATGGACCTGTACGCACGACATTTTTAAAACAAACATTAAAGAACTTTGACCACCGGACGTCAACCAAAAATTAAACTCTCCTTCAATCAATTTCGGGTGCCAAAAAAAAATTCTGACGTCATCAAAAATGTGACGTGAAATTTCTATTCAATCTGCTTTATGAATTTTCCACGTCCGATTTTTGGCACTCGTACGGACGGCTAAGTGTGATGCTGAATTTCTATTAAATCCGCCTCAGTGAAATTTCAAATCCGGAAATTTCAGTTCTGGGACCACTATCCTTCAATTTTTTAAACTCTGATCAATCAAAAATGGCAAGTGGCTCTCTGCAACGTTTTTGTTATACTGCGATCTTAACTGATCGCTGGAAATGGAAGGCGGCTGCCTGTACATCAGTTGTAAGTAATTTCAACACATAGCATATATTGAGGAAATATTAGTTTGACAAGAATCAGTTATTTCTCTTGAAACTTTAGGTATTAAAAGTCCATGACACAGATATATCACACTCCAAAATCGAAAGAAAATGGAAGAGCGTTCAATTTTTTTAATCAAACTTTTATTGGTGAAGGGTTAATTTATTACGAGAACATCATTAATGAAGTGCAAAATTTTAAACGTAACGTTTATTGACTTGAAAAATAATGACCAAAACGTCAAAAAAATTTGTGTGACGGGTAAAGAGAAATCCAAATTCCAACCCTGCCTGCCACTTGTTGGTGAGTGGAGGTTATTCACTTTTCATTTACAGCTTACCAGGTTACTCATGTTACCAATATTTTCACATGGCTCACCTTTAGGTGACTACTTATTGTACTTCTTCTTTATAAAGAACAATTGGTAGATAATTGTATATATTATTTGAAATCTATAACAAATCCAGGCAACAAAATTACAACAAATAGAAAATTATGCAAAAAATTCACCAGGGCACTACTAATGTGTGGATACCCTATCATTTCTTAGATCCTCATAACTTACCAACACATACTATATTGGTATACACATAATATGGGATTTACCTGAAGTATTTCATATGTATCTAGAAGTAAATAAGTTGTATGACAATTGTTATGGCAGATATAAGATGTGTATTATAGTTTATATTTCAATTTTTCTAGCATGCATGTGCGGTCCATATAGTGACTACAATTACCAATATATTTCAGTGAATATGTGAAGATGATCTCTCATTAGGTCATAATTACTTAAAGCATCATTAATTAGCTTTCCAAATGAATAAAATATGTTAACAAATTAGTAAAAACTAGGAAAACAAATCATGCTTTAAAAAAATATGGCACAATGAGTCACACTCTGAGATTTATTTAATTACTCATCAAGTGTCACTACAACATATATAGGAGCACTATTACCATAAAAATGGGACATGTGACCATCATTTTGGTTTCACCAATGACATTCCACATCATGAGCATTGTTTAGGGTTGATTGTGTTGATTTTTTTAAACAAATCATTTATACATTTTATGGAAATTATAGACACAATTTATAATCACATTACAAGATCATGATGTATGGATATTCCTTATCATTTCTTAGATACTCAAAACTTCCCAACACCTAATAGATTGATATACACATCATATAGAATTTACCCCTAGAATTCCACATGTATCCTAAAACAAATTAGTTGTATGGCAATTGTTATGGTGCATATATAATGTGTATTACAGTTTATCTTATAATTTTGTTGAAGTAGCATACAACAATTTACATAGTGATATGAGAACCACTCTCTAGAGTATACATTGATTTTGTACACATGGCTTTTCAGTTGCTTTTTTAAATATATCATTGGTGATGCTCACATGATTATATAATGAACCATTAAGTTGAACTATGAAATTATTCCTCACAACACACACATATTGATGAATTAATAATTTTTCTCATATAATTTTTTTAATCTATTTTGAAAAAAAAAAAAATTATATATAATTATTTCTAAGAAGAAAAAGAGAGAGTTACTTACTATATCTTCGTAAAACATATAATAGCGACGTTTGGAGGAAGCCGTCTAGCGACGCTTTGGGGCATAGTGTCGCAATTGCGACACTTTTTCTAAGTGTCGGTATTGCGAGACTTTTCTCTAAATGTCGGTATAGCGACGGTTTCCCAAGATCAATGGCTCAAAGTGAACCCGATAACTTACCTTTTACCTTTTCGGTAAGCATCGCTCTTCTGACGTTTTGAACGATTTCCATTTTCGTCGGTCTTGTGACGTCCGTCGGCCTTGTGACACTTTTGCAATAGTGTCGCACTTTTACAATTGCGACACTTTTTCTAAGTGTCGGTATTGCGATACTTTTCTCTAAATGTCGGTATAGTGACAGTTTCCGAAGATCAATGGCCCAAAGTGAACCCGATAACTTACCTTTTCCCCGCACCTTTCCTTTTCATCGTGGCCGTTCGCTCGTTGAATCCAGATCCGACAGCGCTAATACATTTCCGCACTCATAAAGTAATCATTTGATGTTTTGGCAAAGCCACGCGAAATGGGTGGTTTTTCCAAACCACCCGCGCTTACGTGTCGCCACCACGTTGTATCGCATTCGAAAAGCTAGTTTCCACTTACCACCATTTACCTTCACGAATACCACTGGCGGTATTCCCTAAACCTCACCCGTTTAACCCGAGTTTAATGTCATTTAACTATGGTTATACCATCGAAGGATAACATTAAAATTATTATTTGCATTCAAATTTTCACCTTTTCGCTTTAAACCTGTAAAAACATTGCAGAACCGTTTTCCTCAAAATCACACCGTTTGAACCCTGAGAAACTTTGCAGAGCCATTTTCAACCTACCAGTACCATTTTTTGACACCCATTGCCCTGAATTTCCATTACAAAGTACTACATTGTCCTCTGCGAAGCCATTTTCAAAAAATTGAAGACTGAGCACCTCTGCAACGTCTTCAACCGAATTCCGCTGGTTCTCCAGGTACTTTTATTCGAAGTTGCCCTCTGAGATTTCAAAATTCCTGTCGATTTCAAATAATTACCAAAGTTACTGCAAAAAAGTGTCCAGTTTTCAGGGAAAACTCTGTCAAAATTTCCCTGGAATCCCTAATTGCCCTTTCTCGCAGTTTTTTCCATACCCCGGTCCATTTTGCTATTGAAATTGATTTTAAATACACGTTCTGAGCTTTAAATTCCTTGTATTTCCTAAAAACCCTTCTTAGAAACCCTATTTTCAGTAGAAATTCGCCAAGAAACCCCTGTTTCTCGTAAAGGAACTTAGAAAGCCGTTTAATCTTGCTTCGTTCATTATTAAAAATGACCAAGAAACAGGTAACCCCCAAGAATGGAGGCCCAAAATCTGAAAAGAAGTCTTCTGCAAAGATTCCTCAGCTTATGTCCTTCAAAATCGACAAACCAACTCCTGCACTCACGGTTGATTCTACAGAAGTGGTCAGACCAGTCCAGCCTCCAGTCATTTCTCCAGAGAAGAGCCCTTTAGTTGATCTGGACTGTAGAATACTAGACCCTAATGTAGAATTTAACCCGCTTGATGTCTATAATTGGTGCTATGGAAAATCAGTGGAAAAGGGTGACAAAGATATTCCAATTTGGGAATCCAATCTGCCTAGATATATTGTCCCTCTCACTCATTCTGTTCTTGACTTTATCAGATTATGCGAAGCCTATTATATGCCAGAACAAAGATGTATTGTAAACAAAGAAAAAGAAACCCTGTTTTACATCACTGAAGAGTCGATAAATTCCATGTTGCAAATGAATCATGACCCCAATTCTGCTTCCCTATCAATAGAAGATTTAACCCAACTATATCTTGACTTGGATTTCAATGCTAGATTCAAAATATACCAGAATTTTTGTCCAAATCAAGTTGATATTCCTAAGTTAGATCCTCCTTTCGACACCGTTGATTTCCCAGATGAAACTAGACAGATTGTCTCAATGATCTCCTTCATACTAGGATACGCCAGTGATGAATTCACTGATGTGGCTATCCTAGGTTTTCTGTCAACTCTAAGCCCTGGTCAATCACCATCCATTCAGTTCAATTTTGCTAGATTTATTGCTGAAATTATGCATTATCAGTTATCCAAATTATCAGAAGGAGTTTTCAGATACTCCTCTTATCTACTCCACCTCTTCCTATATTATCAAGCAGATAAGTTTCCAATTGAATGTCAGAAAGTGGATGCAGAAGGAAAAGTTCTATCAATAGTATTTTGGTCATCTATTCTAAGGAAATGGAACAGAAAGTATAGTTTTACAGATTTCAATGACTCATTTATAGCCCCTGCTATGTATCTCTTGGAAAAAGAGGAGATCCCTAGGATCAATGATGAGACAAGAAGAATTCTGCAGTTATTAGAGAGCTACAAAACTGGAGATTGGTATTTATATAAAAATCATACAGAAATCAGAGTGTATGGCTCATCCCTGGCCCCATATAAGTTACCCAGATTTGTTACTACAATAATACTTGCTTTAGAATATCTGAGACAACTATTAAATGTAGATGAAAATCCACTTCATAGCTTTCAAGAAAAAGACCCAATTTAAGCTGAAAAATCAAATTGGGCCATTCATTGTGAATAACAGAGAAGCTGCCAATGAGATAAATGTCAAACTTAAAGAGTATAAGTTCCCATGTAGTTTTACATGGAAGTATGACCCACAAGGTATTTTGAGTGCAGCAAGGGTAAAATGTAAGTTTCCTGTTTACTTGCATGATCCTAAGCCCCATATTGAAAGATATGTAAATAAAATTGAATGGGAGCCAAACTCCCTATCTGATGATGATTCACAGGCAGTACAGGTAATACAGGTAGACAGTGGCAAAGGAAAACAGATTGAACAGACAGTACAGGTGGCTTCTACAAGCAAAGATACTTATAATGTACATAAAAGAGACATAGAAGGAGATAGTTTCATAGCTGAGACTATTGAGGACATAAAATTCAGAACTCCTTATAATAAAAGAAGCAAGTCAACAGAAGAAGAAAAGGATAAGGCTGTAAATATTGATATAAATGATGAAGCAACAAGAATAGTCACTCAAACATTAGAAGAGCTTCAAAATGTAAAAATTGGAACACAACAAAAAGATACAGTCATGAAGGAAAACCAGGCTATTGTCGATTTTCCTCCTTCTTCTCAGGAAACTGACAATACAGAGTCAGAGATTCAGATCAGATTCAGACAGATTAAAGAGAAGAATGAAGAGCTCAAGAATCAAGCTCATTCTAGATTTCTTAAGGAAAAGCCTGGAAACAAAGGCAGGCTTCTTTCAGCATTTGATTATTCATCCAATAAATTGGTAATGTCATTCTTGAAGCCTACAGTCGCTGAGCCAAAATCAGTGGGAGATTATTCCAAAACAGATCTTGAACTGGATGCAGATGCCATTCATGAATTAGATCAAATTGAATTTCATAGGAGCAATACTGAAATGCTATATTCCAAAATTGTCAGTAAAACTATGAAATCAATTAGGCTTGAAAAAACAGTGCTCAACCTCCAAAATCAAATGAGGTTGGACAAAGCCTCACTGTATGCTAATAATTTAAGAATAAAAGCACTAGAAGATATAGTGATTGAAGCAGGGGGTGACCCAGCCAACATTGAAGGGGAAAAAGTCTTAATTAAACAGAAAAATGAGGATATAGCTGCTCTTAGAAAACAGTTGAAGTTGCCTCATAGTGAAAACTCTCAAGAAAAATAAATTCTACAGCAAAAAACAGAGAATGATGATTTAAAGCAGATTGTACATCAAATGACAGGTTAGATAAAAACAATGGAAGGTCAAATAGAAGCTCTAATGAAAGAGAATGAAGAACTAAGAAAAGCACAACCAATGGTCATTCCTACAGTGATCCCCACTGTAAACACTGCTATACCATCTACTTTGGCAGAACACTTGGCACCGAACGGAGTACTGCCAACTGCAGTGCCAATTACTTCTCTAATCTTTGCCTCTTCTTCTTCATCCTCACAGAGGACCACACCACAAGACCAAGATAAAGAGATTCTTAGTTTGAGAGGCACTATTAAAAATTTGGAAAAATCCAAAAATGATGCCTTGACTACTTCTAGAGGACATGAGCAAAGGGTTGATCGACTACAAGAACAGGTAAAGATTCTGCAAGCACAAGTAAATCTTACAGATCAAGTGGCCTTTATAAAAAATCATTTATGGACCAAAATTATTGATGGCATTCATTCTCAATGGCCTTCAATTAGGATAATTTATGAATAGAGGGAGTTACTTCAAGTTTCTAGTGCAGAGATTGACAAGACTAGGAGGGAAATTGACAAAAAACCAGCCCAAGCAATCCAACTCATAGCTTTTTTAAACAGTAAAACCAGGGAAGAGTTGGAAGAATTGAAAATTGTTGATAGAACAAAAACCATTCTTCAAATAAAAAAGGTCCTGAACAAAAGAAACATAATGAGTAATCTAGAGGACCGGTGTAAAGACATGAATTTATCCATCTCAATATTTTTAGCCAAATACAAAACATTGTCAGAAGCAGGTTTGCCTGATATTCACACATTGAATGACAAGTTAATGCCTCAGAAAGATTATGATCTAAAAATCAGAAATCATGCAAAAGAGCAAGCCAGACAACAACTGCCTCAAGGATCACCAACAGGCAGAATACTTCTTCAGTATTTTGAAAATCTGTTCTTTTTAGATAATGAGATCAGGCATATGTTCACTATAAAGCCTAACTTTGCCAAGTATACAGAGGTAGATGAAAGTTACAAAAAATTGAAGACTATGAAGATCCCCTTTGTAGAAAAGTGGCAAGAATTCACAGATCTGCTGTGAATTTAATGGATAAAAAACAGGAAATTCACTTGCAAATTCATTTTTTACTGTTACCTCAAATGGTAAAAATATAGGGTTAAAGTGCACAACAACAATCAGTTCAAATTAGAATAATCAGTTCTATTTTTTCTTGTAAAAAGGTAACATCTTGCAAACTGTTTTGCAGCTGTCCCTCTTTTTAAGTTTTCTTTCCTATTTTTTATTAAAACATTATCTCAATTCCTGAGATATTTTGTAAACATTTTTTTGTATAAATACTTCACAATTCGAAGTATTCAATGTGAATAAAATTTCTCAAGACAACTATAGTTCGTGCTCTCTACTTGGAATTTTAATGTTTTCTACTTTGTTCGTGCTCTCTACTTGGCCATTGGCCTGTGGGTGATATGGAGTTGTAATCTTGTGCTGAATGTGGTAGTTTTGCAATGTTTCAGCTAATTTATTACCTACAAATTGTGGTCCTCCATTTGTGATTATGTCCCTTGGGAGACCATAGCGCACAAAGATTTGGAAAAGAAACTGTACTACAGAGTCCTTTGTAGCTTTTGAAACTGCCTCTGCTTCGACCCACTTAGTGACATATTCGGTTGCAACTAGGATGTATGTTTTTTGGTTTGAGGGAGGAATAATAGGGCCAAAAAAATCAAGTTCCCAGCATTCAAATGGTTCAATCACTAGTTGAGGGTTCAAAGGCATTTCATCAGACTGCCCAGGGCGTCCTGCCCTTTGGCAGCTATCACAGGCCTGCACGAATTTTTTGGCATCCTTAAAGATGGTAGGCCAGTAATAGTCTGTTCGTAAAACCTTATGGGCAGTTCTACGGTTCCCAGTTAGATCCCTTCTTCAATCTTCTTATCTGTAGCTTAAGGATTCTTAAGTGCCCTTTTGCTCAGATTCCATCCACTCCATCAAATCAAGCCTATACATAGCCTTAGAAGGTCACCTATCTTGCCCTTAGCACATTTGCATCTCTGAGCCTTATTTCTTAGTTCTTCTTGCCTAGAGAGTTTACTCCATTGCCCAATATTCTGGTTTACCTTGAAATCTTTTTATTCCCACCAATATTTTAAAATCAAACCCAAATACACAATCATAGCTAGCCTAATATCTGTTACTAAAACAAAGCTAAATCATACGGAGAGATCCCTCTCTAGAGTTCAAGAAGGCTAGATCTTGAATTCCCAAAGCGGTTCTTGGTTACCCCTGGTGTTATTAACTACAAAAATCCCTATCCCAGAACCTGATAATTACTAGGGTGATAACAGGCCTTGGGGGTATTATGATCCTTGGAGGAAACTCCCACAGCTAGAAGAGTTGACAGAGAAAATTGGATCGAGTACAAAGGTGTGGCAGGTGGGTTTTACCCTGTACCAATTGTTATGGTGCATATATGATGTGTATTACCGTTTATCTTATAATTTTGTTGAAGTAGCATACAAAAATTTACATAGTGATATGAGAACCACTCTCTAGAGTATACATCGATTTTGTACACATGGCTTTTCAGTTGCTTTTTAAGATATATCATTGGTGATGATCACATGATTATATAATGAACCATTAAGTTGAACTATGAAATTATTCCTCACAACACACACACACAAAGCATCGCTATTGCAACGGATGCCTCCAAACGTCGCAATTGCAACACTTAGACATTGTGTTACAATTGCGACGTTTGGAAGCATCTGTCGCAATAGCGACGCCTTGGAGAATAGGGTCGCCATTGCGACGTCTTCCTTCAGACGTCGCAACTGCGACACTTTTTCTAAGTGTCGATATTACGACCCATTTCTCTAAACGTCGGTATAGCGACGATTTCGGGCGGGATTGAAAAAATTTGCGGAAATTTCTGACATTTGGTCAAAAGCGTCGGAAGCAAGTGTCGGAATTTCCGCCAAATGTAGTAGTTTAGCAACGCTTTGGGCCATGGTGTCGTAATTGCGACGTCTTTTTCCAAACGTCGCAATTGCGACAGGTTTTAGGTGTCGGTATGGCGACACGTTTCTATAGACGTCGGTATAGCAACGGTTGCGGGCGGGATGGAAAAAATTTGGGAAAATTTCCGACATTTGGTCAAAAGCGTCGGAACCAAGTGTCGGAATTTCCGCCAAATGTAGTAGTGAATATAAGGTTTGAGCCAAAGAAAATGGAATATTTGATTTAGAAGCATCTTCACCTACAACCTTAATATAAGGTTTGAGCCAAAGAAAATGGAATATTTGATTTAGAAGCATCTTCACCTACAACCTTTGTGTTGGGGTAAGGCTTATATCATAATGGAGAGTCGAGGGGGCACTTCCAATGGGATCTTAAGAGGTGTTCTTTATTCAAATGCAACCATACCTTATCTCCCACCCTAAACTTATGTGGCACTCTAATATAGGTGGATATTGGTGGCCACCCACCTCTTCCACTAACTCAATGGTTCTTTATCTTCTTATCATTTTTTCTATGGTTTTTTTGGGTCCTAAACTTCTAGGGTCATTTTTAGGCCCTAAATGAGGTTTTTTGGGCCATTTAGGGGTCCAAAGGTTTTCATGTCATTCCCTAGGCCCAACCAAAAGTTGTAATCTTAAATATAGTTCTTCCAAATGGACTTATTGTGTACCCCAAATAGAGATTTTATGCAAAAGCTGCACTACTGGGAAGTTGATTCTAGGGTTACGGTTTTAACTTTTAAACCTCTAGGGTTCTTTATTTATGTTAAAACATATGATGAAATTAACATAAACAATGAACAAACTATGCAGTCGTGACCTACAAGCACCTTGATCACAACATGTTTGTAAAATTTAATAAATTGTACCGAGAAAGCTTGAGCAAGGTTAGAGCTTAGAAACAAAGCATGAAGAATCAGGAACCTTATTTTCGTCTTCAGGTAAAATGTAGATGCAGGTAGGGAGGGAACCCTTTCTCTCTCTAGCGGGAAAAGGTAAATGTTAGTGTTTTATTTTTGTTAAAACAATATCATCATTTGCCTCTCATTCTATCGAAGGGACTGGGCTATTTCAAGTGTATAATTTTTATTATTATATCACCATATTTTATGGAAAATTATTTGGCATGGTATGCTAGGAAACTATAAGTCATACTAGTGTGCCATAGTAGCATGGGGCCAAGATGTTTCAGGTGCCAGGGTGTGCCAACAAATTCTAGGAAGTGCTAGGGAGTCATAGGGACACACAAGGGAGCATTAGGTGAAAATAATGCATGCAAATGAACAATTAAGAGATTGTGACAAGAAGTGTCTGTGAGTTATAGGTGTGCTAAGGAGGGAGTGACAAGGTATGTTAGCCAGTGCTAAGGTAGCTAGAGGCCAAGGAAACTTGCCAAGATGTCTCAGGCTCTAGGGTGTGCCAATGCATGTCAAAGAGTGTTATGGAATTCCAAGTAAAAACAAGGGAGCACTAGTTTCAAATGCATGGAAATGAATGAATAAGAGTGTGTGACAGGGATTGTTAGCGAGTTTTAGGTGTGCTAAGGAGGGAGTGACAAGGTATGTTATGTAGTTCCAAGGAATGCTAGAGTGCCAGGGAGACATGCCAATATGTGCCAAGTGTCAGGGTGTGCCAATGTGTGCCAGGGAGTGTTAGGGAGTGCCATGAAAACACAAGGGAGAACTAGTTCAAAATGCATGGAAATGAATGGATAAGAGTGCGTGATAGGGTGTGTCAGCAAGTTCCAAGGGTGTTAAGGAGGGAGTGAAAATGTTATATGCTAGGTAATACCAAGGCATGCTAGAGTGCTAGGGAATTTTAGGTAATGGTAGGGTTTGTTATGGAGTTCCAAATCATGCCAAGGAATGCAAGGGATGCTAACATGTGCCACATAGCTCCAAGGGATTGTTAGATATTCCAGGTGTTATGGCATGTCAAGATGTAAACTATGTTGCTTAGTTGTTTTATGGCCATGGTTGGCCATGAGCCTTGACTTGGTAACTTGCTCAGTGGGATGAGTTAAGATTGGACATGAGTAGCCTAAGATGACTCAAGTAGTAAATGCAACTTGGTCAAGTTGTTGTAGTCGAGGCAGGACTTGGTTGGGTTCCCGAGTCTCAAAAAAATTAAGGGTAGTTATGAGGACATGATAGTTAAGTAGTGACAGGGCGTGCCAATGAGTGAAAATGTGTGATGAAACATGCCATATAGTGTCAATACATGTCGAGGAGTGTTGGGGAGTGTTAGGGAATCACAAGGGAGGACTAGTTCAAAGTGCATGGAAATGAACAAATAAGAGTGTCTTCTAGGGAGTGTTAGTGAATTCCAAGTGCCCCATGGATGAAGTGTGTTAGGATAATTTCATAATAGGACTTGCAAGAGGCAAGCCTACAATTGTGATAAGGGGATGGACAAAGAAGTTTCAGACAAAGGGTGACTTTGGGCTAGACACAAAACTGTTTTTTCATTGACTTGGTTGGGTTCCCAAGTCACAAAAAAAATTAAGGCTATCTATGAGGGAATGGAAACTATGGAGTGTAAAGGTGTGTAGGGAATCCCAGGAAGTGCTAACACATACTAGAAATTTCCAAGGCATGTTAGGCAATCCAAGATGTGCTAGGTGCTAGGGTATGGCACAAACGCATGCTAGGGAATGTTATGGAAACAGAAGGGAGGACTAGTTTCAATTGCATGGAAATGAAAGAATAAGAGTGTGTGATAGGAAATTTTAGCAAGTTCTAGGTGTGATAAGGAGGGAGTGACAAGGTATGCTAGGTAGTGCCAAGGCATGATAGAGTGCTATAAAATCATACCAGGATGTGCCAAGTTCTAGGGTGTGCCAATGTGTGCCACAGAGTGTTAGGAGTGCTAGAGAAACACAAAGGAGAATTATGTCATAATGCATGGAAATGAATGAATAAGAGTGAGTGACAAGGAGTCTCAACGAGTTCCAAGTGTGCTAAGGAGGAGTGCCAAGGCATGCTTGGAAGTGTTGAGGAATGCTAGAGTGTTAGTGCGACATGCGGCCAAGATGTCCCAATACGTGCAAGGATGTGTTAATTGGGAGTGCTTGGGAAACACAAGGGAGCACTACTTCAAAATGCATAGAAATGAAAAAATAAGAGTTTGTGATTGGAAGTGTTAGCGAGTTCCAAGTGTGTTAAGGAGGGAGTGACAAGGTATGCTAGGCAGTGTTAAGGCATGCTAGAGGCCAAGGTGACATGCCAATATGTCCTAGGTGCTGGGTGTGCCAACACATGCAAAGGAGTGTTAAGGAATGCTATGGAAACACAAGGGAGCACTAGGTAAAAATGCATGGAAATGAATGAATACGAGTTTTTGACTGGGAGTGTCAATGAGATCTAGGTGTGCTAAGGAGAGAGTGACAAGGTATGCTAGGTAGTGCCAAGGAATGCTAGAGTGCTGGGGAGAAATTCCAAGATGTGATAGGTGTTAGGGTGTGCCAATGCGTGCTAGGGAGTGTTAGGGAGTGTTAGGGAAACACAAGGAAGCACTAGATCAAAATTCATGGAAATTAATGAATAAGAGTGTGTGACGGGGGAGTTTCAATGATTTCTAGGTGTGTTAAGGGGGAGTGACAAGGTTATATGCTAGGAAATGCCTCTATAGAGAAACCCACAAAAGAATTATAGGTGCTTTTAGAGAAGTAGGTGTTTTTGTGCTCTCATAGATGTTCCCCTAAGCTTTCCAACCATCTTTGTGCTCAAGGTGTTACCAGAATTCGTTGGTTTTATGTGTTCCCTTCAAAGTTGTTCACAACTAGAAGATGGAAAAGCGCCCATGATTTGGGCATGCGGGGGTTCTTTTGTTGTGGAGTGGGACGGAGTTCACCAAATCCACGATTGTCAATGGTCTTACACTATCCGAGGAAGATGATTCTTTTGAATGGGCTGGAACTCCTCATCCGGGCATGTCACAGCTCACCATGCCTATTGTGCTATATCATAAAGCTACCCTTTTTCAAAGGGTTCGTTGGTGGCATTCAAAATTATGGGATTAGCCTATTGCCCCTAAAGCTGAAATGTTTTATCTCACTTTCCTTAGAGAATTGCATTCAAACTTGGGGACTTTGCCTATTGTGGAAAAAGTTTTCATGGGCCAAATGTATGTGTTCTACTGACAAAATATTTGGAAATTGTCAATTGTTTATTTTTTTAATTGTTCCTTTTCCGGGTCCCTCTGGTCATTTATCTTAGGGGTATTAAAATAATAGGTTAATGGCTCGATATCGCCCTTTGGACCAATGCCTTCATTGGTGTGATCAAAATGGGGGGAAATTATAAAGAACTATACATTTTCATTGCATGGGGTATTTGGAAAACCCGAAATAATCTCATCTTTGAAAGTAGACCCAAAGATATCACTACAATCATGGGCTATATTTTGGGATTTCGGATTATGTCAAGCCTTGGAAGCCTCCCAGAATTCAATCCTTCTGCCTTCACCTACTTCTCTATTTGAAAATGTTGGATTCTTTGATGGAGCGTATCAAGATGAGGTTTGCGAAGGGGGAGCCACCATTTTCCTTCCTGATAATGTTTCCTTTTACATCTATTTGACTGCAAGTGCAGGCACAAATACTAAATCATAAGTGGTGGATTCTTGGGCACTATTATTTTTTTGTAGCCTCGTCGAATATATCCATTATGCATGTTTTTGTTGATTCAAAGTGTGTGGTGTATTGGTTGTCCGGAAAGGGCCATCTACGGGTCCTCTCACTAAAGCACTAGATGGAATGAATTCAAAATCTCAAAGGTCTCATTCAAAAAAAATTTCTTCCAAGTACATCTTGAGAGAATGGAATTAGGAGGTAGACCTCCTATCCAAAAAAAGCTTTGCGGGTGGAGGATCATTGCATTTTTATTTTTTTTAAGAAAAGGTAGAAGCAATTTAACGGTTTTTCTTGATTATCTTAAGTTGTTGCTCATTCTATTCTTTGTTTATATTAATTTCTCCCAAACACCTATGTTGAATCTAGCAAGGGTGAGCTTTGGAGAGCAGAGCCATATTGCAATAATTTAGGAGAGATTTAGTCATTGTGTTTTCAGAATTCTTGTTTTTATGGATAATTCCAAATCAAACCGAGTGAAATGAAAATAAAACATTGAAAACAACAAAACGACCATAAATAAATGAAATGCATGCCAAGAAAACTTAACGAGTTAATGAAATGTATGTGTTTTTATCATGGAAATATGGGAATTTCGAACATGTTACGAGTTGCAAAGCATATAACGGTGTGGACAAAAGAAGTGTCCAAACTTTTAATAAAATATTTAATCGTAGATGTATAAATATTATTAATATACGGGGAATTGAATACCTAAATTTCAGAATGATATCTCTCAAGAAACAATTATCTATCCATCTATGCACAATGATGTTTCTCATATTGAGAAAATTGGCTAATATGCGATTTCCTTCAAATCGAAACTCTAAGAATGCATATGATTCATTAAACAATGATCATGCAAATAAGGGAGTACTAAATTTATGAAATGAGTGGTCATAGAGTAGTTTGTAAAGGAAAAGGATCTGATGTAATATTGATTCCCGAAACCATCGAGATCGGTTTCCATTAATCTCGACCAACTATTATGAAAAAACAGATAAACAAGGGTACAAAGGGATGTTTCTCCTCAAAATTGGTCAATTACAAAGGAGGGTAATTAAAAAATAAAAGACACTAAGATCAGTGGGTGACTACTTCATTTGATGTCAAGGTCGAGTTGAGCTTGTGCTAGTTCGGTTAAGCTTGTGCGAGAAAAAAGAGCTTAATATAATGAAGCTCATTCAATGAACTTGCACAGCTGATATCATTAAGATAAAAAAAACCCGACATGAAATAACGATGATAAAATTGAAAGCGAGTGGTTTACATAGTTAGTTTTATGGATAAAATAATTGATTTCCTAGTAGTGAGAATCATAGGGCGGGACAACATGATTAAAATGAATGAATATGCTATGAAATTATGTGGGATAAAATTTGACCAAGGGAAATAAGGGTATAATAAGATACGATGTGTAGTAATTACTCAAACCACCATTTATATATTTAAACTATCAAGATGACACATTTTTATGAGTAAAATTATGAAACACCATGGAACAATTCAACATATAATTTATGTCCAAAACATTTAAGAGTTAGAATAGAGTCTTTAAGTGATCACAATAAAAATAATACACATTAGAGATATATACATGGATCATATATATCAAGTTAAAGTGATCGCTAAAGCAACATCTTCCTACACCTAATGTCCTAGATGGCCAAGGCAAGGTGTCATCAAACCAATTATACAATCATTCGTATATCTCAATTGGAAAATGATTAATATCACAAGAATCACAACGGTTGATATCTCACTCAAAATTTAAAATTATCCTCTAGAAACTCATATATAAAGTGGGGGTAGCGGGTCCTATGACATCCAACCTATGACTTGCAATTGGAAATCCTCAACAGTCTCTTTGCAGAAATAATGTCCAATTAATGGGTTCAATAAGAGGTATGCGGCCCCACTGATTTGATAGTTGAAGAAGTTTGAATATTGGCTTGTCAATTTTGTCCCTAAGTAGGCAAGGCAACATGGAAGGAGGTGACTCCCTTGGAAAAGTTCAAAAGGGGAAGGCCACATAAGGTCTTATATAAAGATCTAAATCCAAGGACCTCCCTCATAAAAATAGTTAGACATGTATTGAAAGAAAGTATATAACGACCATCTAAATCTCAATAAAAATAGAACATCCCTTTGAATCCCATAATAAATGGAGTATCTACAGATGAGGTGATCCTATAACTCAATGTTGTGTATATGGAAAAGCTAGAAGATGTTATTGAGAAGAGGAGTATCATGATGTCATTAGTTTCAACTAGACACTAATGTAAACCCACTTTGAAACCACCAAGGGGGATCTGAAGGGAAACATCTAGTGCTCTTGTGTGTATGAGGGTTAAAAAATAAGACCCCCTCTTATTTGCATGAAGTGTTCCAAGTACAAATCCATCTTAGAGTCAAGGCCATGAAAAGATGAATTCCAAGTACTAAATTTATTTTTTATAAATAACCTCTTTAACAGCTTGACACAAACATATCATGATGTCATTTACATTGGAGGTGTATGTCACTTGAATCATGTTAAAAAATTAATCTCTCTCCCACAAAAATGTGTCATACTCCCTTGTGATGATGCATCAACCCTAATGCATAACAATCCCGTGATGAGTTGATATTGGACATGAGTACCATAACATGAGTTATAGGTAATTCTTAGGTGAACAAGGCATATGTTCAATTTCCACGACACATGAGAATCTGTGTTTTCTCTTAGAATGTTTGATGAAAACACACTCAAGTGCCACAACACATCTACTTTAGTGCACAACGAAATCTACACAAATCAAGGAATCAACTAGTGCACATGATAATTTTATTCTTTTCAAACCCTTCTTCATTACATTACAAACCACAATACAATAGGCTAGAGCTCTTGTACCATGGATTGTGACCCTTTAAAATCACATTGATATAAGGAATACAACTAGGGCTTGGTGTTAATCCTTTGACAACTGATCTATCTTGAACAAGACAACACTTGACCTACTTGTTGATGGTGGCCACACACAACCCTTTCAGTCCACAGGTTCAATGAGAGCACCACAGGTTTAATGTTTGGAGAACTTGGGGCCACCCCCTTTTCCAACACTTATAATGGGTCCCATGAATCATTATGGCACTCATGGACCCCAATATGCCACCTAGAATACCCTAAGACATCATTTGACCTCTTATGAGGCTTATTATTCCATGTATGAGATAGTTTGGTGGGATTGTCACCAAAATTTAGGGTTACTTGCATATTATTTTATGTTTAGGGGCTAATGTAGCCCCATAAGCTAATTCAATAAATTCCCAATCAATGTATAAATAGGATTTAGTTGGATTCATTTGTATGATCACTTGACTTGGGATCTCTCTATCTTTAGAGAACTTATTTTCCTTGGAGGACTATTTTGGATGATGGATGCATTTTGATGTATGGATTTGGGCTTCTTTTTTTAATCTTGGAGCTTTGTTTTTGTAAATGTGAAGCTGGTTGGATATACTCTCTAACGTTGTGAGTGCAAATTTAACGCTATTCTTCTTGTTGTTGTATACTATTGAATTTAGCTATAACTAGGGCTAATTGTTGCATGATGGAAATGTGGAATTATGTGTCTACTTAGCTTATTTAATGTATGGGCCATTGTTGGATGAATGAAATGTCTTAGAGATAATTTTGTCCCAATAATATTGCACCATTTGTATGAAGTATACATTATTGAAGGTCACTTTTTGTTTTCCTCTAACATTGGATGAAGTTGACTTTCTGTGCCTCCTTGATCAAGAAACTAAATTCTTGTTCATTATCACCCCCGAATCCATATCTCCAAGTGAATTAGGCACTAGTCTCTCAAAAATGGTGATGATTACCCCCCCCCCCCCCCACCCCGCCTTTTTTCACAATTTTCCATTTTTCCCTAGGTCTAGCCCCATTAGGTCACCTAGGGCATCAATTTCCCAAGAATATATCCAATGGAAAACTTCTATCTCCTAGAGGCAACTGTGTTGGTGGGTCCCCTCACTCTCCTCAGAATTTGGGCCAATTCCGACGGTGAAATCTCCAGATACCTCAAGCCCTAACTCTAGGATCATATTTTTCCTAGGTGTTCCCAAGGCTAGAACCTAATAGGATCAATTCGACCCATCGAAGTGAAAACTCTTGCCTGGTCCTTTCCCCTCACATTGTCCAAGATAGGAACATCATTGGTTGCTAAATTCCATCCCTGAACCTAGGCTAGGTCCACTTGGCCCCATGTGGTCCCATTTGGAGTCAAAGGCCTTTCATCAAGGACCATTTGGGAATCCAAGTTCCTAAAGGATTTTATGGATTGATAAATTCCTTCATAAGTCTTATTCTTCTCCCTCAACCCTTCAATCCCCCTCCTCTCTCCCTGGAAGATCAAATCCCTTACTTAAAAGGCAAGCATGTCCCACTCTTTATTCTATCTTAGGGAAAATGTTTCTAGGGTCGCTTCCCACCTATTAATTTACCTATACTCTACAAGTGACTTCCTAAAATACCGGGACTCCTCCCATTTGTGAAATTCTATGAAGAGCAAGGAGCCCTAGCTATGGTGACAATGGGCTAAGCCTCCATCGTTTCCCTTGTCATAGCAGTTGCCCTCTTAGGAACCCCTTTTAGGTCCACTACTAGTTTGAGTGGTATCAAGTTGTTCACAACTCCATTTTTGAACAACTCTTTGGTATGCCCAATTTTTTCACACTACAGCTCCAAGATGAGAAGTCTAGGGCTATGGAGGCTACCCTTCTTCTCATTGATTTAATCCTCTACAATATAGTGAACTAGGGCTTGTTGGCTAGCCCACTTGACTGCTACTTTATTCCTTCAAATTTTGCACATCCTTAGGCCCTATACACCTAACCTTCTACCAATCTTGCTTTCCTTCACAAGTACAAGAGTTGGGGCTCTTCTTTGATAGTCACTTAACAACCCTCCAACTATACTTGGACTTCCATCAATCTGCCCAACCACAGTCAATTATTTTTTTTGATCTAGGGCTCACAATATTGTCTTCATCTAGGGCTCTTAAAATATTCCACCTAACAATGGTTTGAGTCCTCTCAAAATCATTGTTCTTGTGTATTGACAATTTGATCTTTGTTGTGCAATCTATGAACAAATTTGAACTACTCCTCTTATCGTCCTTCTAATATTTTTGTAGATGATCGAAGTAGGGTCACAAATCAGCCACGACAAATCCATTGACTAATTTTTTATAGGTTTCTTCGGATCTCCGTCTAAAACTCTATGGATAGTCCACCAAAATCAAATCCTCTCGCATGTCAATCCATTCTTCGTATGACACATTTCTTCGGAATGCTCAATCTTCTACTCAAGTTCCACCCTCTTTTGGATCTTCTATCTCCACACATACCGAATCTGAAAACCATCTTTCGAAATCTGCGATCTATATTGCATAAATAAACCTCGCTCTAAGGGTCACAACCGCTCTTCTTCTACAAAAAAATTTTCATAGTCTTAAGGGCATACCTTATGAACTAAACATGCTAGGAAACTGTCATGACTAGGGCACTATAATTATGTACTTATAATTGTTGTAAAACAAACCCTATCCACCCATAGAAAAAACCACGACTCTTGCCTCCATAAGAGACTCAACCTAGCTCATATGGATCCATAGATTATGGGCATTTCTTTGATTTAATCTTGACATGAACTTCAAATCTCAATGTCTACCCTCAAACTAGGGTTACCTCTGTCAATATTACACTTGCGTCTACTTTTGTTATTGCTCTAAATTACAGTGCAAGCCCTCCTCCATTTATGTTGGTCTTATCACAAACCTTGTGGCCTACTAACCACCACAAGACAATATCGTATCAGCCCTCTCTTCTATTTCATGTAGAAAATATAACCAACGGGATTTAATTTGATCTTGTAATGTACTAAAACAAGATATTGAATCTTTCCTACAATTTGCGGAAACAAAACACGATCGCATAATACATATAAGTAATAGAAATAAATTATCAATCGCATAACACAATATGTATCTAGGGAAGAAAATACTCAAAACCCCTCTATCTCTATTGTGTATTGAGTCAAGAAATCATGAAACAATACAATGCTTAATCTCTCATGAGATTCTGCGGCACTCTGCTAATTGTCTCCCTACTTGATCTAGGCAAAATCGATCTAGTACTTAGCCAATTATCAAACTTCCTTCGAGCTTGCCTTGCTCACGTAATTCCTAGAAAATTAGCTCCCTGTTGATTAGGAAAATCAACCTTCCTTTATTTTTTCAATCCATCATGGCATCCCAATGACTTTATAATTGCACATGGGAAATTTTGTATAAATACAATTGATAGTTATGTTCCCTTTAACCTCTGTCTCAACCTGGGTCTTCCTCGGAAGCCGACATGCATGCAACTATTAATAGTGAATTATCGAGTTATATGACTGATCACTCATTTTGAATTAAATATAATTTAATTCAATGGACCTCTCACTAGCTCATGGCTCGGTTAGAACTAGTTAAACCGATTTTAACTCAATTAATTGAGTTAACTAATTCACACCCCGCACCCCACTAATACATCATCTGCAAATGGACCCCCCAAAATATTAGAATCCCTCTACATGCCTCATCCGAGACCCTCATGATACGGACATATGCGGGGAACACAATAAAATTACAGAAATAAACATAAACACATAGATGCGGTAGGAATAACACTTCATTTTATTAATATCAAATAGTGAAAAATGCTTATAGACATAATGGAAAAAAAATAGCTCAAGCGATGGTAGCATATCACCGAGAAGAGACGTGGTGGCTACATGCCTCCGAACTATTTTACAATGAGGCTTAAGGGCCTTTTTTATTATTGAAAAATAAGAGAAAACTCTAACCCGAGAAGATGTAACACCAAGAGTTTATGCGCCTTTGTTGGGGGTAGTTGGGCAACCAACTTCCCAAGGTCATAACTTGGTCATATGATCTCCATTTGATGCACATGATACCTCGTCGAAATTAGATCTATCTAAGGAATACAACTTCTAACGCATTTTGTATGAAATCGCTAAACCCTCCATGCCCAAAGAATGTCGTTTGGGGACTCAAAAGCTGCTCCGAAGTTCGGGACCCGAAAAAAACTAACAAAAATAGTAAATTGTGCTATAATTAAGGAAACTAAAAATCTGAAATAGACAATGGTGAGGGCCCAGAGTGGAATAGGCGGGTGGCCACCAATATCCACATTGATCAACTCAATTTGAATTTCTTGGGCGAACTCGGTCATCATGACTTAGTCAACTCGACCCAAGTTGTTATGAGATGAAATTACAATTTATTAGCCAATTTATTTAAGGGAAAATAAATTAGACACCTCACATTCCTCACTCTTGGTACATCAAAATTCCTCACCAGAGTGTGGGTGCATTTTTTTTTCCTTTCGGTTACCAATTTCATTGTTTCTTGTTGCAAATTTCAACACTCACTTTCAACAATAAAAGGAATTCAATCTATCCCGATCCGATACCTTTGGAATTACGCATGCAACACTTCTCTAGTGTTGTTTGCACCTACAAATCCTAAAATTGAATAGCCTCCGAACAAATGAATCGAGTATAATGCATTTGTCATCGTAGTCTTCTACTTGCTACTAGCTATTGCACTGTCTACTAGACTCTCTGCGTTGCTACTAACATCGCATACTGTGCCCTTGCACTCGTTTCCCACTACGATATGCGCTCCAAGTATCGACATCTATCACTCGATTTGTGTCTTCACGACATCCGAATGCATCAATCTAATTGATCCTTCCTACTACTATTATCTCGTGGATTCCTCGTAGCTAGGTTCGATCCATGAGACACACCATCTCAATGTACCTTGCCCAAATTTCTTATCTTGGGATTATGTCTAAACATCACCCCACCTTTAACTTAGAGGTGTGGTCGCATGTGCTCCCTCCCAGCCATCTTCCTCGAAATTCCCCTCTCATGTAGGTCTCTCGCTTGAGTGGACACTTCCACTAAGTCTCATCTCTTCTTCTCCAATTGTGGCCACAACCTCATGAGACTACTTCTAAGGCTACATGTTGAGAGGTAATTTGTACTCCCTATCAACAACCAAGTCTCTAACCTCTCGCTTTTCTCCTCAAACCTTTGCATGCACTTAGTACCTCAAGTGCATATAGGTTCTTGACTTGCGTACATTGTAATTGTCCCACAATTGTAAAATTTTCTAAAAAAAAGAGTTGATTTTAAATCGACGATATCTCCCCTCATCCGAGCTCACGAATTGATTTTCCATTTGGGTAGTTTTTTTGCAAGGAATCCAAATATGATTTGAAATTTTTTACACCAAAATCTTCGAGATATTCTCTACAAACTAGCCGCCCAAAAAATTCCTTCTACGATACCATTTAGAAAATCTAACCAACGAGATTCAATCTGATATTGTAATGTACTAAAACAAGATATTGAATCCTTCCTACAATTTTTGGAAACAAAATATGATCACACAATCACATATAAGTAAGAGAAATAAATTATCAATCACACAACACAAGAAGTATATGGGGAAAGAAACTTCTCAAAACCGCTCTATCTCTATTGTGTATTAAGTCAAGGAATCATGAAACGATACAATGCTTAATCTCTCATGATATTCTCCCAAAGACTCTACCAATTGTTTCCCGCCGATCTAGGAAAACTTGATCTAGTACTTAGCCAATTCGACCTTCCTTGAACGTGCCTTACTCATGAAATTCCCTGGGGAATTAGCTCCCTATTAATTAGGAAAATTGGTATTCCTTGATTGCACAATCCATCATGGCATCCCAATGACTTTATAATTGCACATGGGAAATTTTGTATAAATACAACCGATAGTTATGTTCCCTTTAACCTCTCGTCTCAACTTGATCTTCCTCGGAACCGACATGCATGTAACTATTAATAGTGAATTATCGGTTATCCGATTGATCACTCATTGTGAATTAAATCTAATTTAATTCATTAGCCGACCTCTCATTAGCTCATCACTTAGTTATAACTATTTAAACTAATTTTAACTCATTTAATTGAGTTAAGTAATTCACACACGCACGCCACTAATGCATAAATTGCAACTCGGACTAAAAAAATTATTAGATTAATACCTCTACATGGCTCATCTTAGTCCCTCAACTCGAATTTCTTGAGCTAACTCGGTCATCATAACCTAGTTAAGTCGACACAAGTTGTTATGAGATGAAATTACAATTTATTATCCAATTTATTTAGGGGAAAAATAAATTAGACGCCCCACATTGCTCACTCCTGGTGCATCAAAATTAGTCACTAGTGTGGGTGCATTTTTTTTCCTTTCTGGTTTCCAATTTCAATCTTGTTGCAAATTTCAACATTTCAGAATTTGATGCAACCTTCACACAACTACACCATTGAAATCACATGCCTAGATTCTCATGAGCAACCTCTCTTAAGTTCGATCTTCCCTAAGAGAACCAACAATGTGCCATCCTACTTCCTATATCGAACCAGTCATTAAGGTATGCAATATTCTTGTGAACCCTCACATGATGATCTTGCTCTTGGAGGATGATCATGGCCTCCCTTTAGCAACCCTTACTCGACCCTCTTACTCAACCTACTTTAGGACTACATCTCTCTTCGTCCCCTTGATCAAATGAGCTCCTTCTCACTTGATGTTATTTCCTTCATCCTAAGGCCTCCTTAAATAGTTTTTCCTAGACCTATTAGGAACCCTCTAGAACTTACAGGTTTTATCCACTTAGACCTTAGGAAATATTAATTTTCCTTTTTATTTTTTCTTTTTAGATTTTAAACCCCATCTTGGGTCCAAAATCCCTTTGCTTGGCTTCTTTTCCCACAAAGCCTTTTGTGACCAAACTCACATAAACCAATCTCACTAGGTTTGCGAAGTACCTCCCAAGCTACACAATTCAACAACATAGTCTAGTTGTAGTAACCGTAACTTGGTCAAGCTCTTGTAGTCAAGAGAGGGCTCGATTGGGTTCCCAAGTTGCAAATTAAGTAATGGTAATTGTGAGGGCATGATAGCTAAGGAGGGTTAGGGCATGCACATTAGGAATGAAAAGGCATGCTAACACATGTTGGATAATGTCAATGCATGGTGAAGAGTTTTAGGGAGTGTCAAGGCATATCAAGCGATAACTAGGTTAAAATGCATGAAAAGGAACGAATATGAGTGTGTGCCGGGGAGTGTCGGGCGAATTCAAGTGTGCTAAGGACGAAGTGTGTTAGGAGAAGTTCAAAATAGGATTTACAAGAGGCAAGCCTACGGTTGTTATATGGGGCTTGACATAGTAGTTTTAGACAAAGGGATATCACTTTATGCTAGGCACAACGTTGTTTTTTCCTTTAGCTATTTATTTTATATGAGATGTGACACGGTTTGGCTACATGCTTATGTTTTAAACTATTCTAGATAATTTCATATTGTACATTGTTGTGTATAAGTGTTGGGGCACTCGACTTGTGTCGGCTTATATCTTGTGTGCCTTATGCATCTTGTGGTTCTTGCAAACTCTCAGTTAATTTTCTACTATTTATATGAACTGAACATACATGTGAAATATTTATTATGTAGGAATTGTTTCTTAGTTGTTTTATGGCCATGGCTAGATCATGTGATCCTTGTCTTAGTAACTAGTTAAGTGGGACAGGTTGAGCATGAACATGAGTAGAATAAGATGAGTTGTAGTCAGTTCTTAGGTGAAAAAGGCACAATATACTTGTAGTAGGTGCAATTGGTCAAGTTATTTTGGTTGAAGTAAGCCAATATTGTCACATGAACTCCAATAGCCAAGGAATTGATTGGGCTCCCAAGTCGTGAGCAAATGTAAAGGGTAGTTGTGAGGACATGAGTGCCAAGGCATGATAGGGAATGCTAATATATGTTAGATAGTAGGAAGGCATGTCAAACATGCTAATATGTGCCAAGTGATAAGGAATGCCAAGATATGCAAGGGCGTGTCAATGCGTGTCGTGGACTCGTCAATGCAAAAAAAAGGGAGAAACAAGTTAAACTACAAGGAAATGAACACATAAGAGGGATAACAAGTCATCAATTTACCTTTTCCAAGAGCGGCATGCTAGGCACACCAACACTAGGTACCAATAGGTTCAAAGTGAAAAGTCTTAGTGCATTCTAAGTGCCAAGTATTCCTTTTTGCTTCTCATCTACTTTCCAACAATTGATCTCAAATAAATTTAATATTAAAACATGCCAAATTATACCAAGGCATGACAACGCATTCCATACATGCTAAGACTTTCCAAGCTCCAATACGTGCCAAGCACCAATATGTGTCGAGTGTTATGCATGCTATGAAGTGGAAGCGCATGTTGAAGAGTGGTAAGGTGTGCTAGAGAGTGCTAATGCATGATGGGGAGTGTTAAGGAGTACTAGGACAAAAAAATCAAGGGAGCACTAGGTCAAAATTGATGGAAGTTAATGAATATGAGGAACGAGTGCCGATGACTAGTGTTAATGAGTGTTAGTTGTCATGACAAGAATGGAGTGATGAGGTATGATAATGATTGGTAAGGCATGCTAGGGAATATCAATGCATGTCAAGAAATATCAAAGTGTGATTGGGAGTTATAGGGTGTGCTAATTATATGTGCCAAATAGTGCCAAGATATGCCAATACATGCCAGGGTGCTAAGGATGTGCAAGGTTCCAGGGGTATGTCAATATGTGTCAAGAATTTTCAAGGAAAAAAAAGGAAGAACCAATAAGAGGGTTAATAAGTCGAGACTTTATCTTTTTCAAAAGGGGCGTGCTAACCACACTAATAATAGGTCCCAATACATGCCAAGTGGAATTGCATCCCAAGTGCTAATATATTTCAATTCATTCACCCAAGGTGTTCGGGGCATGCTAGGGACTACATTCATGCCAACACATGCTAGGAGAGTTCTATGTTGTGCAGCGCAAGCCACCATGTGCTTGGGCATCGGTTTCATGACAATATGTTCTAGGTACAAAGATGTTCCAAGACATGCGAGGTGCTAAGAAATGTTAGTGTGTGCCAAAGCATTAATTTAAAGTGTGCCCGGATTGTTGAGGAGTGTTAGGTATTTCTCATTAATAGAATTGACAAAGCTTGATTATGTATTAAATCATATGTTTCCTACACACACTAGTGGGACTTTATCTAAACGGAATTTTCTAGATAGTAAACTTGATAGATATGAATCACGTTTTGGCTCATATGAATCATGTGTTGACTCATAGGTCTATTCGACTAGTCATTACTTGAAGGAAATGATACACACTAATTACTTCTTAAAAAATTGACTCGAATCTAACCACTATGGCCTTGGAAATATTATAAAAGAGACTCCACAATAATGGTATTAAATCATTATCTTTTTAAAATAAATATATTAACATGCACATAACGTCATCAAAATCTCATTGGAATGATCAATGGTGACGAACATTTTTTGACTGTCACCAAAAGTAATAAAAATAACATCGGTGAGGGTCATTAAAAGTTCGTCACTAGAAGTGTCACCAAAGAGAGAATTAGTGATGGGCCTTTAACGACCCTCACCAAAAGTTTAATTGAAAGTGGCTTCGGTGACGGACCTTACAGGACCATCACTATATACACTTACAACGACACTTTTTTAAGGACCATCACCATATGTGACATTAGTGACGGACCTTAAAGGTCCGTCACAAGCATGACCCTCACCAATGTCCTTTTTTCTTGTAGTGAATATTTAGAAATAACCCTAACTTCCATATGTGCTTTTGTTGAAACGAACCCGAGAGTATATGAACTTTCACCGTGATGAACCAACATATAGATTTGTAAATATTACAGGACTACGCAACACTTCAAAGCAGCAAACTTGCTCAAATCATATCATTTACTTCAGCAATTATGCGCCATACCACATATCTAAACAACTTATAAATAGATCATGCAAATACATAGTCATTTCAGGTATAAAGATCCTGATCCATTATTATATTCATGAGTGCATCAAAATATCAGATCTGTCTATTGAATATAGCCCAATTCATGCAGATACACTTTGGACTGAAGTATTCATTTTAGTTTCATTTGCATGCACACATTGATCTATGATGTTCTCCTCCTTATATATTTTGAGCCTTAGACAATACCATGAGCCAAAACCATACAAGGGTCAGTGGTATTCTTGGATGGAATCAAATATCTGTTATTGCGCTCATATTGTGGGCTAATACCATGTTAAGGAACCCTTGTATCATAAACTTAGTGTGCCAACACATACGCGACTTTTATTCTTCTTAGCCACATGTATACGCGACTTTTCCTTAACTAACTTGCATATATTTTCTTAAACATGTGCTTTATCCGTCTTCTCAAAATGATTTGAAAAACTTCTGTCCCAATACTCTAACCTTTTGTTTCATCACTGTTTCATCTCTGAGTTTGTCTAGAACCAATATATTTGGTCTTTTACAAGTGGGTTTCCATCAAGGATAACTCATGCAATCATAATGCCAACTTGAAGGATATCCAAGTTGGTGTAAAAGGAAGAAGTTTAACCATCATTGAATTAAGGAAGTTGAATCAATAATGCCTGTGATTTAGTATTGGATAGGTTGTTGTGTCAAGGGTCTAGGTCTTGGTCTTGGTATTCTTCAATTGAAGTTTCTATAAGAAGAAGAATTTGTTTGGGTTTTTCTCTCAAGTTGGAGAGGTTTTGGCCCTGGTTAATCGCATATACTTTGTGTCTCTTGTCTCTTTATTGTTTATGAAATTGGTAGTTGTTTGATGAATAAGAACACCATAATAATATCAAAGATAATATCCTAATCTAAAGAAGTAAAAATCATTCACAAGTAGTTATCATTAAAGATAAATCTCCTAATTACAATGCCCTAGATTTCTCAACATGGTATCAGAGCTAAGGTGATAAAATCAAGGAAGGGTGTCTTATCATAGAGACATTCAAGCATTCAAGGGTCTATCTCGAAGATCATTAGTGAAGTCAAGATCTACAAAAGAAGTGTCAAAACCCTATATCAAAGAAGAAGTATACGAGAATAAGTCTTGGATCCTTAATTCATTATCAAAAGACCACAAAGACCCTAATCAAGTTGAAGAGATCTACAAATAAAAGTAATTTGAAGTCTATTCATCCAAGAGAATTGAGATCAAGGAAATTTTCATCATCATCAAAATTTCTAAGGAAATTTCCCTCTCATTGAATCAAGGTCCTTACCATTGAAGTACATCCTCAAGAAGTCATCATTTATCATCATCAACAAAGACATCACCATTAAAGGATCTAAAGTGATCTCCCTCTTTGTGGGATTAAGGATCATTATTAAAGATAACTATCTTCATCAAGGAGAATTTTTCTATTATCTATCTCATCATCAAATTTAAGGAGGAAGTAAGTAAATAAGAATCTTAACAAGTATATTTATATCTACATCTAAATCTGGAAAAATGTCCTTTTGCAAGGAAAGAAACAAATTGGTTGGGGCTTCAAACTTTCTTCCATGGAAGATGTTAGTGTCCTATAGTAACAATGATCAAATTTACTCTTTCCACTATTGTTTGAGTCTTATGTCAAATTATAATATTTGCAAATTAAATTTGACATGTCTCTTGATTTTCAAATGGTTTCAAGTTATTGCCTAGGTGTCATTGCTACTCCCTCCACTTATCCAAGGTAACAAAAATCCATCATGGTCATTGTCATCATTTCCTGCCATGAGTCATCAAATGAGTTAGTTGGTCATCATAATGGTCATGGAATTGTAAGAATTGATACTTTCAGAGTTAAATTTATTAGTCATGGTCAAGAATATGCATATGATGTTCATCATTATCTCAGTCATGATTTTGAAAAAGGGTGCCTTGTCATCCATTATGGTCATCAAAAAATTTCATTATGGGAGTTAGAAATTAGGAAAATAAAGTGTTTCAAAGAGAATCAATGTACATCTATTTCACATGGAGGAAAAAACATATGCAATTGAAATAATCATCATATCTTCTGTATAAATGTATCATCAAGCCATATCCTAGCTCAAATCATCCAAATGATGGAGAAATTGTTCATCATGACAAAGGGAGGTAAAATTTGAATTTTCAAGTTATAAAATGCTTCAAGGAGTTATATTTGGTTCTATTAATAGTGAAATTCATTCAAGGAGCTCAAATTCAGCCTCATAAACTTTGCAACTAAGCCAAGAAAGAAGAATTAGAGCGGTGTTGCACATATGTTGTGCTTCTTGGAAGATGTTATGGTTTTTGTTGCGCTCTAACTCTTCCATGGTTAAAAGCTTCATCAAAGAGTCAAAACCTTTGTTTTTATGTTCACACATCCTCCATGACCCTTCATTTAACATTTCCCATCATTCCCCTCATTAAAATCCTTTCATTTTTTTATTTTCTCAAAAAACCCTAGAAATTTGTTGCGCTTTTACCCTAGGTTTGTGTTTTCACCTTTTCACCCTTTTTTTCTCAATTTTTTTGAGAAATTACACTTCTATAATTTTCCTAACACCCATACGGACCCCCCATAATTTTTCTACAATTTTTCCTACCCCCCTTCCCTCTAATTTCATCATTTTCCCAAAAACCCTAGTTTTTTGCTGCCTTTTTTTTCCCTAGGTATGTAATTCGCTCATTTCACCCATATTTTCTCACTCATGATAATAAATTGCACCTCCATTGTCTTCATAACATCTATCCCTCCCCCCCGCCATAATTTTATTAGAATATTTCCTACCCCCCTTCCCTCTCATTTCCCTCCTTTGAAAGTCGTTGTGCTTTTGACTATGTTTTTGGCCATCATTTTAAAAATAATTTTCTCACCAAATGAAGATGAATTTTCGAATACCAAAAGAGGTTTTTGTTCAAAAAATCCATAATAAAAATAACCTCCTTAATTTTATACATCGGTATCATATATCTGAATATATTCAACTTTTCTGGAGACTTATTTCAGACAATCAAATTCTCCAATTTTTCTTTCTGTTTTAGCTATTATTTTGTGGCACAAATCCCGAGAAAATGGAACTTAATTTCAAAAAAATGAGAGAGGTTTTTCTCCAAAACAACCTTATCTACAAAAACCTCTCCCAGTTTTGTACTACGTGTTATGGTTAAAAATATATCAGTTCATCTTTGAGCCCTATGTTTTCGCTGTGCTTCTGGAGAATTTGTTGCATTTCTAGACACTTGGTTCTAAAATCAATTTTGACGGGACTAAAATGATGATTTTGGATGAATTAATGGACCCAGGGTATATTAGACATCCTAATATTTCTTCATCAACCTTCAGCAATATTTAGAACCTCTTCCAAGTCATCAAAAGGTCAAGCCAAACTTGTTGCGCTTCTGCTAATGAGTTGTTGCCTTTCTAGGTTATTTGTTGCGCTTTTGTGCTTGAAGGTTTTTACTACAAGTAAAAGGGTTAAATGTCGATTGGTTTGATGTAAATATTTTTCTAATTATTTTATATGATATAAATGGGTTTTTTAATGATTAATATTGTAAGGAATATTGTAATTAATGCTTGGAGAGATAAGCTCAATCAGTTAGCTAAAAAAGGGGAAAGATATTTTTAACTCCCCTAGGATTTGGCAATGGATAGGATAGGTTCATGAATTAGTTGCTATGCATGAGGATTCAACCCCTTAGAGGTGGAATCTTGTTTACTTATAGATGTACTTAGAAACAATTCAAACTTAGGGTTGGATACTTGAAGCTCAGACTTTTGGAACTTGTGTACTTGATTTTGGCAGAAATAATATAGGCAGTTGCAGCTATTTTTATGGGATTCATGTGTTTTTGTTAGTGAAACTTGTTTTCCTAAGTATTTCTTATGCATCTGATTATCATATGTTTCTATCAGCCATATACATGTCTTCTCATTATTAACTCTTAAGTTTTAAACATAATTCATTGCCTCATGATTTTTTTTGTTTGAGATTGTCACATAAGTGTTTCCATCCTCTGAACAAGTGAATTCATTATGATCACTTATTTCCTTCTATATGATTTTCTCCTCAACAAACTATAATGACAGATCAATTTGTGTCACTGATTACACTTACCTTTCCTCACTCTATGTCTGCAACTAATCTTTTTGAATACTCGACCTAGTTTCTAAACCTGGTGCTTCTTATCTAGAAAACCCTAATCAAAACCCTATTGAACTGATAACTAGCCTAAAGCCCTAATACTCTCTAGTCACTTCCATTGGATGTGAGGTCTATTTTTAGAGATCCCTCTCTAATTTGGTAGGGCTAGATACCAGGTCAAAAGTTGGTATGTGGTTACCTCTTTGGTTTCCTTTCTCAGCCTTTGGAAACTAAGGAGCTCTAAAAAAAGAAAAGGAAAGACCTGAATCTCATTGAAAATGAGGTCATCGATCATGTGAAGGGTTCAACCACCAAACCTCCAAAGGAATATTCTCAAGAACTTGAAATATTTATGAAAGGGGAAGTAAGGGCTTAAAGGGTTCTCATAGAATCCATCAAGGATCCCATCATTCCCTATGTATAAAAGCTTGAAACTTCAAAATAAATATATGACAAATTGGTAGATTTATTTTCCGTAAGAAATACAGGAGAAGTTATCTCATTAAGACAAGAACTCTAAAAACTAAGGATATCAAAGGAAGAGGGAATAGCACCATACTTTATGAGGGTATCTGAGATCAAGGATCTTTCAAGATCTAGGAGATATAATGTCTGACAAGTATATGACCACTGGAGTACTAAATGCACTACCAGAGGAGTGGGGTAACCTACTTCTAGCATTTATGGGAAGAAATAAGCTACTTCATTCCAGGATCTATGATCACTATACAAGACTGAAGAAACCAAGTTAAAGGAAAATATTGATGTGGGATCAAATGAGAAAAATCAAGCATATGCTACAATGACAAAAAGAAAAGGAAATTTTGGTCCTCAGAAAACGAATAAGAACATGGTTAAGATTCAATGCTATGGATGTCAAGAATATGGACATTGGAAGAGATATTGTCCCAAGCTCAAGAAGGACAACAAAAAAAGAGGAAGATAAGAAGCCCATATCACCAAGGAAGTGGAGGAATCTAAAAAGGATAAATCCAAGAAAGAGGAAGTAAAAGATCTCTACTTTGATTGAGATAGTCTTCCTCACCTAGTTCTTTTCAAGTTACTATTTTAAGTTTTTTGTTTTAAAATATGGCTATCGTGAGTCACTTCTTAAAATGATAGGATTCATCATGACATCATAGAAGAATTAAAAGAAAGAGTTTGTGATTTCATCATAAAGAAGCAAGAAATATGGTTTAAATATAGGTCTATGGAAGTCACCCTTGTAAGGATATAGCTCTTGGAACCTCATTTGAAGCATAAGTGGCACTTATGGGAAAAATGGAAAAAAACATCTCGTACAAACAAGAGTCATGTCATATGGTTGCAGGTAACATGAATAAATGATCTATCTCGATAGCATGATCAAAATAAAGGATATCCTCCTTTGAAAGGACGTAGGAAGACATGAATCCCACATTAACTAGATGAAATCAGCACAATATATCCACATATGAAATATTATATGCTTGAAAATAATTGGAGGAGCTATGATTGAAAGTTATTGGGAATAAAAATGTGTGAAGACAGAAAGGAAGAGATAACATAATATGCAACTATGAATAAGGAAATAAACGTTCAAGGAATGAAATGTTTGACCATGATATCTCCATGAAAGATATGAAGACTCTGATGAAGTCTGAAAAAGAAAGAGACCCTTGACAATATATATATTTTGGAGATATGTTAATATGTATGAAGGAAGTTGATGCAAACCGAAAGATGTCATGATGAAAGACCATATTAAAGGTAATTTTGGTTTAATGTTTTTTTCTTATTTTTTAAATAATATCTAGATGGGCTTATGCAGGGTTTCCAAGGGAAGAACTGTGGATGTCTTCCAACACTGATGACCATGGAGCAATATGAGAGATCAAGTTTAGGAAACATGGCATGAAGAAAGAAGCATGGCATAAAGGAAGCTAAGAAAGGGACTAATGGATCACTTCCCATTGAAAGAAATTATGACATGACTCATGGATTAAAGTTATCGATGGTATGTTCCCTACAAAGAATTATCGAAAGATGTAGACTCTACAACAACGAAAGAATTCATGACATCAAAGGAAGGAGTTATACAAGCAGCTAATTATCCCATGATCTCCACCTGAAGAATTGATGGAAGCAAGTCCCTTGTCAAGAAGGAGATTTTTCAAGTCCCTATTTAAGAGGGAGATTGGGTAGATTTATGTTTATAGGAATGGGTACATTCCTTAAAGTGGAATGGGTATGTCCTCCCTAGATTGAGAGGGAGAGATACACACATCATTCTTGTCTTCACTTAGGAAGGTGGAATAGAGGATTGGGTAAACATATGGCATCTAATACTCTTCAAGGATGAGTTAGGGAATCCAATATAAGAGTATTCGTAGAGGGCCAATATTCTTTGAGTAATGGGAAACCAAGATAAAAATAGTCCTGGTGGAACACACTCTGAGAACCCAAGTGGAAAATGTTCCGAGAGAGACAATTATGAGGGTGCTTATACATCATTGGTCTTGCCAACATTATACTTTGATATTGTGGAGAGATATAGTTATTAATCAGGGCATTTCTATGTGACAATGTTGGCTTATATGATGTTAAATAGATGGGTTACCAAACTGACTCTTTTTATGATAATTCTTCAAATTGAGAATAACCAAGTACTTTGTATGGATTATAAAAACTTCCCTAGTTAAGAGGGAGTGTTAAAAAATGTAACTAGGTTCGGTCTTCATAAGGAAATGTGTAATTATGATTTTATGTAATTAGTGTAAAGAATAAAATAAAATTATTTTTTTGTAACACTTGAATCATGGGTTTCATGATCAAGGAATTTTATTATATAGTGAAGGCTCTCATTGTGAGTCCTTAGGTTTGGTCATCAAGTCATAAAGTCTAGTGAAGTCAATGTCAAGGATTGAAGACTGATTTGGGCATGTAATTTATGTAAAATAAAATTTATTAACCCTCCAAGACCATGTCACAATCTCACTTTCAAGTCGGCCTAAAGATAATTCTAGAAAGGCATGTCGGCCTTGTCATTAGTAGAAGTTAGCTTATTTTGGATGGGCAGACCACTATAAATAGGGAAGTTCGGCCTCACTTAAGGACACAATTTGGTGAAGGATCTGAAGTACAAGAGAAGGTGTGAAAAAGCTAGAAGGAGGAGCCACACATCAAGTGAAGAAAAGGAAGTCTAGAAACCAAAGTATATTAACATGTTTTGGGCTAAAACTCCTCCACATGTGTGAAAAATCTATGTTGTCTAAACTGTAAAGGGAGTCGATGTATCATAGTCATACTTGAAGATAAAATCAAGGAGGAAGTCAAGGTGAATATCAAGCTGAGTTTGATAGGAAGAAGTTTGAACCTAGAGCGAATAAAAATCAAGGTTGAAGGTTAGTAAACAACACATGCTAGGGTTTCTGAAGTAGGTTGAAAATTTGCAGATCTGATCCAAGGGACCGAAATCTAAAGGATAGTTGAGTTGGTGCAAAAGGAATAATTTTGACCATCGTTTAATTAAGTAAGTTTAATCAAGAAGGCTTGTGATTTTGTCTTGGAGGGGTTTTTTTTTCAAGGGTCTAGGTCATGGTCTTGGTATTCATCAATTGAAGTTTCTATAAGAAGAAGAATTTGTTTGGGTTTTCCTCTCAAGTTGGAGAGGTTTTCGCACTGGTTGATCACCTATATTTTGTGTCTCTTGTCTCATTATTACTTATCCTTTGGTATTCGTTTGATGAATAAGAACACCATAATAATATCAAAGAGAATATCCTAATCTAAATAAGTAAAAAGCATTCACAAACAGTTATCATTAAAAAGAAATATCCTAATTCCAATGGCCTAGATTTCTCAACATGATCTAGGTGGATATTGGTGGACACACACCTATTCCGCCTAGACCCCCAGTCGGTTTCATATATTTCCTTGATTATAGCAGCATTTACTATTTTTGGCAGTTTTTTGGGTCTTGAACTTCTGGAGCTAGTTTGACCCCGTAAAAAACATTTTTTGAGGTCTACATCAAGATTGCAGTCATATGTTACAATGAGGGGCCTGGAAAAAATGTGTATTACTTAGAGAGATATTTCCAACAAGGTACCGTAGGTGCCAAACGAAGATCATATGACCAAGTTATGACCTCGGGAAGTTGGTTTCCCAACTAATCCCAACGGGGCCCACAAACTCTTGTTGTTCTATCTCCTGGGGTTAGGTTTTTTGTTGTTTAGAGTTTTCTTTTGTTTTTTAATAATAAAAATGCCCTTGAGCCTCATTGTAACATAGTTCATAGGCATGTAGCTGCACATCTCTCCTCATAGATATGATACCATCACCCGACTTAGTTTATTTCCATTATGTTTGTAAGAATATTTTAGTGATTTAATATTAATGAAATGAAGATTTATTCCTATGCATCTATGTATTTATGTTTATAGCTATATTGTGTTGCATTCTTGCATAATTATGGATCACACATTGTTATGAAACCAGCTCCAAAAATAGAGGAAAAGAGAGATCAACGCCTTATAAATAAGCCACTTCTACGGGGCAACCTCCTTTACATTACATAAATAAACAATTCTTGGATGATACAAATGAAAAAAAAATCCTTTCTATATATAGGAATCCATGGGGTCACAATATAATCCTAGTCGACCTAGCAATAATAATGTAAGGGCACAATAATAACAATTTGGGGCTACATGGCGTACAACAATAACAATAAGGGGGCTACGCTAACAACAATAAGGGACTACACTAGTAATATATGGACCTAACATGCCCCTCTCCTTGAAAAAAGTGTTGTCCTCAACGCTTGAGTAGCTCAAGATGCTTCTGTATAAAATTCTCAGTATCCCATGTAGAATCTTCAGTGGGTAAGTTCTTCCACTTGATGAGATACTCTGAAATTGATCAATTTCGTAATTGTCAAGTTCTTGTTTTTGTTACTTCTTTAGGTTCCAATATGATTTTTCCTTCCTCGTCAAGTTCTGGAAATATTGTTTGAACTGGAAGTGTGTCGCCTATAACCTTCTAAACATGGAAAACTGGATGCACTCGAGAAAAATCAGGAAGCTCCAATTTGTATGCCATAGTACCAATATTTTGCAACACCTTGTAAGGACCATAGTACTTTGGCGATAATTTATTATCCTTCTTAGCTTACTTGAGGGACATTTTTTTGTATGGTTGTAGCTGTAAAAATAACCAGTCTCCTACATCAAAAAATCTCTTGTTGCAATGTTGATCTGCATGTTGTTTCATTCAATTTTGTACCAAATTCAAGTTACTCTTTAACAATTGGAGAACTCGTTGTTGATACTCGATGTGATCTTCCACTGCTTGAACCTTAGAATTTTCTCTTAAATATGATGTGATGGATGATGGATGATATCCATAAAGTGCCATAAATGGGGTCATTTTTGCTGTAGTATGGAAGGAAGTGTTATACCACCATTCAGCCAAAGGTAACCACTTGACCCATTGTGTTTGTTTATCATATACAAAACAATGAAAATATCCTTCCAAAAATTTGTTCACTATCACAGTTTTCCCATCATATTGAGGATGATAATATGAGATATGAGCTATTTGAGTACCCAAACAAGAAAATAATTTCATCCAAAAATTTCCAGTAAAAATGGGATCTCTGTTTCTTACAATAATCTTTGGGTTTCCATGTAGCTTTTGAATTGTTTCCATAAATGTGTAGCAACTATACTTGCTTTAAATGGATGAGATAATGCACAAAAGTGTGCATACTTAGTAATTCTATCAACTACCACCAGGATGACACTATTTCCTTCGTACTTAGGTAAACCTGTGATAAAATCCATTGAAATATCCTCCCAACGTTGACTCGGAATGGATAAAGGTTGTAGAAGACCTGGGGTATTAATTGTCTCAACTTTATTTTTCTGAAAAACCAAACATTCAACCACAAACTTTTGAATATCATATTTAAGGCCATCCCGAAAAAATTATTTCTTCACCTTGTGGTAAGTTTTTAAAAATCTTGAGTGTCCTCCTAAGGGAGAAGTGTGCAATTCCAAAATAATATTTTGTTTTAGTTGTGAATTATTACAAATATATAAGTGATCTTTGTACCATAAGGAATCATTTTTCCAACTAAATGTCTTAGATGTACTAGGATCTTGCAGCAAATTTTGAATTAGTGTCCACACTTATTCGTCCTTCTTCCATTCATCCCTTGTTTTGGTTATCCAATCTGGTTTGATAATAGAAATGGCACAAAGAAATGCTTCCACCTCTTCATTCTTTCTTGAGATTGCATCTGCAACAACATTTAGCTTCCCTTTTTTGTAGATGATTTCAAAGTCATAACCCAACATCTTTATGACCCATTTTTGTTGCTCTTCTGAAGATCGTCTTTGTTCCATAAAGTGTTTAAGACTATCATGAGAAGTTTTTACCTTGAAGTGTCTTCCCATTAGGTAAGGTTGCCATTTCTTTAGTGCATGCAGTAGTATTGCCAACATTTCGTTCTCATAAATAGCTTACATGATATATAGGAGTGGTAATTCCCGCCAATGCATTGCACGATATGGTCAGATTCATTTCTTCTTCTTCTAGGGTTGGTTCCTGGTGTATATCCTCTTCTTTTGAATTTTCTTGTTCATTTTCTTCCTCCTCTTCAAAATCTATGTAAATAATTTCTTATCAACACACTTATGACCTTTAGTGCATTTGCTATCACAACTGTAGCAAAGCCCTTTTGCTCTTTTTTCTTCCAATTGTTGTGATGTCAACCTTGTAAGTTGTGGAAGTCTAGGAGTAGCAACACTTCCATCTTTATAGATGTGAGTGGTAGGCTTCCTTGTCACCATAACTTCACATTCATTTTTTCTTGCCAACCTAAATGCCTTCTCCAATGAATCAGGTTCCCAAAGGTGAACCTCATGTTGGATGTTATCCTTTAAAATCCCTATGAAGACATCAATCCTGTGTTCCTCTGGAATATCAGCTACCGTTATATTCAATTTTTGGAAGTCCTCAATATGCTCCATCACTAAACACTTTTGTTTGAGATATATCAATTTCCTAAAGAAGGTTTTTCTCTTTGTATCCTTATAATGTGCTATCATTTCCTCCGTAAAAATTGACCAAGTGACTATTTTTTTACGAGACCAAAGACATCGATACCATATAAATGTATTTTGTTCTAAATATAAAGTTTCAAGGCGTACCTTTTGTGTGTTTTTCACATTATTGAGATCAAAATATTGCTCCATCTGCAGTATCCATGTTATGGGATCCTTGCCATCAAAATTCCTCATATCGATCTTTGAAATATGGTGGGTCTTCTATCCAACATTAGAGTTTATGAAATCACGATTAACATTTATTTTTTTCTCATCATGAGTTTCCTCTACATCTTTTCACCATTAGGAATCATTTCTTGTATCAACTTTGTCAAACCTTCCTTCAAACCTTCCATGTATGCTTTTATATCATTCTTCATGTCTTCCATTTTTTCTTCCATGTCTTCCATGTCTTCCATGTCATTCTTCAAACCATCCATATTAGCTTCCATGCCTTTCTTAAAACCATCCATATTTTCTTCCACTACCTTCTTCAAACCATCCATCTTAGCTTCCACACCTTTCTTCAAAACTTCAATTTCATTTTCTGTTGCTCTTTGCGAGAGTGAAATTTGGTGCACTTTCTCTTGTAATTTTGATATATCATGCTGCACTTCGTGCTCTTCATGAGTAATATTATAGTATTCTGAGAGCTTAATGGGTGTTGAATACTTTTTAGGGAGAATTTTCAAACCTATTACTGATATCTATGCTTCAATATGCCCTTGGAATCACTTTAAACTAATTTTTCAAACAAGACTTATGCAATTTGAAAAAAAAAATACACACCTTTTTCTTGCTTTTGAGGAGCTCAATATTGAAAATGAATTATCTCTGTGATTTCAGATCTTAAATATTTGAAATTTGGTTCTATAGTGGCTCTATGAATATTCTTTCGAATACCACAGGTCTGACCTGATTTAGATTATTCAAGCAAAGTTATGCCCAATCTCCAACAATGACCTAATTATGGACTCATTCAGTAGAGCGAACTTGTACGACGTGCCACATGTCACTGTTTCCTCCTTCAGCTCTGAAATTGATATACAGGAAACTACAGTCTGTTTAATTTTGGCCAATTTTAATAGAATTCTAATATGATGCTCAAAGAGAGAGTTATGACGATTTTCCCAAGGTCGCCTCTTTTAGATGAAATTTGGGATCCTGCAAAAACCGTAACTTCCACATATCATATCTCTGAAAAATATTGTGAACCAAGATCTGAAATTTTTACATGAATTTCCTCGGGCTTTCTTCAAAAAAAAAAAAATTTATTGTTTGAAACCTCGTAGAAAAAAATTTATAGCAAAAATTCCACGATGACCTGTTTGAAACAACGAAACCCTAGAATCCAAATCTCTGATTCCAAATGTTATGAAACCAGCTCCAAAAATAGAAGAAAAGAGAGATCAATGCCTTAGAAATAAGACACTTCGAGGGGGAAACCTCCTTTAAATTACATAAATAAACAATTATTGGATGATACAAATGAGAAAACCTCCTTTCTTTATTAAGGGCTCCATGGTGTCACAATATAATCCTAGTCAACCCAACAATAATAATGTAAGGGCACGATAATAACAATATGTGGGTTACAGGGGTACATCAATAACAATAAGGGGGCTACACTAACAACAATAAGGGACTACACTAGTAATATAGGGACCTAACTATTGAACCCTTAGTTAAACTGAGAGGGGGGGGTGAATCAGTTTAACACATTCATGGATTTCTAAAATTGTTCATTAAAACTTATTTACACCTTCATTTCATGTCCAACTTAATATGTGAGTAATATTAGAATGTGAGCAGCAAGTATTAATATAATTTAACATTAGACTTAATATGAGAGCAGTAGGTATTAAGCAGATGATATAAATCAGATCAACACATAAACATCATGCACAGAGACACCAGATATAAGTGGAAACCCATAAAGGGAGAAAACCACATCTCATTATTTTTGTGATGCAAGGCAAGCTCCAACTCCCTCTCACCACTGTTTTTCTGTAGGCACCAACCTACAGGAGGCTCCAACCTCAATTCTGCAAGCTACAACTTGCAAGGAAGCACCAACTCCCTTCAATTTTTCGTAGGCACCAACCTACAGGAGGCTCCAACCTCAGTCAGCTACAACTGACGGCTATCAAGCTGCAACTTGATAGGGAAGCTCCAACTTCCTCAATTTATCAAACTGAATATTTGTTGATTTACCTCAGATATCAGCTCTGTTCTGTAGCATCTCTTTTTACTCTTCTTTTCTTAATCTTCTTTGCCTCACTCTTCTATACTCTGCTTTCTCTATATTCACTCTCTCTAACCTCTCTTTTATGCATATCCAGTTGATATTATTTATAGAGTTCCTCACATGATTGTTTGTATTTCACAAAGAATTTGTAGTGAAGAGTCATGAATCTTTGGCTTCTGTCTTCTTATTCCTTTATCCAACTCATTTTTAAAATTATAACAATATGTACAAATTTCCATGCTACAGTGGGATTTTTATTTTCCTTAGGATACTTGCCTTTGCATCACAAACAATATAAAACAAAAAAAATATTTACATTTTCAATTACACATTTCAATACCACTCACCTCCTTTTCTGGACTTTGGCTTTACTAGATTTGTCTTTTCTGCTGTTGTTGAATGACTGTTCTGTATACTTTGGTTCACTGCAATTGTGTGCACCTGTGCATGTATACCTGTTAAACCTGCAGTCTCTGTTTACCTCTGTCAGACCTATATTTCCTCTCTCTCTATGCATATAAAATGCATTCAGCAAATTTTTACTCAATATAACTGTCGATCTGAGCAATTTCAATACTCTATTTTCTCCTTGAAGAATCTATGGCTTGAACCATAGTTGAATTAACTCGGACCAATCTATTTAGCATTGGTTAAATGACCAAGTTTCCATACATCATATATATGGTGAATTTTTCCTTAACTCTCCCTGTATTAAAAAGGTTGACCTTGCATTCTAACCTTAAACACTTCTTTTAGTCCGCACTCTGGTTACAATTTCTGAGCTCAACCATGGAAAATTTTACCAACTTAACTCGATCTAAACTTCATATCTTAATCTACGACTTGGGATCTTATATTAAACTCTGTATGGTTTAAAAAATAAACCTCAATGCTCCAGGCATACGCGGAGGCAACCTTTGAGTGGACCCACTTTATTAAATTAAATCACAAAATTACAATGGATTCACGGGGCTTAATTAAATTGACTTTCGCTCTCCATTTTGTTCACCTTGCAACTTCATTCATGCAAATAACCCGACATCCATAAATATTTACCACCCAATATATACGATTAACATTTTCCAATGTAACCGAATTACACATACCTCGGTTAATTCCACAACCTTAGTTTTATAGTCTCGATCATCATAATTTGAGCTGGGGCCCAGCACCAACGACCTTCCACATCCGACGATTGACAACACGGCGCATCACTTTGGTTGATCCAACAGATATCACTCAGTGGAGATGCGCGAACGATAACACGCGATGGCACGCAATGGAGGTAGTTTTCCCCGAGCCCTTGGAGCCACGTGTCGGCCAACCTGTGGAATCGCTCCGAAATATGAATTACCTCTTATTCCGCAAGGGCGGTGTGATCAAACCCACCGGGTTTGCTCCAAATTGCGTTCACTATTCCTCCTTCGTGGTTCCGCTCTCATGGTTCCGGTTCTACTCCTCAATACACCATTTCGACTTAACTCTGCCCACTTGTATTTCTTCTGCACCTCTATTCTACAACCTCCATCTTCGACTGGAACCCTTCCTCTGTATCGTCTCGATTCTTGAGCAGATATCGTCACTATTCCTCATTCATTATGTCCAATCACTCATACAACTCAAGGTCCAAATTCCTCTACAGGTATGGCTAAGCATAACAAATGATTCTCAGTAACATCAATTTATTCCAATTACACAGAGCTCACACGGCTCATACTTTCCACATAGTTAATCTCTATTCCACTGAGATTTCAATGGCCTATCTACACATAAATCCATCACCGAGGTTGACCCTTCTCCTCTATTTTACCGTCTTATGCAGTCTATGCAGTTCTCTAAGCAGGTATGTGCTCCTTGATGCTACTCCTTACTTCTATTTTTTCCTCCTCTGCTCCTTGACTGATGTTCATGTGTTCCTCCTTTGTCATCTCCTTTGCCATCAATGACAACATTTCCAACAGTCTCCCCCTTTGGCATTGATGGCAATATACTTCTTCTGTTTTCTTTTTAGGACCCTTCCCTTTGCTGCTAGCTCTTCCTCCCCCTTTGACATCAATGGCAAGGGGTTGCACATTTCTTAGTGTAGAATTTATCCTTTCATCCTGTGTTTTTATCCTTTTTCAACATTTCGTGCATTTCCTCTCTTTGAGATCTTCTGACTTTGTACCCTATTGCTCCACACTGTGGATTAAATCTAAAATACTGACCCTTTAGCCTTTTCATTGACTCCTTTATGTTGGATGTATTCTTTCCATAATCCTTTGATCCTGAGGACCTGTTTCATGCTTCCCTTGTTGGCCGATCTCCCCCTGGAATGATATTTTTGTTTCTGTTCTCCCTTTGAAACTGTGCTTTCTCTTTATATCAAAGAGTAGCATCTACAGATACTACCCCTATTTTATCTCTCAAATATTCAAATGGTTCTCTAGCAAGAGGTTTGGTAAATATATCAGCTGTCTGTTCTTTTGTTGGTACATATTCCAACCTTACTACCTTCTAAGCCACTTGTTCTCGGAGAAAATGATACTTGATTGGGATATGTTTAGTTTTTGAATGAAGCACAGGATTTTTAGATATACTTATAGCACTTGTATTATCACATTTGATTGAGATAGGTTCATCAATGCTTACCTTCATATCTTGGAGGGTTTGCTTCATCCACATGACTTGTGTACAACATGCTGCTGCTGCTATATATTCTGCTTCTGCTGTAGATAGAGAGATAGATGTTTGTTTCTTGCTTAACCATGCCACTGGACTTTCTCCTAAATAGAATGCACCTCCACTTGTACTTTTCTTGTCATCCACATAGCTGGCCCAATCTGCATCTGTGTATGCTGTCAAAGTGAAGTTTTTGCCTTTAGGATACCAAAGCCCATATTGTGCAGTTCCTTTTAGATATCTGAATATTCTTTTGACTGCAAGAAGATGATTTTGTTTAGGTGTTGCTTGATATCTAGCCACTAGTCCTACTGCTAGTATGATGTCTGGTCTTGATGCTGTCAGATACAGTAGACTTCCTATCATGGATCTATAGATTTTTTGATCTATATCAGCAGATCCGTCATTAGCACACAGCTTGCATCCAATGATCATGGGATTTGACACAGGTTTGCAATCCTCCATTTTGAACTTTTTCAACATTTCTTTTAAGTAATTTTCTTGTGAGATGAATGTACCTGTGTTATTTTGTTGAATTTGAAGTCCTAAGTAGAAGCTGAGCTCTCCAATCATGGACATCTCAAACTCTAATTTCATCTCTTCAGCAAACCCTTTTGCCAGTTCATCTCTGTTGCTTCCAAACATAATGTCATCAACATATACTACAACAATCAGGAGTTCATTTTCATGGGATTTTATGTATAGATTACTGTCTACTCCACCTCTCTTAAAGCCTTGTTTTTGCAAATATTTATCCAGTCTTGAGTACCAAGCACGAGGAGCCTGTTTTAGTCCATATAGAGCCTTTTTCAGCCTGCACACATATTCTTCTTTGTCTATTAAAGAGAAACCTTCTGGTTGTTCCATGTAGAATTCTTCTTCTAGATCTCCATTCAGAAAAGCATATTTTACATCCATTTGATATACCTTGAAGTCTTGGTAGCATGCAAAGGCCAAAAACATTCTGATGGCTTCCATTCTGGCTACAAGGGAAAATGTTTCATCATAATCAAGTCCTTCAATTTGTGAATATCCTTTGCAGACAAGTCTGGCTTTATTCCTGATTACCTGTCCTTCCTCATTCATTTTATTTTTGAATACCCATTTTGAGCCAATGATATTTTTCTTAATTGGTCTAAGAACTAGTTCCCAGGTATTGTTCTTCTCAATTTGGTCCAATTCTTCATTCATTGCCTTTACCCAATACTTGTCCTTGTTGGCTTCTTCAAATCTCTTTGGCTCTATCTGTGATAACATGGCTATGTATACCTCTTCTATTTGTTCTGTTAGCTGCCTTCTTGTTTGGACCCCTGCTTTCTTGTCTCCTATGATATGCTCTTCAGGATGATTCTTCTAAGTGTATCTTGAGGGGGCTTTCGAGCTCAGCTCTGCATCTTTTGTTGTCTTGCTTGTTTCATCATCATTCTAGTTTTCTTCTTCATGGTTGTCAGATGGACTGCAGTAATCTGTATCTCTTGTATTGGTTGGAAGTTCTTCATCAAATCTCACATCAATACTTTCAACTATTTTTCGAGGAGTCTTGTTGTAGCACCTGTACCCTTCTTCTTTTGGAAGCATATCCTAGAAAAATCCCTTCATATGCTCTTGCATCAAATTTCCCAAGATTTTCATCATTATTCTTTATATAACACTTGCTTCCAAAAATTCTAAAATGTTTGATTGAAGCCGGCTTTCCATGCCATAGTTCATAGGGAGTCTTTTCACTGCTTGGCCTTAAGTGGGCTTTATTAAGGATATGCACCGTTGTATGTATTGTTTCTGCCCAGAAGGTTTGAGCAATATTAATTTCATGCATCATGGCTCTGGCTATTTGCTGTACAGACCTGTTTTGTCTCTCTACTACTCCATTTTGCTGAGGTGTTCCTGAAATAGTAAATTGTTGCTTTATCCCATGTTCATTGCATAGGTCAGCAAAGTCATAATCTGTGAATTCACCTCCTCTGTCCGATCTGATGCATTTCAGCTTGCATCCTGTTTTATTTTCTGCTAATGCTTTGAAGATCTTAAATTTTTCTAGAGCTTCTGATTTATTCTTGAGAAATGCAACCCATGTCATTCTGGAGAAATCATCTATTATCAGCATGAAGTAGGATTCTCCATTTGGAGTTTTAGTTCTTGCGGGTCCACACAGATCCATGTGCACAAGCTATAGAGGTCTTCTTGTTGATAACTCATCTTTGGCCTTGAAGTATGTGCGAGTCTGTTTTCCTAATTGACATGATTTGCATATGATATTAGAAGGCCTCTTTATTTCTGGCATGTCTCTGACAGCTTTCTTCTTGCTTAGTCTGATGATGTGATCGAAGCTGAGATGTCCCAACCTTTTATGCCATAACCATGACTCTTCTAGTTTGCTAAGATGACATGCTTCATCTTCCTCTTTCACAATGTAAACATTACTCTCTGTTTGAACTCCTTTGAGCAGAGTCTTACCTGTGGTGCTTGATCTAACTTCACAATCTTGTGCTCTAAAAAGAACTTCACAGCCTTTGTCACACATCTGACTGACACTTAGTAAATTTTCTTTCAGCCCATCTACAAATAGTACATCTTGGGCCTTTCCTCTACCATTGTCTATGTTGACTGAGCCTCTCCCCTTGATCTTACCTAATTTATCATTGCCAAAAGTAACATTGCCAGATTTATTTTCATCAAGAGTTATAAACTTGCTTTTGTCTCCTGTCATGTGTTTAGAGCAGCCACTGTCCAAATACCAATGGATTTTCAGATCTTGAGCAGTTAAAGCCAGGTCACACTTATTCTCCTTCTTTTTCCACTGGAGACATCCTTTTGTTTAGTATCTTTTGTGAGATGATGATTCACATCCCTTCAGAGGACATTTGGAAGGCATATGTCCAACTTGATTGCATATACAGCATCTGATCATAGTTTTTGCAGAATTGTGAGTATGAACAAAATTTATTTGATTCATAAACCTCCTTGAGGTGTTGAACATCAATCTTTGTCCATAATTTCTACACTCAATGATTTTATGGCCAAATTCCTTACAATAAAAACAGTAACCATAGAAACTATTTGCATACCTGATGTAAGGTTGTCTTTTTCATTTGTTTTCTTGAGGAAGTCTCTTCAATGTTTGCATCTTTTGCTAGTTTGAATTACTCCTCCTTGCATGACAATATGCAGCAATGTGTCCCAGCTTGTGGTAGACATAACAGGTGGCATTCTTCATAAGAGGGAAGAATCTCCTTTGATGGCTTCCAAATTTGACATACTCAGGGGCATATGATCTTTTTTCTGTTGTCTTAGTGTTTACAGCATTCTTTGTTACTGGAGGTTTCTTCTAATCTCTGTCTTCCTCATTACATGTTTCTTCTTTTGTAGGAATTGTTTGAGTTGCTTCATCATCCTTCTTTTCTTTTACAAAAATAATCTCTCTGTTTTCATTTTCTTTGCTTTTACTTGATTCTCCTTCATAGCTTATTCCAGTTTTTATCATAGGAGATCTTTGAGAAACCAGAATTTCATTCAACTTACTAGAGCTTGTTGTTTGAGAAGAATTTATAACCACTTTCCTTTGAGCATTTTCTAATTTCTTCCTGAGACATACTACTTCTTCTTCCAACTTCTCTTGTTCCTGAGTTTTCTCCTTGATTTTCTTAAGTAACATGTCCTCTATCTTCTTAGCTTCTTCAAGCTCTATCTTTAGCTACATAAGGACTTCTGAATTCTATTATTCTCATACATACTTGAGGAGAATGTCCTTTTCTTTTCTGCATTTCAGCTTGAGTCTATCAATCTCTTCCAAAGCACTTCTTAGCTCCCCCTCAAGGTCGACTTCACCTTCTTCTTCTTCATCTTCTAGCAGGAGACCTTCAAGTTCTTCTATGGCCATCAATAAAAATTCAGAGGTTCCTTCTTCACTTGAAGGTTCATCTGAGTCTTCAGACGTACTACTGTCTTGTTGAGCATAGAAGGATTTTCTGTTGAACTTCTTTCCTTTCTGCCAGTTCTTTGATTTATTTTTCTCTGACTCTTGAGCCTGATTCCTTACTTTCTTGTGAGGACACTTAGCAGCATAGTGTCCAACTCTTCCACAGTTAAAGTATTTGAAAGGAATTTTACCTTTGTATTTACCTGAGCCTCTATCCAATTTCTTGACAAATTTTTCCTCTTCTTCATCCGAGCAAGAGCATATGTCTCCCTCTTCTTCTTTCTTCTTTTCTATTTTAAAGGCTGCCTCCCTCGTACTTGGCTTCTTCTGTGGGAGCCTCATCTCATATGCTATTAGATTTCCAAGTAGCCGGTTCATGGTCAAGGTCTCCCAATTAGTTGTTTCTTCTATTGCAGACACCTTGGGATTAAACCTGGGTGGAAGAGATCTTAGAATCTTTTGTACAATTACAGCTTCTTTTATGTTTTCACCTAGAGCTTTCATGTTATTTACTATTTCTGCAACCCTTAGAAAGAAGTTAGCAATGTCTTCATCATCATCCATTTTTAAGTTCTCAAACTAGGCTCTATAGACTTGAAGTTTGGCAGTTTTTACTTTCTTGTCTCCCTCATGGATGTTCTCCAGAGTATCCCACATTTCTTTGGCAGTGTCTTTGTGCATTACTTTGATAAAATCTGCTTCACACAATCCATTCAAGATGGCATTCATGGCTTTTTTGTTAGCTACAAAATCTTTTTTGGTTTCTTTCTCTGAGTCAGTTGCCTTTGGGGCATATCCATATTCCACAGCAGCCCAGACTTCTTTTCCTAGAGACATTATGTATGTCCTCATTTTGATTTTCCAGAAAGCATAATTTGCACCTGTAAAGAAAGGGGCTTTATTGGTTGAGCATCCTTCTTTACTAGCCATTCTGAGAACCTAGAATCTCCTTTCAGTTGTTAAACTGGTACAAAGGAACCTGCTCTGATACCAATTGTTGAACCCTTAGTTAAACTGAAAGGGGGGGGGGGGGTGGCGGGTGAATCAGTTTAACACATCCATGGACTTTTAAAACTGTTCATTAAAACTTATTTACACCTTCATTTCATGTCCAACTTAATATGTGAGTAATCTTAGAATGTGAGCAACGAGTATTAATATAATTTAACAGTAGACTTAATATGAGAGCAGCAGGTATTAAGCAGATGATATAAATCAGATCAACACATAAACATCATGCACAGAGACACCAGATATAAGTGGAAACCCATAAAGGGAGAAAACCACATCTCATTATTGTTGTGATGCAAAGGCAAGCTCCAACTCCCTCTCACCACTGTTTTTCTGCAGGCACCAACCTACAGGAGGCTCCTACCTCAATTCTACAAGCTACAACTTGCAAGGAAGCACCAACTCCTTTCAATTTTCTGCAGGCACCAACCTACAGGAGGCTCCAACCTCAGTCAGCTACAACTGACAGCTATCAAGCTGCAACTTGATAGGGAAGCTCCAACTTCCTCAATTTATCAAACTGAATGTTTGTTGATTTACCTTAGATATCAGCTCTGTTCTGTAGCTTCTCTTACTGCTCTTCTTTTCTTAATCTTCTCTGCCTCACTCTTCTATACTATGCCTTCTCTATATTTACTCTCTCTAACCTCTCTTATGCATATCTAGTTGATATTATTTATAGAGTTCCTCACATGACTATTTGTATTTCACAAAGAATTTGGAGTGAACAGTCATGACTCTTTGGCTTCTGTCTTCTTATTCCTTTATATAACTCATTTTTAAAATTATAACAATATGTACAAATTTCCATGCTACAGTGGGAATTTGTCTTTTCCTTAGGATACTTGCCTTTGCATCACAAACAATATAAACAAAAAAATATTTACATTTTCAGTTACACATTTCAATACCATTCAGCTCCTTTTCTGAACCTTGGCTTTACTGGATTTGTCTCTTCTGTTGTTGTTGAGTGACTGTTCTATATACTACTTTGGTTTTCTTGCAATTTTGTGAACTGTGCATGTATACTGTTAAACCTGTGATCTCATTGGAGGACTCTGTCGGACCTATACTCCTCTCTCTCTATGCATATAAAATGCATTCGGCAAAGACCAAAACCCATTATCGTCTGAGCAATTTCAATACTCTATTTTCTCCTTGAAGAATCTATGGCTTGAACCATAGTTGAATTAACTCGGACCAATCTATTTAGCATTGGTTAAATGACCAAGTTTCCATACATCATATATATGGTGAATTTTTCCTTAACTCTCCCTGTATTAAAAAGGTTGACCTTGCATTCTAACCTTAAACACTTCTTTTAGTCCGCACTCTGGTTACAATTTCTGAGCTCGACCATGGAAAATATTACTAACTTAACTCGATCTAAACTTCATATCTTAATCTACGACTTGGGATCTTATATTCAACTCTGTATGGTTTAAAAAATAAACCTCAATGCTCCAGGCATATGTGGAGGCAACATTTGAGTAGACCCACTTTATTAAATTAAATCACAAAATTACAATGGATTCACGGGGCTTAATTAAATTGACTTTCGCTCTCCATTTTGTTCACCTTGCAACTTCATTCATACAAATAACCCGACATCCATAAATATTTACCGCCCAATATATACGATTAACCTTTGCCAATGTAACCGAATTACACATACCTCGGTTAATTCCACAAACTTATTTTTACAGTCCCGATCATCATAATTTGAGCTGGGGCCCAGCACCAATGACCTTCCACATCCTACAGCTAACAACATGGCGCATCACTTTGGTTGATCCAACGAATATCGCTCGGTGGAGATGCGCGAATGATAACGCGCGATGGCGCGCAATGGAGGTGGTTTTCCACGAGCCCTTGGAGCCACGTGTCAGCCAACCTGTGGAATCGCTCCGAAATCTGAATTACCGCTTATTCCGCAAGGGCGGTGCGATCAAACCCGTCGGGTTTGCTCCAAACTGCGTTCACTATTCCTCCTTCATGGTTCCGCTCTCATGGTTCCGGTTCTACTCCTCAATACACCATTTTGACTTAACTCTGCCCACTTGTATTTATTTTGTGCCTCTGTTCTACAACCTCCATCTTCGACTGGAACCCTTCCTCTATATCGTCTCGATTCTTGAGCAGATATCGTCACTATCCCTCATTCATTTTGTCCAATCACTCATACAACTCAAGGTCTAAATGCTTCTACAGGTATGGCTAAGCATAACAAATGATTCTTAGTAACATCAATTTATTCCAATTATACAGATCTCACACAGCTCATAATTTCCACATAGTTAATCTGTGTTCCACTGAGATTTAAACGGCCTATCTACACATAAATCCATCACCGAGGTTGACCCTTCTCCTCTATTTTACCGTCTTATGCAGTCTATGTAGTTCTCTAAGCAGGTCTGTGTTCCTTGATGCTGCTCCTTACTTCTCTTTTTGCCTCCTCTGCTCCTTGACTGATGTTTTAGGTGTTCCTCCTTTTTCATCTCCTTTTCCATCAATGACAACATTTCCAACACTAACACACATTTCCTTCTCGAGATATTTCTTTGAATACTTCAATGACAATGTAGATGAAACTATGTATTTTACTAATAATTTTGTTAGTGTCCCGTGATTTAGCATATTGGTAGACAAAATGCACAGGGTAACATCAGACCATTCTTTGGAGTCCTAGGACCTAGCCTTCCTAGACTCAGAGAGGGCTCTCTCTATTATATGCAAAGGATGTGAACTTGTTTGCTTTTAGGGTTTGATTTTAGGCTAGTTGTTAAGTGTAGGGTTTGTTGTTTGTTTTGGTTGGGTAAGATGATTAAGTAGAATAGGTGGAGTGAGATGTCTTCAAATCATTGGGCTAAGGAGTCTATGAAAGTCATGGATATCTCAACAATGAAATAGGATGCATAACAAGGCAAATCTAGCATGGTAAAATGGATCTTTAAGGCATGTGTGAAGTGAAATGAACATAAATTATGTGAGCATAGTAGGTGTGTAAGGGCAGTGAAGAATCCTTAAACAAGTACTTTTTAAACAATATGGTCTCAAATACTTATCAACATAAGGACATAATCATAAGACAAGGAAAAGAAATAGATTTTTTATTATACTTAAGCAAACAAGCATTCAAGATGAACAATTCAGTGAACCGTAGAAAGCAAGAAACTTATCTAACTTCTAGTGATTTCACCTTCAAGGTTAGAAAACATACAAGATAACATATAACTTTAATTAAAGAAGAGGGAACTCCTAAGCATCTATGATCAAGCTACAAAGAAAAATAAGGTAACTTCTCAAGCATGGACAAAGGGCATGATCAGAGCATGGCCTCTTTGGCTAAAACCTAACAAGTAGTACTTTAAAGAGAGATTCCAAAACAGAGTTTAAATAGCATCAAATAAACAAGGATAACCATAAAACATATTTGAAAACTACTATATTGAACCATTCATGGAATAAATAAGCATAGGTAGGTCTAAGAAGTAACTAATAATTCCTTAAACTAACCCAGTAGAGGAAAACATAAAGACAATAGAAAACAAGAAGGACTAAGGTGCCTCAAACAACATTTCTTAGCCTATAATTTTCTGTTCTACTGCAACATAGAAGGATGTAGCAAAATGATACATAAGGAAACAAGAATTGAATAGAGACACATCACCATTAATCATGCTCAGGTATCCTGCAAGCTATCCTCCTTCATCATCAATCAAAGCAGACCATTCACAAACTCCACAAGACCAATTTCTTCTTCAAACTCAAGAAAACCATGTATTGCTCTCAAAACTCATCAAATGCCAACCCTTTACAATGAAGCCCTCATGCTCTATTTACTCAGCAAAGAAGGTAAAAAAACCCTAAATAGGGTTTGATAATGTCAAAACATGTCATAAAATTCATTTATGCCTAAGAGACCATGCAAGGCCCAAGGCACAAAATATCCCATGAAATAAATGCCAAAATAACTTCTTGCACCTAATTTTAAGTAAGTTTCCTCAAAAAACATTAAAATATAATTTTTCATTAAATGAGTTTTTTTGTTGACTTTTGGCCAAAAACACACATTGATTTGCATAAGCGCAGTGCCATCCTAGGCAGAAAATAGGTCCTATTGCAGCCAAGTTTTGGGGACCTTTCCGATGTCGGATTTTGCTCCGTGATGGCCCGTTGGAAAGCCTGATGAGTCTTATTTCCAAATATATCTTTATTTTCTTGACTGAGCACCTGTAACTTGTTCAAAAATTAAAATTTCCAAAAATTCTTTGAGCACAGCGCCAAGCCTGAAAATGAGGCAGAAAGGTGAAAAATGAGGTGTGTTTTAACCTTTTGAGGGGTCAAAACTGATCCAAATGCTCTAAAATTTGGTGAGCATAGTGTAATAGGCATGAGAAATCCAAAAATGTGAATTTCTCTCTGTGAGGATGCCTTAGATAAAAGCGTAGCGCCAGTGGCGCTGTGCTTATAGGCCTCCAAATTCTCAAAAAACCAAAATTTGTCAAAATTCCTTCAAAATTGGTGGATGTATCCCTCATGGGGTTTGGGAGACTTGTAGAGAAGATTTTGCCAAGACTCCAAGGTTTTCTTGGTCTTTTCCTCCTTTTAGTGCTGGAATTTCAATGAGGACATTTTTTAGTTTAGCCCTTACAACTTGGTTTCTCTGGGCATAATGCTTAGTCATCCTTCTTTGGAGATCAAGATCCTTATTTTCCCTTTCCAACTTGGCCTCCAAGTGTATGTTGGCTCTTTCCAACCAAGGCTTCCAATCCTATGCTATCTCCATGGCCAAAATCTCATCAAGGGGGATTTTTTCTGCTAGGGTTGCTTCTTGTTCTCTTTATTTGGCCAATGCCTTCTTCAACCGCATGGTTCTAGGTCTCCTTCTTGACTGTCCTTCCTTATCCTCACTCTCTTCATAAGTGCCCATGGACTCTTATAGTTTCACCTATGCCTTTGGGCTTCTTTCTGGGCCTTGATGGCTCTAGCTTCATATATTGCAAGCTGTGCTCCTAGTTGCTTGTTCTCCAAGTCAAGGGCATAATTTACACTCTTGGCTCTATTCAGATTGGCTTAGAGGTCTTTAATGAGTGCATTTTTGTTTTGGATGAGCAAGTTTGAGATTCTTGTTTCATTCTCCTCATCACTGTCTACCTGAATTATCTCAAACTCCCTTTCCATCTCATGATCTTCTTCTTCTTCTTTTACCTTTTGTTTGCCTTTGTCTAGTGGCTGAGCTGAGGTGGATGGCATGGTCCCTTGCCTTTTGGAGGTAGAAAACACAAGCCTTGGCCCTTTTTGATAGGTCAATGAAAGAGGTGTGATTGTGGTCTTGTTGGTTTCTTTTTCATGGTTGTGATCCTTGTTGTTGTCATCAAACTCTTCATTTTGTCCCTCATTGCAGCTTCTTTCCCTTTCACTGTTGTGATCATAATTTGGACTATCAGCCCCTGCACTTTCCTCACTTTCATTTTGTTCATCACCAGGACTGCTTTCCTCCTTATCTTCTGCACTGTCATTATTTTCATTATCACTAAGGAGCTGACAGTCATGACTATTTTCTTCTTTGTTTTCCTTTTCATCACTTAGGCTTGCTTCATTTTGGTCACTGTTGCCTTTAATTTCTGCATTTTACTCATTGTCATCATCTTTGTCATTGTCATCTTCTTCCATATCTTCATTATTTTTCTCTGCTTCATCATCATTTTTTGTTGCAGCCTCATCATTTTCCTCTTCATTCTCTGCCTCTGTGTCCTCTATTTTATTGTTGACCTCCTTTTCATCAATGCTCAATTCATTCTTACTGTCAACCTCCTCATCTTCTTTATCATCCTCTTCCATTTTTTCATTTTTTTGCTCACTATTTTCATCTTCATCCTTGTCATGCTCACTCCCCTTTTCTTCATCATCATTTCTTTCTTCTTCCTCTTCATCAGTTTTTGTCTCTGCCTCATCATCATTTTCTTCCTCTTCCTCATCATCTGCTTCTTCTTCATCATCTGCCTCTGACTCACTTTGGGCTAATTTATTGTCACTCTCACCCTCTTCATTTTGATTTGACTCGTTATCATTATCTCCCTCATTTTCACTTGATTCTTCATCGCCACTTCCTTCTTCACCTGATGTATAAAGAGAAGGGGAGGAAGGGAGGTTTTCTTGAGGTGAGGACACTTGTGTAGCTGATGAGGGAAAGTTTGGTGGATGAGAAGGTTGTGGGCTTGTGAAGACTTCATGGGCTATGAATACCTACCAAGGTATGCCCTTCTGTTCCAACTGATGTAGAACCATCATCTTGATCAAGGAGTGGTGGAACAAACTCTACATTTGTTGGGCATAATTTCTCCTCCGAACAACAGAAGACATTTTGTCAATGCTCCTATATAAGTAGTAAGGCAAGTGAAGCATTTTAACCCTTGTGAAATGCATGAGGAGTCTAACATGGTAGGAATAAAGTTTGGAGTACCTCCCTTCACAAGTAAAGTACTTCATGATAACCCTCATCAATGGTGCAAACCTCTATTTTAGGTGTGAGAAAGGGAAGATAGCCCTACAGCCTACTCTGTACCTAGTCTTGACAAATGGCTCATAATAGTTTTTGTTCAATTTAGCTTTCTTAAACCACTTTTCACCAACAGTAGGTATACCTGTAGCATTAGAGATGGCATCTGCTGATAGTTCAAAATCCACCCCTGCAAGGCTTGATTGTTTGTTGTGCAGGCTGAGGATAAATAACCTTGTAATCTCTAGGTGGCTTTGCACTTGTTTGACTCTCTCACAAAATTGGAAACACCCCACATTCTGGAAACATGAGAGGATCATGGGAGATGAGGTGATATCCACTGTACTCTGGGGTTCAAATCTGTTCACTTTCCCTCCTTTGTGGTTTGGCCTCATAGGCCCTTGGCCTCTTTCACTGCTGCTACTATCTTCTCCTCCTGATATGGTGATTAGGGTTGTTTGTGGACAAACTTGGGGAAGAGGAGTAAAATGAAAATGATGGTGGGCAGCTCTTGCAAATGAGTGATATGGAGGTGAGGTATATGACTGAGTGTTTTTGAGCTAGATGAGGGATTTTACATGAAATGATTTTAGATAACCCTAGTTCACTCTCCTTCAAATGACAACTAATTGCTCATAGGTCAAAAATAGAGGTTTTCTTGTCAGGAAGACCTAGGGCTTGCAAATACTAGGTTTTAATCATTTCTTTTAATCACAAAATCATGAAAATTGCTTGGAGGACAAGGAGGAAAGGCCACCTACCAGCTTTTAGCTTGTTTGCAAGTCTTTGGAGGTGATTTAGGGGTGCTTCCCTTAACTCGAGGCAATTTTTTTGCAATTTGGAGGACTTTTTGCGTTAGCGCAGCGTCGGGCCTGTCGTGTGCCTCTGAGCATAGTACCGAGCAAGTCGGGTGCTCTGTGCACACAATGCACATCTCGTGCAGGCCTGTCGGCCCTTGGGCGCAGTGCCGGGCCTGTCGGGTGCTCTGTGCGCGCAACACCGGGTAAAAAAATGGGTGTTGGGTCGACCTGTGGGTGTAGCATCGTGCCCCTGTGTGTGTCGATCTGTGTGGGCACAACACCAGGCTATTCATGCAGCACCACCCAGTATATGTGCAGCGCAGTGCAAAAATGCACTATGGAGAATCCTATTCGCGTAGCACCAGGGTCTATAAGTGCAGCGCCAGGTTTTGAGCTTAGCACCAATGAACTTACCCAGAAATTTTCACTCAAACTCCGAAATTTTCTCCTTGAGTGTTTTTTCTTTCCTCAAATGCACAATGAGCTAAAATGATAGCTAGGATGCCTTTATACCCTTGGAAAAATAAATTAAAATTAGAAACCCACTTTTCACAAAATTTTTTTTGTTACTTTATCATTTGGTGATATCCTTTCTTACCTTTTTTGCGGAGTGATTTGAAAACTTTTCAAGGTAATTCTTCTTCCTTTGGTGATGGATTTCTAGAGATGAAAGAGGTCCTTTTTAACCTTTGAAGGTCTTGGAATTGTCGAGCCTCTTTACGTACTAATAAAAACTGAAAAATATGTTTTATCCCTTTTTGATACTTCTGAATGTAAGTGATCTGAAAACATATTTCCTTACCTTCTTACTGATTTTGACAGTGACACATCCACTTTGACAAAGATTATAAATCATGCCTGCTATGTCTCTTCTTGGCCACTTCTGATTTGTTGCAGGTGCCATGACACAGTTGTTTTTGGTATCCTTTTTCATTCTTTGGAGTTTGACAACCTTCAGTCATATAACAGCGAACTCATGATTAGCCTGACTTCTTATCTTGAAACTTAACCTTATGCTTTCCCTCCTTTGACCATTTTGAGGGCTATGACTAAAAATGGAGGTTGGATCTCCTTCACACTGGTACTCTTTGCATTCTTTCCCTTTGATGTAGTGAAGCATTGTTACCTTGGAAAACCCTAGAAGTCACCTTCAATATCTTTTGAAAACCTTTTGTTGTCATGATGGAGGTCCATAGTCTTCAATTCACCTACTCTTTCTATCTTTCCAAAATCTTAGGTTTTAGGTTGTTAGAGAAGAATAATTAGTGTTGTCTTCTAAGTTCTCTATAGCCCTTTTAAGTTCATTCATTTTTGTTTAGTTCACCTCACCTTTTTCCCTTCTTCATTTATAACTTATAAAATCTTCAAATTATGCTTGATTGTGTTGATGTGCCTTTGTCCTTGTGGTCCTTTGCATTGGCTTCTTGGTTGACAAAACTGTTTAGCCAATTAGTCCTAAAAACACTTATTCTCTTTGAACTTAGGCATGCTTCCTCTTATTTTCTGTCGATTTCCTTTAGTGGCCTCTTACCTTACCTAATTTTCTACTGATAGCCACCTTGACAATCCTGCAAAAATGTCAAAATGGTTAGTTGTCCTTTGTAGAATTTGTGCTTCACCAAAGAGGTCTTCCTTGAAGGGTTTTTGATCTATCTTGAACAATCATGTGTTGGCCCTCTTTCTTATTTGATTCAGCTTCTTTGGCATATGAAAAACAGTTATTTAGAACACCAAAGACAACCCTACAACCTATGAAACCCTAGTGACCTAGTGGGAGGTTCTTTAGACTTTTCCTTTGACTGAAATATTGGCATAGGGTCCTCAAGTATGAAAAACAGATTTTTTTGACAATTGAATGTATTGAAGATCCAAAATCCAATGTATTTGATTTATCTAAAGACCCTACAAAGATATTTTTGAGACCATCAATGCTTGAGGCATTTGGGAAACACAAGAAGGAGTAATTTGGTTGGTGCCCCTAGGTGGAAAGAGGAGGGGTTAGGCAAGGAAAAATTGAGTGATAAGGTCAAAGGTCGAAAAACACAGTGAAGATAACTGGCATGAGCCCATGATGGGTCTTCTGGGAATGGTAGGCTGACCACGACATGGTAGAGTAGTGAAACAGTGAAAAAATTATGCTAAGCATAATGAAGGCAGTGAGATTTCTAAAACTCACAATATTCATGAATTTTGTTTTTAGAAATCTAGGACAAGTATGTAGTCATCTACAAATAGAAAAAATTACTGATGACTAACAAAGTCAAGTATCAAGCCCTTAGGACTTGGCACCATCAAACTTAAAATGCTTGAATTTCCTAATTTTCATTTCTATGTTTTATTATACCTTCTAAAGCTACAAATAAATATGTTTTCCCTAATTCACATTAACGATCAAGGCCACTCTATTCATATGTTTGATAGAAAAGTAGAAATAAGGAAAACATTTAACAGTATGGTCTCCATGACTAGAGTGGAGGAAGAAAGATTGTTGAAGTTGAAAGAGACATATACTCATACACAGAATTATGCATACATCTCTCATCATGATTAAGGTACGTTTCCATATATTTTTATATGGCATGCAATATTTGGACATATTAATTATGACAGTCTTTGTTTATTGAAAGAGAATGGTGTTTCTAGTTGTTACACCAATTTTTGGTCATCTAACCTGTTACTATTAGATGGACCAAAGTACACCATGTAAGACCAATTTTACCCTAGTAAAATTGTTTTCACTATGAAAAATAACGTAGAAATCCATAATTTATTAAGTTGTTTATGGTATAAATAGGAAACCCCATGAGGAATAATTGAATAAATCCTTATTTGTTTGATTTTCCTCCAAGGATAATTAATTAAACCACAGTTTAATTAATATTATTGGTCATATTTAACCCAAAACAGGAAAATTAATTAGATAAATCATTATTTATCTTATTATTTTCTAGTAATAATTATTTAAAACATTATTTAAATAATATTCCTTGTTAAATTTGACTAAATCATTATTTATTTAATTATTACTCAACGATATTCTTAAAATAATAAATAAATCATTTATTTATTTATTATTTACAAATAAAGGGATTTGACCAAGTTCAAATTCCTATTCCCTCCAACAAAAATAAAAAAATATTCCATAAAAGTTGGATCTAGATTTGGTTAATAATATTTTAATTATGCACCAATATCTAGAATAACTCAATATTTTGTTATAAATAGAACGGTTTTTCCATTCATTCACTACCTTTTGTTGCATAAAGATAACTCTGGATCTATACTTTTGGTCTGACTTTGATCCTCCATCATTGTCATATTTTCTACTTTTGCTTGTGAACTACCCTTGAGTTCCATTTTTTTCTGGGTTTTCTACACCATCAAGAGAGAGATATCTTAAATCTGAAGCCCTGAAGACATAAAATAACCCATCCCATTGAGGGGGATTGGTAACATATTTCTATGTTCCCTTCCCAGGTGTCATAATACAAAAAAAATCTTTAGTTCTTGTCTTGTTCATTGGATGCATGGAGCAACTCTTGCTTATTATTTATTGTTTAATGTCTTTAACTCCATAGATCTTGATTTCTGTAGCATTCATTCTGATCACTAACTGCAGATCTAAGGAAATTGGCAGCCATCTTTGATTTTAGGGTTGTTTATTATGCACAACTAAAGTGAGATTTTTTCATACGCTTGTGATTAGAATTCACACTAACAATTGGCGACTCCACAAGGGTTTATAATTACGACCGATGTCGTTTTTTAGATCCCTGCATGACCAGCTACTTCAACCCCTAGGGTTTTTCTTCAGCTTCTTATTTTTCATTTCTTGATTTTGTTTTTAACCTTTAAAACCCTAAAACTCTATAAATTCTAACTTCCATGTGTTTCTGGGCCTATTGCGCAGGTGACAGGTATCAGTCGCAGCTGAGACGACACTTTTTTCTAAAACCTGCTCCCGAGACAGCCGGAAGTGCAGGTCACACTTTTTTGGCTAAAACCTATGACCTCAACCTTCGGGACCCAGAAAACAACCTTAAAACTATGTATTTTACTAATGTATTTGTTAGTGTCCCGTGATTTAGCATATTGGTAGACAAAATGCACAGGGTAACATCAGACCATTCTTTGGATTCCTAGGACCTAGCCTTCCTAGACTCAGAGAGGGCTCTCTCTATTATATGCAAAGGATGTGAACTTGTTTGCTTTTAGGGTTTGATTTTAGGCTAGTTGTTAAGTGTAGGGTTTGTTGTTTGTTTTGGTTGGGTAAGATGATTAAGTAGAATAGGTGGAGTGAGATGTCTTCAAATCATTGGGCTAAGGAGTCTATGAAAGTCATGGATATCACAACAATGAAACAGGATGCATAACAAGGCAAATCTAGCATGGTAAAATGGATCTTTAAGGCATGTGTGAAGTGAAATGAACATAAATTATGTGAGCATAGTAGGTGTGTAAGGGCAGTGAAGAATCCTTAAACAAGTACTTTTTAAACAATATGGTCTCAAATACTTATCAACATAAGGACATAATCATAAGACAAGGAAAAGAAATAGCTTTTTTATTATACTTAAGCAAACAAGCATTCAAGATGAACAATTCAGTGAACCGTAGAAAGCAAGAAACTTATCTAACTTCTAGTGATTTCACCTTCAAGGTTAGTAAACATACAAGATAACATATAACTTTAATTAAAGAAGAGGGAACTCCTAAGCATCTATGATCAAGCTACAAAGAAAAATAAGGCAACTTCTCAAGCATGGACAAAGGGCATGATCAGAGCATGGCCTCTTTGGCTAAAACCTAACAAGTAGTACTTTAAAGAGAGATTCCAAAACAGAGTTTAAATAGCATCAAATAAACAAGGCTAACCATAAAACATATTTGAAAACTACTATATTGAACCATTCATGGAATAAATAAGCATAGGTAGGTCTAAGAAGTAACTAATAATTCCTTAAACTAACCCAGTAGAGGAAAACATAAAGACAATAGAAAACAAGAAGGACTAAGGTGCCTCAAACAACATTTCTTAGCCTATAATTTTCTGTTCTACTGCAACATAGAAGGATGTAGCAAAATGATACATAAGGAAACAAGAATTGAATAGAGACACATCACCATTAATCATGCTCAGGTATCCTGCAAGCTATCCTCCTTCATCATCAATCAAAGCAGACCATTCACAAACTCCACAAGACCAATTTCTTCTTCAAACTCAAGAAAACCATGTATTGCTCTCAAAACTCATCAAATGCCAACCCTTTACAATGAAGCCCTCATGCTCTATTTATTCAGCAAAGGAGGTAAAAAAACCCTAAATAGGGTTTGGAAATGTCAAAACATATCATAAAAGTCATTTATGCCTAAGAGACCATGCAAGGCCCAAGGCACAAAATATCCCATGAAATAAATGCCAAAATAACTTCTTGCACCTAATTTTAAGTAAGTTTCCTCAAAAAACATTAAAATATAATTTTTCATTAAATGAGTTTTTTTGTTGACTTTTGGCCAAAAACACACATTGATTTGCATAAGCGCAGTGCCATCCTAGGCAGAAAATAGGTCCTATTGCAGCCAAGTTTTGGGGACCTTTCCGATGTCGGATTTTGCTCCGTGATGGCCCGTTGGAAAGCCTGATGAGTCTTATTTCCAAATATATATTTATTTTCCTGAATGAGCACCTGTAACTTGTTCAAAAATTAAAATTTCCAAAAATTCTTTGAGCACAGCGCCAAGCCTGAAAATGAGGCAGAAAGGTGAAAAATGAGGTGTGTTTTAACCTTTTGAGGGGTCAAAACTGATCCAAATGCTCTGACATTTGGTGAGTATAGTGTACTAGGCATGAGAAATCCAAAAATGTAAATTTCTCTCTGTGAGGATGCCTGAGATAAAAGCGTAGCGCCGATGGCGTTGTGCTTATAGGCCTCAAATTCTCAAAAAACCAAAATTTGTCAAAATTCCTTCAAAATTGGTGGATGTATCCCTCATGGGGATTGGGAAGACTTGTAGAGAAGATTTTGCCAAGACTCCAAGGTTTTCTTGGTCTCTTTTCCTCCTTTTAGTCTTTGGAATTTTCAATGAGGACATTTTTTAGTTTAGCCCTTACAACTTGGTTTCTCTGGGCATAATGCTTAGTCATCCTTCTTTGGAGATCAAGATCCTTATTTTCCCTTTCCAACTTGGCCTCCAAGTGTATGTTGGCTCTTTCCAACCAAGGCTCCCAATCCTATGCTATCTCCATGGCCAAAATCTCATCAAGGGGGATTTTTTCTGCTAGGGTTGCTTCTTGTTCTCTTTATTTGGCCAATGCCTTCTTCAACCGCATGGTTCTAGGTCTCCTTCTTGACTGTCCTTCCTTATCCTCACTCTCTTCATAAGTGCCCATGGACTCTTATAGTTTCACCTATGCCTTTGGGCTTCTTTCTGGGCCTTGATGGCTCTAGCTTCATATATTGCAAGTTGTGCTCCTAGTTGCTTGTTCTCCAAGTCAAGGGCATAATTTACACTCTTGGCTCTATTCAGATTGGCTTAGAGGTCTTTAATGAGTGCATTTTTGTTTTGGATGAGCAAGTTTGAGATTCTTGTTTCATTCTCCTCATCATTGTCTACCTGAATTATCTCAAACTCCCTTTCCATCTCATGATCTTCTTCTTCTTCTTTTACCTTTTGTTTGCCTTTGTCTAATGGCTGAGCTGAGGTGGATGGCATGGTCCCTTGCCTTTTGGAGGTAGAAAACACAAGCCTTGGCCCTTTTTGATAGGTCAATGAAAGAGGTGTGATTGTGGTCTTGTTGGTTTCTTTTTCATGGTTGTGATCCTTGTTGTTGTCATCAAACTCTTCATTTTGTCCCTCATTGCAGCTTCTTTCCCTTTCACTGTTGTGATCATAATTTGGACTATCAGCCCCTGCACTTTCCTCACTTTCATTTTGTTCATCACCAGGACTGCTTTCCTCCTTATCTTCTGCACTGTCATTATTTTCATTATCACTAAGGAGCTGACAGTCATGACTATTTTCTTCTTTGTTTTCCTTTTCATCACTTAGGCTTGCTTCATTTTGGTCACTGTTGCCTTTAATTTCTGCATTTTACTCATTGTCATCATCTTTGTCATTGTCATCTTCTTCCATATCTTCATTATTTTTCTCTGCTTCATCATCATTTTTTGTTGCAGCCTCATCATTTTCCTCTTCATTCTCTGCCTCTGTGTCCTCTATTTTATTGTTGACCTCCTTTTCATCAATGCTCAATTCATTCTTACTGTCAACCTCCTCATCTTCTTTATCATCCTCTTCCATTTTTTCATTTTTTTGCTCACTATTTTCATCTTCATCCTTGTCATGCTCACTCCCCTTTTCTTCATCATCATTTCCTTCTTCTTCCTCTTCATCAGTTTTTGTGTGCCTCATCATCATTTTCTTCCTCTTTCCTCATCATCTTGCTTCTTCTTCATCATGCCTTTCTACGACTCACTTTGGGCTAATTTATTGTCACTCTCACCCTCTTCATTTTGATTTGACTCGTTATCATTATCTCCCTCATTTTCACTTGATTCTTCATCGCCGCCTATTCTTACGATGTATAAAAGAGAAGGGGAGGAAGGAGGTTTTCTTGAGGTGAGGACACTTGTGTTCAGGCGATGAGGGGAAAGTTTCTTGGATGAGAAGGTTGTGGGCTTGTGAAAGACTTCATGGGCTATGAATACTACCCAAGGGTATGCCCTTCTGTTCAAACGATGCTAGAACCATCATCTTGATCAAGGAGTGGTGGAACAAAATCTACATTTGTTGGGCATAATACCTCCACCTAGAACAACGAGAGAAGACATTTTTTTCCAATGCTCCTATATAAGTAGTAAGGCAAGTGAAGCATTTTAACCCTTGTGAAATGCATGAGGGAGTCCTAACATGGTAGGAATAAATTTTGGAGTACCTCCCTTCACAAGTAAAGTACTTCATGATAACCCTCATCAATGGTGCAAACCTCTATTTTAGGTGTGAGAAAGGGAAGATAGCCCTACAGCCTACTCTGTACCTAGTCTTGACAAATGGCTCATAATAGTTTTTGTTCAATTTAGCTTTCTTAAACCACTTTTCACCAACAGTAGGTATACCTGTAGCATTAGAGATGGCATCTGCTGATAGTTCAAAATCCACCCCTGCAAGGCTTGATTGTTTGTTGTGCAGGCTGAGGATAAATAACCTTGTAATCTCTAGGTGGCTTTGCACTTGTTTGACTCTCTCACAAAATTGGAAACACCCCACATTCTGGAAACATGAGAGGATCATGGGAGATGAGGTGATATCCACTGTACTCTGGGGTTCAAATCTGTTCACTTTCCCTCCTTTGTGGTTTGGCCTCATAGGCCCTTGGCCTCTTTCACTGCTGCTACTATCTTCTCCTCCTGATATGGTGATTAGGGTTGTTTGTGGACAAACTTGGGGAAGAGGAGTAAAATGAAAATGATGGTGGGCAGCTCTTGCAAATGAGTGATATGGAGGTGAGGTATATGACTGAGTGTTTTTGAGCTAGATGAGGGATTTTACATGAAATGATTTTAGATAACCCTAGTTCACTCTCCTTCAAATGACAACTAATTGCTCATAGGTCAAAAATAGAGGTTTTCTTGTCAGGAAGACCTAGGGCTTGCAAATACTAGGTTTTAATCATTTCTTTTAATCACAAAATCATGAAAATTGCTTGGAGGACAAGGAGGAAAGGCCACCTACCAGCTTTTAGCTTGTTTGCAAGTCTTTGGAGGTGATTTAGGGGTGCTTCCCTTAACTCGTGGCAATTTTTTTGCAATTTGGAGGACTTTTTGCGTTAGCGCAGCGTCTGGCCTGTCGTGTGCCTCTGAGCATAGTACCGAGCAAGTCGGGTGCTCTGTGCACACAATGCACATCTCGTGCAGGCCTGTCGGCCCTTGGGCGCAGTGCCGGGCCTGTCGGGTGCTCTGTGCGCGCAACACCGGGTAAAAAAATGGGTGTTGGGTCGACCTGTGGGTGTAGCATCGTGCCCCTGTGTGTGTCGATCTGTGTGGGCACAACACCAGGCTATTCATGCAGCACCACCCAGTATATGTGCAGCGCAGTGCAACAATGCACTATGGAGAATCCTATTCGCGTAGCACCAGGGCCTATAAGCGCAGCGCCAGGTTTTGAGCTTAGCACCAATGAACTTACCCAGAAATTTTCACTCAAACTCCGAAATTTTCTCCTTGAGTGTTTTTTCTTTCCTCAAATGCACAATGAGCTAAAATGATAGCTAGGATGCCTTTATACCCTTGGAAAAATAAATTAAAATTAGAAACCCACTTTTGCTAATTTTTTTTGTTACTTTATCATTTGACTGATATCCTTTCTTACCTTTTTGCAGGTGATTTGAAAACTTTTCAAGGTAATTCTTCTTCCTTTGGTGATGGATTTCTAGAGAGATGAAGAGGTCCTTTTTAACCTTTGAAGGTCTTGGAATTGTCAAACCTCTTTCTGTACTAATAAACTGAAAATATGTTTTATCCCTTTTTGATACTTCTGAATGTAAGTGATCTGAAAACATATTTCCTTACCTTCTTACTGATTTTGACAGTGACACATCCACTTTGACAAAGATTATAAATCATGCCTGCTATGTCTCTTCTTGGCCACTTCTGATTTGTTGCAGGTGCCATGACACAGTTGTTTTTGGTATCCTTTTTCATTCTTTGGAGTTTGACAACCTTCAGTCATATAACAGCGAACTCATGATTAGCCTGACTTCTTATCTTGAAACTTAACCTTATGCTTTCCCTCCTTTGACCATTTTGAGGGCTATGACTAAAAATGGAGGTTGGATCTCCTTCACACTGGTACTCTTTGCATTCTTTCCCTTTGATGTAGTGAAGCATTGTTACCTTGGAAAACCCTAGAAGTCACCTTCAATATCTTTTGAAAACCTTTTGTTGTCATGATGGAGGTCCATAGTCTTCAATTCACCTACTCTTTCTATTTTTCCAAAATCTTAAGTTTTAGGGTTGTTAGAAAAGAATAATTAGTGTTGTCTTCTAAGTTCTCTATATACCTTTCAAGTTCATTCATTTATGTTTGGTTCACCTCACCTTTTTCCCTTCTTCATTTATAACTTAAAAATCTTCAGATTATGCTTGATTGTGTTGATGTGCCTCTGTCTTTGTGGTCCTTTGCATTGGCTTCTTGCTTGGCAAGCTGCTAGTCTAATCAGTCTTAGAAACCCTGATTTTCTTTGAACATAGGCATGCTTCCTCTTATTTTATGTCGATTTCCTTTAGTGGCCTCTTACCTTACCTAATTTTCTACTGATAGCCACCTTGACAATCCTGCAAAAATGTCAAAATGGTTAGTTGTCCTTTGTAGAATTTGTGCTTCACCAAAGAGGTCTTCCTTGAAGGGTTTTTGATCTATCTTGAACAATCATGTGTTGGCCCTCTTTCTTATTTGATTCAGCTTCTTTGGCATATGAAAAACAGTTATTTAGAACACCAAAGACAACCCTACAACCTATGAAACCCTAGTGACCTAGTGGGAGGTTCTTTAGACTTTTCCTTTGACTGAAAGATTGGCTTAGGGTCCTCAAGTATGAAAAACAGATTTTTTTGACAATTGAATGTATTGAAGATCCAAAATCCAATGTATTTGATTTATCTAAAGACCCTACAAAGATATTTTTGAGACCATCAATGCTTGAGGCATTTGGGAAACACAAGAAGGAGTAATTTGGTTGGTGCCCCTAGGTGGAAAGAGGAGGGGTTAGGCAAGGAAAAATTGAGTGATAAGGTCAAAGGTCGAAAAACACAGTGAAGATAACTGGCATGAGCCCATGATGGGTCTTCTGGGAATGGTAGGCTGACCACGACATGGTAGAGTAGTGAAACAGTGAAAAAATTATGCTAAGCATAATGAAGGCAGTGAGATTTCTAAAACTCACAATATTCATGAATTTTGTTTTTAGAAATCTAGGACAAGTATTTAGTCATCTACAAATAGAAAAAATTACTGATGACTAACAAAGTCAAGTATCAAGCCCTTAGGACTTGGCACCATCAAACTTAAAATGCTTGAATTTCCTAATTTTCATTTCTATGTTTTATTATACCTTCTAAAGCTACAAATAAATATGTTTTCCCTAATTCACATTAACGATCAAGGCCACTCTATTCATATGTTTGATAGAAAAGTAGAAATAAGGAAAACATTTAACAGTATGGTGTCCATGACTAGAGTGGAGGAAGAAAGATTGTTGAAGTTGAAAGAGACATATACTCATACACAGAATTATGCATACATCTCTCATCATGATTAAGGTATGTTTCCATATATTTTTATATGGCATGCAATATTTGGACATATTAATTATGACAGTCTTTGTTTATTGAAAGAGAATGGTGTTTCTAGTTGTTACACCAATTTTTGGTCATCTAACCTGTTACTATTAGATGGACCAAAGTACACCATGTAAGACCAATTTTACCCTAGTAAAATTGTTTTCACTATGAAAAATAACGTAGAAATCCATAATTTATTAAGTTGTTTATGGTATAAATAGGAAACCCCATGAGGAATAATTGAATAAATCCTTATTTGTTTGATTTTCCTCCAGGGATAATTAATTAAACCACATTTTAATTAATATTATTGGTCATATTTAACCCAAATAGGAAGATTAATTAGATAAATCATTATTTATCTTATTATTTTCTAGTAATAATTATTTAAAACATTATTTAAATAATATTCCTTGTTAAATTTGACTAAATCATTATTTATTTAATTATTACTCAACGATATTCTTAAAATAATAAATAAATCATTTATTTATTTATTATTTACAAATAAAGGGATTTGACCAAGTTCAAATTCCTATTCCCTCCAACAAAAATAAAAAAATATTCCATAAAAGTTGGATCTAGATTTGGTTAATAATATTTTAATTATGCACCAATATCTAGAATAACTCAATATTTTGTTATAAATAGAACGGTTTTTCCATTCATTCACTACCTTTTGTTGCATAAAGATAACTCTGGATCTATACTTTTGGTCTGACTTTGATCCTCCATCATTGTCATATTTTCTACTTTTGCTTGTGAACTACCCTTGAGTTCCATTTTTTTCTGGGTTTTCTACACCATCAAGAGAGAGATATCTTAAATCTGAAGCCCTGAAGACATAAAATAACCCATCCCATTGAGGGGGATTGGTAACATATTTCTATGTTCCCTTCCCAGGTGTCATAATACAAAAAAAATCTTTAGTTCTTGTCTTGTTCATTGGATGCATGGAGCAACTCTTGCTTATTATTTATTGTTTAATGTCTTTAACTCCATAGATCTTGATTTCTGTAGCATTCATTCTGATCACTAACTGCAGATCTAAGGAAATTGGCAGCCATCTTTGATTTTAGGGTTGTTTATTATGCACAACTAAAGTGAGATTTTTTCATACGCTTGTGATTAGAATTCACACTAACAATTGGCGACTCCACAAGGGTTTATAATTACGACCGATGTCGTTTTTTAGATCCCTGCATGACCAGCTACTTCAACCCCTAGGGTTTTTCTTCAGCTTCTTATTTTTCATTTCTTGATTTTGTTTTTAACCTTTAAAACCCTAAAACTCTATAAATTCTAACTTCCATGTGTTTCTGGGCCTATTGCGCAGGTGACAGGTATCAGTCGCAGCTGAGACGACACTTTTTTCTAAAACCTGCTCCCGAGACAGCCAGAAGTGCAGGTCACACTTTTTTGGCTAAAACCTATGACCTCAACCTTCGGGACCCATAAAACAACCTTAAAACTGCGACCTCAGCTGAAAACAGGTCAGAACCTGCGACTTGTACTTTTGCGGGAATTTTTCTGTGATTTTTATGGGTTTGTCTGGGCTATTTTTCAGGGTTGCCTGACCTCCCTCTCCACCAATCATGGACTTGTACTTGCTTTCTTTTACTTATCAAAGTAGGAACCAAGCCCCTTAGGGCTTGAGTACGCTTCCACCTTTTTAGAAGGAGTTTCGTTGAAGTAGTTCTTTTGAAATTTCAGTTTGTTCAGCCATTTTTCAAATCTAAACCTGTAATTTCATATCCATTTCAGATTGGTTATTCATCCATCCAAAACACCTCTTTTCAGTTTTTTTTGGTCCTCCTTTAGGGTCCCCTCCATTTCCCTTCAGGTTGTAGTCTTTCACCACCATTTTTGCAGCACTTTTCCCTGTAGTTTTTTGTTGTTTTCTGCACCTATTTCCAGCATATCTGACCTATAGATCCCTGTCCCTCCCGACTTTAGATCCATTAGCCATTTTGTGTGTTTTGACTATATTTCACCCACCCATAGACTATTTGTTGGGAAGCTCTCCTCCTTGGACTTTAATTGATGCATCTTTAGCCGTTTAGTTTCTGTCATATTCAGTTTCCTTTATTGTTATTTCAATATTTATTTATAGTTAGAAAACAACTTTTTTCTTTTTTCTCTACACACATCTGGGCTTAACTAAAATTAACACACTTATCGCATACACGCATACCCTAAGAGAAGAGCACCTGGTTTACACCGCCAAGCCATGACTAAAACATTGTAATCAATTGATCCTACACCTCCCTTCCCTTGTTTCGACATTGTAATCATTTGATCCTGCACCTCCCTGCCCTTGTTTGGCTCTCTTCCTTCTGTGATCCGTGTCTATTTTCCATCATTACGCCCCTAGGGAATTTATCCCAGAGACTCCTAGGCCTTCATTCTCAGTTTCCATTAGGAATACTTACCCCTCCACGTAGGGTTCGAGTTCGTCCTCCACCGAATCCCCATTCTGACTCTGCTTCTGGTTCATCGGGTTCCACTTCTAGTTCTATCCCCATATCTCTTCTTGTCACCTTCACCATGCCTGGTTCAGGACCTAATGCTGGAGGTAGCCCCAACCCTAATGCTGGGAATGCTACTAGTGGGGCCATAACATGAACTATCCTGGCTGCTCCCTTGCTCCCTTATATGGCAGGCCTCAGCCTTCCCAAATTTAGCCAGTTGATTAATGACCCCATACATCATGATCCTGGTTGGCATGCTATGCCAACCAAGTTACCTTCAGAAATCCCCAAGTTTGAAGGTCTTGTTGGAGAGGATCCTACCAACCATGTTCGTTCTTTCCACATGTGGTGTTCATCCAACTCCATCACCAATGACTCCATTTGTCTTTGGTTGTTCCAGCGTACACTTACTGGAGAAGCTTCCAAGTGGTATGTCGACCAGGCCTCCGCCTCTCATACTACTTTTGTGACTCTTGCCAGGGATTTTCTGTCTTACCTCCAGCTTCCCCTTCGCTATGACATTGGTACCGAACTCTTGACCTATTTCCGTCAATCGTCTGCGAACCACCTATCTGATCATGTCCAAGAATGGCGGAGAAGAAAGAGCCTATGTCGAGCCCCTACCTTCGAAGACCGTGTCTACATGGACTGGTTTATCAGATCCATTTTTCCCACTATTGGAAAAGATGTTGCATCTCACTTCCCTCAAACTGAGGAAGCTTCCCTTCAGATTGCGTTGAAGTATGACCCGATCTACACACAGTATGGTTATGTTTATATCGTCTTACCTGATCTCCCTAGACCCGGTGTGCCAACGCACTGAGGGAATTCCATGTCATCGATGGTATCGTTCGAGCCCTTTATCATCCATACACTCATCCTCCAATGGGTTATGGTTTCCCTCAGGGAGTGGCCAGATCCTTCAACACTTTTCCCCCTCCCGGTAGCATGTATCTAAGATACGAAACGCCTCCTCCTTTTGTACAACCTATTTACCCCAATGTTTCCCAACCTCCTTATTATCTGTATCCGTAGCTTGGTGCTCCAACTCTTCCAGCATTAGCACCTCAGCCTCCCTTGCCTTCTCAACCCCCGCAACAACAACCACCACCCCCTCAAGGTTAGGTGTATGCGCAATAGGGTGTGACTAATCCTCCTACTTCCAAAAAGAAGAGGAAAGGCAACCAAAACCAATCTTCCCCAGGTAATCTAGGAAACAACCCCCAAGGGAATGCACCTAACACTGCAACCCAGCAACAAGGCACTCAGCCCAAGTAGGACAAGACTGTTTGCATGAACAAACTTTGTTCTTGTTGCGGTGTCTATGGTCACTACACCCATGATTGTCCTCTTTTATCTCAAATGCATCATATGTGGGAAGCTCAAGCATCATCCCAAGGACAACAAGCCTCCCCTTCAGTTCCTCTTAATGCTGCCCCTATCCAACTGACTGTGTTTACCAATCCTTTCCCCCAGCAAGTATTCATGGCTACCCAACCCTCTGAAAGTCAGGCAGCCACTCAACCTCCTCCATCTCGTACCTCTGATTACCAGATCCTCATGATGAACTTTGACCAACCCATTACCATTGACCTCAACCTTCAGACTCGGTCCTGTCAGTACAACAAGCCCCCCGCTACGTTTACTCCCGAGCCCCCTTCTTCAAGTCCCACAGAGCCTCTTTCGAAACCCAATGGTCCTTTACTGATCCCTCAGCCTAAGGCAGAGGTTCATACCAAGATCCCCAAGGGGAAATTACGCTGAAATGATGCTTCTGGTAAATTTTTCGACTCGTATAGTATAGTAGATGACTTGGCACAATCCCCTACTGCCATGTCAATGCTGGAAGTCCTCCAGTCGTGCCCTTCATAATGAAAATATCTACTAACTGCCATGGGAATTGTGGATCCTTAAAATGATCGTTTGATTTTCTTCGATGTTGATCGGTCAGAACATCCCCCCCTTCTTGCTTTAGTCGCCTTCCAAATCCATGTCAAGATCTTGAACGCCAATGTCCCTCATTGTATCATTGACGAGGGGGCATCCACCTGTGTGATTTATTCTTCAGTTTGGAAGCAAATCGAATCTCCTGAGTTAGCCCCTTCCACTATCACCCTTCGAGCGTGGGATGGCCACTCTTCCTAGCCCCTTGGCATGTTCCTCAATTTCCCTATTACTCTTGCGGGTAAGACTATTTTTGTTGTTGTAGAAGTCATTGATGCCCCCTTCTACCACAACATTCTATTGGGTCATAGCTACACTTATGTCGTGTCTGTTGTCCCATCTGCAGTTCACCGTAAGATTTTCTTTCCTCACAACAGAAATATTGTCACCATCGACCAATTGACATATTACGAACCGAAGTCTCAGACCTCCCCTGAGTCCATCATCTCTTCGGTGGCCAATAAAAAAACATTCGCACCTTCGACTAGTGTCTCACCCGAAGTATTTAATATTCCTCTTTCCCTGGTTCATTCCCTAGTCTCCCTCATCCTATCTCTGACCCCAGCTCGTCGAATGTTTTCATGATGCAATCATCTCGGTCTGACCTCAAATGGACAGGTTTAACTAGTCAATAGCCCCGCCCTTCACAACCTACTCCTAGAACCTCGACTTAGCCTTCAGGACCCCCTCCTCAAGGCTCCTCATCCATAGCTGGTGTCCATGAGCCTCTCTACCCTCCTTGAATGGTTTCCCCTAGCCTTAACCATCTCGGAGCCGTCCCGCCTATCCATTACCCCTCTGTCAAATACCGTTTAAAGCTCCCCCCCCTTGAGTATTTTCGATACCTGTTATGGCTACCTTGTCTCTTCCTAACATGACCCTAGGAATCCCAGTCTGGTACATTTATCCCCCAACCACTATCCTACCTGGTCAGCCCAAACCCTATACTACTTTGACACGGTCCAACCGGTTGCAATGACCCCTCCCTTTGCTTTTGTGCTTTAGCCACCTCAACAAGAACCTACTCCTGTTGTGAAAGCCTCAAGTGAGGGGGTCAAAGCCTGCAATAATGCACCTAAGGACAAGGATTCTTAGACAACCCCTCCTCCTCTTTAGCCTCCAAAGCGTACCACCTGGCGTGCTTTGTGTGATGTTTCCAGTCATGCCACCCATACCTGTCCTGAATTGCCTCGTCTCAAGCCCATGGTCAACGAAGCGTTTTCAGAGTCTGATATCCCAAAGATCTATGTCACTTTACCCGATTTAGCCCCAAAATTCAAGTCTTTGTGCACAAATCTTCCCTATGATTTGTGTGATTTACATGGCCGCTATACCCACCTCTATCCCCACCTCGACGACTATCGCACCTCTTTAGAAGCGGTTCGCTAATTTGAGGCCAAGTGCAACCATTCTGCCTCTCCCGTACTCACGCAGTATGCTTCAGGCCAATCTGAGGATTCCTCTTCTCCCATTGACATTCCCCCTCCCGATGTCGAGATGACGAAGTCTTCGGCCACTATCCTCTACCTTCCATCATCTATGAGTCCCACGGTGGAAGACCCCTCTGGTACTTCCCCCTCTTTTTCGCTTGACCTCCCTTCAGCAATCACCCTATGTAATATTCCTTCTTAGGAATTTCAGCAATATAAACAGTAAAAACATTTTTTTTCAGAAAATTACATTATAGAATTGAGAAAAAATACTTGGATCCCTTATTTCATACATTATAACCCTCACATACAAAATGGGATCAGAAACAAATCTCTCTAGCTATGTTAAATAGATCTCCCCAACCCAATATAGCTCAAAAACACCCAAACCCCATGACTTGTAACAAACAGAAATTCTGAAGCATGTGACAGTGTTATTCCATGAGGGTTTTTGCAGAAAAATATGGAAAATAACACATCTAGAGATTATATTATTCAAAGAGCCAAGAAAATGGAGATCTATCCCCTTTTATACAATATGGAGATAACCCGACAAGGGTTTCATGAATGTACAAGTACAAAATGGTAGATCTACAGATCTAGATTTAAATCACGTAGTCTACTACAACTTAGTATTTATATGGCTGAATAATACATAAGATGACTAAAAAATCCTCCTTACTAGCCTTATGGGAGAGGGAGAGCCCCTTCTCCTAAGAAACTAGCTCAAAATCAAGGTGTTTAACCCTTCCACAGCAACACCTTGAGAAATGACATAGTTCCTGAAAGAGACTGCGCTATATATGTTGGTGACTTCTTGACCCAAGGTCTGATAGTGGAAATTTATCCCAAAATGCTCCTCTTATATCCCTTCAACAAGCTAAACCAAGAAAGAGTATGAAACTCCTACATGAGAATCCCTTGCACTAAACAGTGCAGCAAACCCAACTAAACAGCTAAAGCATGCAAGAAGTCATAAGACCCAAACATAGAAAAGATTATGAATGACTCTCGTGGCTACCATCCCTTCCTTTTTATTCTTGGTGAGCCTCCTCACCCCTAACCCCACACATTCATGAGGTTACTTCCTTGCAAAGAGTCCTCCATCAAAACTGTGCTATCCCCACTAGTTTTCCTCCTCTTTTAGCAACGTTGTTGATTTGGTCAACATAGATCTATTCCTCATGCATTTCCTCCTTTCACACCAAGGTGGATTTATTTTTCCTACCTAAACTGATCCCCTTTCACATTGGGAATGTTTTATTCCTACTAAAGAGATTTAAGGGTCTCCCTACCCCATTTATTCTTCTAAGCTGGAAAATAGAGCAACATATAATATTCCAACTAGCAGCAACTAATTGGGAGTATTACAGTCCTCCCCTCCCAAAATTTTCTTGTCCTCAAGCAACAGAAAATAAGGATGTTGTAAAATCTTCTCTCCTTTCAAAGTAGCATCCTCATCAGGAAGATTCCTCCATCGAATCAGATATTCTTTGATCACCCTGTTCCTTTGCTGCCTCTCATGTGTATCCAATATTTCCTTTGGTTGTAAAACTAGATGGCCTTCATCATCAATAGGTGGGAGTTCCATGTTGACAACTACATTTTTTCCAATGGCCTTCTTGAGGCATGAGACATGAAAGATGTTATGGATCTTGCTCCCCTTAGGAAGCTCCAACTCATATGTTACTTCCCCAAAACGACGGATCACCCTATATGGCCAATAGAAACGTTGTTTGAGCTTCTCAGCCCCCTTATCTTTGAGTGTATATTGTCTATAAGGCTGAAGACAAAGATAGACCAAATCATCTACCTCAAAATGTCTCTCTATCCGACAACGGTCTGCATATACTTTTTGTTGTTTTTGTGCAATAGCAATGTTGTCTTTGAGGGCCTGAAGTATGTCTTGACTCTCTTGAATCCATTCCTTTTCCCTAGGAACCTTGCTTGCCCCAAACATGACATCAACAAATGAGAGTGCATCATACCCATAGAGAGCTCGAAATGGGGTCATACTAATGGACATATGGTAAGTGGTGTTGTAACAATACTCCCCCAAATGGAGCCAATGTAGCCATGCCCTCTGTTGACCTGAAACATAGTTTCTCAAGTAGCCTTCCAGCCACTTGTTCACTATTTCAGTCTGTCCATCGGTTTGTGGGTGATAGCTAGTACTTGGTGTTAATTCAGTCCCCACTAACCGAAAAATTTCTTGCCAAAAGCCACCCATGAAGCGGTTATCCCATCATTGACTATGGTCTTTGGAAGACCATGGAGCCTAAACACATCTCTCAAGAATAGCTCAGCAACCTGTGGATCAGTATAACGTGCAGAAATGGAAAAGAAATGTGAATACTTTGTTAGTCTATCAACAACTACAAAGATACAATCCTTACCCTAAACTGTAGGTAGACCGGTGATGAAGTCCATGGAGATGCTCTCCCATTTTCCATCCGGAATGGGGAGTGGCTACAATAATCCTATAGGATGGGTGTGTTCTCCCTTGTTTTTTTGGCAAATTGTGCACTCCTTAATGTGTTGGAGTACATCCTCCTTGAGACCCTTCCATGAGAATCTCTCCCGTATCATTCGATAAGTCTTTGTAAATCCTTGATGCCCTGCAAGTGGGGAATCATGTGATGCTTGTAAAATCTTCTCTTTGAGCTTAGAATTCCTAGCCAAAAATACTCTGTCCCGGTAATAGATGATCTCATCCATCACTCTATTCCTCTCATTAGATATCACCCCATCAAGTATCTCACATACAAAGTTATCTTTGGAATATTCAACCAACAATTGAGCCTTCCAATCTGCATCTATGCCCCTTAAGGATAGCGTTGCTGGCCTCCTGGAAAGAGCATCAGCTACTACATTTCTCTTCCCCTTGACATAATCTACGCCAAATTCATATGCTTGGATTTTGCTTACAGATTTCTGTTGTCTCTCTTGGAGCTGCTTCTGCTCAAGAAAGAATCTGATACTGTTGTGATCAATCTTCACCCAGAATTTATTCCCCACCAAATATTGTCAGAATTTGGCTAAAGCATGCATAATAGCCAGCATTTCTTTATCATAGATGGGGTATATCCTATCATGTGGCAGAAAATTCCTTCTCTCAAAGGCTATAGGGTGCCCTCCTTGCATCAAGACTTCTCTAATACCTTCCCCTGATGCATCACATTCCAACACAAAAGGTTGAGTAAAATCTGGTAGGACTAACACTGGGAAACTACTCATTACCTCTTTGAGCTTATCAAAAGATCTCTAAATTGTAGGTGTCCAAATGAAAGCTCCCTTCTTTGTCGGATCAGTAAGTGGTGTTGCTATTTGATGTTGGAAATGTTGTCATTGATGGAAAAGAAGGCAGCAAAAATAGAGACAGGCATAAGCAGAGGAAGCGAATATAGAGCCAGAACCGTTATCAGAAGCAGAGGCAGAGTGATAGAAGCAACAGAGGCAGAGGCAGAGTCGTTATTCTGGGAATCATTATTCGTGATGGATACACTGTTCTAACGTATGAATTGATTTCAAGTCTGGATATGGACTACAACTCGAACCCTGTGTTTGTATGAACTTTGTAAGGGTGATAATAATTGAATGGAGTTGATTGGAGCACTTCTAAGCTTAATTTGCAGGTTGGTCCGTGCTAACTAAGCCGTCGAGAATTGGTTGGTCTGTGCTAACTAATCCGTCAAGAATTGGTTGGAATCGATTCCCGTTCTCATTGTTTAGCCTACGGAGGAACGAAGCCGTGTATTGAATGGAGCGAGCGCGAAAGGGAGACACGTTTTTTGATGTGAAACTATGTGACGAAGTGTAATGAAAGAAATACAAGTGGATGGAACCTGACGTGTCAAAGGAGAGTGGAACCATGAAAGGATGGAACCTTGCGAGAGGAACAATGACGCGGTTTGGAGTGAGCAGTAAAGGCTGGAAGCAGATTTCATCACACCACCTTTCGTCGACAAGCGGTAATTGAGGAGGGGGGAGCGATTCCATAGAGGTGTTAACGCGTGGCAAGGCGGGACCCAACGAAACCGCCTTTCAAAGCACGTCATCACGCATTAACATTCGTACCAGGAGGTGGAGCGATATCGTCGAGTGCCATCGATCTGGCACAGACCCATCAAACGGTGACCATTTGACGGAGATGCACGCAGAATAAGCAGGTACGGTGAGTACGTTGATTGGGCGATTGAACGTAGATGCGAGGCCCAGAGCCAAGTTTTATTCAAAAGTTAATTATGCAAAAAGTGTGCGTATCAATATAAATTCTCAAGGTTTAACCATTGGTAGTAAAGCCTGGCACATACAAATAAATTGAATTCTCATGATAGAAGGAGTATAAGCACGAGGGGTTATAACCTTAGTCCTAAGATTTGGAGGCAAATATATAAACCATGGAAAATATGTGGGTTAACCATATTGTGACAGTTTAATAATTAAACGGAGGTCGTGACTGTATATTGATATAGCATCATATGCGAGTAGGGTGACGTCGTTTTAAATATATGACAAAATGAACGTGGTTTAATATATGTACATGTCGAGGGTCAGTTTACATGGTTTTAATAGCCAAAGTATTATGTCGCTTATATTTGTGGGCCCGGAGCCAAAGGTTTTAAGACCGTGACCATATATATTTTGGGCGCTAAACAAAATCCACAGTTTATTAATAATCGGGAATATGCATACATGACGACACTTATTCCAGGGGGGTCTCCTTCCCTTATCTGCTCGAGTCTGCTACCCCCGCAGAATTAAAAATAAATGGAGCTCCGTTTGATGCGAGTTGATCCGACTATGATTTAAACCATATATTCTTCAAGGAGGTAAACTTTATAATAAAGTATTGAAACTGCCCAGTTCGACAGTTGGATTGAGTACAAATTTTCTGTATTCATTTTATATGCACATAGAAAGAGGAAGAATGAGGCCTGACAGAGGAAAACAAAGATTGCAGAGTTGAAGAGATGTACAACAAAGGGATTCAAAAGTGCAGTGAAAAGGTGGAATATGCAGATGACAATGAACAAAGAGTATGCAGAACAGTTTCTTAACAACAGCAGGAAAAGACAAATCCAGTAAAGCCAAAATCCAGAAAAGGAGCTGAGTGAAATTGAAATGTGTAATTAAAAATGTGAATGTAAATAATTATTTTTATTGTTTGTGATGCAAAGGCAAGTATCCTAAGGAAAAGACAAAATCCCACTGTAGCATGGAAATTTGTACATGTTGTTATAATTTTAAAAATGAGTTGGATAAAGGAATGAGAAGACAGAAGCCAAAGAGTCATGACTGTTCACTCCAAAAAAAAATTATGAAATACAAACAGTCATGTGAGAAACTCTATATATAATATCACATTGATATGCACAGTTTTTTGAAGAGAGAGTAAATCTAGAGAAGGAAGAATATAGAAGTGTGAGGCAGAGAATATTAAGTGAAGAAGAGTAGAAAGAGAAGTTACAGAACAGAGCTGATATCTGAGGTAAATCAGCAAACATTCAGTTTGATAAATTGAGGAAGTTGGAGCTTTCCTATCAATTTGTAGATTGATAGCTGTAAGTTGTAGCTGACTGAGGTTGGAGCCTCCTGTAGGTTGGTGCCTACAGAAAATTGAAGGGAGTTGGTGCTTCCTTGCAAGTTGTAGCTTGTAGAATTGAGGTTGGAGCCTCCTGTAGGTTGGTGCCTGCAGAAAAAAAAACAGTGGTGAGAGGGAGTTGGAGCTTGCCTTTGCATCACAACAATAATAAGATGTGGTTTTCTCCCTTTATGGGTTTCCACTTATATCTGGTGTCTCTGTGCATGATGTTTATGTGTTGATCTGATTTATATAATCTGCTTAATACCTGTTGCTCTCATATTACGTCTGCTATTATATTGTATTAATACTTGCTTCTCACATCCTAAGATTACTCACATATTAAGTTGGACATGAAATGAAGGTGTAAATAAGGTTTAATAAAAGGTTTAAAAGATTATCAATGTGTTAAACTGATTCACCCCCCCCCCCCTCTTAGTTTAACTAAGAGTTCAACAATTGGTATCAGAGCAGGTTCCTTTGTACAAGTCTAACAACTGAAAGGAGATCCTAGGTTCCCAAGATGGCTAGTAGGGAAGGATGCTCAACCAATAAAGCCCCTTTCTTCACTGGTGAAAATTATGCTTTCTGGAAAATCAGAATGAGGACATACATAATGTCTCTAGGAATAGAAGTCTGGGCTACTGTGGTATTAGGATATGCCCCAAAGGCAACTGACACAGAGAAAGAAACAAAACAAGATTTTGTGGCTAACACAAAAGCCATGAATTCCATCCTGAATGGATTTTGTGAAGCATAGTTTATTAAAGTAATGCACAAAGACACTGCCAAAGAAATATGGGATACTCTTGAGAACATACATGAGGGAGACAAGAAAGTAAATACTGCCAAACTTCAAGTCTATAGAGCCCATTTTGAGAACTTAAAAATGAATGATGATGAAGACATTACCAGTTTCTTCCTAAAAGCTGCAGAAATTATTAACAATATGAAAGCTCTTGGAGAAAAAATGCCAGAAAGCATAATTGTGAAAAATATTCTAAGATCTCTTCCATCCAAGTTTAATCCAAAGGTGTCTGCAATAGAAGAAACAGCTGATTGGGAGACCTTGACCATGAACCAGCTACTTGGAAATCAGACAGCCTATGAAATGAGACTCCCACAGAAGAAGCCAAGTACGAGGGAAGCAGCCTTTAAAACAAAAAAGAAGAAAGAAGAAGAGGGAGACATATGCTCTTGATCGGATGAAGAAGAGGCAAAGTTTGTTAAGAAACTGGATAGAGGCTCAGGTAAATACAAAGGTAAACTCCCCTTCAAATTATTTAACTGTGGAAGAGTTGGACACTATTCTTCTAAGTGTCCTCACAAGAAAGTAAGGAATCAGGCTCAAGAGTCAGAGAAAAATAAATTAAAGAACTGGCAGAAAGGAAGGAAGTTCAGCAGAAAATCCTTCTATGCTCAACAAGACAGTAGTACATCTGAAGATTCAGATGAATCCTCAAGTGAAGAAGGAACCTCTGAATTCTTATTGATGGCCATAGAAGAACTTGAAGGTCTCCTGCTGGAAGATGAAGAAGAAGAAGGTGAAGTTGATCTTGAGGGGGAGCTAAGAAGTGCTCTAGAAGAGATTGATAGACTCAAACTGAAATGAAGAATACAAAAGGACATTATCCTCAAGTATGTACGAGAAGTACAGAATTCATAAGTCCTTAAGCAACTAAAGGTAGAGCTTGAAGAAGCCAAAAAGATAGAGGACATGCTACTTAAGAAAATCAAAGAAAAAACTCAAGAACAAGAAAAGTTGGAAGAAGAAGTAGTATGTCTCAGGAAGAAATTAGAAAATTCTCAAAGGAAAGTGGTTATAAACTCTTCTCAAACAACAAGCTCTAGTAAGTTGAATGAAATTCTGGTAGCTCAAAGATCCCCTATGATAAAGACTGGAATAGGCTATGAAGGAGAATCAAGTAAAGGAAAAGAAAAGGTTGACAGAGAGATTATTTTTTTAAAAGCAAAGAATAATGATGAAGCAGCTCAAACAATTCCTACAAAAGAAGAAATATGCAATAAGGAAGACAGAGATCAAAAGAAACCACTAGTAGCAAAGAATGTAATAAATACTAAGACCCCTGAATATGTAAAATTTGGAAACCATCAAAGGAGATTCTTCCCTCCAATGAAGAATGCCACCTGTTATGCTTGCCATAGGCTGGGACACATTGTTGCATATTTTCATGCAAGGAGGAGTAATTCAAACCAGCAAAAGATGCAAACATTGAAGAGACTGCCCCAAGCAAACAAATGGAAGAGACAACCTTACATCAGGTATGCAAATAGTTTCTATGGTTACTGTTTTTATTGTAAGGAATTTGGCCATAAAATCATTGAATGTAGAAAGTATGGACAAATATTGATGTTTAACACCTCAAGAAGGTTTATGAATCAAATAAATTCTATTCATACTCATAATTCTACAAAAATTATGATCAAATGTTGTGTATGCAATCAAGTTGGACATATACCTTCCAAATGTCCTCTAAGAAGATATAGTTCATCACCTCACAAAATATACCAAACAAAAGGATGCTTCCAGTGGATAAATAAGGTGAATAAATGTGACTTGGCTCTAACTACTCAAGACCTAAAAAGTCAGTGGTATTTGGATAGTGGCTGCTCAAAACATATGACTGGAGACAGAAGCAATTTTATAACCCTTGATGAAAAGAAATCTGGCAATGTCACTTTTGGCAATGACAAATCGGGTGAGATCAAGGGAAAAGGCTCAGTCAGCATAGAAAATGGTAGAGGAAAGGCCCAAGATGTACTATTTATAGATGGGCTGAAAGCAAATTTACTGAGTGTCAGTCAGATGTGTGACAAAGGTTGCGAAGTTCTATTTAGAGCATAAGACTGTGAATTCAGATCAAGCACCACAGGTAAGACTCTGCTCAAAGGTGCTCGAACAGAGAGCAATGTTTACATTGTGAAAGAGGAAGATGAAGCATGCCATCTTAGAAAAATTGAGGATTCATGGTTATGGCATAAAAGATTGGGAATCTCAGCTTCGATCACATCATCAGACTAAGCAAGAAGAAAGCTGTCAGAGACATGCCAAAAATAAAAAGGCCTTCTAATACCATATGCAAACCATGTCAATTGGGTAAACAGACCCGTACATCATTCAAGGCCAAAGATGAGGTATCAACAAGTAGACCACTCCAGCTTGTGCACATGGATCTGTGTGAACCTGCAAGAACTAAAACACCAAGTGGAGAATCCTACTTCATGCTAATAATCGATTATTTCTCTAGAATGACATGGGTTGCATTTCTCAAGAATAAATCAGAAGCTCTGGACAAATTCAAAATATTCAAAGAATTAGCTGAAAATCAGACAGGTTGCAAGCTAAAATGCATCAGATCAGACAGAGGAGGTGAATTCACTGATTATGACTTTGCATACCTATGCAATGAACATTGCATAAAACAAAAATTTACTATTGCAGGGACACCTCAGCAGAATGGAGTAGCAGAGAGACAAAACAGATCTGTTCAACAAATTTCCAGAGCCATGATGCAAGAGAATAATATTGCTCAAACCTTCTGGGCAAAAGCAGTGCACACAGTAGTACATATTCTTAATAAATCTCACTTAAGGCCAAGCAGTGACAAGACTCCCTACGAACTGTGGCATGGAAAGCCAGCTTCAATCAAACATTTCAGAATCTTTGGTAGCAAGTGTTACATAAATAATAATGATGAAAATCTTGGAAAGTTTGATGCAAGAGCAGATGAAGGAATATTTCTAGGATATGCATCCAAAAGCAAAGGGTACAGGTGCTACAACAAGACTCTTCGAAAAATAGTAGAAAGCATTGATGTGAGATTTGATGAAGAACTTCCAAACAATACAAGGACTACAGACTGCTGCAGTCCATCAGACAACCATGAATAAGAAGACCAAGATGATGAGGAAATAAGCAAGACAACAGAAGATACAGAGCTGAGTTCTAAAGCTCCCTCAAGATATACTCAGAAGAACCATCCTGAAGATCAGATCATTGGAGACAAGAGAGTAGGGGTCCAAACAAGAAGGTAGCTAACAGAACAAACTGAAGAGGTATACATAGCCATGTTGTCACAAATAGAGCCAAATAAATTCGAAGAAGCCAGCAAGGATAATTCTTGGGTAAAGGAAATGAATGAGGAATTGGACCAAATTGAAAAGAACAATACCTAGGAACTAGTTCCTAGACCAATTGAGAAAAATATCATTGGTTCAAAATGGGTATTCAAAAACAAAATGAATGAGCAAGGACAAGTAATCAGGAATAAAGCCAGACTGGTCTGCAAAGGATATTCACAAGTCGAAGGAATTGATTACGATGAAACATTTGCCCTTGTAGCCAGAATGGAAGCTATCAGAATGTTCATGGCATTTGCATGCTACCAAAACTTCAAAGTATGTCAAATGGATGTAAAATCTGCATTTATGAATGGATACTTAGAAGAAGAAGTCTACATGGAACAACCAGAAGGCTTCTCATTAACAGACAAATAAGACTATGTATGTAGACTGAAAAAGGCTCTTTATGGACTGAAACAAGCTCCTCGTGCTTGGTACTCAAGACTAGATAAATATTTTCAAAAAAAAGGCTTTAAGAGAGGTGGAGTAGACATCAATCTATACATAAAAGCCCATGAAGATGAACTCCTGATTGTTTTTGTATATGTTGATGACATTATGTTTGGAAGCAACAGAGATGAACTAGCAAAATGATTTGCAGAAGAGATGAAATCAGAGTTTGAAATGTCCATGATTGGAGAGCTCTGTTTCTACTTAGGACTTCAAATTCAGCAAAAGAACACAGGCACATTCATCTCACAAGAAAATTACTTAAAAGAAATGTTGAAAAAGTTCAAAATGGAGGACTGCAAACCTGTGTCAACTCTCATGATCACGAGATGCAAGCTGTGTGCTGATGATGGGTCTGCAGATATAGAACAAAAACTCTACAGATCTATGATAGGAAGTCTGTTGTATCTGATAGCATTAAGACCAAACATCATGCTAGCAGTAGGACTAGTGGTTAGATATCAAGCAGCACCTAAACAAAACCATCTTCTGGCAGTAAAAATAATATTTAGATATCTACAAGGAATAGCACAATATGGACTCTGGTATCCTAAAGGTAAAAGCTTCACATTGACAGCATACACAGACGCGGATTGGGCCAGCTGTGTAGATGACAGGAAAAGCACAAGTGGAGGTGCTTTCTATCTAGGAGAGAGTCTAGTGGCATGGTTAAGCAAGAAACAAACATCTATCTCTCTGTCTATAGCTGAAGCAGAATATATAGCAGTAGCAGCATGTTTTACACAAGTCATGTGGATGAAGAAAACCCTCCAAGACATGAAGGTAAGTATTGATGAACCTGTCTCAATCAAATGTGATAATACAAGTGCTATAAGCATATCTAAAAATCTGGTGCTTCACTCAAAAACTAAGCATATCCCAATCAAGTATCATTTTCTCCGAGAACAAGTGGCTCAGAAGATAGTAAAGCTGGAATATGTGCCAACAAAAGAAAAGACAGCTGATATATTTACCAAACCTCTTGCTAGAGAACCATTTGAATATTTGAGAGATAAACTAGGGGTAGTATCTGTAGATGCTACTCTCTGATATAAAGAGAAAGCACAGTTTCAGGGGGAGAACATAAATGAAAATATCATTCCAGGGGGAGATCAGCCAAAAAGGGAAGCATGAAAATAGGTCCTCAGGATCAAAGGGATTATGGAAATAATACATTCAACATAAAAGAATCAATAAAAAGGCAAAAGGGTCAGTGGTGCAGCAAAAGAGTGGTGAACCCGAAGTAAAACCAATGTGTATCTCATCCAAAGTTTGGAGCAGCAGCGTACAAAGTCAGGAAATTTTAGAGAGAGGAAATGCATGAAATGTTGAAAAGGGATAAATACACAGCATCAAAGAATAAAAGCTTCACTAAGAATTCAAACCCCTTGCCATTGATGTCAAAGGGGGAGGAAGAGTAAGCAACATAAGGAAGAGCAGGCAAAGAGCAAGCAACAGGAGGAAGAGCAGGCAAACAGAGAAAGTGTATTTCCATCAATGTCAAAGGGGGGGACTGTTGGAAATGTTGTCATTGATGGCAAAGAAGGCAGCAAAAATAGAGACAGGAAGAGGCAAAGGAAGCGAATATAGAGCCAGAACCGTTATCAGAAGCAGAGGTAGAGCGACAGAAGCAACAGAGGCAGAGGCAAAGTCGTTATTCCGGGAATCATTATTCATGATGGATACACTATTCTAACATATGAATTGATGTCAAGTCTGGCTATGGACTACAACTCGAACCCTGTGTTTGTATGAACTTTATAAGGGCGATAATAATTCAATGGAGTTGATTAGAGTGCTTCTAAGCTTAATTTGCAAGTTGGTCCGTGCTAACTAAGCCATCGATAATTGGTTGGTCTGTGCTAACTAAGCCGTCGAGAATTGGTTGGAATCGATTCTCGATCTCATTGTTTAGCCTGCGGAGGAATGAAGCCATGTATTGACTGGAGCGAGCGTGAAAGGGAGACACGTTGTTTGATGTGAAACTATGTGACGGAGTGTAATGAAAGAAATACTAGTGGACGGAACCTGACGTGTCAAAGGGGAGTGGAACATTGAAAGGATGGAACCTTGCGAGAGGAATAGTGACGCGGTTTGGAGTGAACAGTAAAGGCTGGAAGCGGATTTCATCGCACCACCTTTCGTCGGCAAGCGGTAATTGAGGAGGGGGGAGTGATTCCATAGAGGTGTTGACGCGTGGCAAGGCAGGACCCAATGAAACCGCCTTTCAAAGCACGCCATCACGCGTTAACATTCGTACCAGGAGGTGGAGCGATATCGTCGAGTGCCGTCAATCTGGCGCAGAGCCATCGGACGGTGACCGTTTGACGGAGATGCACACAGAATAAGCAGGTACGGTGAGTATGCTGATTGGGCGATTGAACGTAGATGCGGGGCTCAGAGCCAAGGTTTATTCAAAAGTTAATTATGCAAAAAGTGTGCGTATCAATATAAATTCTCAAGGTTTAACCATTGGTAGTAAAGCTTGGCACATACAAATAAATTGAATTCCCGTGATAGAAGGAGTATAAGCGCGAGGGGTTATAACCTTAGTCCTAATATTTGGAGGCAAATATATAAACCATGGAAAATATGTGGGTTAACCATATTGTGACGGTTTAATAATTGAACGGAGGTCGTCACTATATATTGATATAGCATCATATGCGAGTAGGGTGACGTCGTTTTAAATATATGACGAAATGAACGTGGTTTAATATATGTACATGTCGAGGGTTAGTTTACTTGGTTTTAATAGCCAAAGTATTATGTCACTTATATTTGTGGGCCCGGAGCCAAAGGTTTTAAGACCGTGACCATATATATGTTGGGCGCTAAACAAAAGCCACAGTTTATTAATAATCGGGAATATGCATACATGACGACACTTATTCCAGGGGGGTCTCCTTCCCTTATCTGCTCGAGTCTGCTACCCCCTCGGAATTAAAATGAAATGGAGCTCTGTTTGATGCAAGTTGATCCAACTATGATTTAAACCATATATTTCTCAAGGAGGTAAACTTCAGAATAAATTATTGAAATTTCCCAGATCGATAATTGGATTGAGTACAAATTTGTTGTATTCATTTTATATGCACACAGAAAGAGGAAGAATGAGGCCTGACAGAGGAAAACAAAGATTGCAGAGTTGAAGAGATGTACAACAAAGGGATTCAAAAGTACAGTGAACAGGTTGAATATGCAGATGACAGTGAACAAAGAGTATGCAGAACAGTTTCTTAACAACAGCAGGAAAAGACAAATCCAGTAAAGCCAAAATCCAGAAAAGGAGCTGAGTGAAATTGAAATGTGTAATTAAAAATGTGAATGTAAATAAATATTTTTATTGTTTTTGATGCAAAGGCAAGTATCCTAAGGAAAAGACAAAATCCCACTGTAGCATGGAAATTTGTACATGTTGTTATAATTTCAAAAATGAGTTGGATAAAGGAATGAGAAGACAAAAGCCAAAGAGTCATGACTGTTCACTCCAATTTTTTTTTATGAAATACAAACAGTCATGTGAGGAACTCTATATATAATATCACATTGATATGCACAGTTTTTTGAAGAGAGAGTAAATCTAGAGAAGGCAGAATATAGAAGTGTGAGGTAGAGAAGATTAAGTGAAGAAGAGCAGAAAGAGAAGTTACAGAACAGAGCTGATATCTGAGGTAAATCAACAAACATTCAGTTTGATAAATTGAGGAAGTTGGAGCTTCCCTATCAAGTTGCAGCTTGATAGCTATCAGATGTAGTTGACTGAGGTTGGAGCCTCCTGTAGGTTGGTGCCTGCAGAAAATTGAAGGGAGTTGGTGCTTCCTTGCAAGTTGTAGCTTGCAGAATTGAGGTTGGAGCCTCCTGTAGGTTGGTGCCTGCAGAAAAAAAACAGTGGTGAGAGGGAGTTGGAGCTTTCCTTTGCATCACAACAATAATAAGATGTGGTTTTCTCCCTTTATGGGTTTCCACTTATATCTGGTGTCTCTGTGCATGATGTTTATGTGTTGATCCGATTTATATCATCTGCTTAATATCTGTTGCTCTCATATTACGTCTATTGTTATATTATATTAATACTTGCTGCTCACATTCTAATATTACTCACATATTAAGTTGGACATGAAATGAGGGTGTAAATAAGGTTTAATAAAAGGTTTAAAAGATTATGAATGTGTTAAACTGATTCACCCCCCCCCCCCATCTCAGTTTAACTAAGAGTTCAACAGTTGAGAGAACCCTTTGACAAACTTCCGGTAATATGTACATATGCCTACAAATCTGTTACAAATTATTTTGTCACCGTGACATTTTACTGTCTATATGGGTTCATCATTACCTATATAATGCTCCCTTAGAGGTCTACAACCCCAAATTTCCTATATCAAGTCTTAAATTTGGAGAAAAGCTCTTAAAAATTATAAAAAACCTAACTCCGCACTTTTCCTATCCATTACCTATGGTACCGCACCTTTTGTAAAGAAAAACTGCGGTACCTACCAAATGTTCTATTCATTAAAACTGCAGACCCCTATAAAAGGTAAAATGAGCAAAAAAGTAAGTTCTAGAAGCCCAACTAGTCGAATATTCTCCCAGCAGGAAGCTTCTAGGAGGTGTTATCTGGTCGAAGCTTCACTCCCTCCATTCATGAACCTTTATCCCTTCATTAAAGGAGACTATCCCTTAGTATTTGGAGCTTAATCCTTTCATGAGAGGAATCATCCCTTCCTTTTTGGAACTGAAACCACTTCCCTTTTGATATAAATTGAAGCCATGGTTTAGTCTCAAGGGTAGCTACTGATATGTAAAAAATTACTTACTTTGTACTTCATACTACATTAGAGAAGAGAATTTCTGAAGAAACATACTCTTTTTGCTAGCCATTATCCATGCGAGAATTATTACACTCTCGTATTTAGGCTGGTTCAAAGAGTGGAACGGCTTGTCAGACCAAAGGAAAATGCTTTTTCCGGAGCCCTGAAGGACCTGTACGACATCAAGGCGAACGCGATTGTAAGACTCCTTTTATTTAAAGATAATACAAATGGATCACGTTTTCTCAATAAGTTGTTTATGTGTTTACTTGAATGAATTATTTCTTAAATTCCTTGATCATTAAGATAGATTTATGAATTATGAATTAGTATATTGTGCAGGTGCTTTTGATTCTCTTCCATGTCTTTGATTGCAGGTCTTAAGAGGTGACTTCTTTGGAGCGACGAGAAGGAAGAATACAACTAGCATTGGATCACAAGTAGGTCCTTTCTTCATCATAGAAAATTCTAAATCAAACATAATCTAAAGAAAGTAGTTTAAATTTGTCCAGTTTGTTTCTAGTTATCCTTGTGATACTAGGGAGATCCTTCTTGTCTGCAAGAATGATTTATCTGCATAACAAAATGGTGACTCCGCTAGGGATCAATCTTGAACTTAGTTTTCTTTTTATCTTTGAGTTTGACTTATGAAAGTATTTTTTGATTTTGATTAGTCTACATTGGGTTGGGCAATTATTTCGATAGAATCCCTGAAAATTACTTTAGAATTTTTAATTTTTCTTTATATTTTCTTGTCTCCGCACTTTTTCTTTGAAAATAGTGTGGTAACCTCCGCAGTTTCTCTGTGTAAACAGTGTGGTACCGCACCTTTTTATACTGAAACCTGTAGACCCAAGAAAATTTTTGAAAAATTTAAGATTCTCTTTTCTGGAACCAGCTTACATGATTCTCTATATTTGGCTAGACTTGTTTTGACTGTCAAAAGCCTTGTGTGAATTTCTTTTAAGTAATTTTACAATCTCATCAGTCTTTGTTAAGTTAATTGGGTGTTTTGAGTTACTTTTTGAGAAATTTTTAATTTGATTTCCTTTGGTCATTACTTCGAGGTTTGTCTCAGTCTCTTAACAATTTTGCATCTTTTTGCATTGTCTGAGTGTTAATTGCCTTTGAGTGTTTTTATTTTTTGATCTTTCGAACTCTTACCCAATTTTCTTTACTTACACTCGATTGGTTCTTAGGTTACATTAGAATCATCTTGTGCTTGAGAATTCTCTTGCATAGATCACATTTCCATAATTAGAATTCTCATTTTCAGAATATGAATGAAAAATGTGCATAGATTACATTTGCATAGTTTTCATGTGAATTGTGCATAGATTACAACTACATAGTTTACATTTTGGAAAAATCAATCGTAGATTTAGATCAGTTTCTTTGATTTGAATTTACATGTTTTTATGCTTTTTTTAAAAACATAAAAATAAAAAATTGCTTGGAATTGATTTTTATTAGTTTTTCTTGATGAAATTAGTGCATTAGAGAATTTGTTATATTTTCTCTTATTTATCAAATTTTGCATTGTTGGAAGTGAATGGAAACTCTCTCCTTACTTTAGTTAGGATTCATCTTATTGAAAATATTACATTATCATATTCGATTGCATTCAGTTTTGGGTCAGGTCATAACACCATTGGTTTCATATCCATTTACTCTTTGAGTAATAACAACCCAAATAACACGTCGCTTAATAAAATTCATCTAGAAATGTTTACATTTTTAGGCCTCTTTCCACCAATCTAGCTCAGGATTAGTGCTTTGGAATAGGGAATATTTAACTTTCCAAAGCAACTAAACAAACAGTAATATATTGCGGTACGAAAAATTCCAATTGTTGCATGTATGCTCTAGGAAGCTCCTCCTAAAGGAGTCAAGCACGAGATCATATCCAAACCAATGAGGTAATAATACCTATCTCATTTGGAAATATAGAAGATGTGCACATATTAAAAATGGTAAACCTCGGATAGACCATTGTGGAGGAGCCTGGGGTCACTTGTTGGTAAACCTTGGATTATGTCAAGGAGCCTTGAAGTGGATTGAGCTAGTTACCATGTCCTTGCGTGTATGTCGGTTCGTAGACTGTTCCCCTGGGTATATTTGTTCTCATTGGTGACCTTAGTGGCTATAAAATTTAGGATTATTTCCCAAGGTGACGGTGGAGGGAAGGTATCACTGTACCTGGAGCAAACATCGACTAGACTCACTTGGACTCTCCAGAGGGTTCTCTTCACTCGAGATGGTTTAAGTGGAGAAACTTGCACCAGTCTGTTTCATTAAGCAGGTTGTCGGGGTAATTGTTCCAACTGCCATTTCTGCATTAAAATTATACGATGTTGGATTTCATCACCAACTAGTGTTTTTTAGTGCGGGAATCCATTGTTTGTGTGTGGTTTGACTCCTAGATTTGTTAGCGGGTGTTCATTTGTTTATTTTACTTTTTAGAGACCTTAGGTGTGGATTGTGAATTTTAATTGTTAGTTGTGAATTGTTAATTTTAGTTTTAAATTGTTAATAAAATTCACTGAAGTTGAATCTAATGGAAATTGTTCCGAATTTTACCAACCAAGGAACCCCTCTTAATGAGAATCCTAGTACTTTTCCTTGCTTTGGAAATGTTGGTCCTCCTTATATGGCTACATTGTCATTACCTGGATTTACAATAGGTTTACTGATATGGTTATTTTCAACTTTTTTGGCCCCGAATACTCCAATTGTTCCACCTCAACCAGATGCTTCACCTCAACAGAGTTCACCATCTCAACATCACCAACCTCATTTTGACCCTTTACCTTCTTCACCCAATATTTCTTCCTCCCTTTCTTCATCTTTGCTTGGTAAAAGCCTTGACGCTAGTAACCAGGTAGCTAAGAAGAAGAAGAAAGGGAAGAAGAAGAAGAAGCAAGATAAGAAAGAATTCAACCAGTCAACCATGGTTGTAAGTGTGGTTGTAAGTGTTAGTATTGTTGAGGAAACCTCCAACAGGCATCGTAAACCCAAATTCCCTTGCAAGCTTTGTTAGGGTGACCACTTCCTTATCAATTGTCCTGGTATTCCTAAGGTCTTGGAAGTATGGTCAGAAAAATCCCATCAACTTACTATTGATCCATCAACCAGTGATAGTCAGGTTCCTGGGAAAAAGGGTAAGGTTAGGTTTCCTTGTAGGTTATGCAAAGGGAGTCATCAAACTCAAATTTTCCCTCACATGGATGAAGCCTCAAAATTGTTGGAAAAACTTACTGTTCCACAGCAAAAACTTCCAACCAATTACCGTCAACTTTCTCCCAACCTATCGTCAGTTAATGAAGTGATTGGTATAATTCCAAGTACAGTCAATCCCACTCTTCCATTGGAGAGTGAAACTGATATCACTCAAATTGATGATACATTAGTTGATCAAGTGGTCGACTCAATTTCACATCCAGTCGATCCCACTCTCCCGGTAGAGAGTGAAATTCATACCGCTCAGGTTCTTCTTATTACATTAGATTCTTCTACGCCAAGGGGAATTTCACTTGTTCCTACTGAACCCCTTTCAAGTACTGAGGTATTTTCCTTTGATTGGAATATACTGGCAAAACCTCGTCTTCCTTCCTCCATACCATTCCAAATCATTGTGAAGGTTTGTGGTAAGAATGTGCGCTGCATGAATGTAGATGAAGGTGCTTCTATTAGTATTTTATCCTCAATTGCTTGGCAAGCTTTGGGTTCCCCTCAGCTTGTGCCTGTTACGTAGAATCTATCAGCTTTTAACAAAACCATCAGTGAACCTTTAGGGATCCTTCCTAAGTTTCCTATTACCTTGGAAGGTAAAACTGTCTGTATGGATCTTATGGTAGTTCGAGGCCCCTTGGATTTCAATTTACTCCTTGGGCGAGACTATATCTATGCAATGAAAGCTGTCGTATTGACACTCTTTCGTGTGATGTCTTTCCCTCACAATGGAAACATTGTGACTGTAGACCAGCTTTCATTCATTAGTCTTGATTCGACTACCAATAATCTGACACCCCTAAATGTCCCTTATATAGAAGTGGTATCTACCCCGCCACGGGTTAATTATGTGGCAACCAATCCCATGTTTTCAATTACCGATGCAAGCGAGCTTTTCACTGTTTGCTCAACTTCCTTTGACTTAGATCTGGTAATTGACATGGAAAACTCTATGGGATTATTTAAACGCGATGTTCCTATCCCTTTTGATTCCCTTGACATGTGTTCCTTCCACATAATTGTTCTTTCATCTAATGAAGACATTTTGGAAGCCATGATTGAGGAGTGTCCCTTGACATGTCTTTCTTCCAGTTGGAAGCCATGACAAGGTCACCGTGAGGATAATTCCTGTTACTGTGTCAACCTCATTAAAAAATGAATCAGTTCATTGTGAGGATAATTCCTTTTACAGTGTCAACCTCATTAAAAAGGAATCAGTTCATTATGAGGATAGTTATTTTTACTGTGTCAACCTCATTAAAAAATGAATCAATTGGTCATAGGAAAGTTCATGTTACTAAGTCAACCTCGTTAAAAATTGAATTACGTATGAGGATATTTCCTTTTACTGTGTCAACCTCGTTAAAAAATGAAAAATACCCATGAGGGCGGTTCTTCTCCTGTGTCAACCTCATTAAAAAATGAAACAGATACCAAGAGGAAAGTTCCTTTTACTGTGTCAACCTCGTTAAAAAATGAATCAGTGGGTAAGAGGAAATTTCCTTTTACTGTGTCAACCTCATTAAAAAATGAATCAGTGGTTAAAGAGAAAAGTTCTTTTTACTGTGTCAATCTCGTTAAAAAATGAAACATGTCATAGATATGAGGACAGTTCTTTTACTGTGTCAACCTCGTTAAAAAATGAAACAAACCCATGAGGACAGTTATTTTCCTGTGTCAACCTCATTAAAAAATGAATCGGTAGGTTATATAGGTAGATTGTAGAGAGTATATTGATAGATTCCATGAGGATGGTTCTTTTCCTGTATCAACCTCATTAAAAAATGAAACAGATCATTATGAGGATGGTTCTTCTCCTAAGTCAACCTTGTTAAAAAATGAATTAGGTATGAGGATGGTTCTTTTCCTGTGTCAACCTCGTTAAAAAATGAAACAAATCCTCTCCTGTCAAGTCGAGTCTTTCATCTGATCTCGTAAATGAACCTTCATTCCATCCAGCTATTAGTAACCAGTAGTCTACTTAGTTGAATGAAATGAAGCTTGGGGGGCATGCGCTTTAGCAAGTTACGCTTGGGGGGCATTAAAAATTATCTCAAGCATGATTTTTCCTTTGTTTAAAGCTTGTGTAGAAATGAAACAAACCTTTCTCAAGCATGATTTTTCCTTTGTTTCAAGCCTGTGTAAAAATGAAACAAACCTAATCTCAAGCACAGTTTTCTTTGTTTCAAGCTTGTGTAAAAATGAAACAGACCTAATTTCAAGCAAAGTTTTCTTTGTTTCAAGCTTGTGTAAAAATGAAACCACTTTCAAGCATAGTTTTCTTTGTTTCAATATTGTATAAAAATGAAACTTATCTCGAGTCCATTATTATTTTCAAGACTCGTTAAACTCATGAAAATCCCGAGATTATTTTTCTATTTTTCTTTCTCGTAAAACACATGAATATGCCGAGTTATTTCCGTCTTTTCCTGCTCGTAAATTAAATTGAAAGTCGGCCATATGAGTACACTTTTTATCACTTTTTCGAGCTCGTTAAAAATTATGAAAAAGTGAAAACCATGAGTACATTTTTATGACTTTTTCGAACTCGTTAAAACTTACGAAAAAGTGAAAAATATGAGTATATTTTTATTCCTTTTTTGAACACGTTAAATTTAAAAAAAAAAAAAAACCATATAGCATACTTTTATCACTTTTTCAGACTCTTGAAAAATTACAAAAAAGAAAAACCCTGGAGTTCTCTTTTAAGCCCTTTTCAGACTCTCTAAAAATGAAAATATCGCCGAGTACTTGACTATTCGAACTTGTTAAAGTATATAAATGGGTGTCCCTTCAGTATAAGTTTACCCCTTTTCCAAACTGAAATGGACTATTTACGAAAAAAGGTATACGTTGACTAATCATGGTCAATAGAGCTCTCTCCTGTATTATTTTATCCTTTGTCGGGCTTGAGAGACTAAATTTATGAAAAAGTACACCCATGGAGTTTTCTTAAGTTTTTCTTTTGACTCTCTAAAATTGAAAAACATTGAGTTTCTCCTAAACTAGACTCGTTAAAATTTAACAGTAAAGGACATGTCGATTACAAACAGGAATGAACCACTCCTTAGGGTTTGATTTTATACTAAGTTGGACTCATCCAAAGGATGAGCCTATATAACAAGCAAATTTTATCCTCCTCAATCTTGTCAAAAATAAAGAGGTACTTTCCAGAAATGGTGGGGGGAAAAGAGAGAAAATGGATCTAGTTGTTAAACTTTGTTTAAAAGCAGTATACCACTCTTGAACATGACACTTTTTGTCCTAGGTTGGGAAAATCATTTTCCTATCAGTTAATCAAACCATATTGAAAGTCTCCAGCCGGTTTCTGGGTATTAGCTTTAGGTCAATTGTTACCAAACCATCTGCAGTGTCGTTATGTGTTCAAGAGGACAATTCAAATAAACCATTCATTGCAAACATTTTTCTCCATTCGTGTTGACCATCCCTGAGTCAGTCCTTGCAAAATATTTCTTCAAAACTTGATCTAATGGTTTCGTGTCATGGGCTTTCCTACGATGGATCACTTTCTATCGACGATAGCTCATCATCTAGGAATTTGATCTAGAATCCTATCAGTACCTTGGGATCTACATGCCCTAATGGCAAGTTTCTCGCCTTCGACAACATGTTGCATAATTGACCTTCAATCGAATGATTATGTGAAGTGTTTGACTTCAAATCACTTATTCACACTTCATATATTGTACTGAGTACTTTGAGAGCCATTATAATTATTGGTGGTTTCTCTCACACTTGTTAACAATTCGCATCATTGACTGGTAATCAAGTGGTTTCTACCATGTTCAACTTCAACACAATCAATCGCATGGATATAATTGTACTAGTTCAGGTAGCAGAAATCAAGACCCTGGATCTATTTTCCACCATCCAGGCTGCGAGGAGTTTTATTATTCATTCTACAGTAGACTATTCATGACAGATGGTTGCGTCCATACTGTGTCTACTATTGATGTAATATTAGAATCATTTCTATATCAGAACATTTTAGTTAGTTTTGATCTGAGTATGGGAAGGCCTACCTCAGCGATGATATATATATATATGTGTGTGTGTGTGTGCATTGAATTTTTTTATAGGTCTCAACCGGTGTGTCCACAAGCGATCCTCGGAATGATAAAGCACTTCACTCTTCGAATTACCTCAGACTTCGTGCTTTAGGGGGAAATCTGTTACACATTATTTTGTCACCATGGCATTTTACTATCTATATGGGTTCATCATTACCTATATAATGCTCCCTTAGAGGTCTACAACTCCAAATTTCCTATATCAAGTCTTAAATTTGGAGAAAAGCTCTGTTGACGGGAAAATTTGTCTGGCCAACAGTAGGGGATCTCCCCGGTAGAAAGTCCCAATTAGACCTTAAACCGTTTGGAGTAGGGATCCCGTCCGGGGTGTGGGTCCGGCTACCACTTAAGATGACTTCCCTTCGGTCTCAAAAGAACCTGTTTGAACCTGCGGACATACACTTATTCACATGATATAGAATACAAGATTAATGTGTTAAACATGAATCAAACACTATGCGTAGCAAGATTATAGATAAAGCACGTACACCTCAAGAGATGTCATTAGCAACACATATTTTGTGGGGTAATGCTTGTACGGTAGTCTGATCACAAAAGAAATAGTTCTTTATGATAAGGTACCTCCTCACTTCCTGAAAGATGAAACGAAATGCTAACAAAATAGTTCATTAACTTTCATTAATAGAACAGACAATAAAATGAACATCATTGATACAACACGGATAGCCATGACGCATAAACGATGACATGAAAAGTGCAGCTTCATTAATCATAGGATATTCTGAAACTGTACAAGGAATACGCAAAGTGTTCATACAGCAAAACACATCATAACCATAGGGTATTTTAACAAGACTCTATATTCATATGCTCAAGTGTAGAATCTTTCAATACAATTGCATGTAGCTCTTGAGTTTTCCCAAAAAAAGAAAAGCCCTTTACAAGTTCCCGAAGGAAGTATTTATAATGCCAAAACTGTCCGTTGGGTTTCCTTGACTGTTCGTCTTCTTGACCGTTGGGTTACATTGCGACCCACTCATTCTGCGACCTGGGTAGGTGATGCGACCTGCGACCTAGGTAGGAGATGCGACCTGCGACCTGTCCTGTTGGTGCGACTTGCGACCTGGCTTTACTTGCTTTTCAGGACTTGCTGCTGCCGGGACGTGAAATGTTAATGTCAGGAATGTCGACCTGTTGCTCTTTGAGGAAATCCTGCCATGCCCGGTATTCTGCCGCTATGGGGGAAACCAGAGGCACCTCTTCCTTCAACCTATGCACACATTCCAAAGCGTTTGGTACTAAGGTCTCCCTTTTCTGTCCGATCTGATTTGAAAGTGATGCAAGCTTGGTATAAATTCACGCTGGAGTGGCGATGAATTGACTAAGATGCTCTTGAGATGCCGTGGGCTCTGGATCAGCTGCGGCTTGCTTGATGGGTTGCAAAAACGATTGGATGTCCTGGTCTACTTGTTCCCAAGTTTTCTCTTCTTCTAATGCTCCAAGCGATGGGATGTGATGCAACGTATGCATTGAGTCGATACCACTAATCAGGTGGTTGTACGAGGACATTACTTTGTCCAGGTCTTTAGACAATTTGTCTCCAGATTGCATCGCCATGCGGAGTTGAACTTTTGCATCCTGCGTGTGAATCCAGTCCCTCTTAGGCAAATTTTCAGGTGCCTGAGGGTACTGTATTGTCCAACCCATCATCCTGTCCAAAGCCTGTGAAGCTTCTCTGAGCTGCTCTTGTCTTTGCCTGGTTTCCGTTCGTGCTCTTGCCAGAGGAGCGACTGTTTTTTTGATGGTGAACATTTCACCATATACCTGTCTCATAGTCACTTCCAACACCTCACACTCCTTGAAAATGGCAAGCAAGACTTCATTTGCTGGTAGAGCTTGGTTTCGAAGTTGCTGGACTTCTGCTTGCAATTCTGCTTTCTCTTGTTCTGCTATCTTTTCGCGTTGCTCAGCTGCGTGCAGTCTGTTTTGTAGAGATACTATTTCTCTACTCATTCGGGTTACATTCTCTTCCGTAGCCGCAGCGAAGGCAGTACCTGCTGATGCTATCATTACCGGATTAGTCCTGGTATCCAAAACTATATCCTTGCCTGTCGACACTGCGGATGATGTAGAGGGACTTTGTGCCAACGACCTCCTCTTCTCTTGACGGATTTTGAACGAAAACTGATCAAATGTGAGTCTGGTCAGGTCGAACACATCTTCTTCCTGTCTCTGGGGCGATCTAACATCGGAGAGTTTTGTACGGCCCAGAGGTATGTCGAGAGGAGTTACCTCAAGATCGTCCAGCATGTCATCCTCCCTTTCCTCTGTGTTCTTCTCTTCTTCTTCCTTCCTCCGCCGTTCATCTTCTGCTGCTGCTTCTATTTCGGCTCTCTTCTTCTGTTCAGCTGCAGCAGCCTGTTCGGCTTTCTTTCGGCGTTCAGCCTCTGCCTTGTACAGCTCTGCCTTAAGTGCCCATTCTGCTGCGGCTTGTGCCTCCTTGTCCTCTTTTTCTTTCCTGGCCTCTTTGGTCAGCTTCTTCTTTTGTGTTGCTGTTGCACTCTTTTGGCGCGCCTCCTCATCTTCTTTTAGATTTTTCTCCCTTTCTTGCTGGGCTTCTGCCTCTGCTTCCTTTTGTTTGATGGATGGAGTTGGCCCTGTGTTGATTCGAGATTTCTTGAGTATAGATGAAGAGGCACCTCCTAACTGACGTCTTCTGTCCTCTAAGTTCTGATCATTTGGGTCTTCCTGGACCACGTCAATTCCCGGAGCAAGTTGTCTTTCAGCATTATACCAGTTTCTTCTCTCATCTTCTGCTGGGCGTTCAAGATGCTGATAGGTCCACTTGAGGTTGGCTCTCCGGCAGTGTTCAGGGACTATTTTCTCTGGGTCATATGTTCGGTGTTCAAGTGCCCCCAGCTGATAACTTCTCATTGCTTCTGCCTCTGCTATGAATTCCCTGAAGTCTTTAACTGTGAATGCACCAATGGTGAGGGGCAGAGTGGGCCACGGCTTCTTTTTGCCCTTAGACAGGATGTTGGAGAATCCGTGTGACATCTGAAAGCACACCTCCTGAATAAGCATTTTGTCCGTCACGAAGCGAGGCATAGCATGTGGTGCCTTGTAAGTTCCAAAAACTCGGATGAAGGTGTACCCAGGGAAAGGGAACCAGTGCGCCACTTTAACCAGAGTCGTCTTGGCCCGCCACAACATGCAAGGGGCGTCTTGGCCAAATAAATGTTTGTACAGTGCGGGAAAAAATATTTGGGAGATCTGATCTATATCCTGTTTGTATTTGGACTCCCAAAATACCTTGAGTTGTAGATGAATTGTGCGCGTGTTCTCGGAGTCCCAGTTGTGCCCCCATCCATCAAAATCTACCTGGGCGCAAACCGCGTCTAGTAGGTACGAGGCCATGTAAAATTCAGCAGGCATTCCTTCTTCCGGGGCCAATGCCGAGTTCAAGTTGGTCTGCATCGACGTCATCAGTATGCCGGCCCAGTTGAAACGGGTGCCATGTTTTGTCACATACTCCATGATAGTAGCCCAACTGACGCTGAAGGTGGAGCAATCTGGGCGCCCGTAAAGTCTGCAGAGCATGGCGGCAACCAATTTGTAAACCTTCCTTAGGCTCGCCACTGGGTATTCCTGGTTCTTTTTCACCTTGAACTTCTCGGGCTCCTCCCACCATTGTTTAATAGTATCGACTATCGGAACGGCGTGAGCAACAGCCCATTCTGAAGAGAAATGCTCGTTTGGGCGAGGCAGTGAGTAATAAATGTGTGCATCCGAGCCTACCAGTGTAGCAAAAGCTCTGCCTTGGTGATCCATAATCACAAACTTCTCGGGGTCTGTCTTTTGTATGATCCAATCTATGATTTCGGGACATGGGAATATGGCTGGATGCGCCCCTGCCAGATGTAGTTTGGACCTCTTTACCGCCAAGTACACTTCCCGGTCTGGGAGATCTTTCGGAAATTCTTCTTCCAGTTTGGCGAACTCCTGATAAATCTGGTACCATCTCATGCTGTCGTCTTTTGAAAAAGTACATAGTGTATCTCGGTATATTGGGGGTGGGGACACCACCTCCAGCTCATCAATCTCTTCCACTATTTTCTTGTCCTTTCTCCGAGATAGCGGGGGCGCCATGTCACTAGAATCTGAGAGCACAGGTATGCACTCTATGCCTTCTTGAGTTTCACCTGTCAAATTCAGAAAGGAGTCCCACGATAAGAACGACATGGTGATAAAAACCAGTTACAATTTAGTGATGAAATCTAGCTGCGTTAATGCAAAACTGGACTGCTGAGTCGCTGGGTCGCGGATCGCACAAACAGGGCCCGGGCGCGACCTTGCGACCTGGCGACCTGGGGTCGCTGGGTCGCTAGGTTGCTAGGTCGCAGATCTCCGGAAAATGGGAAAACGCGACCTAGCGACCTAGCGACTCGGTCACTGGGTCGCAGGGTCGCAAATCCCAAAAAATGGAGAAAATGCGACTCTACGACCTCGCGACTAGGTCGCTGGGTCGCAGGTCGCAGACTGGCTTGCCGGGGGTTTTGCGCGCGCGGCCTTGAACTCTTTTGCCCCCTTTCTCTTGGGAATTTACAAGATTTCTGGGCCCAGGGGGAGCTGTGGCATGATTTCAAAGGCAAAGGGATGATGCCATGGGGTGAAACAACAAACAGCGAAGTTTTGGGCAATTCATGCAACACATAAATTACAAAAACCTCAGAAAACATCAAAGCTCGACCAAAAGACAATTTAAAGGCTAAACGGGAGATGGGTTTAGTAAGAAAATCATTAAAACGGAAACAGCAGGAAGAAATGGCAACTTACCCGGGAAAAACTCGTCAGTTGAGCTGTCAGAGGCGTTTTCCTTACAAATCGCTGAATGTGAAAAATGCGACCTGCGACCTCTCTTTTATAGAAAGTCGCACGTGCGGGCAATTAATGCAGGTCGCTGGGTCGCAGATTTGTCAAACTTTGAGTTTTGCGACCTGGCGACCTTGCGACCTGGCGACCTGGGGTCGCTGGGTCGCAAGGTCGCTAAGTCGCGATTTTCTGAAAATGACAAAATTGCGACCTGGCGACCTGGCGACCTGGGGTCGCTAGGTCGCAAGGTCGCAATTTTCATCAGTTTCAGGGATATGCGACCTGGCGACCTGGCGACCTGAGGTCGCGGGGTCGCTAGGTCGCAGTTTTCATGAATTGTTTACTTTTGCGACTTAGTGACTTAACAATTTCTCTTTAGTTCTAAGGGGCTCCAAAAATTTTGAAATGGTAGTCTTTTTTGGAGGGTGTTGTAAAGGCTACAACAAATGGCGATTCACTGGACGAACTCAGAGTCTCTGCTGATGGTTATTCTTAGCGGGGGGAGGGAGAGGCTTATGCTAACTGTCCTCTTTTACCTTGTGGTTGCCATTTCCTAGCCTTCGGCATCTAGCTGGGTTGCCCAACCTGCTGGTCCGGTTGGGCGCCATTCAAACAAATTCTTTCTTCAGGTCTCCGGACTGGAAGGGTTGGAGAACTCCAGGCAGCCACAGGGTCTGGTACGATTATTTTGTCCTCATCGTGTTGCTCCGCTGCCAGCGAACCTCTCGATCCCGGCGGAGTCACTGCCTAGGAATCGTGAACGTTGCTCCGCTGCCAGCGAGCCTGGTCAGTACCCCGGCGGAGTCATTACATCACCTCTCTGCGCAGGAAGCCTTTCTCAATCCTTTACCCTTTATTTGTGTGCTATTGCACTTATTTTTAATGTGCCTGAGGCACTTATTTAGATGTGCTTATGGCACTTATTTGAAATGGCAATTTAGCCTGGGCGGATGAGGGATCCCGACTTATTTTGCTTGCAGAGAGGTTGTTCCTGGTCTAGTATGAGGACTTTGGTTTTTCCCAGACACCCTGACATAGCATAGAGCATCTCTCTTTCCTTCTGGTCCGGTTACCATTTACACTGCATTTTCTTTTGTGGACACCCTCTAAGACTGGCAAGGTAAGCTTTCCTGCTTGATGACATGAGCTCGGTAATGTGCTACCTTTAGGTGCGGAGAACAAGCGAGTTTTTGCCACCTTTGAGTTTATCAGGAAAAGCTTTCCATCAGCGGAGAACCTGCGGCAGTATGCCAATCTACGTGACCCTAACAAATCCTTCCTTAGGATTTTATTCTATTTATTTATTTTTATTTTTTTATTTTTTTATTTTTATTTTTTTTTTTTTTTTTTTTGACAAAAGAGACAAGAAAATATGGTACAAAACGAGACAGCCCTCCAAGGGCTGCTAAGTGAAATAGTGTTTGAGTTCGTGCCCGTTTACCGGGAGGACCTCGACTCGTCCATCGAGGGTTTGCAATCTGAATGTGTGTGATCCTATCTTTTCCTTAATTTGGAACGGGCCTGTCCAAAGTGCTTGGAACTTGGCATGCTTCCCCTTTTCCTCATGGGCTTTATCCCACTTAAGGACCAGGTCTCCTACCTCAAAAGTTTTGTTTCCCGCGGACTTTTTATCAAACCATTTTTTGATTCGGCTCTGATGGATGGAAAACTTTTCCCGGGTCTTTTGCCTTTCTTCCTCCAATTTCAGCAAGGTGTCGATTCGGTTTTGCAAGGTGGGACACGGAGTACCATGACATTCTTGGGACAGTTGGAGGGCCGGGAGAGATAGATGAGAAGGGAGGACAACTTCTTTTCCATACACGAGAAAAAATGGGGAGGTGCCTAAAGAGGACTTGGGAGTAATACGGTCAGCCCACAGTGCATTGTGAAGGGCATTGTGCCAGTTGCGCTGGTGGGATAGGAGAGTCTTCTTAATAATATGGATAAGGTTCTTGTTAGTGGACTCAGCTAATCCATTTCCCTGGGGGTAGTAGTTTGCAGAATGTTTTAGAATAATTCCATTTTCCAGCGCAAAATCATATAACTTAAAAGATGAGAAATAAGTCGCGTTATCAAAAACTAAAGAAGTCGGAACGCCAAACCTGGTCATGATGAAATGCGTGAGGAATTCTATTACCTCTTGATCGTTGATTCGGCGTAACGGTATTGCCTCAACCAACCTGGTGAAGTAATCAGTAGCCGTAAGGATATACCGATGTTGTTTAGAAGAGTGAGGTATGATTTCCCCAATTACATCCAAACCCCATTGTTGGAAAGGTTCCTCTACTGCTACTGAGAGTAGTGGTGCGGCAGGCCGTGCTTCTCAGTTGGCGAACTTCTGGCACTGAATGCATTTCCGGACATATGCATGCGCGTCTCTGAAAAGAGTAGGCCAATAATATTCTGCACGCATTATCTTATGGGCAGTGGTATCCCCGGAAAAATGACCTCCAGCTGGTCCGTCATGCAACTCGGTTAAGATTTTCTGTGCTTCGTCAGTTTCCAAGCAGCGTAGCAGGACCCCATCGTGGTGTTTCTTGAATAACTTACCTTGGATCAGTTGGTGAGATGCGGCTTTTAGTCTTATTGCGCGCTTCTGTCGGGCAGTAAGAGCAGGGTCCATCGTGCCTTGGGCCAGATATCTTGAAATGTCAGAATACCAAGAAGGGCTATTTTGCTGAGGCACATGGTTGCTCTGGTACATGTCGATCTCTTGTCCCCAACATTCTTCTTCAATCTCCCGAGCACTTGCAGCCTCTGCGGCCATTTGACATAAGCCCTGTCCTTTAACGGTATGTGCTGGTTTGAACTCTAAATCGTATTCTTGCAAACATGCCATCCAGTTGCCCCGCCTTTCGCCTAGTTCTTGATGTATGAAAAGTGAGCGGACTGCTGGGTGCGGTACAAAAACCGTGACGTGATTTTTCAAGATGTAGGGCCTAAAATGTTTTACGGCCTTGTAAACCGCATAGGCCTGCTTGTCAATTTCCGGATAGTTTAATTCAGCTCCCTGTAGACCGGTGCTCATAAAAGAAATGGGTCGTTCATCGTTGTTATTATCTTTCTGCGTGAGGACGGCCGCAAGCGAGGAGTCTGAAGCGAAAGTGTATAGGATGAAACCTTTATCAAAATCTGGACTTTGGAGGGAAGGAGTTTCAGCTATAGCCTTTTTGATTTTATCGAAGGCCTCTTTCTCTGGGGGATTCCATTGGAATACAACATTCTTTTTTATCATTCCCTGCAGTGGTCTGACTATCTGCGCGAAATCTGAAATGAATTTACGGACAAAATTAATCTTCCCCAGGAAGGATTGCATTGCTTTCTTGTTGCTTGGGGGTAGGATCTGAGCGATGGCTTTAGCCCGTTCCGGATCAACCACAATGCCCTGTTTAGTGATAATGTGGCCTAGCAAGTTTCCCTCTGCCACAGCGAAAATGCTCTTTTTAGGATTGAGCGATATTCCGTACCTCCTGCACCTCTCGAAGATTTGCTTGAGTTGGCGTAAATGATCGCCCCTGCGTTTTGAAAATACAGTAACATCGTCCAAATACACCACCACGCTCTGCCCTATTAAACCGCGGAAAGCTATGTCCATGGCTCGTTGGAAGGTTGCCCCTGCATTGATCAAGCCAAAGGGCATGCGTCTGAACGCGAAGGCTCCCCATTTTGTCCGGAATGTGGTTTTCAGTCTGTCCGGTTCAGCTACCAGCACTTGGTTATAGCCGGAGAAGCCGTCCAATAGGGAGAACATCTCAGATCCAGACACAGCTTGTAATATCTGTTCCATGGGGGGCACCGGGTAGTTGTCTTTGTTTGAGGACCGATTCAGATTGCGGAAATCTACACACAAGCGGATCTCACCAGACTTCTTTCGCACAGGTACCAGATTCGACACCCATGTGGAGTGACAAACTTTGAAAATAATGCGCGCATCTAAAAGCTTCTTAAGTTCTTTTAGAATCATTGGCTCCAAAGCTGGATGCACTTTTCTGAGTTTCTGTTGGAAGGGTTTAACGCCTTCCCTCATGGGTATTACATGCTGAATGATACGAGTATCGTATGTACGTAGATCTTCATATGTCCAAGCAAATACGTCACGATACTTCCGGAATAACTGGGTGAAGGCCCGTGCCTCTTCATCACTGCAGTCCTTGCCAAGGTTAACGAACTTAGGGTTCTCATCTGACCCCAAGTTGACTTGCCGATGTGCCAATATGGAACTTTGCACTTTGGTGTTCGGAGGCCTGCGGAATCGGTTTTGCAGATCAAACATCTTTTCTAGTGATACCACCCCCTTGGGCATAATGTTCTCTTTGTGTTCATCATTCTTTTTCTGTAACGCATGCTCATGTTCTTCCTCATCGATCGCCGCGTCCTTGAATACTTCAGTATTGCACATAAAGTCCAAAATCTGTTGATCATCGTTAAAAACGCGTAAATTAGAAATATTGTCTGGCACAGAGGGCCTATATACAATTTCAATAGAAAAACCGTCCCTCAAAGGGGTGAATCTAGCAGCAGCATTGGCCAGAGTATCTGTTGCTGCGTTGTGCATCCTAAGGATAGATTTAATTCCAAATGCATCAAAACCAGAAATCAAACGCCATACCTCTTGTTGATACGCCTTTAAATGTGGAGATAAACAGTGAATAGTGTTGCGTACCTGGCGGGTGATAATCTCGGAATCTCCAATGACCTGCAAACATTTTACTTTCAAGTCCAGTGCCTTTTTAAGTCCGAGGATTAATGCCTCGTACTCAACAGAGTTGTTGGTGCACTGGAACTCTAGCCGGCATGAGATTAAGTATTTGTTCTTGTGCAGGTCAAGCAGTATGCAACCAGCACCAGCTCCGTCATGAGTCTTGGATCCATCATAATACAAGGTCCATAGGTCACTTTCTGGCTCCTTCAGGGCACTAGGTTGTGAAGGGGTCCCTGCTGGTGGTAAGTCAGGAATTACTTGCTCTTCAGTGACAAAGGCTACTTCAGATTGAACCTCGGGGCCTATAGGAGACTGGGGGGGTTGGTAGCATCCAAATATGGACTTCAGAAGGCACATGCCGAGCTCTTCTTGTGCAAAGCTGATGGGTTCATTAACGGCGTCCAGATCAATGACGGTGTGTTTCATATAAGGTTCACTTTCTACCTTGATTTGATTATTCCGCCCCTTGTAAGGAAGCCACAAGTGGGACCAATCGGTGGCGAAGTAGCCTTGTAATTTGCTGGACCAATCTCTACTGAGCAATAGGCCGTATGCTTCCGGAATATCGACCACCACAATGTCGATGCACTGATGGACTCTAGAGTCTGATGACAAGCGGATAATGACATTGTTCAATTCTCCTACGGCGGGTACTTGTGATCTATCGAGCTGTATGATTTTTGCATCAGTCTTCTCCGGGCGGATGTTGAGTTTCTTACAAACGGATAAAGGCATGACATTTGTAGAGGCACCGGAGTCGACTAGACAGTTGTGGACATTGAAGTTAAAAATCTCGAAGGACAACAGGAAGGGAGGTGTGGATCCTCTTGAGTTTGTATTGATGGTGTTTACTATGGATTGCACCTCTGGTCCGGCTTGCGCAGACGCGTTGCTTACAGTCTTCGTAGCCGAAGTGTTTGCGAAAGCCTTAAGAATGAGCTCCTTTTGGTTAGTAATGCGGGCCAACTCATAGAGAGAAATGTTTGCTCTTGTTTTCTTCATATCTTCAACAATGTTATAGCTGGGCTCTGGTTGAGGGCTAGGCTCGGCGGAAGTCTTAGAGGATTCTGTCGGAAGTTTGCTCTTTTGACTCACTCGGGTAGTGTTATTTGGGTGTTTCTCCGTGGCAGATTGTTTTCCGTTACCCGGGGGCAGGATTTTCCTTAGAAAGGCCCTTTTCTTGTCTTCATAAGACTGTTCAGGAACAGGTCCTTTGCTTCTGAGACTATAATTCCATACGGGCTGATCTTTGGGAACATCTGCCATGTAGATATCAATGGGGGTAAGGTTCTCTCCACCTCGGATTATGTCAAAAGCAAGGATAGAAGATCCTGGTTCTTCGTTATGGGGTGGATCCTCATCATGATCTGAAACATCATCCTCCGTGACATCTCCTGGAGTTTGGTCATCTAAAAGTTGATTAACTACTGCTGTCATGCTGCCAATCCATTGAGGGCACGTTTTTTCAGAGTGGGCAGCTTGGTGAAATGAGCAGAAGTTGTCTTTCCCGATCTCCTCCACATTGAGAGCGGCATTTGTGTTTGACGGAGGTCTGTTAGTGTTGGGATTACTTTTTCTGAAGAAAGGCTTGGGTGGTTTAGTGCTAGTTGTGGCTTCTGTGCCTTTTCTCCTTAGGTCAGTGACTTCGTTTGTTAAATGCTTAAGCGTTTTGGCCATGCTTTCAAAATCAAAAGCATCTCTATCCCTATCAGTAGTCTTAGGAGTGGAGGACTGACCTCTTTTTGTGTTAGGCTTGTGATCATCTCTCCCTTCATGATCGATGGCTCCTATCGAAAGCATGTCTTTTTCCACAGCGAGAGCAGCCTCATAATTAGCCGTAAGGTTAGCGCGGGCTTCACGTTTAACGAAAACTGCAATGTCTCTAGGTAGGGCTTTGGTGTAGTAGTCAATGGTGATTGAGTCATCCAACGCTAAGTTTGGAGGGAATTTCTGCAGTATGGTAGCGAAGCGTTGGTTAAAGTCCTTAACCTTTTCCTTTTTATGACACTTGATGGTGCTCAGTTCAGTCAGAAGCATGGAAGGAGTTTTATCTTCTGAAAACTTATGCAAGAAAGTGCGACGGAATTGTTCCCATGAAGTGATAGATGCACTGGGGAGAGAGCGGTACCAAGTGGCTGCCTTGTTTTCGAGGGTATGGGGAAACAGTCGACACGCGACATCATCGGACTGGACTCTCATTATTTGCAGAGACAAATAGAAGCTGCTGATATGATCTTCAGCTAAGGTGCCCTTCTCAGGGTCGAACTTAGGGAGATGTTTCTCTGGATGTCTAGGCAGATCTTGGAGCGGGCCTAAAAGGTTTAATGGGGATTGAGCCATCCAGGCCAGGGGTTGCACTCTTCTCGCCCGCTGGTGTTGCCTAAACTGATGTTCAGATTCACCTTCCGAACCTGAGACTGATGCTTCTGACTCGTGACGGGAGTGTTCATCCTGGTGTCTCCCACGGTGCAGAAAATCTCTAAGATATCCCAAGTTGTTTACAGGAGGCCTCATTGGGTTTGGGTGACGGTTGCGAGCTTGGTTTCCTTGGCCTCGGCCTCTATCCCCTCTACCTCCGGCCCCTCGACCTCTATTCCTATCTCCTTCATTTCTACGAGCCCTATTTCCCCCGTTAGCATTTCCTCGGCCTCTATCTCCCTCACCATCCCCGGGTGGGGGGTGTGCCTGGTTGTTGTTTGGTCGAGGCTGGTTAGGCTGGGAGTCGGGAAAAGGCTCGGTGTTAGCAAACTCTTTGCCTTCTTGGAGTATAGGATCATTTTCTTCAACGGCATTTGCGAGGTCTTCCAACATGAGATTAACGAGCTCGGGTATGGTACTCGCAATGGCGCCGTTACGGGTGATATTCTCGGGCGGAGTTCTAGTATGGGCAAGGTATTCCATGATTGGAGTGTACCGTAAATTGTTGATAAGATCTCGGGCAGCTGGGCGCAAGGCTCTCAGCTGCTCCCTAGTGATTTCAAAATATCGAAGCTCCCTCCCTGGAATATCTTCAAGAAGAGGAGGGTTAGTTTCAATGTTTATGACCTCCCCTTGGGGAGTTTGTGATGGGATGTTTGTTGTGTGCTGGGAGGCTGCCATCAGGCCCTCCTTCTAGCACCAATTCTTTTGACGGGAAAATATGTCCGGCCAACAGTAGGGGATCTCCCCGGTAGAAAGTCCCAATTAGACCTTAAACCGTTTGGAGTAGGGATCCCGTCCGGGGTGTGGGTCCGGCTACCACTTAAGATGACTTCCCTTCGGTCTCAAAAGAACCTGTTTGAACTTGCGGACATACACTTATTCACATGATATAGAATACAAGATTAATGTGTTAAACATGAGTCAAACACTATGCGTAGCAAGATTATAGATAAAGCAAGTACACCTCAAGAGATGTCATTAGCAACACATCTTTTGTGGGGTAATGCTTGTATGGTAGTCTGATCACAAAAGAAATAGTTCTTTATGATAAGATACCTCTCCACTTCCTGAAAGATGAAACGAAATGCTAACAAAATAGTTCATTAACATTCATTAATAGAACAGATAATAAAATGAACATCATTGATACAACACGGATAGCCATAACGTATAAACGATGTCATGCAAAGAGCAGCTTCATTAATCATAGGATATTCTGAAATTGTTGAAGGAAATACACAAAGTGTTTATACAGCAAAACACATCATAACCATAGGGTATTTTAACAAGATTCTATATTCATATGCTCAAGTGTCAGATCTTTAAATACAATGCTTGTAGCTCCTGAGTTTCCCAACAGAAAAAGCCCTTGTACAATGTCCCGTAGGAGTATTTATAATGCCAAAATTGTCTGTTGGGTTTCCTTGACTGTTCACCTTCTTGACTTTTGGGCTACCTTGCGACCAACTCCTTCTGCGACCTGGGTAGATGATGCGACCTGCGACCTGGTTCTTCTTGCTGCTCAGGACTTGCTGCTGCCGGGACGCGAACTGTTAATGTCAACCTGTTGTTCCTTAAGGAAATCCTGCCATGCCTGGTATTTTTCCGCTATGGGGGACACCAGGGGCACCTCCTCTTTCAACCTATACACGCATTCCAAAGCGTTCGGTACTAGGGTCTCCCTCTTCTGTCCAATCTGATTTGAGAGCGACGCAAGCTTGGTATAAATCCGCGCTGGAGCGGCGATGAATTGACTGAGATGCTCTTGAGATGCGGAGGGCTCCGGATCAGCTGCGGCCTGCTTGATGGGTTGCAAGAATGTTTGAATATCTTGGTTTACTTGTTCCCAGGTTTTCTCTTCCTCTAATGCTCCAAGCGATGGGATGTGGTGCAGCGTATGCATTGAGTCGATACCACTAATCAGATGGTTGTACGAGGACATCACTTTGTCCAGGTCTTTAGTCAATTTGTCTCCAGATTGCATCGCTATGCGGAGTTGAACTTTCGCATCCTGCGTGTGGATCCAGTCCCTCTTAGGCAAATTTTCAGGTGCCTGAGGGTACTGAATGGACCAACCCATCATCCTGTCCAAAGCCTGTGAAGCCTCTTTGAGCTGATCTTGTCTTTGCCTGGTTTCCATTCGTGCTCTTGCCAGAGGAGCGACTGTTTGTTTGATGGTGAACATTTCACCATATACCTGTCTCATAGTTACTTCCAACACCTCACACTCCTTGAAAATGGCAAGCGAGACTTCATTTGCTGGTAGAGCTTGGTTTCGAAGTTGCTGGACTTCTGCTTGCAATTCTGCTTTCTCCTGCTCTACTATCTTTTCGCGTTGCTCAGCTGCGTGCAGTCTGTTTTGTAGAGATACTATTTCTCTACTCATCCGGGTTACATTCTCTTCCATAGCCGCGGCGAAGGAAGTACCTGCTGATGCTATCATTACCGGATTAGTTCTAGTATCCAAAACTATATCCTTGCCTGTTGACACTGCGGATGATGCAGAGGGACTTTGTGCCAACGACCTCCTCTTCTCTTGACGGATTTTGAACGAAAACTGATCAAATGTGAGTCTGGTCAGGTCGAACACATCTTCTTCCTGTCTCTGGGGCGATCTAACATCGGAGAGTTTTGTACGGCCCAGAGGTATGTCGAGAGGAGTTACCTCAAGATCATCCAGCATGTCATCCTCCCTTTCCTCTGTGTTCTTCTCTTCTTCTTCCTTCCTCCGCCGTTCAGCTTCTGCTACTGCTTCTATTTCGGCTCTCTTCCTCTGTTCAGCTGCAGCAGCCTGTTCGGCTTTCTTTTGGCGTTCAGCCTCTGCCTTGTCCAGCTGCGGCTTGTGCCTCCTTGTCCTCTTTTTCTTTCCTGGCCTCTTTGGTCAGCTTCTTCTTTTGTGTTGTTGTTGCACTCTTTTGGCACGCCTCCTCATCTTCTTTTAGCTTTTTCTCCCTTTCTTGCTGGGCTTTTGCCTCTGCTTCCTTTTGTTTGATGGATGGAGTTGGCTCTGTGTTGATTCGAGATTTCTTGAGTATAGATGAAGAGGCACCTCCTAACTGACGTCTTCTGTCCTCTAAGTTCTGATCATCTGGGTCTTCCTGGACCACGTCAGTTCCCGGAGCAAGTTGTCTTTCAGCATTATACCAGTTTCTTCTCTCATCTTCCGCTGGGCGTTCAAGATGCTGATAGGTCCACTTGAGGTTGGCTCTCCGGCAGTGTTCAGGGACTATTTTCTCTGGGTCATATGTTCGGTGTTCAAGTGCCCCCAGCTGATAACTTCTCATTGCTTCTGCCTCTGCTATGACTTCCCTGAAGTCTTTAACTGTGAATGCACCAATGGTGAGGGGCAGAGTGGGCCACGACTTCTTTTTGCCCTTAGACAGGATGTTGGAGAATCCGTGTGACATCTGAAAGCACACCTCCTGAATAAGCATTTTGTCCATCACGAAGCGAGGCATAGCATGTGGCGCCTTGTAAGTTCCAAAGACTCGGATGAAGGTGTACCCAGGGAAAGGGAACCAGTGCGCCACTTTAACCAGAGTCTCCTTGGCCCGCCACGACATGCAAGGGGCGTCTTGGCCAAATAAATGTCTGTACAATGCGGGAACAAATATTTGGGAGATCTGATCTATATCCTGTTTGTATTTGGACTCCCAAAATACCTTGAGTTGTAGATGAATTGCGCGCGTGTTCTCGGAGTCCCAGTTGTGCCCCCATCCATCAAAATCTACCCGGGCGCAAACCGCGTCTAGTAGGTACGAGGCCATGTAAAATTCAGCAGGCATTCCTTCTTCCGGGGCCAATGCCGAGTTCAAGTTGGTCTGCATCGACGTCATCAGTATGCCGGCCCAGTTGAAATGGGTGCCATGTTTTGTCACATACTCCATGATAGTAGCCCAACTGCCGCTGAAGGTGGAGCAATCTGGGCGCCCGTAAAGTCTGCAGAGCATGGCGGCAACCAATTTGTAAACCTTCCTTAGGCTCGCCACTGGGTATTCCTGGTTCTTTTTCACCTTGAACTTCTCGGGCTCCTCCCACCATTGTTTAATAGTATCGACTATCGGAACGGCGTGAGCAACAACCCATTCTGGAGAGAAATGCTCGTTTGGGCGAGGCAGTGAGTAATAAATGTGTGCATCCGAGCCTACCAGTGTAGCAAAAGCTCTGCCTTGGTGATCCCTAATCACAAACTTCTCGGGGTCTGTCTTTTGTATGATCCAATCTATGATTTCTGGACATGGGAATATGGCTGGATGCGCCCCTGCCAGATGTAGTTTGGACCTCTTTACCGCCAAGTACACTTCCCGGTCTGGGAGATCTTCCGGAAATTCTTCTTCCAGTTTGGTGAACTCCTGATAAATCTGGTACCATCTCATGCTGTCGTCTTTTGAAAAAGTACATAGTGTATCTCGGTATATTGGGGGTGGGGACACCACCTCCAGCTCATCAATCTCTTCCACTATTTTCTTGTCCTTTCTCCGAGATAGCGGGGGCGCCATGTCACTAGAATCTGAGAGCATAGGTATGCACTCTATGTCTTCTTGAGTTTCACCTGTCAAATTCAGAAAGGAGTCCCACGATAAGAACGACATGGTGATAAAAACCAGTTACAATTTAGTGATGAAATCTAGCTGCGTTAATGCAAAACTGGACTGCTGAGTCGCTGGGTCGCGGATCGCACAAACAGGGCCCGGGCGCGACCTTGCGACCTTGCGACCTGGCGACCTGGGGTCGCTGGGTCGCTAGGTCGCTAGGTCGCAGATCTCTGAAAAATGGGAAAACGCGACCTAGCGACCTGGCGACTAGGTCGCTGGGTCGCAAGGTCGCAAATCCCGAAAAATGGAGAAAATGCGACTCTGCGACCTCGCGACTAGGTCGCTGGGTCGCAGGTCGCAGACCGGCTTGCCGGGGGTTTTGCGCGCGCGGCCTTGAACTCTTTTGCCCCCTTTCTCTTGGGAATTTACAAGATTTCTGGGCCCAGGGAGAGCTGTGGCATGATTTCAAAGGCAAAGGGAGGATGCCATGGGGTGAAACAACAAACAGAGAGGTTTTGGGCAATTCATGCAACATATAATTTACAAAAACCCTCAGAAAACATCAAAGCTCGACCAAAAGACAATTTAAAGGCTAAAGGGGAGATGGGTTTAGTAAGAAAATCATTAAAACGGAAACAGCAGGAAGAAATGGCAACTTACCCGGGAAAAACTCGTCAGTTGAGCTGTCAGAGGCGTTTTCCTTACAAATCGCTGAATGTGAAAAATGCGACCTGCGACCTCCCTTTTATAGAAAGTCGCACGTGCGGGCAATTAATGCAGGTCGTTGGGTTGCAGATTTGTCAAACTTTGAGTTTTGCGACCTGGCGACCTGGGGTCGCTGGGTCGCAAGGTCGCTAAGTCGCGATTTTCTGAAAATGACGAAATTGCGACCTGGCGACCTGGCGACCTGGTGTCGCTAGGTCGCAAGGTCGCAATTTTCATCAGTTTCGGGGATATGCGACCTGGCGACCTGGCGACCTGAGGTCGCGGGGTCGCTAGGTCGCAGTTTTCATGAATTGTTTACTTTTGCGACTTACTGACTTAACAATTTCTCTTTAGTTCTAAGGGGCTCCAAAAATTTTGAAATGGTAGTCTTTTTTGGAGGGTGTTGTAAAGGCTACAACAAGCTCATAAAAATCATAAAAAACCTAACTTCGCACTTTTCCTAGCCATTACCTGTTGTACCGCACCTTTTGTAAAGAAAAATTGTGTACCTACTGCACATTCTATTCATTAAAATTATGGGCCCCTGTAAAAGGTAAAATGAGTGAAAATATAAGTTCTAGAAGCTCGGCTGGTCGAATATTCTCCCAGTAGGAAGCTTCTAGAAGGCGTTATCTGGTCGAAGTTTCACTCCCTCCATTCATGAACCTTTATCCCTTCATTAAAGGAGCCTATCCCTTGGTATTTGGAGCTTAATCCCTTCATGAGAGGAATTATCCCTTCCTTTTTGGAACTGAAACCACTTCTCTTCTGCTATAAATTGAAGCCACGGTTCAGTCTTAAGGGTAGCTATTGATATGTAAAAAAGTACTTGCTTTGTACTTCATACTACATTAGAGAAGAGAATTGTTGAAGAAACATACTCTTTTTTCTAGCCATTATCCATCCAAGAATGATTACACACTCGTATTTAGGCTGGTTCAAAGAGTGGAAGGGCTTGTTAGACCAAAGGAAAATGCTTGTTCTGGACCCCGGAAGGACCTGTACGACATCAAGGCGAACGCGGTTGTAAGACTCCTTCTTTAATTTAAAGATAATACAAATGGATCCTGTTTTCTCAATAAGTTGTTTATGTGTTTACTTGAATGAATTATTTCTTAAATTCCTTGATCATTAAGATAGATTTATGATTTATGAATTAGTATATTGTGCAGGTGCTTTTGATTCTCTTCCATGTCTTTGATTTCAAGTCTTAAGAGGTGACTTCTTTGGAGCAACGGGAAGGAAGAATACAACTAGCATTGGATCATAGGTAGGTCCTTTATTAATCATATAAAATTCTAAATCATACATAATCTATAGAAAGTAGTTTACATTTGTCTCGTTTGTTTCTAGCTATCCTTGTGATACTATGGAGATCCTTCTTGTCCACAAGAACGATTTATCTGCCTAACAAAATCCTTGGAGTTTTCTAACATTAGTTGGCTCAGGTGAATCCCTCATAGCACGAATATTTTCTTTGTGCTCTCTTACTCCATCCACTCCAATGATGTTGCAATATCCCCAAATGGGAACTGCTAGCAAGGCATGCCTGAAAAATTCATTTTTCAGGAATGTATACTATAGGATTGGAAACCAGCACTTGGATCCTTTATATTTGACAATATAAGACCAAAATACAAGAGGGATTCAAAAAAAAATCCTTCTAGGTGGGTTAAACAGGTCTCCCCACACCTAGTGCAGTTGGAAAATGCCCAAAGAAGGGGCTGCAACAATACAAAAAAACTCTGCCTAGAAAATAACGCAGTTCATCCCCATATATATGCAGGAGATCAATATAATGGTTCATTAATAACTTATACATCAGAAAATCAAGTTTATAATAGGGCCCCATACAATGTACAAGAGAAAAATGGAGAACTTTAATGAAGAAACCCTCAAGAATGAGGTGCTGCAACAATGTATTAGCTGTAAGAAGGCTTGACAGCGTTATATTAAGTGTTGAAGCAGTTGTACATTATATATCAGATCTAGAATAGATATTTGTACAAAATATTAGGTCCATATCAGATCTGTACACTAGAAGAGTTACTCTATACATTCCCCTTGGGGTTTTGAACAAAACATGACATACAAGGAGTAGATCTAAGATCTAAAGTTGCAGATCTGCAGTAATATTCAGAAATGTTTTAGTAAATACAATAGTAGTCAGATCAGATCTGAATCATGACATGGATCAGGGATCTAATCCATGGATCACCACAGTGAAGGTAAGAACCCCAAACACCAGAGATCTCTCCTCCGAAAGAATGCCAAAACTCCTCGCAACTTCCTTCTTGCAAATAACGTAGTTATGGGAGAGAAACTGCACTTTAGCCTCTAGTACTACTTTGGCCTGATGCCAAGATATGATTATGCAGCTCCAATGATCTAATACTCTCTTATCAAGAGGATAGAAGGCTCTCCCACTAAAAAGATGCACCAGAATGGCCTAGATCTGAATAGATCTAGCCTCCACTTTCTGCAGCTTACAACGAAAACCAAACCCTCAACGGGATCTGTGTTGTATTTGGAAGATGTAGCTTGTCCAAATGCCTGATAGTGGACAAGATCAGCAAGACTCCTCCAAGAGCTACTCAATGGAAGAGGTGGGATTCTCGATCAGGAACAACCTAGTGCTAAACAGCACTATTCTCAGCTAAACAGCAACATAATAAGAAATATCTAAACATACAATATCTTAAAAAATTATCATATCATGAACAACCTTCTCTTGATGTCCTCCTCTTCCTTTTATAAGTTAGAAACCCTGCCAAACCCTAAACCATCTCAATGATTTAGCTCTGTTCACATGTATAGCCTCCAACTAGAACTGTGTTGTGAATCTAGGAGGTTCATTACATCTAGACAGCGCTGATGATTTGGTCTTGGTTGAGTTGGTAAACTGATCCAGCCTCTTTCACACTTAAGTGTGCTTATGAAAATGGCTCATATTTATCCTTGTTTACATTGAGCATTGATTTATTTGTTGATTTAGGAGTTTTATTGATCCTCCTTTACAATTTTATTCACAAAAACAGGAAGCAAAACAAAATTGAATATTCCTATTAGCTTGGGCTAATTAGGAATAGTACAGTCCTCCCCTCCCAAATTTTGCTTGTCCTCAAGCAACTATAAGGATAGAACTGAAGGGTTTCCTCCCAAGGCATAGAGGCTGATATGAGTTGGGAAACATCTTTGCCAAATGGATCCTCCATCCCCAAGCAATCATCCATATAAAATGAGTCACCTCCCAACATGGCAACTCCAGAAAATTCTCCTCCACCTTGAGTTCATGCAATGTAGGTGGGCTAAAAATATGAACATGGTAGACATAGGAGCCTACCTTGCGTTGTCCTCCTCTCCACTTATGATAAGTGTAGAGTGACTGTTGATCTTGGGCTGCAATAATATTTCCCTCAAGTGGAAAAATGAATACTAGATCTCCAAAGATCTCCTCTCCAACACTGTGAATCAAGCTGGCCCAAACCATTCCATGTGATGGATAGGAAATAATCACCATATGGCATCTCATCAAACTCATGGCCCACCTCATAAAGAAACAAGTGTTTGGCTGTGGTGGCCATATCTCTTCTCATGCTCACATTAGAACATGCAATGCAGAAAGTGTGGGAATCCTCTTCCCAAAAGAACACATCCGAACAATGTGTTTCCTCTCCAATCATGCTCCCCATAGTAGTAAGAAAAACAGCAACAATTGGAACCATGATTAGCATCAATATGAAGGAAATACTTAAGGTTTCACGTGGTGCAGGAAAGTACCAACAGTTTCCCATGAAGTTACAGCGCAGTTTTTCTAACTACTATTTCAGAAAATTACATGGCAAGTAGTTTCTTGATACATGATTGCCTATGTTTGTTATTTCATATACTAATGAATAGTAAATGGCTTTGTATATCAAATGTGTTTATATTGCAACAAGATGATGAGCTTAGTGAAAAGAGTCACCTTCACTAAGTGGGCCTGCAGGCTATTTTTGGCGCAAGTCTATTTTTAGACTATGTCTATTTTTAGACATGTCAATCATATTCTATGAGTTGCAAGATGCTATTTGTGGATGTTTAGTCAAGTTGGAAAAATATATGGACTTCTATTTTTAGACATACTGGGCGGAATCTATTTTTAGATTGCTAGTCTAAAAATAGATATGTCGAATATTATTAGCTCTTAATAATATTTGGACTATAAACATTGTCTTATTCTCTTGGAGCACTTCAGTTAAGTGCACAGATGTGGCACAGGAGCTGACAGAAGGAATTACACTATTCCTAAGGGTTAAGTGGAGCTATTTCATGGAGACTTTAGTTAGAACTCATGTGACAGAGTTTGGTGGAGTTATTGAGGTAGTTGGTGGAGTTGTGTTCAGTTTCACTCAGTTAGACACAATTGAGCTAGTTGTATCTAGTCTAACTAATTGATACACTAGTGAGAGTGGTGTGAATTAATTATTAATTAATTCATTAATTATTAACTCATTAATCAACTAAATAATACATCATTTAACTACAGTGCATGGACAGTTTCAGTGGATACCAATGGAGAGGTAGGTGAAAGAGCAAGTTGACTATCAGTTGTGACTATAGTGTTGCATGATTTGCAACACACAGTGATTGGAGATGCCAATGAGGATTGTGTGAGAAAGGCTAGACCAATTTGAGTTCATTCAGAGCCAATATTTAGCAGGGATTGCGCAGTAGAGGCAAGCTAGCAGGTGGCAGAGATCGGTGCATGGATTTGCTAGATCGGGCCTGATTAGTGTGTAGTGATTGTATTGTACTGAGAGCTTGACATGATCAGATTTGTATGAGGATTGTTACATGATCTCTATGACATATATTATATACAGATAGTTGGGGTTTCTAGCTTCAGGCTTTCCCATTAAAACACTGTGTTCATATGTGTGAATTTTTATGGTTTCAATGTGTGCATGCAATTGATTTAATTTCCACAAGTAATGATCAATAGTAGAAGAGATTATGTATTATGCATGAAGTCAAATAGTGTGTGATCAGGAGAATCTTGGATGTATAATGCAATAGTTATATAATTTCTACATGGTATGAGAGTGATATTGATCATTGGAGCAATCACAAATCATTGAAATGGTTGAGTTTTGTGCTGGTGGAATTCGAATTTGCAGTAGTGTTTTCTTGGTGTCAAAGTTGAGATTTCTTTCAACGGATTGTGATTGGAGTATGCCCTTGAGGGAAGCTCGAATTATATTGCATGGAAGGATAGGATGGAGGCAGTTTTGGAGGATAATGGGTTGAAGGAGTTCATAGATGCATAAATTCCAAAACCTGCTTCTAGCGATGCTGCCGCACTTGACGCATGGAAAAATAAGACAACAAAATGTCGAAGGATTCTGTTGGAAGGTGTGAAGGATCACATAGTGTCTAACCCTCATGGTAAAGCTTCTCCATTCTTGATGTGGAAAGCTTTGACAGACTTGTTCCAAAGCAAGAGCGACCAGAGGAAGTTGGCGCTCAAGGATAAACTCAGGAAGATAAAAATGGAGAAAGGCGACAGTATGCCCAAGTACCTCACAAATTTTTTGCAGTGTAGGGATGAGATGGGAAGTGTGGGGGTTACTGTAGATGAAGAGGACATGGTGAGCTTGGCTCTCCTTGGGCTTCTGAAGAGTTGGCATTCCTATGAGGACTCTGTCAATGGTCGGGAGAAACTGCCAGGATGGGAGCGAATTTGGTCGGATCTTGTGCAGGAGGAGATAAGGCGGAGTACCAGGGATGGATCTTCATCGAAGAATGAAGACGAAGAAAATTGTGCTTTGGCTGCCAAATCAAGGAAGGGGAAGAGCAAGAAAAATACTTCTCAATTCGGTGCGAAAGGCAAGAAGCAGGACATGTCCAAGGTGAAGTGCTTTCACTGTCACCAACACGTACATTACGCCACTAATTGTCCATAGAAGAAGAAAATAATTAGGTTGTTGGATCTACAGCTGGATAGGCGTTAAGCCTCGCATTTTGAGCTAGATTTTTCGTTGATCACATGCTTGGTCTCAAGTATGATGGGTTCAGTGTGGTTTCTTGACAGTGGTCCATCTTTCCATATGACCGGAGACAAAGATTTGTTTACTGATATGGATGAGAAGGATCTTGGACTGCACATCGAGATGGGGATGATGGTAGATATAGTGTGACTGGTATTGGGACCATTTCCTTTGAGAGGGAGTCTGGCAAACCTTTCATCTTGAAGGATTTCATGCATGTTCCAGGATTGAAGAAGAATCTTATCTCTATGGCGATGTTGGAAGACAAGGGATATCATGTTGTCTTTATCGAGGGAAAGGCTTTCCTGTGCAGTAAGGCAACTGGTGAAACCCGAAGGATAGGGGTTCGATTTAAGAACCTTTATCAATTGCAGGTAGATGGCTGTGCAAAAATGGTAGGCAAGGCAAAAGGAGTGGTGAGCCGGGATGAGGGCGAGCTATGGCACAGGAGATTGGGCCATCTTCACCATGGTGCTTTGAAAATTTTGCAGCAGATTTCTACCGGGCTTCCCAAAGGTACACTTGCGCAGTCAGATCAGTGCAAGGGATGTAATTTGGGAAGATTTGTGAAAGCCACCTTTCATGAGAAGGATAGTCGTGCCACGACGATCCTTGAGAGAATTCACACAGACTTGTGTGGAACTTTCTCAGTAGCTTCGAAAGCAAATCACAGGTATTATGTGATATTTGTTGATGATTTTTCTCGTAAGTGTTGGATCTTCTTCATGCAGAAGAAGAGCGAGACATACTCAAAGTTCTGTGAGTTCAAGGCACTCGTTGAGAAAGAATCGGGGAATCAGGGAAGGCTCTTAGGAGCGATAATGGTGGTGAATTCATCTCTGTTGAATTCAAGGACTTTTGCAGCGTAGAAGGAATTTGAAGAGAGCTCATAGCACCTCATAACCCACAGCAGAATGGGGTCACTAAGCGAAAGAACAGAACGATCGTGGGTGCTGCATGGGAAATGTTGCATGATCAGGGCCTTCCCATACACTTGTGGGCTGAGGCATGCAATACTGCGGTTTATGTGCAAAATCGTTGTCCTCACATAGTACTTGGCATGAGTACACCCAAAGAGGCATTTTCTGGTAAGAAGCCTAATATTTCTCATTTGAAGATTTTTGGCTCACCTGTTTACATTCATGTGATGAAGGATGCCAGGAAGAAGCTGGAGCCAACCGTAGAGGTTGGGATATTTGTGGGGTACACTGATACACCCCACAACTATTGTTTGTATTTTCCAAATAGTCGGAAGACTGTTGTGCTACGAGATATCAAATTTCATGAGGAGAAAGCCATGAAGTGTTCGCTTGAGAGGGAGCCACACTTGCATGCAGATGAGGAGCTACTAGTTCCTAAGGATGAGCCTCAGGATGTGGATCAGCCACAAGAGGAGGTTCATGGAGTGGAAGAAACCACTCATGCAGCGCCAACCATCAGAGGATGGAAGCGCACTACAGAAGCTGAGCGACTGAATCTTGATGTAGAGAAGATTATAGGAGCACCTACATCACAGCGCAGACAGAGACAGTCACCTGACCGATATACTAGATACATGACTTTGATGAGCAAGTGTATCGTGACAAAACCATCCTCTTTCGAGGAAGCTGTGGAGGACCCTGCATGGGTAGATGCCATGGTGGAAGAGTATGGTTCAATTATCAAAAACAGTGCATGGGAGATTGTCCCAAGGCCGGAAGAGAAATCAGTGGTAGGTTCAAGATGGAACTACAAAGTGAAGCAAGCAGCTAATGGGAGCATCGAGAAGTACAAGGAAAGATTTTCTGCCCGAGGCTTCTCACAGAATGAGGGGATCAACTATGAGGAAACCTTTACACCTGTCGCAAGGTATTCTTCCATACGGATCATCCTAGCTCTCTCAGTGTAGATGGGATGGCACATTCATCATATGGATGTGAAGACTGCGTTCCTCAACGGAGTCATTGAGGAGGAGGTGTACATAGAGCATCCTGAAGGTTTCGAGATCTTCAGCAGCAAGTCACATGTGTGCAGGCTCAAAAGAGCGTTGTATGGGTTGAAACAAGCACCTCGTGCTTGGTACACACAGATAGAAAGTTATTTCACCTGTCTTGGATTCACCAAGAGTGAGGCGGATCCGAACCTATACTAGATTGTGGTGGAGGGTAAGTTGTTGATCATTTTACTTTATGTAGATGATTTGATTCTGACAGGTGATGAACAGATGATACTCTCATGCAAGGTTGATCTTGCAAAATATTTTGAGATGAAGGACTTGGGCCTCCTTCATTATTTCCTGGGATTGGAAATTTGGCAGCGCAGTGATGGATTTTTTTTGTCTCAAGGAAAGTATGCCCAGGATATACCAGAGAAGTTCAACATGCATGGTTGCAAGCCTATCGACACTCCTCTTCCTGGTGGTTGGAGGAAAGAGGATGCTACATCGGCAGAGGTAGTGGATGCCACTGTTTACCGACAGATGGTTGGTTTGCTCATGTATCTAGTCAATACACAACTGGACATATGCTATGCTATTAACTAGCTTTCACAAGCTATGGTTAAGCCTACCAAGCTCTTTTGGAAGGCGGGGAAGCACGTATTGAGATATCTCAGAGGCACATTAGGATATGGATTATGGTACAGACAGTCGGATGAGGTGAATTTGCATGGCTTCATGGATGCAGACACGGAAGGGAGCCCAACGGATAAAAAGAGCACATCTGGAGGGAGTTTCAGTATCAGGTCGACAACAGTTTCTTGGTACAGCAGGAAGCAGAAATATGTTGCACCCAGTTCAGCGGAGGCCGAGTACATGGAAGCAATTTTGGCTGCATGTGAGGCCATATGGATGAGGAAGATCCTGGTCGAGTTGTTCGGTTCACACTTAGATCCTGCTGTGATATATTGTTATAATTAGAGTTGCATCAAACTCTCAGTTAATCCAGTATTTCATGATAGATCTAAACACATTGACATCCGGTATCATCATATCAGAGATTGTGTGTAGCGGAAGATCATGTTACTTTCTTACATTCCTACGGAGGATTAGGATGCTGATATCTTGACGAAAGTGCTCACCAGGAGCAAATTCGAATACCATAGAGGCAGGATCGGGGTGGCAGATAATCCCTATCTTTTTGAGAGGGAGTGTTGAGATTGCAACAAGATTATGAGCTTAGTGAAAAGAGTCGCCTTCACTAAGTCGGCCCGCAAGCTATTTTTGGCGCAAGTTTATTTTTAGACTATGTCTATTTTTAGACATGTCGATCATATTCTATGAGTTGCAGGATGCTATTTTTGGATGGTTGGTCAAGTTCGAAAAATATATGGACTTCTATTTTTAGACATACTGGGCAGAATCTATTTTTAGATTTCCAGTCTAAAAATAGATATGTCGAATATTATTAGCTCTTAATAATATTTGGACTATAAAATCTTATTACTCTTAGACATGATTAAGTGCAGATGTACGGGATACGACGAAAGAATTACACTATTCTGAGGGTTAAGTGGAGCTATTGCATGAAGACTTCGGTTAGAACTCATGTGGCGATTTGGTGGAGTTATTGAGGTAGTTGGTGGAGTTGTGTTCGAGTTTAACTCGGTTAGACATGGTGAGCTAGTTGGTATCTAGTGTGGCAGATTGATACATAGTGAGAGTGGTGTGAATTAATTATTAATTAATTCACTAATTGTCAACTAACTCATTAATCAACTGAAGAATACATCAGTTAACTACAGTGCATGGACATTTTCAGTGGAGACTAGTGGAGAGGTAGGTGAAAGAGCAGGTTGACTATCAGTTATGACTATAGTGTTGCATGATTTGCAACACACAGTGATTGGAGATGCCAATGAGGATTTCATGAGCAAGGTTGGACCAATTTGAGTTCATTCAGAGCCAATATTCAGTGGGGATTGCGCAGTAGAGGCAGGCTAGCAGGTGGCAGAGATCGGTGCATGGATTTTCTAGATCGGGCCTGATTAGTGTGTAGCGATTGTATTGTACTGAGAGCTTGACATGATCAGCTTTGTATGAGGATTGTTACATGATCTCTATGACATATATTATATACATATAGTTGGGGTTTTTAGCTTCAGGATTTCCCGTTAAAACATTGTGTTCATATGTGTGTATTTTTATGGTTTCAATGTGTGCATGTAATTGATTTAATTTCCACAAGTAATGGTCAATAGTAGAAGAGATTATGTATTATGCATGAAGTCAAATAGTGTGTGATCAGAAGAATCTTGGATGTATAATGCATTAGTTATATAATTTCTACAAAATGAACATACATGAATAAATACAACACTTTCCCATGGCCACATAAGAGATGGTTGTCTCCATCATACATTCTGGCCCATTGTTGATCATGGAGATCAATGAAAAGCTTGCCCTCTTGTGGAGCAATGCACCTCATGAAGATAAATGAATCATGGTTGCATGAATATCCTTCCTCATATACTTTGAAATCCAAGCCAAGAGGAACATATCACAGTAATAGATGTCTCCACCCATTACTCCATCTTTCTCACCTCCTCCTTGTCCATCAAGTGCATCAAGGGTGAAATGATTCTGGGGACACTCCATCCATAAGTTCATGCTCCAAGGTGACAGCATTTTTGGCCTATGCAAATAGGCTTCTACCAATACATAGCTCCATTCTTTGACATTTTCATTGTCAAAGACATCTTCCATAATGTTGCTACAAACAAGAAGCTCCTTCCAAAGTGGAATTACTTCCAGGTCATCCAAGGCTAAGGAGTAGCCCCTTTTCACCATGAAAGTTCCATCTCATACTCCTGAAACATCATGCAAAGTGTGAGAGAAAATCTACCCTTGCTCTCCCAAGAAATTTCAGAGCAACAAAGGATTTTGTTGCCTCCCTATACCTCCATCATACAAATCATGTGGTAAAAACATGGTGGTTGATATGAAGAATGTCATATCAACACAATGTGTCCATACTCCTTGCTGCCCAAAGATGCAAGCATCCTGCCACCCATCTTTCCCCCACATATCCTTATAAAGAGGATGATGGCCAAACTCTTTCAAGAGTAGCCAACACAGCCAAGCCTCCTGCTGCCCAGTATCATAGATTTGCAAGTAGCTTTCCAGCTTCTTGCTCATCATCCACATCCATTCATCCTCTCGTGGATCATGGACCTCACTCTGCAAATACTTGGTATCCTCCCATTGTAGGACACCACCCTTCTCAAATCTTTGAAGAACTTTTCACCTCATGAAATGTTGAAGTGCACCTTCCATGGGATCTCTTGATGAGACCTCCTCCTCACGCATGGTATTCCAAAACCAGTGGGGTCTTGGATCTGCTGCAAGTAGAAGTCTCTCTTTGAGCTATAGCATGCTCATTGAGAAAGTTTCATATAGAGAGGAGAAAAAATTTCCCATCTCAATATGTCTACCCTTTGTTCTTTCTTCCTCCATGGCTTCCTTAATGAAGCTGACATTTGAATGCTCCCATGAGGAATGGGTCCTTCTTTCTTCACTGTTGCTCTTGGACAGCGCAGTGCAACTCTGCTGCTATAAATTAGCAGTAAGTGATGATTCTGGGTTATGTAATAGCATATTTCCACAATCTTCCAAAATATTTGCTGCAATATTAGAAAGTGGAAATTCAATCATACCTTTATGGGCTTTGGGAACACCTTGTATGGCTACAAGAGTTCCTTCTTCTATTATGTTGGCCTCCTCGACTGTTGATGTTGAAGGTCGTTCCTCCAAGGTTGTGACAGTGTTGATACAAGTCTCTTCAAGAGATGGTGAGGAATTCTTTTCTTCTGATCTCTCTTTATCAAATCTCTTGATCACCCTTTGAGTGAGATCTACAAAAGAAGATACTTTTTCATGTCTCACATTGCTGAACCACCAATTTCTTGCTTCACCCTCAAGGTGCAGCGCTGCAATCTCTACCGCTTATTTCTCTACCACTGGATGTAGTAGGAAGAATGCACTGAGTCTTCTTGCCCAATATTTGGCTGCAGATGTTCCATCAAAATTGGACAATAGAAACCTATTTCCCTTGATTTGTCCCTTGCTGCAGGGTCTCTTCTCTTCCTCCAGTTGAATGAACTATGGGAAGGCTAGAGTCTCCTTGAAGGCTCTATGTTGAGACTTGTACTAAACAAGGTTTCACTTAGAATCTGATGATCCAAGTGTCTTCCATGCTTCTTGTCTTCTTCTTTATGAGAATAAGAAGTGCATGGTCCTTCCTCTTCTCCTTCTTCTATCTGCTTAACCTCCTTGGAGAGGTTCTTTCTAGATCTGAAAAGTGATGAGAGTAATATCATTCTCCCCATCATTCTAATATTACTCCTTCTGATAGCTGGAAATCACATGATGAGCCAAATATCATGCTTTGATACCACTGTAATATCCCCAAATGGGAAATGCTAGCAAGGCATGCCTGAAAAATGCATTTTTCAGGAATGTATGCTACAGGATTGGAAACTAGCACTTGGATCCCTTAGATCTCACAATATAATACCAAAATCAAAAAGGGATTCAAAAACAAATCCTTCTAGGTGGGTTAAACATGTCTCCCCACACCTAGTGTAGTTGGAAAATGCCCAAAGAAGGGGTTGCAGCAATACAAAATAACTCTACCCAGAAAATAACGCAGTTCAGCCCAATATATGCAGGAGATCAATATAATGGTTCATGAATCACTTATACATCAGCAAGTTAGGTTTATAATATGGCCCCATACAATGTACAAGAGAAAAAGGGAGAACTTTGATGAAGAAACCCTCAAGAATGAGGTGTTGCAACAATGTATTAGTTGTAAGAAGGCTTGACAACGTTATATTAAGTGTTGAAGTAGTTGTACATTATATATCAGATCTAGAACATATGTTTGTACAAAATATTAGATCCATATCAAATATTTACACTAGAAGAGTTCCTCTATACATTTCCCTTGGGGTTTTGAACAAAACATGAGATACAAGGAGTAGATATGAGATCTAATGTTGTAGATCTGCAGTAATATTAAGAAATGTTGTAGTAAATACAATAGAATTTAGAGAAGATATGAATCATGACATGGATCATGGATCTAATCCCTGGATCACCACAGTGAAGGGAAGAACCCCAAACACCAAAGGTCTCTCCTCCGAAAGAATGCCAAAACTCCCTGCAACTTCCTTCTTGCAAATAATGCGGTTATGGGAGAGAAACTGTGTTGCAGCCTCTAGTACTGCTTTGGCCTGATGCCAAGATCTGATTATGTAGCTCCAATGATATAATACTCTCTTATCAAGAGGATAGAAGGTTCTCCCACTGAAAAGAGGCACCAGAATGGCCTAGATCTGAATAGATCTAGCCTCCACTTGCTGCAGCTTACAAGGACAACCAAACCATCAACAGGATCTGTGTTGTAGTTGGAATATGTAGCTTGGCCAAATGCCTGATAGTGGACAAGATCAGCAAGACTCTTCCAAGAGCTACTCAATGGAATAGGTGGGATTCCCGATCAGGAACACCCTAGTGCTAAACAGCACTATTCTTAGCTAAATAGCAAGAGAATAAGAAATGTCTAAACGGACAATATCTTCAGAAAATATCATATCATGAACAACCTTCTCTTGATGTCCTCCTCTTCCTTTTATAAGTTAGAAATCGTGCCAACCCCTAAACCATCTCAATGATTTAGCTCTGTTCACATGTGTAGCCTCCAACTAGAATTGTGTTATGCATCTAGAAGGTTCATTGCATCTAGATAGCGCTGATGATTTGGTCATGGTTGACTTGGTAAAATGATCCAGCCTCTTTCACACTTAATTGTGCTTATGAAAATGGCTCAGATTTAGCCTTGTTCACATTGAGCATTGATTTATTTGTTGATTTAGGAGTTTTATTGATCCTCCTTTACAATTTTATTCACAAAAACAGGAAGCAAAACAAAATTGAATATTCCTATTAGCTTGTGCTAATTAGGAATATTATAGATGTGGCCTAAGTAAAGCATATCTGTGAGTCCAAACTCACATTTAGAGAGCTTAGCATAGAATTGATGCTCCTTAAGAATATGTAATAATGTCTCAATATGTTGCAAATTTTCCTCCCATGTGTGGTTGTAAATAAGAATGTCATCAAAGAAGACCAATACAAACTTTCTCAGATGACCACGAAAGATGTGGTTCATGTAAGATTGGAATGTTGATGGGGCATTGGTCAATCCAAAACCCATTACCAAGAAATAAAAATGCCCATAGTGACACCTGAACATTTTCTTGGGGATATCCTGATCCCTCACCCTGATTTGATGATACCAGGATCTCAAATAAATCTTGGAAAAATATTTGGATCCTCTTGGCTCATCCATCAACTCATCGATCATGGGAATTGGGTATATATTATTCATGGTCTTCTTGTTCAATGCCCTATAATCAATGCACATCCTTAATGTGCCATCCTTCTTCTTTACTAAGACCACTGAAGAGGCAAAAGGACTAGTGCTAGGCCGGATATGTCCTAGAGCTAATAGCTCTTGGATTGCCCTTTCAATTTCATCCCTATAAGCTTTGGGATGCCTATAAGGGGTGGTAATCACTGCTTGAATCCCTTGCTCCAACTTAATAGTATGCTCAAATCCTCAATCAGGAGGCCTCCCTGGTGGGATATCTCTAAATACTGTAGAGTACCGTTCAAAGTGAGATTGTACATCTGCATGTACTGGTGAATCCTTGCCCCCAGCTTTAGAAAAATGAAGTTCTACTACCCACTCTATGTCTCCTTTACGTAAATCTGCTTCCATCCTGTGCGCTGAAACAATTTGAGGTGGGTAAGTGTGCATGCCTTTAATTTTTTGATGCTTACCATTCCCTTTTTCTGTCCATTCCATCTCTAAAGTCTCCCAATTAGTGGTAACTCTTCCAAGAGTGATTAACCACTAGACACCTAATATAACATTGGTGTCGGGAATATCAACCACAAAGAAGTGGTCCGTCAGAGTGTAGGTTCCCATGGTGATAGATAATTCTGGAACATATCTGGCACACTGCATGGTTCTGGCTCCTGGAACCAAAACTGAGAAACCCTCAAAGTCTTCCATGTGGATGCCCCTTCTTTGCACTAGCTGTGTATCAATAAATTTATGAGAAGCTCCACTGTCTACTAGTACTGATACTCTTTTCCCCATAATAGTGCCTCTAACCCTCAAGGTCAGATATTTGGGGACCCTTCTTAATGCTGCAAGAGCTCCTCCCTTTGGAGCAAAAGTTTTTACTGCATCTTTTGTAGGTGGTACAGCGTTGGTCCTCTCTGTTGGGTGTGGAGCATGATTATCTTGTTTATTTTGTATCACAACATTGGACCCCTGTACCTTAATGGGGCAGCAACGCTACCTGTAATTAAATGCCGCCTGGGGGGTCCACGGGGGGGTGGCTGCGACTTTATGGAGCCCCCTCCTGGCAGGCGATTTCGAGGGTAATGCCCCCGAAGCTAAAAACATATGTAAAATTTCCTTGTAAAAGTATAGTAATTTCTAGTCAATCTGGGCCGTTCATTAGGCGGATGATTTGACGGTAGAAGTTATGTTTAGTTTAGGGTTTTTTTCCCTAGAAGGAAACCCCTCACTTGTATGAGGGTATTGTATTGTGGCTGTGTATTTTATGTGTATTCTCATAGCAAGAAACAGATAGGGAGACTATGAGAGAGAACAGAGGATATTATAGTGGATTTTTTGTAGGTTGCGTCTCTTCATTTTGTTGGATAATAGAAAGGAAGGATTGGCTGTTCGGGGTGGACGTAGCCCAAACTGGATTAACCACGTATATCTGTGTCTCTTTGGTTTTATGTGTTTTGTGTGCTTGTGTTTTCTGCATATTTATGTGTTTCATTGCTCTGTAATATTTAATTTTCTAACACTCTCCTCCTCATCGGAAAATATCTCAATGCAATGTGCTTTCCCTGCAACACATTAATGGTTTGGCACCCATGGCTCCTGACAAGTGAAGCAAAGTTTTTTCTTCATTAATTTCTTCTGATCATTATCAAGAAGTTCCCTCCCTTGATCCACCGTTGGCCATGAACAAATCTCCAGATTAAATAATGCTCTTGTCTTGGGCAAAGTATGTTGTAAATCTCTAGCCTTCTTCATAGCTTCTTGGAGTGTAGTAGGTTTAGTAGATTTCACCAACCCATGCAATGGTTTATTTATCCCATCAATAAACATGCATACCCTCCTACTCATAGTGAGGTTGGATACCATCACTTAAAGCGTCAAATATTCAGCAATATAAACTTCTAGATCTCCTTTTTGTTTGAGCTTGGTTAGCTCAATGAAGTGAGCCTCCGGATCCCTTGGATCAAATATCTCTACTAGTATCCTGGTTAAATCTGAGTATGAAGTGATATGATCATGCCCAAGTGTAGAAAACCCATGGAACCACCATTCATGAGCCTCCCCTTCCAAGTGCAGTGCAGTTATTTTAATAGCTTCTATTTCAGAAACTCTTTTGAGTTGGAAATAAGTATCCAAATTCTCCACCCAAGCCTTGGCTGTGAACTTAGGTGATCCATCATATGAATACAAGAAGAACCTTCCCATACTATGTTGTAGATCTGATCCCTTCATTAATCCTCCTTTCTTTTGGTGGTGACAAGTTCTTCTTCCATCCTTGATCCAGCAGAACTCCTGAAACCTCAAGTGTTCTTTGAATCTTCAGGATTGTGATTCATATTCCACAAAATAATCACCAAGGGTTTCTTCCTCATCTTCCTCAGATAGTAATTTGGGCATAGTGGAGTGTTGTTATTGTTCCAAAAAATTTGATGTCCTTGTGCTTTCTCCATGGTAAAATGCTCTAGGGGCTTCCTTATGCCTCCTCTCCTTGATATCTTTGGCAATGTTCTGCATAGTTTGAAGAAGAATATTTGGAATCTCTTTCTCCTCCATAACTATAGATATATTTTCCCCCACAAGCTGAGCCAAGAACAGAGCTTTGATACCACTGTAATATTCCTTCTTAGTAAATTCAGCAATATAGACAGTAAAAACGTTGTTTTCATAAAATTACGCTATATAATTGAGAAGCAAGACTTGGATCCCTTATTTTTTATACATTATAACCCTCACATACAAAATGGGATCAGAAATAAATCTCTCTAGCTATGTTAAAAAGATCTCCCCAGCCCAATATAGCTCAAAAACACCCAAACCCCATGACTTATAGCAAAAAAAAAATTCTGAAGCATGTGACAGCGTTATTCCATGAGGGTTTTTGCAACAAAATATGGACAATGATAGGTCTGGAGATTATGTTATTCAAAGATCCAAGAAAAATGGAGATCTAGCCCCTTTTATACAATATGGAGATAACCCGGCAAGGGTTTCATGAAAGCACAAGTACAAAATGGTAGATCTACATATCTAGATTTAAAATCACGCAATATATTGCAGCTCTATATTTATATGGCTGAATAATACATAAGATGACTGAAAAATCCTCCTTACTAGCCTTTCGGGAGAGGGAGAGCCCCTTCTCCTAAGAAACTAGCTGAAAATCAAGGGCTTTAACCCTTCCACAACAACACCTTGAGAAATGACACAGTTCCTACAAGAGACTACGTTGTAGACATTGGTGACTTCTTGAACCAAGGTCTGATAGTGGAAATGTAGCCCAGAATGCCCCTCTTAGGTCCCTTCAACAAGCTGAACCAAGAAAGAGTATGGAACTCCCGCATGAGAATCCCTTGCACTAAATAGTGCAGCAAACCCAGCTAAACAGTTGAAGCATGAAAGAATTCATAAGACCCAAACATAGACAAGATTCTGAATGACTCTCATGGCTGCCATCCCTTCCTTTTTATTCTTGGTGAGCCTCCTCACCACTGACCCCACACATTCATGAGGTTACTTCCTTGCAAAGAGTCATCCATCAAAACTGCGTTGTCCCCACTGGTTTTCCTCCTCTTTTAGCAGCGTTGTTGATTTGGTCAACATAGATCTAGTCCTCATGCATTGCCTCCTTTAAAACCAAAGGTGGCTTTATTTTGCCTACCTAAACTGATCCCCTTTCACATTGGGAATGTTTTATTCCTACTAAAGAGATTTAAGGGTCTCCCTTCCCCATTTATTCTTCTAAACTACAAAATAGAGAAACATAAAATATTCCAAATAGCAGTAGCTAATTGGGAATATTACACCCTGGGCTCAACATCAGTGGATCCCTTATCTGCTTGTTCTTCCATCACCCCCTGTGATGATGCACATGTGAACCTCTCTTCTCATGATGATGAGTCAGGTAGCTTTTTTGTGTAATGTGGATACCCTTCCACCAGTCACCCCATCTTCTATTGTGATGACAACATCATGGAAGCCTTTTCAACCCCTGATTTCATCTTTCCCGCCCATAAGAGGAATGGAACCATTCATGTCTATGGTGACTTTCGCAACCATAGCACAAGCTGCTCCCAAGGCAGCTCCCCCACACCATCTACCTTTCGGTGTGTAAGTGGTAAAAATCCTACGCAGCAGTGTTTGTTTTATTTTCTACCTTGCATTCGGGTTGCCAGCATTGTTCATCATCCTCTAATTTTTTGTCTTGTGCCACCTTTCATATGGACCCCTCTTCCACACCATATATCGGTTATGTCGATGGTGCAAGCCACTACTCCCGGGATCTAGCCTTGGAAGCTTGGGCCATTTTTACCCCCTTACATTCGCTTGTTCTCTCTAACAGCATATGCATTGGTACTGCCACCAACAACCAGGCTAAATATGATGCAGTGAGAGGTTTATTATCCAATTCCTTTTCCCATCGCATCTTTCACCTTCATGTTTGTTTAGATTCCTTGCTTCTTGTCATGAAATTTAATGGTGTCTATCGTGTGCATAATCCTGTCCTGTTTAGAAAATATTTACAAGTGAAGATTATGATGCGTAAATTAGAAATCATTACATTTAGTCATGTAACTAGAGCACAAAATCACCATGTAGATGTTATTGCAAACAATATTCTATATTGGCATTTATCACACGCATTTCACACAAGACAATAACAATAAACCATAAAACGATGCATATCCATTATATGTGTCATTCAAAATGTTTTAGAGTCCATCAACACTGATACATATGACATGCCCATAGCATGTTACAAAAATAAAAACTGGGGGCACCTCATGCCCTGACATATAATCACTATCTGGAGGATCCCGGGCCAATGACTTGACTCCGGCAGCTTGTAGATTGCGCGTCCCCTGTCCAGCCATCACCATGCGCCGCATGACCCCTCATGACTCTAAGGGTAGACCAATACATGGCTATATGTACTGGTCGTCAAGATCTTGCCAGTTGCGCTCTGAAACACTGGTCAGTAGCCTCTCACATCTATGACGGATGTTCTCCAAGAGGGCAACTGCATCCTAATTTTTTGGACCCCTTGACCCACCCAGTGTTGCAGCTCCTGATACTGTAGGCTACCCCATATACCCGGTCAGTTTCACCTATGTTGTATCTGCATACCAAAAGTAAATGAATCAGTACCATATACAATATTCTAAAACTCTAAAATTCACATAAAATATTAGCAAATTTTCACTTACCATTGGGCCCCCATGCTCGACCTAGCAGCAGTGGCAAGTCTGGGTCCCCATTATAACTCATCCCACTATAGGGATAATCATCTATGTACAATGGCATCTAATCCCAATGAGTGAAAAACTTGGGTCGGAACACCCGTCCGACTGCCCCACCTCCCCCTCTACATAGTAGTTGTGCCCAGCGGCACATACTAGGCTCTCTCGGGCCCCCATCCTATATTTGTATGTGAGGCTGAAGTGTCGGGATCTTCTCAAAGAAGAGCGAGCACATCATTGTGCCATATGCACAGTCGTGGTTCACCTGGCACTTGCATAGCCACAATTGTCATTTCAACGATGAGAGAATCATTTGGGCCCACCCATAGTAGGTCCCACTCAACACACTCTCAACAAGCATCATCTGACCACCAGTGATGTGGTGGAGCGCCTGGTTTCCCATGATACGCAGCACCTCTATGGCCACAACATGAGTCTCTATCCATTCTAAATCTCTGATCGGTATCTGTGTCCCCTTCACATGGAGACTCAGTCGATAATGGTGCTCTACAAACTCCATAATGTTCTGCCCTCGTGGTAACACTGGTTTTTTGTTTCCCACCATCTTAAAGGCGGGAGACCAGTCAAAAAATATATATCCTCGATAGTCAACTCGATCTGGTGCCCCTGCACTATAAAGATCTCATGATCCAGATCCCAATAGCTGAAAAATCGATCCAACAAGGGCTCTCCAGCTCTCATCAAAGGGTTCACCACAAAATTTAGGACCCCAAACCTGGCCAATGCAGTGCGGACACCATGATCCTCCTGGATCTCAGACTGTAATGTGTCCAGGTCTCTCTCTCTCTATTTTATCCTCAAATCTACCATATCTCCACAAAACCATCATGTTTTTTAGTGTACAAAAAGGAAATACTGCATCACAACCATAAAAACCCAGCTCTCAGCCAAAAAACAGCACCAAAATCCCTCTCTCTGATAGGTCGCACTTTTCAGGTCTTTCCTGGGGTAGGTTGCAGCTTTCTGCCCAAAACCTGCTACCTAGGTCACAGATAATGCCCCAAAAAGTGTGACCCAACTGTGAAGAAGAGCAAGGGTCTGTTCTTGAGCTCTAGCTGCCTAAACTGAACTTTTAATCCACTAAATTGAAAGAGTAGGGTTAGGCCTCTTACTTGCAACTGATGGATCTCGATTCCAATGGTCGATTTGTCCGCTACGATCACCGCAAGATTTAGGGCCTTTTTCTCCTCTCTAGATTCACAACAGCTACACTTTCAAATGAATCAAATTGGAGGGAAAATTCCTTATTAAAGGATAATCCCCAGATTTTCCTTTCGCTAGATACGACCAAAATGTAGCTCGGTTTGACAACCATCAGCGCCGTCAGAAAGCTCTCACCGAGTTCTCAAATGGGTATCCTTTAGTTTTTTATGATTAGATACTTCACCTGGACACTTTTTTTCCAAGAAGGGTCACTTCACCACTCCTCAAAATCGAATTTCTTCACTTGCAACACTTGTAATTGGGGCACCACTTTTCCTTCATACTTCTCCATGCTCATGTTGATTTTCATCATGAGTAACCATCTTGTACTCATGTTTTTATGGTCCCCACTGGGCCTATTCTGTATGGCAGCATTATCGATTCGCCCTTGTTAGAGCATCTAAGTTGAGTCATCATCACATCCATGGAGTCTGTCCTGAGTCCCTTTTTATCCCGCCATAGTCTACCATCCTTCATTGCTTTATTCCTCTCTCGTGTTGCACATGTTTTCCTTTAGTCATATTTTCCCCTATCCCATCAGGTGTCGAGTCAGTAGTTTTCAGGTCATCCATGCCCTTTATGCTCTAACAAGGGAAGTCATCAGCCCGCTACTCATTACCCCCCATTCCACCATCATCCCCGGTGTCAATCTATCATTCGCTCTACTATTTTCTCTCATGCCTTAGTTAATGATCCCTTATTGCCTCACCTATGGTGGACCTCCTTCTATCGACATCAGCTTATTCATTCCAGAAGACAAGTCTAAAGGGTGGTGTACCTTGGTTCCAACTTCCAATCTTGTTCAGTGCCTCAGATTAGGCAAAGGGACTCTTTATTTCCCTTTGACTTGATTGTTTCTCAACTCCAACTCCTTATGGCATGATCGAGATCTGTATACTTGATGGTTCAATGATGCAGTATATTGTACCAGTAATTTCCGGTGTGTGTGAGATGTTTCAGACCTCGTGAGGGGGTGGCCCTTTAGGTAACCCCCCACATACTCGAATGACTTCTCTACTACCGCCTTGGATGCAGATCCATAGATTTGATGGTTCTGGCCTCAGCCACTTGCAGCGCCTCTTTAGTTTTCATGTATCATTTAGATTTTCAGAGCCCTTTCCTGTTTTATAGGGCCTCTTTGGTTGTACTTAAATCTCATGTACTCAGATATTATTGTATAAGTCCTGGTTGTTTTCCCCGGCACAGTATGTATGTGGGATCCATTATCATGTTTTTCTCTGGCCCATGTTTATGCCATCATGTACTATATATTTCAGTCCCTTGCTACTGGATGCATTATTCTTTGTACTTTGTTATCTCGGCGGGCATAGGTATGCCTCCCCCACCTCATGTAGAACATGTACTCAATCATAAAAGATACTTGTCGCACATGTAACTCTCACCTCCTCAGGGTCTTGTCCTCTCGCACTTTAGTCTACCTTATATTTCTCTCTCTCTAACTCCCCCTTCAGTGTTTAGCGATTGAGTTCTTACAGTGTACTTCGGTCATACGATTAGCTCCTAATGCTTGCACGATGGGGGGCAATCTGTTACACCAATTTTTTGTCATCTAACCTATTACTATTAGATGGACCAAAGTACACTATGTAAGATCAATTTTACCTTAGTAAAATTTCTTTCACTATGAAAAATAACGTAGTAATCCATAATTTATTAAGTTTTTTATGGTCTAAACAAGAAACCCCATGAGGAATAATTGAATAAATCCTTATTTGTTTCATTTTACTCAAGGGATAATTAATTAAACCATGGTTTAATTGATATTCCTGGTCATATTTAAGCCAATACGGGAAAATTAATTATATAAATCATTATTTATCTTATTATTTTCTAGGAATAATTATTTAAAACATTATTTAAATAATATTCCTTGTTAAATTTGACTAAATCATTTATAAATAATTGAATAAATCATTATTTATTTAATTATTACTCAACCACATTCTTAAAATAATAAATAAATCATTTATTTATTTATTATTTACAAATAAAGAGATTTGACCAAATTCAAATTCTTTTTCCCTCCAACAAATATAATAAAATATTCCATAAAAGTTGGATCTAGATTTGGTTAATAATATTTTAATTATGCACCAATATCTAGACTAACTCAATATTTTGTTATAAATAGAAGGGTTTTTCCATTCATTCACTACCTTTTGTTGCCTAAAGATCACTCTGGATCTATATTTTTGGTCTAACTTTGATCCTCCATCATTGTCATATTTTTCTACTTTTGCTTGTGAACTCCCCTTGAGTTCCATTTTTGTCTGGGTTTTCTACACAATCAAGAGAGAGAGATCTTAGATCTAAAGCACTGAGGACATACAAGAACCCATCCCCTTGAGGGGGTTTGGTAACATCTTTCTATGTTCCCTTCTCAGGTGTCATAATACAAAAAAATCTTTAAAAAATCTTGTCTTGTTCATTGGATGCATGGATCAACTCTTGCTTATTATTTGTTGTTTAATGTCTTTAACTGCATAGATCTAGATTTATGTAGCATTTATTCTGATCACTAAATGCAAATCTAATGAAATTGGGAGCCATATTTGATGTTAGGGCTATTTTTTATGCACAGCTAAAGTGAGATTTTTTCGTACGCTTGCAATTAGAATTCACAGTAACACTAGTTTTGCTACTATTCCTAGGAAATTGAAGCAATGTGATGCTTGTATCCTTAGAAAGCATAGAGAATACCTTTTCATGGTTCCACTTCTAGACACGAGCATGTAAATAACTGGACTGCTACATTTTGATTTGTGTGGCCCTAGGCATGTTCCTTCCACTAATTGAGATAAATATATGATGACTTTATTAATGATTACACCAGAATGTGTTAGGTGTACTTGATGAAAAGTAAATATCAAGCTTTAGAATTTTTCAAAAATTTAAATGTATGGATTTGTACAAAATCCATGTCAATTCAAACTACTAATTTCTATATGCTAAAACAATAGACTTGAATCTACTCTACCAATTACGGAAACCAGTTACGATCGCGAAATCACAAAGCATATAAGGGAAAGAATTTCAATCACACATTACACAATGATTTCTTGGAGAAGCCTCAGCGAAAAACCTCACTATTTGTATATTGCATTAGTTATAAATTATGAGAAGATTACAATGATTTTCTCAAACCAGAGAAACCTCTGCACTTTCTCTATTTGTTTCATTGCTTCCTAGACAAACCTAGGCCAATACTTAACCAATTTTCTTCCTGCCAAGGTCCCTATTTCCTTGTGTTGTTTCCTTGGGTAATTATCCCCTATTAATTATGGAAATTTTCATTCAAAAATACACAATTCATCTAATGCCTTCCTCTGAATGCATGCACCACCTGTACAATTTGGAAGATTATACAACTGATAGTACAGTGCCCTTGAACTCCAATCTCAACTAGGTATTTCTTTGATCTGACATGCACGAGTTTTTAATGGCTAATTATTTTATTATATGATTGATCACTGCATGTGGTTCAATTTCAAGTTCCACAATTTGACCTCTCACTAATTCCTCCAACAGTTGGAAGTAGTTAAACTGACTTTAACTCGGATAAACTAAGTTAATTAATTACAACTCGAAATAAACTCAACCAGGGCTTCTAAAAAGTAGGAACCACTCTACATGACTCAAGTTAAACCCGCAACTTGAATTAACTGAACCAACTAAGTCAAACTAACTTAGATAACTCATACAATTTGTCATGTGATGTGGAATTACAATCTTTCCTGGTGCCATTTTCAACACTCCCTCTCAGCAAGAAAAGGGTTATCTGATACCTTGATCCTGCCTCTATGGAACTCGAAATTGTCTCTTGACACTCCCTTCATCAATATTTCTGCATCTTATTCCTCTATAGGAATATAATCTAGCATCATGAATGTGATGTGGAATTACAATCTTTCCTGGTGCCATTTTCAACACTCCCTCTCATCAAGAAAGAGGTTATCTGATACCTTGATTATGCCTCTATGGAACTCGAAATTGTCTCTTGACACTCCCTTCATCAATATTTCTACATCTTATTCCTATGTAGGAATGTAATCTATCATCATGATCCACCTCTACGCATAATCTCTGAGATGGTGGTACCGAATGTTGATATGATTGGACCTATCATGAAAAATCGGATTAAACGAGAATTCGATGCAACTCTGGTTGTCACAGTAAATCATTGTAGGATCCATTTGTTGACCAAACAACCCAAAAAGGATCTTCCTCATCCAAATAGACTACAAAGTTTCTTGACTAGAAGCCATGTACTCTACTTCTGTTGAACTGAGTTCAACTGATCTCTACTTCCTATTGTACTAATAAATTGATGTTGACCCAATACTAAAGATTCTGTCTGATGTGCTCTTCCTATCGGATGGACTCCATGCCCAATCTACCTCTGTGAAGCCTTGTAGCTTCACTCCCTATGTCTTCCTATACCAAAGACCAAACTGAGTGGTGCCTCTGAGGTATCTCAACACATTTTTGGCATCCTTCCAATACAGCTTGGTTGGCTTAACCATTTATTGACTAAGTTGGTTAATTGCATAACACATGTCTGATCATGTGTTCACCAAGTACATAAGTGAACCCACAAGATTCCTGTAAATGGTAGCTTCTACCAGTTCGCCTGAAGTAGCATCTTCCATCCTCCAATTCCCTGCTAGAGGCATATCCATGGGTTTGTTGCTCTCCATGTGAAACTTCTTTTGTATCTCATTGGCATGCTTTCACTGAGAGACAAACAGTTCCCCATCTCTGTGCCAAATTTCCAAACCAAGTAAATAATACAAGAGCCCCATGTATTTCATCTCAAATTCTTTTTCCAAATCTTCATTACAACATTTTATCAGCTTCCCATCATCTGTTAGAATTAAATCATCAACATATAATACTATAATCAATAATTTACCTTCAACGACAATATCTAGATCTAGACTCGAAACGTAGACAGAAAAATGTCTACTGTGGATATTTCGAGTCCTACATCTAAAAAACTACACCACAGAAACCTCCAATCTAGAAATATGGTAAAGGTTTGCATTTGCTTCACTTTTGGTGAAGCCCAACCCAGTGAAATAGTTTTTGATCTTGGTGTACAAAGCAAGGGGTGCTAGTTTCATTCCATATAGTGCTCACATGAGTCTGCACACATGTGACTCTCTGTCGAAGGTCTCAAATCCTTTCAGCTGCTCTATGTACACCTCTTCCTCAATCACTCCTTTGATGAAAGTTGTCTTTACATCCATCTAATGTATTTTCCATCCCATTTATACTGAAAGTGCTAGAATAGATCTAATTGTAGAGTACCTTGATACTGGAGAAAAGTTCTCCTCGTAATCTATTCCCTCCACCTGAGAGAACCCCTTGGACACAAATTTTGCCTTGTGTTTTTTGACACTCCCACATGGATTATGCTGCTTGTTCACCTTGTAGATCCACCTGGATAATATAACTGACTTGTCCTCTAGTGTTGGGAAAACTTCCCATGCATTTTTCCTAATAATGGAGTCATACTCCTCTACCATGGCATCAACCCATACTATTTGTTGCACTTCTTCCTCGAATGAGGATGGCTCATTCTCTACACTCTCGCTCATAAGAGCCATGTAGTAATTGTACCGATCTAGGGACCTTCTCGGCCTGCGTTGTGGTTTGTGTGCTCCCAAATTCTCTCTAGCATAGTTCATTAACATGTCAGCCTCTCTAGTGCACTTCCTTCCATCTCTAGATGTCTCTGCATGAGTGGGTTCTTCCAATATCTACTACTTGTGCCTTCTCCACATCTTGAGTTTCTTCTTTTTGAGCTAAAATAATTTCTTTTTCATGCAACTGAAGCTCCCTCTCAAGGTAAATTTGCATGGCCTTCCCTTCATCGAATTTCACATCTCTACGAACCATTTCATCCATCCTGTGAGATGGAAGGTACACCTGATAGTTGTGAGGTGTATTAGTGTACCCCAAAAATATGCCCAACTCAATTATTGGTTCTAGATTTTTCCGTGCATCCTTGGAAACATGTCAGTAAACTGATGAACCAAAGATTATGAAGTGTGCCACATCTGTTTTCTTACCTAAAAAATCTTCCTCTAGTGTATTCATCCCAAGAATCCGATGAGGACTCCTATTATGCACATATACAATTGTGTTGCATGCTTCTGCCCACAATTGTAACAGTAGGACCTAATCATGTAACATCGCTCGTGCATCTCCCACAATGATTTTGTTATGCCTCTCTACAAACCCATTCTTTTGTGGGTTATGGTGTACTATTATCTCTCGTCAAATTCCTTCTAATGCACAGAATTTCTTGAATTAATTCGACACATATTCTCCATCGTTTTCTCTCTTGAGAGACTTCACTTTCTTGCCTATGCCTTTTTCAACAAGTGCTTTGAACTCACAAAATTTTGAGAACGTCTCGTCTTTATTATGTATGAATAATATCCAACACACGTGAAAAATCATCTACAAATATCACATAATACATGTGATTGGTCGTGGAGGTTGTCAATAATGGTCCACACACATCTGAGTGAACTCTTTCAAAGATCGCTTACACTCGACTGTCCTTATCATGAAAGGTGGATTTGGTGTACTTCCCTAATGTACACCCTTTTCATGTATCACATTGCTCAAGTGAACACTTGGGAAGTCTTGTATAAATTTTTTGCATGATCTTCAAACCTCTGGGCTGTATATGGCCCAATCTTCTATGCCATAACTCATTGATGTCTCAGCTCTGCACCTTCTCTTCTTTCGTGCTCAAAGGAGCACAATCTTCTACATCCAATTTATAGAGGTTCTTTACCTGAATCTCGATCTTCTTCACTTGTCATATGGCTATATGATGAAGGAACACCTTTCCTTTTTTAAACACCACATTGTAGCCATGGTATTCCAACATAGCAAATGAAACTAAATTATTTTCAAACCCGGAACATACATGGCATCTTTCAATGTGTGAGGAGAACCAGACTCCCTCTGAAAATTAATAGTACCTATTTCGGTAGTGCTATACCTTCCATCATCTCCCATCTCTATGTGAATCTAGAGGTCCTTCTCCTCCTATTCATTGAAGAACTCTTTGTTGTCGATCATATGCAATGAGGCTCCACTATCCATACACCACACATTGATGACACCATGCATGCAATGAATGTAAAATCCAACTTGAATTATGAAGAAAGTGCTTCATCTGTCACTCCTCTTGAGGGATTCTTGTTGGCCTTCTTATGCAAACACATCATGGCATAGTGTCCCAGCTCGTGATAGTTAAAACATTTAATCTTTGACAAGTCCTTCTTCTTGCCTACTTGACCAAAATAAGATTTGGAATTGGATGACTTCCCTTTCCCTTTATTTTCCTTTCTATCCAATGAAATGATATATTCATCATCATGCTTGGATGAGGATTGATCTCTAGTGTTTCGCCAAATATCTTCTTTCACCAACTCAGACCATAAACGCTCCCACTTTGGTAGATTCTCCCTCCCATTTACCGAATCCTGGTAGCTATGCCAACTCTTGGGAAGGCCTAGAAGTGTTAGGCTCACTAGATCATCTTCGGACACTGTAATACCAACACTTCCAAGCTCATCCTGACATGGTGTAAACTTGTTCAAGTACTTTGGTATTGTGTCTCCCTTCTCCATGTTGATTTTCCTAAGCTTGTCCTTCAGTGCCAACCTGTTGTAGTCATTATTGTTCTGAAGAAAAAAAATTAAGGCCTTCCACATTACATATATATTTTCCTTTCCATGGAAGTTTGAGATGATATGATCTCGAACTCCTTAGAGTAGAATCTTGCTAGCCTTTGTTACTCATTTATTCCACTCTGCTAGGTCCTTTGCATCAGCTGGAGCTAGTTTTGGGATTTCCTTGTCAATGAAATCCTTCAATTTGTTGTCCTCCAAAACTAATTCCATCTGGTCTCTCCATTAAATGTAATTCGAGCTACCCTCAAGGGCATACTCGAGCCTCAGACCATAGAAAGACATCCTGATCCTGGTGCTAGCTCTGGAGAAGAAATCTGCAAAACTTGTTCCTCCTGCAAGTACAACCTCATATTCCTCTCTTCTATAGTGATTTCAGCTCTGAAACCATATATAAAATCCACATAGATTCAAACTGGTAAATGTAATATGTTAAAACAATAGACTTGAATGTACTCTACCAATTATGGAAACCAATTATGATCGCGAAATCACAAAGCATACAAGAGAAATAATTTCAATTGAACATTACACAATGATTTCCTAGGGAAAGCCTCAGCTAAACCTCACTATATGTATATTGCATTAGTCAAAAAATATGAGAATAATGCAATGTTTTTCTCAAACTAGAGAAACCTATGCAATATCTCTATCTGTATACAAGCGTAGGCTAATAATTAACCAATTTTCTACCTTCCAGGATCCCTGTTTCCTTGCCTTATTTCCTTGGGTAATTAGCCCCTATTAATTATGAAGATTCCCATCCAAAAATATGCAATTCATCTAAGGCCTTCCTCTAGTTGCATGCACTACCTGTACAATTTGGATGATTATACAACTGATGGTACACTACCCTTGAACTCCAATCTCAACTAGGTCTTTCTCTAATCTGACATGCATGAGTAATCTATGGCTAATTTATAAGATATCTGATTGATCACTGCATGTGGTTCAAGTTCAAGTTCCACACTTTGACCTCTCACTAGTTACTCTAACAGTTGGAACTAGTTAAACTGACTTTAACTCAGATAAATTGAGTTAATTAATTACAACTCAAAACAAACTCAACTAGGGCTCCTAAAAAGTACAAACCACTCTACATGAATCAAGTTAGACCCTCAACTCGAATTAACTAAACCAACTAGGTCAAACTAAATTAGTTAACTCATACAAGGTGTCATGTGATGTGGAATTACAATTTTATTCTAATTTAATTCAAGGGAAAGTTAAATTAGAATCTTGCTTGGTGTCATTTTCAATAGGATTGAAAGTGAAGCATAATGACATATTGGCTCTCATCATATTGATAATGGTGTTGAGAAATCTAGGGCAGTTAGATTAGGTGATTTATCTTTCTTTGATAACTACTTGTGATGTATTTTGAATAAACTTGATTAGCTACTTATTTCACTTAGTTGTTATTAGTGTTTTATATCATCAAACATCTACCAATAGTGAGGTTTAGCATATATACATATACATATAGTGAGGTTTGACTAATGCAATATACATATAGTCTTACTTGGAGGTTGAATAATTTTCCATGAGGTTGACTTGATGTTGCTTGTAGGTTGACTTGTTCTTTGCATGATGACAAGGTCTTGGAGGGTATTTTACTCTAATTTTGACTCAAAACAAGCCCTGAAAGCACTCAATGGGTTCTTGACCTATAAATCAAATAACCTTGAGCATGAAATCCATGCATCAAGAAATACAATAACAAATTTTTTTTCTCTTTCATATCAAATACATAAAAATCATGATTACATATGTCATTATGAAGACCGAACCTAGTTACACATTTCAACACTCCCTCTTAACTAGGGAGGTATTCATAGTCCATACAAGGTACTTGGACATTCTCAAACTGAAGAATTCTCATAAGAAGAGTCTGATTGGTAAGCCATCTTATAATTTATCTTATCATCTTATACCATATCATATCATCATACCAACTAGCATTGTTACATAGCAAGGCCTTTACTATTGTCTCTATCTCTCTGTAAGATTAGAGCACAATGATGGAAACTAATGACAGATAGACACCATCATCATTGTCTCTTAATGCATAGACCCCACCTGGGTGTTCAAAGGGTATTTCGTTTTAGGAAAATTCCTATCTTGGAAAAACACATCCTCATGGAATTTCCTCTTTAACTACTCTTTCCTATTGAATTCCCTACCACATCCTCAAAGAGTGTAAGAATCAATCTCATATTATTACCCAATCCTCCATTCTTTCTTCATAACATGAAGACAAGAATGATGTGTTTATCTCTCCCTCTCAACTAGGGAGGATATAATCATTCTTATAAAAATAATATACTCAAGCTCACTCTTAACCAGGGACTTGCCCAAGCTCCCTCTCAACTAGGGACTTGTTTCCAACATCAGCTATCTACTCTTTGGTGGATATCATGGTATTATCAGTTGCTAGTAGGGCTCCTCCTTTCGATGTCATGAACTTTAACTTGTTCATCATGGAGACTTCATCTTTTTCATAGGGCATCAACTATTAATCACTTTCCTTCAATGAACCATAGGGTTAAACCAATATTAATGTCATCCTTTTCATTGAAAAGTGGTCTTCTAGTCTACATCTGGATTTTTCCTTTGTATAGCTACCTTTTCTAAGGCATGCTTCTTTCAGGATCTTCTTATCCAATCTCATAATAGATAGTTGTAGGTGACATCTACAACTCTCTTTCGGTATCCCTATTTCAACCCAACCAGATGTTTATAAAAATCAAAATGAACATCAAATCAAAGTTACCTTTTTATGATGGCCTTTTTTCATGGCATTTGCTTCTTGCAACACCAATATCTTGCACATTCACAAACACATATTCAATACTTTCAATTTCAAGGGTCTCCTTCCTTTACAGACTTTATCAAGGTCTTCATATCTTCTTTATGGAGATTTCATAGCTAATTCTTCTAGTTATCAGATGTTTATCACTTACCTTATTTTTCGTGACTATAGTTGCATATTTCGTGAACTCTTCTTTCTTTATTCACATATTCCTTCCCCGGGAACTTCTATACATATTTCCTTCATCATTGTCAACCACCTCATATTCCATATGAGGTCATACCATGTTGAATTCATTCTATCAATATGTGAACTAGTTCAAGGCATATGCCTTCATGCATCTTTCTAAAGGAAGAGATCCTTCTTCTTCAATCATGCTCATGAGATAAAGCATTCAACCATGCTATTTGAAATGACGTGACTTAATCTATCAAATATATACATACCTCTTTTCTCCTTTTGGTCATCTATACTTCCTTTAGAAATTTCCTTTCCTTTCTTGAAAGTACTTCAACCATATTGACATGTTTCATTCATTTTTCACCATGCCATCATCCTTCTAAACAATGGATCTCACATAAGGTGGAATCTAGACCATCAGGGAGACACTTGCTTCTTTAAAGTATAGGTGAACCTTCTTATAAATATTCTAGTGGAGGATCTCGATAATCCTCACCCTACAAATGCTCCTTTCTAATAATGATGATGTATGATGACCTTTCACTATCTTTTATCATGCTAGATGACTTTCTTCCAACCATATATACTAATATTTTGGTTGTCTTTTCATGATTTTAATGAGGATACCATGAGCTACTTCCTTTCTATCATGATGACTACTACAACCATGTAGAATTTTACTTCAGCTATCCTTTCAAGCTTCTATAATGATTTCATGAGCTCTTTTCTGCTTAAATTGTATGCTTCTAATATGATAAATACTATCATACTTAAAATGCTTCCTATAATTATAGTTATCTTTTAAAAAACTAAAAATAACCAAGAGAAGGAGATTATCTCAGCCATAGTAGAGATATTTCACTCCCTTCTTCTTTGATTTCTTCTTTTCAGTCTCTTCTATTTCTTCGGTGACATGGGCTTCATTTCCTTCATTTCTCTTCTTGTTGTGCTTATTGAGTTTAGGAAAATCTCTCTTGAAATTCCCATATTCCTTACATCCATAGAATTGGATCTTTAACATATCTATATTCTTATTTTTCTTAGGACCAAACTTCCCAAACTTTCCTTTTATCCTAGCCATGGCAGAAAATGCTTGAACTTGTTCATTTGATCCAACATCGCTTTTGGCCTTCAACCTAGTTTCTTAAATCCTACATAATAACCAAAGTTCATTGAATGGGGTGGATTCCTTCTTTCCATGGATACTTGATACAAATTTTTTCCATTCATCACGTAGTGCACTGAGCACAACGGTGGTCATTTATTTCTCGGGCATTATTTCCCCTAGCTCTTGTAGTTGGTCTCTTATTTGTGATACCATCATAAGGTATGAGGATTTCCCTTCTTCCTTTGATACCTTCATCTTGTATAACTCCGTTCTCAAAGATATAACTTCTCCTTAAATGCTTACGAAGAAAAATTATACCAGCTTATCATAGATTTATTTTGATTTCTCCAACTTTTCCACATAAGGGATGAGGGAATCCTTGATTGATTCTATAAGGATTCTTTGAGCCCTTATTTCCCCTTTCATATATTTTGATAGATCTTGAGCTTATTCATGTGGTGGTTTGATGATTGAACCCTTAACATGTCCAATAACTTCATTGTTTATGAGGACCAAAATTTTCCTCTTATTCCATGCAAGGAAATTTGGTGACCCAACCAATTTGTTTCTCTCCTTGCAGAATGAATTCATTTTGATAGCAGTTTCAGAAATAAATATAAATGTACTTGCTTGCCAAGTGAAGATGCTTCTTTGATGATGATATCTTCAACTTTATTCCTTTATTGATTTTGATGATAGTTGATGATGATTGCTTCCTTGGGATGTAGAAATGTAGAATATTTAGACTTCAATATGATTCAAATGTATAGTCCCCCTTTACTTGAGTGTAGGTAGGGTCCTTGAGGTCTTCTTCTTCTAGTGATGATGTGATCCTTTGATATGAGAATTCCCTTTTGATGTTCCTTAGTTCCTTCCTTGAAGATGATGTGTGGATGATCTCCTTGTGCTTTGGCCCTTATGTATCCTTCTTCAATTGATGATCTTAAAACTAACTCTTATTGTCTTGTCACCTTAGCTCTAATACTATGTTGAGAAATCTAGGGAAATTAGACTAGTTGATTTCAATTTTCTTTGATAATTTTTTATGATGTATTTTTACTTAACTTGATTAGTTGCTTCTTTCACTTAGTTATTATTAGTGTTTTCTATCATCAAACAACTACCAAACTATAAAGGTTAATACAACAAGAGGACACAAGATATAAGCTATCATCCAAGGCCAAAAACTCTCCTCTTGAGAGGAAAACCCATATGAACTCTTCTCTTCTTATATAAATTTAAATGATGAATTCCAAGACTTATGACCCTTGACCAAGACCCCTCCAAGACCAAGTCAAACTCCTCCTTGAAACACTGATTTCTCACAAAGTCAACCCAATTTAAACTTTCCTTATAGCAGCTTCCACTTTTATTTTGACTAGGATTTCAAACCTGCAACTTTGTAATTTTGGCCTAAAATTTTTGGCCTCCTACAATGACTACTACTTCTCATGTGTGAGTGGTTTAGGGAGGATTTAAGAGGCTTTTCTCCTTCACTTTTCTTGTAATTTTCTTCTCATGAATTTGGCTTGCAAGAATGATCTTTGGATGTTAGATTTTGGCTTATTTTGAGGTCTGCAATTTTTACTTTGGAAACCCTAGTTGTGGTACACACATGTGAGAGATATTAGCCCTAAAATATTCTTCTTAGATTTGATTTATATCCTCCTTGGATTATTCTCTTATTCGCTCCTTCTAGGTCTTTTTCTTCTTTTTAGATTGAACTTATTGTGAGTTGGATTGATGCCTCTAAAATGAGGTTGATGCATCCTTAAATATAGCCCTCCTTGGAGGTCAAATAATTTTCCATGACGATGACTTGATGTTGCTTATAGGTTGACTTGTTCTTTGCATGATATCAAGGTATTGGAGGTTATTTTACTCTAATTTTGACTCAAAAATATTTTTATTTACAATATATAATGTGCCCAAAAGGGTCTTACATACATGAAAATTACTCAATTAACTTGTTGACTCAAATATAAGCCCTAGAAGCGCTCAATGGGTGCTTGACCTATAAATAAAATAACCTTGAGCTTGAAACCCATGCATCAAGAAATGAAATATTAAATTTATTTTCTCTTTCATATCAAATACATAAAAATCATGATTACGTATGTCATTATGAAGACCGAACCTAGTTACACATTTCAAAAAATGGAAGAGAATATACCTAATTAATTTGAAAACTATCTTCACCAAAATGGGATTCAATATCAATCCATGATTCCATATAATCCTCAACAAAATGATTTAGTTGAAATAATGGACAAGACTGTCTTGAATATGGTTCACTCAATGATGTTTTCCAAAAATGTAAAGTTGATGTTTTGGGATAATGTGATTCTATGCGCAATATGTGAAAAACATATGTCCATCTCATGCTCTCAGAAATAAGACTCATTATTAAATGTCACATGGCCACATTCCTTTGGTAAGGTATCTAAATACCTTTGGTTTCAACTATGATGCCTTGATTCCCAAGGAAAAAAGGAGCAAGATTGATTCATGGAATCAGAAGTGCATCTTCTTGGGGTATTCAAATACCACCAAGACATTTTGTGATCCAGGTTTATGAAGGAATGAAATGAAATATAGATATGAAAAAAATCATAGAGATATAGTGAAAACAGAACTTCAATTCATTAATAACAAAGTACTAAAAATTGTTTACATGCAGAATGGAAATAAACTATCTCAGGCGATGGTAGCTTATCTCTAAGAAGAGATGTGGCAGCTACATTCCTTTTGAACTATGTTACAATAAGGATCAAAGGCCTATTTATTATTGAGAAATAATGGAAGGCCCTAAACATTCAAAAACCTAACCCTAGGAGATGAAGTGTTAAAAGTGAGTGGTCCTCGTTGGGGTAAACTGGTACATCATTTTCCTGGGGTCATAACTTTGGCATACAATTTATGTTTGACGTGTACGATACCTTGTTAGAAAGATCTATCAAAGGAATACGATTTTTTACTAAAAATAGTGAAATTATTTTCTCATTTTCCAAAAAAAAATCGTTTAGGGCCTCAAAACGGCTCCAGAAGTTCAGGTCCTAAAAACTACCAAAAATAGTAAATTGTGCTACAATTAAGGAAATTGAAAGAAACAATGGTGAGTGTCCAAGTGGAATAGGAAAGTGGCCACCAATATCCACCTGGATTAGTTCTTCCCCCTTAGGAAGCAATGTTTCCCATTTTGTTGACTGCCTCCATGATATGAGTAAACTTGTGTTGACCTTGGTCCTTTATGAGCCACTTGCTTTGGTGCAGGAGTTGGCTAGATTTGACAACCTGATACAGTTGGATCTTTTGTTGGCGAGTGTTATTGATCTGTGTGTCCATGATCTGATAAATTGTGGCATGTTCTACATAGTCTGGGTTTAGCTATGTTTTTGTGAGTTTTTTTGCAATGTCTGATGTGTCCCATAGTGGCAGGAAGTATGGCCGAAGGAAATCCACATTGAACATTGGGTGCAAGCCAAGGAATGGGGGAATGTTGAGCTCCAAAGAATTATCTTTCATAGCCTTAGTGAGGGTGTAAGGCCCATATCAGAGTGGTTTGAGCTTCCGACAACCTCTGGTAAGGCGTTATTTCTACAAATGCAACCAAAATTTATCACCCACCTGAAACTTATGGGGCACCCGATGCTAATCATGTCATTTTTTTTATTTGGCATTAGACTTCTCAAGAATTTCGTGAACCTCTTGGTGGATGTGTCGAATGTGTTCAATAAACCTGGTGGCTTTATCAACTTCAGACTAAACATGGGTAGATTCTTCCTTTGTAGTTGCAAAAGGCATTGCAACATCAAGGGGACATAATGGTTGAAATCTCAGGCCCAGTTCAAAGGAGCTATGGTCAGTCGAGCTATGGATAGCTCTTTATAGTAGTGTTGCACATAGGGAAGACTTTCATCCCGTGTTCGTGGATTCTTAGAGTTGTACATATGTTGTATGTGCATGATAATAATGTTGACAACCTTTGTTCGACCATCGGTCTGGGGGTGGAACGCAATCACCTTGGTGAGGTTGGTGTCCAACAATGACCAAAGGCTCAAAAAAAACATGCTTAGGAACCTTCTATCTTGATATTATATAATGGTCTGTGGGATCCCAAAATTTACGCACACTCATTCAAAGAAGATTTTGGCAGTGGCCTTTGTTGTGATACTCTTCTTGCAGGCAGACAATATGTCCATCTTAGAAAAAAAATCGACAACCAAAAATACACATACATTTCCATTATTAGTAGAAGGAAGGCCAGACATATAGCCCATGGAGATGGATTCCCAGGGATGACTAGGAGTAGGAAAAGGAATATACAAGACTTGCTTCTTAATAGTTGGCTTGGCGATGGCATAGGTAGTGCAGGATATGAAGTATTTTCCAACATCTTATCGAATATTTGGCCAATAAGATAATTTGTAGTACAACCATATTTTTTTCCATGCCAAAGTGTCTTGCAACTCGACAGTAGTGCACCTCCCAAATCAGCTTGGCACGCTCACTTGAAGGAACACAAAGGTGGTCCATGTAGCATAACAATGCATCTTGGATGTGGAAGTATGGAACTTTCTTGCCATCCACCAGCATATGGTATTTGGTGGTAAACCTTAGATCATTTTTTTTATATAGTTGCAGCCATCCATAGGTCTCATGGACATAAGAGTTGAGAACAGTGATAAAGGCTACAAATGGTGGCCAACTAAGGCAATCTGCAACATGATTGGTGTTTTCCTTCTTAAATTTGATATTCAAATGGAATTTTTGCAGATATGTTGACCACTTCTGATGGTGATCATTCTACAACTTCCCTTGGTTATGTATAAACTGCAAGGGTCATTTATTTGTGTGGATTATCGTCTCCTTCCCTAGAATGTAATGTTTCCATGCCAGAAAGTATGCACGATGGAATACATTTCCTTATCGTATGTGGGGTATTTCCTAATTATGTCAAAAAGTGTATCACTGTGATAGGCCACCAGATGCCCATGCTAGGTGAGAACTGCACCAATAGCATAGTCAGAGGCATCTGTCTCAATTTCAAATGGTTTTTCCAGGTCTAGAAATGTGAGTATTGGTACATAGCAAAGGCGGTGCTTCAGCTCAACAAACACATTATGTTGGGACTTAGACCAAAAAAAACTTTTCTTTTTCTCTGCCCTTGGTAACTTTTCTTAAATCCCAAGTGATATGAGATAATCCCAACACGAACCTCCGATAAAAATTGGTAAGGCCCAAAAAGCTACAAAGCTCTATGAGATTGGTTGAAGCTAGCTTATCCCGAATGATTTGGATCTTAGTTGGATCCACATGCATGCCTTGCCCATCAATGATGTAACCCAAATATTGGACCTGACTCATGCCAAAGGTGCATTTCTCCAAGTTAGCACATAGTTTGTGTTGTCATAGGGTTTGAAGGACCTGTTGAATGTGTTGCAAGTGCTCTTCCTAAATCTTGTTGAATATGAGGATGTCATCCATATATACAACCATGAACGATGTGGTAAAGGGCTGCAAGATCTCATCCATCAACCTCATAAAAATTGTAGGGGAATTTTTCAACCCGAAATGCATGACCAACCACTCAAAAAGGCCCTCCTTGGATTTGAACAAAGTCTTCCATACATATGTGGGTTCTATTGGCACCTAGTAATATCCAGACATCAAATTGATTTTGTTGAAATACTTTCCCCTTGTATTTGGTCAAGAACATCATCAATCCATGGGTTTGGAATCCTATTCCTGATAGTGATTTTGTTTAGTTCACGATAATCAATGCAGAGTCTCCAAGTTCCATCTTTCTTTTGTACAAGTATAATCGGGCTCCCACAAGGTAAGGAACTTGGTTAGATTTTCCCTTTTTGCAGCAACTCCTCGATCTGTCTCTTGATTTATTCATTTTCAAAAATGAAGTGGCAGTATATTAGCCCATTCGGTAGAGGTGCTTTGGGATTCATACTGATCGAATGCTTGACCTGACAGTGCAAAGGTACCCTTGTGGGTGAGGAGAATATGTCCCTATATTTTTCCATGACCTTATCCATTTTCTTATGTTGTGTTGGGGAACCCTTCCTGGGGGCATAGATGTGGCCACCATCTTCCCCTTGCTTTGAGAGTGAATCAGAAAGAAAATAAATTTCCTGGTCTGGGAGATGATCTTATTGCATTTTTTTGTATATATCAAAGAGATGGTGGTAGGTGAGGCTACCTCTGGTTGTTTAAGTTTGCAACAAGAAATAGTGAAATTGGCATCTGGAAACAACATCCATGATCCTAGTGAAAATTAAGCACCTACAATAGGGTGGGGCCCACACAAGCTATTTTTAGGTGTCTGTCTATTTATAGATGCATGTCTATTTTTATTATCCCTTAATATTAGATGGACATTAAACTGTAATCTATTCTCAATGAGAACTTGGAAATAGTTAACTGAAGTAGAAAATCAGTTAGCTAAGTGAATTTCGAGTTAAGAGGTTGGTTGGTGGGACATGCAGAGTGACTTTAGTTGCAACAGAGTGATTCTAGTTGTAACAGAGTTGGAAGTGCAGTGGTGCATTAGTTAATGCAAGTTGTAAATCAGTTTAACTCAGTTAAGTGAGTTAAAGTCAGTTGTGCTAGTTGTAGCTACAGATACACTAGTGAGAGATCAAGTGAATTAAATATTAATTAATTCACATGTAGTGATCTCACATGAAACTAATGTTTTTACTATTATTAACTATACGCATGTCAGATCCAGTGGAGACCCAATTGAGTTCTAGGTGAAAGGGAAGATAACTATCATTTGTGACATTATCCGCTTGCATGCATGCAAGCACACACACATTTGATTAGCCCATGATATTTACGTGGTTAAGGTAGGAAAGGCATCCATTATTCAGGGTTCTTTACCATCAGGGATTGTGCAGTGGAGGCAGGTTGTTTGGAGACAGTAAATTGAGCAAGTGATTTTCCAATTTTTTTATGACAATGTGAGACAATTAGCTAATGTACAGAGAGCTCTTTTGATTGGAGTTTTGTATGTAATTGTTTCATGATATATGATACAACAGAAGATAGTGGGGTTTTTAGCCGTAATCTTTCCCTGGGAAATTATTTTTGTTGTGTGCAACTGATCTTTCTTCATGCTTATGTAATTGGCAATTGTGTTTTTAATTCCGCAAAATATTTGTAGAAGCGATTCAGTGTTTAAATTTATAAGATTGTTAGATCGGGTGAATCCAAGATATACATGCATATTTTATAATTTATACATGGTATCAGAGCACAGTAAAATGTAGAAGTGAAGCAGGAGCTTAGTTTGTTGTTGGATAGAATTCGAATTTGCAAAAAGACTTTCTTGGTGCTACAGTTGATTCAAGATCAAAATGGCTTTCAATGGATTGAAGTTAGAATATGCACTTGAGGGAATCTTGAACTAAATTTCTTGGAAGGATAGGATGGAGGCAGTACTCAAAGACAATGGCTTGAAGGAATTCATTGACAAATATGTTCCTAAGCCAAATGTTGCAGATGTTGCAAATCTTGATGCATGGCAAAAGAAACTAGCAAGGGAGAGGAGGATCTTGTTGGAGGGAGTACGAGACCGCATTTTCTCAAGCCTCCATGGGAAATCCACACCATATGCTATGTGGCAGGCTTTGGCAGATCTGTTCCAAAGCAACAGCAACCATAGGAAATTTGCACTCAAAGATAAACTTGGGAAGATCAAGATGGAAAAGAATGACACTATTCTGGTATACTTAACAAAGTTTTTCCAATGTCGGGATGAACTTGGGAGTGTAGAAATAACTGTTTCTAATGATGATTTGGTGAGTTTTTCTCTCCTAGGACTTCCTAATTGTTGGCACAGTTATGAAGACTCTGTCAACGGACGGGAAAAATTTCTAGAATGGGAACGACTGTGGTCGGATCTGGTGTAGGAGGATTTCAGGCGGAACACTAGAGATGGATCTTCATCAAAGAATGATGATGAAGAGGATTTATCTTTGGCTGTCAAGGTGAATAAGGGGAAGGGGAATAAATTCCATTCTAAATATAAGGCTGGTGAATATGGCAAGGATCACAACATGTCCAAAGTGAAGTGTTTTCACTGTCAGGAGCATGGACATATTGCCACAAACTATCCACAAAAGAAGAAGAACAAGAAGGTTGTTGGAGTTGTAGCTGATGAGGCCCTTGCCTCGCAATTTGAGCTTGAATTATCATTGATTGCATGCATGGTGTCAAGTGAATTGGGATCAGGGTGGTACTTGGATAGTGGTGCTTCCTTTCACATGACGGGAGACAAGAAAATTTTCAGTGACTTTGAGGAGAAGGATCTCCATATGCATATCTAAATGGGTGACGACGGATGGTACATTGCTACCAGGATTGGTACCATTACCTTTCAGAGGGTGTCAGGTAAACTCTTTCAATTAAAAAATGTAATGCATGTACCAGGTTTGAAGAAAAATTTAGTCTTAGTTGAAATGTTAGAGGATAGAGGCTATGATGTTGTTTTCAATGAAAGAAAAGTTTTCCTATGACACAAATAAATGGGGAAAGCCATGAAGATTTGGATTTGAGTTGATAATCTCAATAGACTTGATGTAGATGTGATTTATACAGAGCTTCCTACCATTGGGAAGTGTGAGAAATTCATGCAATTGACCCTTGAGAGGGAGCTGGATTTGCATGCAAGTGAGAATGAACCTCAAGATGTGAGGTAGCCACATGCAAAGGATCATGGAGCGGGAGCAACCACTCATGCAGAGAAATTTCAAGCCAGATGGGAAGAGGGAGTGCATGCAGCTATACCACCAGGTGAGAGGTGGGGCGACATGCATGGATAATCCCAAGACGAAATTTTGGGCAGGATTCATTAAGATGGTGTGGATCTCATGAATCAAACTTGGCTACTAGGAGCCCACAGAGCAGTAGTAGCAGGATCAGTTGGATTGATGTAGTCAGATGTCGTGAAGACATGAAATCAAAGTGACACTGTCAGATACTGGAGTGCGGATCAGAGTTGGCAGCAAGTGCAGAGTGCATGGATGTAGGTGTCAACAACGCAGAGGATCCAGTAGACATGTGCAGTAGCTAGCAGCAAGTCAAAAGACTTTGATGACAGTTGCATTATACTGATTCAGTTGTTTGGAGGCTATTCAATTTCGGAAGTGTTTCATGCAAAGGTTGCATGTGCGATAAACATTAGCAAAGAGTTGCATGTGTGAGAAACACTAGAGAAGTGTTACATGCAAGGGTTGCATGTCGCATGCAAGGAAATTCCTTTCTTATTGAGAGGGAGTGTTGAAGTTTGCAACAAGAAATAGTGAAATTGGCATCCAAAAACAACATCCATGATCCTAGTGAAAATTAAGCAACTACACTAGGGTGGGGCCCACACAGGCTATTTTTAGGTGTATGTCTATTTATAAATGTATGTGCTTGTCTATTTATAGATGCATGTCTATTTTTATTATCCCTTAATATTAGATGGACATTAAACTATAATCTATTCTCAATGAGAACTTGGAAATAGTTAACTGAAGTGGAAAATCAGTTAGCTAAGTGAATTTCGAGTTAAGAGGTTAGTTGGTGGGACATGCAGAGTGACTTTAGTTGTAACAGAGTGATTATAGTTGTAACAGAGTTGGAAGTGCAGTGGTGCATTAGTTAATGCAAGTTGTAATTCAGTTTAACTCAGTTAAGTGAGTTAAAGTCAATTGTGCTAGTTGTAACTGCAGATACACTAGTGAGAGATCAAGTGAATTAAATATTAATTAATTCAAATGTAGTGATCTCACATGCAACTGATGTTTTTACTATTATTAACTATATGCATGTCAAATCCAATGGAGACCTAGTTGAGTTCTAGGTGAAAGGGAAGATAACTATCAGTTGTGACATTATCTGCTTGCACACATGCAAGCACACACACATTGGATGAGCCCATGATATTTACGTAGTCAATGCAAGCAAGGCATCCATTATTCAAGGTTCTTTACCATCAAGGATTGCGTAGTGGAGGCAAGCTCTCCGGAGACAGTAAATTGAGCAAGTGATTTGCCAATTTTTGTATGACACTGTGAGACAATTAGTTGATGTATTGAGAGCTCTTGTGATTGGATTTTTGTATGTAATTGTTTCATGATCCATGATATAATATACAATAGAAGGCAGTGGGGTTTTTAGCTATAAGCTTTCCCCAAGAAATTATCTGTGTTGTGTGCGATTGATCTTTCTTCATGCTTATGTAATTGGCAATTGTGCTTTTAATTCAGCAAAATATTTGTAGAAGCGATTCAGTATTTAACTTTAGCATATTGTTAGATCGGTTGAATCCAAGATATACATGCATATTGTATAATTTCTACACTGGTATCATGTATAGCTTATTTCCCAAAATAATATAACAATGTGAGTCTTAGACTCATACACATCATGACGCTTCCACATGTATGGTTGGACTAATAACACACAAACTTCAAGAGGAGAAACATCACACAATACCTCATCTATGAAGGGCTTGATGTTGTAGGGAAGGTGATTCTATTGACTAACGCAAAGATCTCGTCCTTAGTGAAGCCAACTGATGGTGTACGGTTGCAGGTTTGGTGTGGTTGGTTGGCCCAACCGCTTCACAACCTTTGTTAAAATGAGGTTCTTTTGGCTCCCATTCTCGATAATGAACTTCAATGGAGAACCCTTCACCCACATCTGTGAGTGGAAGAGACGCTTTGCATCCTCTGGATCTTCAAGCTCAAACTTGTGGACCTTGGCGGTGGCAACAGTGACACTATATTCTGCATCAATAATTTTCTTCCCCTTGTCGGGTTCTATCTCATAATCAGAACATGCATCACACTCTAAATATTTAAGCTCGGCCACCAATGACTACTTTCTGTGACACTCATTTTTGTTGTGAGTGGGGCTCTTGTGGAACTCACACCACTTTCTGGTGTCCTTCTTCGTATTTGTGGCATCATTCTTTGCTTGCGGATTTTATGGGTTATCTTGGGTCACTCCACCTTGGCTTTGTCCTTTGTTTTGCAGTTTTGGGGCTCTCTTTCCCTACTTCTGATTCACAAATCCAAAGTCGCGCTTCTATTTTTTAAATTTTTGTTCAATCTTGGTAGCATATCGGTATGTTGCACCAAGCGGGGAGATCCAGGAACTCCATTTCTTCCTGAATGTATTTGTGCATACAATTACGGTACTTGATCATGATATGTCACTCAGAATATTTGATACCCGCCTTTTTGCATAGAGTATGAAAAATATTTGTGAGATCATGCACATCTTGGCCCCTTTGTTGTTGTAGTGTGGTCCATCGTATGTGCTTGTTCTCATAGCTTCCCATGAGGTAGTACTATTCCTTGACAATGTTTCAGAAAGAGTTCCAGGAGGGGGTGGTTGTAAACAGAGAGGATTCCTTGACCCTTTTCTCACAGTAATTTTCCCACTAATCCTTGACATGGGGGCATCCTTAAGAAGTGAAAAAGTAATCTTCTCCCTATCGGAGAAACTATGGACTGAAAAATAACCTTCCAATGGATTCAACCATTTATCTATAGCATCTGCATCTATTTGAAATTTGAATATATGGATGTCGAATTTAACTTGTACCTTGAAAGGGGGGGCACCTCTGAAGTGACTGTTGGATGAAGATGCGTCACTGGTGGCCATCCGCCGAAGGATTTGGGAAAAGTTGTCAATCATTACGTTCCTTTGTCGCTTGAGGGATTCTTCAAGAAAATTTTTGAAAGGATCTTCTACTCCCGCGTCTTTATTTTATTCCTCCATGGGAGGTCATCAAGGTCGGCGAGGCCATTCATGCAAAGGTTCAACTAGTTTGAGCTCTAACTCCTTATACCCCGATCTTGTTGGGGACATGCACAAAAAAACAGAGAAAGAGAATATCACTTTGATACCATTGATCCAGATTTATGAAGGAATGAAATGAAATATAGATATGAATAGAAATGTAGAGATACAGTGAAAACAAAACTTAAATTCATTAATAACAAAGTATTGAAAATTGTTTACATCCAGAATGGAAATAAACTAGCTCAGGAGATTGTAGCTTATCTATGAGAATATACGTGGAAACTACATGCCTTTTGAACTATGTTACAATGAGGCTCGAAGGCCTATTTATTATTAATAAACAATGTAAAACCCTAGGGGATGAAGCGCCAAAAGTCTGTGGGCCCTATTGGGGTAAATTGGTACATCAACTTCTCGAGATCGTAAATTTGGCATGCAATCTTCGCTTGATGCATATGATACCTCGTTAGAAATATATATACATAGAATTAAAATTTTGAATACAAAATTGTGCCATAGACTATTGGTTTTCTTGCTTTCCAAAAAAAACGTCATTTGGGGCCTCAAAACGATTCTCGAAGTTCAAGACCCCAAAAACTGCCAAAAATAGTAAAGTGTGCTACAATTAAGGAAATTGAAAGAAACAATGGTGGGGGTAAAAGTGGAATAGGCATGTGCCCACCAATATCCACCTGGATCATATTGTATTTATGATGAAGTAAACAAGAATTTTATTATATCTAGAGATGTAATTTTCCTTGAGACTGATTTTTTGGATACATCCAATCACACAAAGACATATCATGAATTTGATAATGACATTCCACATTTTGAAGGGGGGGTCCCTATCTTGTATCAATCTATAGAATTTCCTTCTGAAACATTATTTCCCCCTCATAAATTTTTGGCCACTTCTTCACATAAGGAAGACCTTATGAATGATGTGATTGATAGGATTAGAAGGATGAACCTTGATGCAACCCCACCTCAGTCAATGGAGCAACCTGGATCATCTCAAAAAGGTCCCCTAAAATGGCTCACCAAAACACTTGAAAGTGTTCATATTGATGAGGTAAAAAAGACAGAACCAAATATTATAACCAAACAAGATAGATGTGTTGTAGATCATTATGATTTAGTTGATGTAGATGATATGGATTTTTCATTTGCTTTTGAATTGACTTTATTTAGAAAATTTGAACCAAATTCCTTTAAATAAATTGCTTCTCATGGTGAATGGAAAGAGGTAATGTAGAAGGAGTGTGTTGTTCTCATAAAGAATAAAACATGGAAGTTTGTGGACCCTGTTATCTCAAAATCAGACCCTGATAGGCTGCTAGTCAAGGAGACCCTGAGTAACTATTTCAAACCAAACTTTTAGTTGAGGCTTAGCCTCCTCAACCTGAGAGGGCTCTCTCAATAGGTTAATTATTTGCAAATAAAGATCAGAAGGCTAACTCTGTGAATAAACTAAATAAAGTGAATAATTGGTTGTACTACTAATCAAAAAACATCTATTGGGTAAATGGAGTCAAATGTGCTTTCACAAAACATAAATATCAGTTTCATATGGAAGTCAGGGCATTTCAGGGTTTATATGCATCAATAGAACAGTAGGACAGAGAATAAACACAGTTCATGAACATATGAAGGAAGTTAGAGCACCTTCAGTGAATTCTAAGTAACATACATTCATGCCACTGCAAGTAATTTAAAGAGAAACATCATGAGACGATCAAACATCCATAACCCCTTCTAAATCCTGAGTGATGAAACAAAAAATCTCTATATTAAGATAAAAACACATTTCTCTGATATCACAAAAAGTATGTTTGTTCAATGAAAATTCCAACCCTCTACAATTCTTCCCTCTTATAGAGTGGTCATTACATCCTTGGATTCCTTCCAAACATTTGAGAAGAAATTCAAATTTGACACCTATCAACTTCTTTTACAAACTGACTGTAAAATTGTCTGTTTTACAGTCCTAATAAAACTAGGACTAAAACACTATTTATTATATCTTAACAACCTTTAACAACTTTATCTAATCATTTAAAACTATGCTTGATAGCTAGACTACGACCATGATGTTTCTCATCTTGCTGTTGTCAGACCCATCAGACGCACCAAAATGTTAGATTTTCAGGATGATGTGGCAGATTTTATCTTTAAACCCATAAAACCCTCAACTAGGCATTCCAAGAAGTTGAAGCAGTCAGACATAGAGAAAGATCAAACAGGAGGTGAAAGTGCTAATGTTTTTGAAGAAACCACAAATATATATTTTTCAATGCCTGAAGAAGACAGAAACAGGGTTTTCAATATTCAGAAGGAAAAGAGTAGCTATGAAGATGTCAAAGACAAACTCATATTGGAAAATAATGAGATTGATAAGTTGAAGAAAAAGGTGAGAGTGCATGCAGAAGAAAGGGAAAACTTTGAAAGGATGGAGTTGGAGAAAAATCCAAACCCTGAATTAATTGATAGTCAAGCTCAATTCTTCATATGGACCCTACCTGCAATCAAAGAAGAAAAATTCATTAGGATGGTCAATACCAAGCTAAGGGAAAACAATAAAAAGCTTAAGAGGAGAGTAGAAGACTTGGAAATACAGCTAGCACAATTTGAAAATCAGCCACAGCTAAAATAAGTGCAAACAGTAAGTGTCATCCTTTAACAAATTTTTGCGGTTATATGAATATATCTCATTTTTGGAGCTGTTTAAAGATGATGTTATTGGTTATGAAGGTTGATATACACCTAAAAATATAGTATTAAAGGGGTTGAAAACCAAATTTTTGGAAATAAGTTGTGAAAAGTGAAGACTCAGCAGTTTCGTAGCGCGCTACGAAACTGCTGTAGGATGCAGTTTGAAAGATTTTTGAAAATTTTCAAAGGTGACAAGGATTTTTTGTTGGGCTTTGATGCTGGTGGGAGGTATATGGAGAATAAAAATGAAGATCCAGAGGGTTGGCACATATAAAATGGGGGTTTGGAGTATGATTTAAAAAGAAAAGGTCTATGCTACGAAAACATGAGACTCAGCAGTTTTGTAGTGTAGTAGTATTGACAGTTGTTGCACCATTTTCGAGGTTGGAATTTGCACAGCTGGAAGGTCAAATTCAAGTGAAATTCATAAGACATTTGCCACATGTTTTGAGCACCATTTCTTCAGCAATTGATTCGAATGGAAAAAAATGAAGCATTCAGCTATTATATAGGAAACATGCTCCTATTTTGCAGGAATAGATAAGAAGTAGGTTGATGGGTCTGACAACAGCAAGATGAGCAACATCATGGTCATAGTCTAGCTGTCAAGCATAGTTTTAAACGATTAGATAAGGTTGTTAAAGGTTGTTAAGATATAATAAATATTGTTTTAGTCCTAGTTGTATTAGGACTATAAAATAGACATTTTTACAGTTAGTTTGTAAAAGAAGTTTGTTTAGAATTTGATAGGTGTCAAATTCGAATTTCTTCTCAAATGTTTGGAAGGAATCCAAGGATGTAATGACCACTCTATAAGAGGGAAGAAATCTAATTGTAGAGGTTGGAATTTTCATTGAACAAGCATACTTTTTTTAATATCAGAGAACTGTGTTTTTATCTTAATACAGAGAGTTTTTGTTTCATCACTCAGGATTCAGAAGCGGTTATGGATGTTTGATCATCTCATGATTTTTCTCTTTAAATTACTTGCAGTGGCATGAATGTATGTTACTTAGAATTCACTGAAGGTGCTCTAACTTCCTCCATATGTTCATGAACTGTGTTTATTCTCTGTCCTACTATTCTATTGATGCATCTAAACCCTGAAATGCCCTGACTTCCATATGAAACTAATCTTTATGTTTTTTGAAAGCACATTTGACTCCATTTACCCAATATATTTTTGTTGATTAGTAGTACAACCAATTATTCACTTTATTTATTTTATTCACAGATTTAGCCATATTATCTTTATTTTCAAATCATTAACCTATTGAGAGAGCCCTCTCAGGTTGAGGAGGCTAAGCCTCAACTAAAAGTTTGGTTTGAAATAGTTACTCAGGGTCTCCTTGACTAGCAGCCTATCAGGATCTGATTTTGAGATAACATTTTGGTGTGTCTGCCGAGATCTTTATCTCAAAATCAGACCCTGATAGGCTGCTAGTCAAGGAGACCCTGAGTAACTATTTCAAACCAAAATTTTAGTTGAGGCTTAGCCTCCTCAACCTAAGAGGGCTCTCTCAATATGTTAATGATTTGGAAACAAAGATCAGATGGCTAACTCTGTGAATAAACTAAATAAATTTAATAATTGGTTGTACTAATAATAAACAAACATCTATTGGGTAAATGGAGTCAAATGTGCTTTCAAAAAACATAAATATCAGTTTCATATGGAAGTCAGGGAATTTCAAGGTTTAGATGCATCAATAGAATAGTAGGACAAAGAATAAACATATTTCATGAACATATGAAGGAAGGTAGAGCACCTTCAGTGAATTCTAAGTAACATACATTCATGCCACTGCAAGTAATTTAAAGAGAAACATCATGAGACGATCAAAAATCCATAACCCCTTCTGAATCCTGAGTGATGAAACAAAAACTCTCTGTATTAAGATAAAAACTTAGTTCTCTGATATCACAAAAAGTATGCTTGTTCAATGAAAATTCCAACCCTCTACAATTCAATTTCTTCCCTCTTATAGAGTGGTCATTACATCCTTGGATTCCTTCCAAAAATTTGAGAAGAAATTCGAAATTGACACCTATCAACTTATAAACAAACTTCATTTACAAACTGACAATAAAACTATATGTTTTATAGTCCTAATACAACTAGGACTAAAACACTATTTATTATATCTTAACAACCTTTAACAACCTTATCTAATCATTTAAAACTATGCTTGACAACTATACGAAGACCATGATGTTGCTCATCTTGTTGTTGTCAGACCCATCAACCTGCTTCTTATCTATTCCTGCAAAATAGGAGCATGTTTCCTGTATAATAGTTGAATGCTTCATTTCTGTCCATTCGAATCAATTGCTGAAGAACTGGTGCTCAAAACATGTGGCAAATGTCTTATGACTTTCACTTGAATTTGACCTTCCAGCTGTGTAAATGACAACCTCCAAAATGGTGCAACAACTGTCAATACTACTGCACTACGAAACTGTTGAGTCTGTTGTTTTCGTAGCGCAGACCTTTTCTTTTTAAATCATACTCCAAAACCCCATTTTATATGTGCCAACACTCTAGATATTCATTTGTATTCTCCATATACCTCCCACCAGCATCAAATCCTAACACAAAACCCTTGTCACCTTTGAAAATTTGCAGAAATATTTCAAACTGCACCCTATAGTAGTTTCGAAGCGTGCTACGAAATTGTTGTGTGTCACCTTCAGTAGTTTCGTAGTGCGCTACGAAACTGCTGAGTCTTCACTTTTCACAGCTTCTTTCCAAATATTTGGTTCTCAACCCCTTTAATACTATATTTTCAGGTGTATATCAACCTTCATAACCCATAACATCATCTTTAAACAGCTCCAAAAATGAGATATATTCATATAACCTTAAAAATTTGTTAAAGGATGACACTTACTGTTTGCACTTATTTTAGCTGTGGCTGATTTTCAAATTGTGCTAGCTGTATTTCCAAGTTATCTACTCTCCTCTTAAGCTTTCTATTTTTTTCCCTTAGCTTGGTATTGACCATCCTAATGATTTTTTCTTCTTTGATTGCAGGTAGGGTCCATATGAAGAATTGAGCTTGACTATCAATTAATTCAGGGTTTGGATTTTTCTCCAACTCCATCCTTTCAAAGTTTGCCCTTTCTTCAGCATGCACTCTCACATTTTTCTTCAACTTATCAATCTCATTATTTTCCAATCTGTGTTTGTCTTTGACATTTTCATAGCTGCTCTTTTCCTTCTGAATATTGAAAACCATGTTTCTGTCTTCTTCAGGCATTGAAAAAGATATATTTGTGGTTTCTTCAAAAACATTAGCACTTTCACCTCTTGTTTGATATTTCTCTATGTATAACTGCTTCAACTTCTTTGAGTGCCTATTTGAGGGTTTTCTGGGTTTAAAGATAAACTCTGCCACATCATCCTGAAAATCTAACCTTTTGGATGTCTTCAATTTCTCTGATTTTCTGCCACCTGTATCCAGTTTGATGAAGTCTGCTTGCACTAGGGGAGACTCTGCAATGTCAATAGCTTGAATTATATCATTCAAATTACCTTTTGACCCCTCTGTAACTTCATCCTTACCTTTTTCCTTTAACCTTTGACTCCTAGTCAACCTCATTTGATCTGTTTTACTAGTTGACTGCTCTAAAATTGTCTCCTTAGCCAAATTTTTCTTCTTCTGTGCGGATTTAGGAGTATCTTGGATTTTCAATGTTGTTCCTATCATTGGTTCTTTAACTTGTTTTTGAGGCTTGAGCTTAACAAATCTTCTTGAATTTGTTCTACAGGGGCAGTAATATTTGATAGAGTTTTTTCTTTAGCTTGAGGACTAACACCTATTCCTTCAATACCAATTCTACTCAAAAAGAGGAATTCAGCCCAATATCTCTTTGCTTTCTACAGCTCATGTAAGGCTATTAACTTAACTAAGCCATGGTGAAATAATGAGGTTTCACATGACTCAACTTTCATTTGTACCTTATCAGACATCTTAGCCAAACTTCTGAAAAGATAAAAAGGTAAATCTAGAGATATTATCCCTGTGAAATGAAGCAAAAGTTTAAAGTGATAGGTATACACCTTGTTGTATCTCCTTTCGCAGGTGAAGTACCTCTTAATATTGTAGAGAAAATTGGAAAATGTATCTTTGACATAGTTTCTTGGCACAGCCTTGTTCAAGTCAACCTCTGAAAACTCTGGTTTTAGAAATATTTTGCAAGGTACCATGTCAAACTTGCAATTTTTAAACCACGTGTCTTCTCCTCTCGGAATTTTTGTAACTGCTGATATCACTTCAGGGGAAATTGGTAAATTTAGGAATCCAATCCTTGAGTTTGAACCTGTGAAGTTTGTGGCAAATTATTTGGTGACTCGAGTGTGCCCTCCTTGAATTTTTTCACAAAACCTCCAGCAACCTACTTTCTTAAAGGCTTCTTCAACAGACTTGTCTTTTGTAAGGGCTTCTACACCTTCAGGTTCTATTCTTAGGCAATGACCAGACCTATGACTCCTTCTTTCTTCAGCCATTATCTTCTTGAAAACCTTGTATCTTCAGAAATATATGAGAATCCCTCTAAAAACCTTGTGTCTTCAGCAAATTAGCAAATTAGAAATCAGACTGTTGAATGAATCGGCTTGCTTGATAAATGAGTTCAGCCTCTCTTGATAAGAATTATGCCTCGCTTGAATAACAATCCTGCTTCCACCAGCAATGAATTTAAAATTCACTTGATAGCAAATTTTGAAAATACTGTTGAATGAGCAACCTCGCTTGATAAATGAGTTTCAATTCTGTCTCACTTGAAATATAGTTTCAGTGAACTTTGGTCTTTTACCACTAATTTCTTCTCCAAAACATAAACATGCATGCACTATTTGTCTTGCATGAGACAAATGAAGTCGAGAACAGCCAACTGTTTTCAAATTTGAAAGTACCAATGACAATATGACCCCTAATCGATGACAAATGACCCCTAATAATTATAATAAATGGTTTCATGTGTGAATGAGAACTTTTGAATGACACCTAATGATGAAAAATTTAACTATATTTGACAGATGTGACAGCTCAGACACAAAACAGAGAATCCCCGATTTCGTAGCGCATGATTTGCAAATTCGGTTTTTTGCGCTACGAAATCACCAGCGTTTTCGTAGCGCAGAATCAATTTTTTACACTGAGCGTGCTACAAAAACGTGGTTTCGTGGCTTATTCATCAAATATTCGGAAAAAAATTTAAAGATGGGTTTCAAAAAATGGCATAAGATCTTTGAAGAATGAAACAAGGTTGATGAACATTGTTTGGTGATGGAATGAGACCTTTAACTCATGATCTAGAACTTAAAAAATATAAAAATGACTCTAACCCTATCTTAGCATTATGACTTAGGAACAAGTGTAACTGACCAAGTTTCAAAAAAAAAATTATAGTCATAATAGACCCTCCCTTCAAAACCAAACCAATTGGCTGCAAGTGGGTCTACATAAAAGTACAAATCAGATGGATAACTTAACAAGCGCAAAGCAAGGCTCATGGAAAAAGGATTTGAAAAAAATGAAAGAGTTTATTATGAAGATACCTTTCCCCCACAACAAAATGAGCCACCATCTCAACTCTCTTTGCCTTGGTAGCTCAAAATGGATGGAAAATTAATCAAATTTAGTGTGAAGATAGATTTCTTGAATGGAGACTTGAAAGAAAATTCCTTCATGGTTCAACCAAAAGGCTTTGTTGTGAAGGGAACAGAACAAAAAGTGCATAAGCTTATGAAATCCTTATATGGGCTAAAACAAGAAATGGAACCTTGGTTTGAAAATTTAACTAAGCATATTTTGAAATCAAATTTTAAAAACTTTAATATTGATGATGAAATATTATTTGTCAAGAAAATTGGAAAAACTATTGTATATCGTGTGGTATATGTACATGTTCTATTGATAGCAAGGAGCAAGGAAAACTATATTTCATCCTTTAAACAAAAAATGAATAAAGGCTTCGAGATTACAAATTTGGGAGACCTTCACTACTACTTGGGAATTAAACTAACTCAACATCAAAAATATATATCTCCCAAAATAAGTACATTGGAGAATTATTGAATAGGTTTGGGATGGCTAAATGCAACCATTTATCTACTTCGATGGAATTGAATTTGAAGCTCATTTCAAAAGAAGGGAATGAATTTGAGGATGCAACCAAGTACATAAAACTTGTGGGAATTTTATCTACCTCAATACTACTAGTGAAAATATTTCATTTGTTGGAATTCTTTCTAGATTTGTGTGAAAAAAACCTTGTGAAAGACATTGTTCTACTGCAAAAAGAGTTTTGAAGTACATGAAAGGAACTGAAGACTTTGGACTTAAATATTCACAGATGGATGAATTTAGTTTAATTAGATATTTAAATTCAAAATTTGACAAAGATAAATAAAATGAAGTGTCAACTTTAGGCTATCTCATGAGTCTTGGACCAATAGTTTTCTCCCAAAGGTCACACAAACATTCAGTTCCAACATATTCCATGATAGAGGTAGAATATGTGGTAACAGTAGAATCAAAAAAGGAGATTGTGTGGCTTAGGAAAATATTCTAATATTTACAAGATAAACAAGAGAATTCTACTCCTCGTATGGTTAACAATACTTCTATGATCAATTTGGCCAAGAATCCAAAATTCCATGGTTGAACCAAACACATCAAGATAGAGTATTATTTGATTTGATATCATGTAGAGGCCAATACTATTCATTTAACACAATATTCCACCAATGAGAAAAATTCAAACATGTTCACCAAAGCACTTAGAAGAGAAATGTTTGAAAATTCCAAGATGATGCTTGGGATAGAAAACACCCACTTAGCTTAAGGGGGGATTGTTGCACATAATATTTCAAGACTTTTGTCATATAAATTGTAAATAAATAAAGAATAATGCAAAGAGACCCCTGGAATTTGAAATGAAGAGTGACCTCACTTTATATACTCAATTTAATGTTAAAGAAAAATCAAGTGAGGAGTTATCTCTGACACTTGAGCCTCCTAAATGATGTGTGAGGTGTAATAGGGTGCTAAGGCAAAAAAAATAGTTTCATCAAAGAAAATAAGGTGTTTGGATTTGAAGGAATGCTCAGTAATAATTAATTTAGAAATGTGGTTGTGGGTTGTGTCAATAATATGTTCTTTAAGACAATATTTAATGATCTACTAGTTTGGCCAATGTATGATTTTTCATAGAAGCAAGGAATTTGGTAAACTCCTAGGTTGAGCATAGGGTCTAACTTTTCTTTAGTAGTTCAGAACAATTGTTTAATATTTTTGCAGGGTTTGAAGAGGGTTTTTATATTGAGAGATTGAGGCAGAGAGGAGAGCGAGTTTCTAGGGTTATGATGATGGGATGAGTAGAAAGTTTAATGATTTTCAAGGTAAAGTAAACATTGGCTTCAATTGCTTGTGTTAAGTGAGTTTTTTCTTTCTCCAAAAATTACGGATCAAAAATTCAAATAGCTCAAGTAATGAAATTTTTTATAATAGTGGCTTTTTAGGTTGGATGATGATGGGTTTGGGCATGGAGGCATAAGTTAGTATGGGTATTTTTCCTATAAACTTGGTGAGTGATGGAACCAATGGGACAATGGGAAATGAGGACATCTAGGAATGGAAGTGACTTTTCCTTTTAGTTTCCGTAGTATAATAAATTGGATATGGGGAGAAATTTTTTTTAGATGGTTGAGAGGTTACGACGTCCATGAAACCAAAAAACAAAGGTATCATCAACAAAATTGGACCAACATTTTGTTTTTAAATGCTAAGATTTAATGCCAAGGTCTCAAAATGTTCCACGAAAATATTAATGCCCACTAGGGATAAGGAATACCCCATGGATGTACCTTTTGTTTGTTTAGAATAAGTCCCTTTAAAGGTGAATAAAGTTAAGACACACTCAAATAAGGTTTAGGGTTTTGGGGTCAACCAATTTAAAGATCATGTTAATAGTTGTCAAAACTAAAATTTTGTAAATAAGGACACCACATTGAAATTGACCATAATTTATTGTTCATCCATGTCAGAGGAGTCTTAATGAAGGAAGGATTTTTCTTATGTTGAAGGGATGAAACTTGTTAACGAGAGTGAGAAAAGGCATGGATAGGGGCTCCTATGGCACTAATTATTTGTTAGATGAGGATGTCTCTTTTATGAATTTTAGGTTTCCCATTAAAACCTATGGATTTGGGAGTTGTGAGTGTTAAGTCCCTATATTAATAGTGTAGTCCCTTATTATGTTATTGTATCCCCCCTTATTGTTATTATTGTACCCATGTAACCCCATATTATTATTATTGTCCCCTTACATTATTGTTGTTAGGTCGTCTAGGGTTACATTGTGGCCCCACTAGGATTACATTGTAGCCCCATGGACTCCTATATATAGAAAGGAGGTTTTATCATTTGTATCATCCAAGAATTATTCCTTCATGTAATGTATTAGAGGTTTCCCCCTCGAAGTGGCTTATTTCTAAGGCGTTGATATCTATTTTCTTCTATTTTTGGAGCTGGTTTCACAACATTTGGTATCAGAGCTTTGGATTTTAGGGTTTCGCTGCTCCAAACACGTCATTGTGGAATTTTTGCTATAACTTTTTTTATATGAAGGTTCAGAGGCTGAAATTTTTAGAGTCTAAAGCCGAAATCCTAAGGAACATCGTCGCAAAATTTCAAAGCTTCGTTCGCAATATTTTCAGAGATATGATTTGTGGAAGTTAGGGTTTTTGCAGGCTCCTGAATTTAACCTAAACAAGTCATCGCGGAATTTTCGCTATAACTTTGTTTCTACGAAGATTCAGAAGCCAAAAATTTTAGAGAGTGAAGCCGAAATCCTAAGGAACATCGTCGCAAAATTTTAGAGCTTGGTTTGCATTATTTTCGTAGATATGATCTGTCGAAGTTAGGTCGTTTTTAGGCTCCTGAATTTCATCTCAAAGAGGTGATCGTGGGAAAATCTTCATAACTCTCTCTCTGAGCATCAAATTGGAATTCTGTAAAAAATGGCTTGAATTAAATGGATTTCAGTTTTGTGTCTATCAATTTTATCCAAAGGAGAAAACAGTGATACGTGGAAAGTCGTACAAGTTCGCTCTACTGAACCAATCCATAATTAGGTCATTGTGGGAGATTGGACATAACTTTGTCTTGAAGAATCCAAATCAGGTTAGACCTGTGGCATTTGAAATAGGATTCAGAGGGATACCTTAGTGTCAATTTTCATACATTGAAGATCTGAAATTACAAAGATAATTCAGTTTCAATATCGAGCTCCTCAAAAGCAAGAAAAAAGTGTGTATTTGGTTTTTAAAATTGCATAATGTTTGTTTGAAATAGCAGTTTGAAGTGATTCCAAGGACATATTTTAGAATTTTTATCAGTATTGGGTTCTATAATGCCTCCAAAAAATAATTCCATACCCATTAAGCCCTCAAAAATCTATACTATGACACATGAAGAGGAAGAATTGCAGTATGAGATATCAAAATTACGGTACCAAGTGCAACAAATTTCGATCTTACGAAGAGCAACTGAAGATGACATAGATGGTTTAAAATCAGAAATGGAGGCTAAGTTGGATGGTTTGAAGGATCAAATAATAGCTAATATGGATGATAAATTAGTGGAAGATCACATCGAGCATCAACAACAAGTTCTCCAACTCTCAAAGGATAACCTAACTTTGATGCAGAATCTAATGAAACAACGGGAAGATGAACATCACATCGAAAGAAGTTCTGAAGTAGTCACAAAAACAAGAACTTGACAAGTACGATCAATTTCAGAGTATCTCAACAAGTGGAAGAACTTTCCTGTAGAAGATTCCACATGGGAGGATGAGAATTTTATACAAAAGCATCAAGAAATAATCAAGCGTTGAGGACAACACTTGTTTGAAGGAGAAGGGCATGTTAAGTCCCTATATTAATAGTGTAGCCCCTTATTATGTTAGTGTAGCCCCCCTTATTGTTATTATTGTACCCCTGTAACCCCCATATTTTTATTATTGTGCCTTACATTATTATTGTTAGGTCAGCGAGGATTACATTATGGCCCCACTAGGATTATATTGTGGCCCCATGGACTCCTATATATAGAAGGAGGTTTTGTTCATTTGTATCATCCAAGAATTGTTCATTTATGTAATGTATTGGAGGTTTCCCCCTCGAAGTGGCTTATTTCTAAGGCGTTGATATCTCTTTTCTTCTATTTTTGGAGTTGGTTTCACAACAGTGAGGAATGGAACACTTTTGAACATTAGGGTGTAGAGAAGAGGATTTTATACTTTTGTTGACCAAAGGTGTTAATGTATTAATAAGGTTTTCAACAAGAGGTTTATATGAGGAAGAGGAAAAAAAGTCAAGAGGTTTATATTCATAGTGAAAGGTATTGATAATAACTACTGTGTTATCTATATAACCTTAAGATAATAATATCGAGGTTTTCATTAAGGCGAAAAATGAGCTGGAATTCTTTATTTGGTTAGGTTTGGCTTGGTTTGTTTGGAACATCAAAGAATCCTTCCACATTATTGCTAAATTTCTTCAACATTGTGTGTTGGAAGAATATGGGATATGAATTCAATAGTGCAAAGAGTCTGTTCGAGAGGGGAATGATGAGGAACAATGGAAATGTTAAATCCTTTTTTAAGTAGATGAAGGGTAGGGGGGTCAAGATCAATATATGAAAGATTGATAACCATAGTGTAACAAATTTTGGAAGTTGGAAAAGATAATTTTTTGGGATTGAAGCATGCCATTGATAAAATTGGTGTCCTGGAACTCAAGAGGCTATAAGGGGTTTGAGGGGCTAATGGAGGAATGACCATCTATAGAAATTATATAAGAATGGGGACCCCTAAAATTTGAAGAATTGGAAATGTTAGTGTTATTAAAGGGAATTAGTGAATAATCAAGAAAAGAGTTAATAGGGTGTCAAGAGTTAACAAAAAGTAGATCAGAATTTTCTGACATATTAATATTAATCAACTTGTTAAACCTAGGGCTACAATTAGTGATTAAGGTCACCTTAGAATTGATAATTGAAATTTTAGGGTTTTTGGGCATGTGAATAATCAAATTCATTCTAGCATACTACTAGTCGTTGAACTAGAAGTCGAGGTGTTGTTCACTAGAGAAGAACCATATTATATTTAAAATCAAAATACATATAAAATAACAAACATAATAAACCATCTTTAAATAAATAATCTTAAAATCAATGCAATCATAATAATATTTTGATAGAGGTGCATGTATGATCATGTTAAATATTTGGTAAATGCATAAAAAATGACAAAATATCCTAGTAATGTCTACATAAATAGGTTTGTCCTACGAATCTTGTGTTGAGCTCCTTTGATGATGCTCTACTAATGACATAGGGAAACCAACTTCAAAGTCACCACACAAAAACTCTACATCATATATATATATATATATATATATATATATATATCTTATAGAATCCATGAGTATTAAAATAGGATACCAATTATATCTACCACCCAAACAAATAAAAAAGAACAACCACAATAAATAACCTTAAAACCAACATTATAAAATACAACATTTTATAAAAACCTATAACTATTAAAATAACACATCAACTAGCCTTGAGGGTTATCTCAATTGGTTGAGTCTTCGTAGTTAAGCACCTCTACTATACAAAGGTCATGGGTTCAAATTATCTCGAAACTCTCGGGGTCAAGCTCCATGTTTGAGATGGATGGATGTAGCGAATCACAGATCAATATTCCATGGATGGACCATGGATGGATGTAGCGAATCACCGATCAATATTCCATGGATGGATGTAGCGAATCACCGATCAATATTCAATGGAATCGATGGATATAGTGAATCACCGATCAATATTCCATGGATGGATGTAGTGAATCACTTATCAATATTCCATGGAATAGATGGATGTATCAAATCACTCCATGGATCATTCCATGGATGGATGTCTTTCTCATCCATTCCCACTATGCTCTGAATGTATTGAATCTCTTGATCAATATTCCCTTACTGAATGGATGGATGTATCGAATCACTGATCAATATTCCATGGATGGATGTAGTGAATCACTTATCAATATTCCATGGAATAGATGGATGTAGCAAATCACTCCATGGATCATTCCATGGATGGATGTAGCGCCCATCAATATTCCATGGATGAATGTAGTGAATCACCAATCAATATTCCATGGAATGGATGCATGCAGCGAATCACCGATCAATATTCCATGGATAGATGTAGTGAATCACTTATCAATATTCCATGGAATAGATGGATGTAGCAAATCACTCCATGGATCATTCCATGGATGGATGTAGCGTCCATCAATATTCCATGGATGAATGTAGTGAATCACCAATCAATATTCCATGGAATGGATGCATGTAGCGAATCACCGATCAATATTCCATGGATGGATGTAGCGAATCACCGATCTCCATAAAATATAAACCACATAGGAAAAAAATCAACTATATTTATCATCCAAACTAAATAATTACAATTAAAATCCTTAATAAACCTATAATTAGGCTACTTTGATAAGAAAACATGGTGAATCATGTTAATTGTAAATCAACTATATTTATCATCCAAACTAAATAATTACAATAACAATCCTTAAAAAAACCTATAATTAGGCTACTTTGATAAGAAAGCATGGTGAATCATGTTAATTGTTTGGTGAACAATGTTTCTAAAACCAATATGTTGCTATTTTCATAAGAAAGCATCGTGAATTGTTTGGTGAATGGTTTTTATTTATAAGTAATGATAGAGAAAGTATCATATTAGCATTCATTGAGACTAAGTTTTAGAACTTCAACCATCTTTTAGCACATATAAAGAGTATTGGATCCAAGCAGCTTATCCCCTTTGACTCAAGTTAGAAATTATGTTATGGAAAAAATTGCATAAATAATTATAAGTTACATTCAAATCATCCTATATTCTTGCTTTGGAAGTAACTAATAAATTGAGACGTGAAGTGGATAAGTAAATAACACTTGCATAAATTTTGGTGGGTAGTAACCACTAGTAAGACTACACATTTACAGTTTTACTCCTACTTAAGTGTTGAAGAAAACATAAATAATGGTGGCAAGTAACTAACTAGTGTAAGTATATTTTTTACATCTTATTCCTATCCATTTTTTTATGAAATACTTGCTTAAATTGTGGTGGGAAGTAATTGATGGTAGATATGTTATTTACTTGAGTATAAGTTATTTTCAAGTATTTTATTTTTGGATGGTTTTGGTGCAAAGCTTAAAAATAAAAAAATCACTACTCAAATATCTAAAAAGCATGCATGAGTATTGCAACCATATCCATTAATTGTGGCATAAAGTATGTAATGTAGTATCCACATGGATTTTAATGTATATCCACTTGCCATTATATTATGCAAAGGTTGCAATAAGACCTTCAAGTTATGGTCCAATCAAATGTTTGAAAATTTTTATTTTTTAATAATATTGAAAAATAAATATTCATTTTTAAAAATTAAACTTTATAATTTGGATTAGTCAATGCTAAACTAATAGTGATCAACCCAAAGCCTTGGCAGAGACTAATAATGATTCCATAACCATATTTAAATTTATTTAATAAGCACATAAAATCTTAATACTTACAATAAACTTACAATATAACAAGTTTCTTAACCAAGGATATCCACCCTCACTTTACCATGGATATTATTAACTTGTAAATAGGTTTTGTTACAATACCATGGCTTATCAATGCCACTTGTGGAAAAACCATGACTCATTTCACAATAAAAAAATAAAATGTAAAATATTTTAGAAATTACATATAGCATTGATTACACAAAGTGAAAATCTTCCATCATATGGATGGTGAGGGAGAGAGAGAGAGAGAGAGATCAAGGAGTGAGGGGGGAGAGAGAAGGAGAGAGGGAATGAGATACTAACAGAGTTGGAGGGTGGAGAGAGAGAGAGGAATGGAGGGAGAGAGATAGAGAGACAGAGAGATTAAGTTGGAGGGGGAGATATAGGGAGTGATAAGGGAGAGAGGAGAGGAGGGAAGACATAGTGAAGGAGAGGAAAGAGAGAAAGGAAAGAGAGTGAGGGAGACACAAATATTGGGGGGGGGATAAGGGGAGAGAGAGAATGAGATATGGATGAAGATAGTGACAAAATTGGAGGACACGGAGAGAGAGAGAGTGATGGGAAGGGGAGATAGAGGGAGGTGGGAGATAAAGGAGAGAGAGAAAGGAAAATAGAGAGGACTTGAGAGAAGGAGGGATGGAGGGATAGAGAGATGGAGTTGGAAGGGGGGAGAGAGGGAAGGAAGAAGAAATACATAAAGAGAGAAAGGTGGAGAGACATAGAGTGAGGAAGAGAGAGAGGGTAGTGTGATGGAGAGATGGATCCAGCCTAGATATGGTAAGTTTGTATATAAAAACCAACATAGATCCATCTTAACCTTGGATCTATCAAGTTCCAAGACGGATCAAATCTCTTGAGGTGAAAACCTTTCCTCATGTTTTGCACTCAAAAAAGAGGTTTCCACCTCAATAAATTTGATCATTCTTGATGCTTGATAGATCTCGGGTTAAGATGGATCTATTTTGGTATATTAACACCGAATTTCAGTCACTACATTTTTAAATAATATATTTTAAATGAGATGAATTTTAATATTCTAAATATGTCAATTATATTGTGATCCTAATATGGTTTTATACCAACCTCCCATTCCAAACACTATACTTTTATATAATATATTTATTTTCTTAGTAAAAAATATTATATTATATTCAATTGTTGAATGTACATGTTATGATTTAAACGAGATTTCCTAGGTCCTACATTCCTAAATAATTGTTTGATATGTTGACTAATTAAAACTATACAAAAGGCCCAAAGACTACAAGATTACTTTATAATAAAGCAAAGCCACTTACAACATTACCACCCCTAGCATAGAGGAAAAAATGATCTGATGAGTTTCATATCATCATTGACTTTGCAACCTTATAAAATAACTAAAAAAGAGAGTAATTGTAACATGATATGCATAAACTCATGGAGTTATCCATGAATGAATTCTAGCATACCAAAAGAGCATACATGAAGGGAAGGAGCTTCTTTAGAGAGCTCATTAGTCTTCAAGTTTAATTCCCTATATACATGCTTGAAGGAAAGTAATCAGACGACAAGAAATACTCTTGGATAATTTGCAGTAAATAGTCAGGATGCACATTTTCCACCAATATGCTCTTATAATCCCATTTAATGACTAGTTGTGAATCATCAAGGACTTGCAACTTCTTGATTCCTTTATCTTTTGTAACCTCAAGGAAAGTCCAAATGGTAGGAATATGCCTTATTGTTTGAACCCTTTCCTGGAGCATATATGCCACATGAATATAGTGATACTAAGAGAAGAATAGGACTACTCTCAATGCACATAAAGGAGAATGGCCTTAGCAAGCACCATCAAAAATTACCATGAGATTTCTTTCTATAATGTATGCATGATTGAAATACTTGGCTTCTTGCTTTTAGTCTCTACCATATATTCCCTATTCATTATATTAATTGAAACTACAATAATTTGAAAGGGAATATTAGAGCTTCTAAAAATGATATAGTTCCTAGCCAACTAAAAGAAAAAAAGAAAAATATTTAGGAAACCTTAAAATTGATAAATATCCTTATCCATAAGCATTTCCTGCATCAGCTCACTTAAAGAAGGCTTAGCCCATAAAGAATTGTACTTGAAATCTTGCTCAATCAAAAGAAACACTTGAATTATGAAAGAACATGAAAGAAAATGATGTGAGGAGGATTCCTCAATGAAATTACATGGTGAAAAATAATTGGGACCAATCCATCCCCTCTTCATACCATTGTCCCAGGTCATCAAATTGTTCTTACAAGTAAGCCTTAATCATATTTTGCATTTTAATGGATCATGCAACTTCCAAAGGGAGCTCCACCACCACTGCAACTCATTAGAGAATTGGGCTTCACACCTAGTTTTATAACCCAATTTTGTAGTGAGCTCTCCTATGCTCAAATTTTTGGACCTGTTAGCTCCCCGTAATTTGTTAGATTGGCAAGGGAAAATGTACAAGGGTAACATCAAACCATTCTTTGGAGTCCTAGGACCTAGACTTCCTGAACTTAGAGAGGGCTCTCTCTATTTTTGTGTAAAGATGTAACTTGATAGCTTTTAGGGTTTTGATTTTAGGCTAGTTATAAAGATTTAGGGTTTGTTTGTTTGGTTGGTTGATTTGGTAGGTTGTCAAGTAGTTTAGATAGAGTGAAATATTGTTAAGCCATTTGGCTATGGAGTCTACAAAGGTCTTGAGTAGTTTAATCAATATGTCTAGGGTGTATTACAGGGCAAATCTAACAAAGTCAAATGGATCTAAAAGCTTTATGTGAATGAAATGAACATCAAATTTGTGAACATAGTAGGTGCAAAAGGGAAATTAAGAATCCTTAAACAAATAATTTTAACAAGAATGGCCTTTAATACTACTAAGAATGAAGCAATAATCAAAGACAGGGCACACCAATAACTTCTTTGACTAAACCCTAGCAAGTAAGCATGAATACAACAATCCAATGAACTATAGAAGGCAAGAAACTTGTAAATCTTCTACTGATTTCACCTTCAAGCTAAGAAAAAATTTAAGATAAACACATAGCATAGATTAAATAAGTGGGAACTCCTAACATCATTTATCAAGCTATAAATACCTCCAAACCAACTATTTAAGATGAGAAAAAGGGCATGGTGAATCATAGAGCTCTTTAGCTAAACCTAATCAACAATACTTCAAAGTAAAAGACCTTAAAAACAATGTTTAAGTAATGAAAAAGAGCAGGGCTAACCATAAAACTACTTTGACATTTGCTTCATTGAATCATCTTTAAGATAAACAAGCATAAGTGGGTCTAGAGAGAAACTAATAATTCTCTGAACTGACCTAGCAGAGGAAAACATAGAAGCAATATATAACAAATAGAGCTAAGGTGCCTCTAAACAACATTTCTTAGTATAAAACTTTTGTCCTACTACAATAGAAATATGGAACAAAATGATAACATGAGAAAGCATGAACTAAATAAGGAACACATCACCATTAATTATGCTTAGGGATCCTACAAGTAAGCCTTCTCCATTGTCAAGCAAGCCAAGCCATCCAGAAAAACCAAAGCCAAATTTCTCTCCAATCTCAAAATCTATGTATTACTCTCAATAATCATCCAACATGTACAATGAGGCCTCAATGTTGTATTTAACAAGCAAAGAGGACCAAAACCCTAACTAGGGTTCCCAAAATGTCATACATACTCATAAATAACATTTATGTCCAAAGAGACCATGCAAGGCCCAAGGCATAAAATATCTAAGGCAATAAATAAAAAATAACTTCTAACACCTAACTTTGGATTAATTTTCCCAAAAAAACCATAAAATATCTATTTTCCATAAATGAATCTCTTTTGTTGACTTTTTCACATAAGGGCACAGTAGTGAGGTCCAAGGGCGCAGCGCCTGCATGGGAAAACTAGGTCACCTTGCAGCTAAAATTTGAAGGTCTTCCTGGTGTCGGAATGAGCTCCGTGATAGCTCGTTGGAAATCCTATCAATTCTACTTTCCAAAACTGCCCTTGGTTTTCTGATTGGACTCCATTAACCTGTTCAAAAATCAAATCTCCCAAGGTTGCTAAAGACATGGCGCCATCCCTAAAAACATGGCAGAAAGGTGAAATTTTGCATGTTTTTGGGCCTTTTGGAGGGCCAAAACTGCTCCAAATGATTTAAAATTTGGTGTGAATGATGCCCTTGACCTGATGAATCCAAAAATTTAAAATTTACCTTCAATGGATGCCTGTAGAAAAATCACAGCGCCCTTGGCCCTCAAAATCAGTGAAAACCCAAAATTCTCAAAACTTGCCAAAATTTTGCAATTATCTTCCTCATGCGGTTTTGGATGCCTGTAGAGAAGCATCATCTAGGATTTCAAGGTTTTCTTGGTCTTTTTCCTCCTTGAGTGCTTGAATTTTGGCAAGGGCTCTTTTGAGCTTGGCCCTTGCAATTTGATTTCTCAAGGCATAGTGTTTGGTCATCTTCTTCTGAAGGCCAAGGTCCCTTTCTGTCTTTTCTAGCTGATCCTCCAAGTATGTGTTAGCCCTATCTAACCAAGGCTACTGATCATATTCAATCTCCATGGCAAGCAGCTCACTTGGAGTGAGCTACTCTGCCAATGCAGTTTCTCTCTCCTTCTATTTGGCCAAGGTCTTCCTTAAGCCCATTGTTCTTGGCCTTCTCCTAGTCAGTTTCCCTTCTTCATATTTAATCTCATCAAAAACACCCAAGACTTCATCAAACCTGACCTTGGTTCTTTCAGCCTCTTTCCGGGCTCTGATTTCCCTAACCTCATAAATGGCCTTTTGTGCCTCCAAATTCTTGTTTTCAGTCTCATAGTAGTGGATGACATTCCTGGCCCTAGCTAGGTTGGCTTGAAAATATTTAATTTGGGCATCCTTACCCTTAAGCAACATTCTTGTGACCCTTGCTTCATTTCAACATCACTGTCAACGTGAATAAGTTCAAACTCCTGCTTAGTCTCATGTTTGTCTTCTTCTTTTTCCTCTATGACCTTCTCTTTGCCTTTTTCCAGCTGCTTGGTGGAAGTGGAAGGCATGGCCCCTTGCCTTTTATAGGCAGCAAACACATGCCTAATTCCTCTTTGATAAGTCAAAGAAAAAGGTTCAATTTTTCTCATTTTGGTGTCTTTACCATTGCTACCACCATGACTATCATCATCATTGATATCTTTGATGTCCTTATGGATTTAATGGCTGATCTCATGGTTGTTGTCATCTTTCTCCATGCTCTATGCTTCATTACTGATATTCTTGTTGTCATTATCAGTGTCAACATCATCATCATTATTATCATCATCTCCACTGATATCATGGCCATAATGATTGCTACTTGATCCTTCCTCACTGATTTCTACACTCTTGTTTTCTTCATTGTTTTCCTCTGCCTCACTGATATTTGTTTCACTGATATCAGCCTCAATTTATTCTTCTTCACTGCTTTTGGCATATTCATTTTGTTCACTGACTTGTGGGCTGTCATTGACACTGATATTGGCATCATTTACATCAGCCTCACCTTCATTGTCTTGACTGTTAGGTGCTTCATCATTTGTTTCTGCACTGCCTTCATCACCACTGGTATCTACATTCTCTTCCATGCTCTTTGCTTCATTGTTGTGACCCTCACTGTGCTCTTTACTACTATCATCAACCTCACTGCCTTTAGACTCAGTGGCCTCTTCTTTACTAACATTTTCTACCTCATTTTCATTATTAATTTGGCTTCTTTCTTCATCATTTTCCTCATTTTTATTTACATCAACCTCCATGTCTTCTTGGCCACTTTCTTCATTTGTGTCCTCACTACCTTCTACACTTTCATTTTTCTCCTCATTACTGCTAGGAGCCTCACTGTTTTCACTATCGTGACTGTCACCATGGCTCTTTGTTTCACTACCATGTTATTTACTGCCTTCCTCCTCACTATTGCTCGCCTCATTATTGCTAACATCCTCATTTTATTTTGTTTCCATGCTTTCTGCCTCATCACTGACCTTTGCCTCTTCATTTTCTTCTACTTCACCGCTTGATTTATCATTAACCTCTCCTTCATGGTCACTTTATTGTTCATTTTCACTTTCCTCATTGCCTGATGCATTGGGAGAGGGTCATAAAGGAGGGTTGTCTTGAGGTGAAGGTATATGTGTTGGTGGTGAAACATGATCAGCAGGAGATGATGGATGAGTAAGGATAGGAGGATGAGATGATGAGGGCATATTTTGCTGAGGATGGGGTTGTGGGTTGGTGAACACCTCATGGGCAATGAAAATCTCCCATGGAATACCCTTTTCCTCTAATTGATGCATCACAACTATCTTGATGAGAGAGTGTTGAAAGAGGCTCTGCATTTGTTGTGAAGGGTCTCTCTTTTGTATAATATAAGACATCTTGTCAATACTCATGTAGATATAGTAGGGCAAATGCAGCATCTTAATCCTAGTAAAGTGCATGAGAAATCTGATGTGATAGGAATAAAGCCTAGAAAACCTTCCCTCACATGTGAAGTATTTCATAATGACCCTCATCATGGGTGCATACCTCTCAAGCAAATGTGAAAAAGGAAATGTAGATTTATTTTAGTCTTTATATCTGGTTTTGAGGAATGGCTCATAGTGGCTTATGTCTAAATTGGCCTGTTTGAACCACTTTTCACCAAAAATAGGTATCCCAGTGGCAATAGCAATGGCATATGATGACAGCTCAAAGTTTACCCCTGCAATATTGAGTTGTTTCTCATGTAGGTTAAGGATGAAGAGCCTAGTTAGTTTAGGGTGACTTTGTACCTGTTGTACTCTTTCACAAAAATGAAAACACCCCACATTTTCGAAACATGTGATAGTCATAAGAGAGGCATTAATCTCCATTGTGTTTTGAGGTTCAAACCAATTAATCCTTCCACCTATCTGTTGATGCCTCCTAGGCACTTGGCCTTCTTCTTCACTACCATTTCCTCTTTCTCTTGACACTTTGAACACTTTTGCCCTTGAAAACCCTAGCTCTGCTTATGAAATGGATGTGGAAGAGGGTAATGAAATGGTAATGAAAGGAGAAATTTTGCAAGTGAAGGATGAAAACGAATGAGTGGAGGGGGAAATGGGGAAGAATGAGAGGCTAAACAACCTGAGTGCAAACCAATTGATATGTCAAACCCTGATCTAAGAAAACCTTAGTAATGATGACAATCTGAGATGATGGGGGTATGCAATGTCAATGCTTTGCAGTGTAAGGGACTAATTTGGAAAATGGAGTGTTAGGTGAATGAGAAACCTCCCAATCAAAGCACTCCCTGTGTGCTCTTAGTATGCAGATGAAAGAGTCTCTTTAAACAGTGGTGTTCTTGAGCATAAAACTTAGGTTTTCACTTAGGGTATTCAATTCTTTAACAACCATAAAATGCTTGGAGAGGAGGTTTACGACATCCACTTACCACTTAGAGATGTTTTAGAGACCCTTGATGGCAACTTAGAGGCTTTTCTGAGCCGACTTGAGGGTTTGTAGGCGCAGGAGGCCCTCCTGGCCAAACACGCAGCACTGAAACGAGCTTTCGGCTCGGGCTGAATGCGCAACAGGTCACGGGAAAGTCGGGTTAGCAGAGGTGTCAGGTCAGGATACACGTAGCTCTGAACGGGCTGTCAGGTCGGGCTGCACATAGCGTTGTGTGCCGAGCGCGCAGTGCCAGAGTTATTTTGTCGGGTCTGTTGGGCCTGCTCGGTGAACGAGTAGCGCATACTCACAGGTGCGCAGTTCCGTGTAAATTTGAACCGGGAAACTGCCCATGTGTGCAGCGCATGACTCTAGGCGCATAGCAAAATCCTGAACACGCGGTGCCAGGTATACTTGCCCGAAATTGACCTGAAACTCACAGTTTTTTCCTCCTGAATGCTCTAAGATTTTTGCAAGGAAATAATAAGTCAAATGACGAACAAAATTACCTTTTATAGTCTTAGGAAAATAAATTTAGTCCCAGCAAACCCACTTTCTAATTTTTTTTATCCTTTTTCACTTTTCATTGATATTCTTTTGTCACTAATTCTCTGACTTTCTGCTTTGTAGGATTGCATGAGTCATGAACTTGCTCTTTTTTCTCATCTTTTTCACTAACTTTTAACACTGTTTGTATGTAGGCTAGGTAAGATGATGATCTTGAACCTTCATGTTTCCCATTGAAGCATAATAAGCTCATTTGAACATCTTATGGGGGAATTCACACATTAACACCTTCAAAATTTTTCCTTTGATATGCATTATGAATTCAAACTATGCCCATTACCTTCTTTGGCTACTTCTGACTTGCAGATGCCATAAAAAATGGAAGTGACCTTTCCCTTTTTTCCTAAAGCTTGACATACTTATTTACACAGCAGCAATCTTATAATCACCTTTGGTTTCCATTTTGGAGCTCAAAACCATGCTTTTCATCTTTTTTATCACTGAGTGAAGGTGACTGAAATGATAATTTGACTCTCTTTTAACTGATACTCTTTTCCTTTCTCTTTGAAACAGCAAGACATTTTACCTTGGAAAAATTTGGGATGTCACACACAGTAGTCCCTTCAAATCGTCCTTCTGCTGTCATCATGGAGGCTTAACATCATCATTTTATCTCTTTGACCATTTTTGGCATGACAAACTCCTTGGGATGAGTTTGGAATCTTTACAAACAGTGATATCTTCAGAAACCCTTTACTGTCATTATGGAGTCCAAGCTTACTTTTTCATATTCTCTAATCACCTTACAAAAACCCTAGGTTTCTAGGATGCTTGAGAACAATTATCAGTGTTGTCTTATAAGTTCTCTATAGCCCTTTCAAGTTCATTCATTTATGTCCAGTTCACCTCACCTTTTTCCCTATTTCATCTATAATTTCTGAAAAACTTCTCTTCATGTTTGGTTTTCTTGGTGTGCCTCCTTCATGTGATTTGCTGCATTGGATCTTTGCTTAGCACACTGCTGGCCCAATCAGGCTTAGAAACCCTAATTCTTCTTAAACAAAAAATTCTTCCTCTTTATTTTCTTTGAATATATTTATTGAGGAGTAGGCCTTTTACCTTACCAATTTTCTGTTGATAGTCACTTTAACACTCCTGCAGAAGTGTCAAACTTCACATTTACCATTTGCAGAACTTGAACTTGATAAATTAGTCCTCCTTGGAGATTTTCTGATCTTTCTTGGACAACCATGTGCTGATCTTCTTTTACATTTGAGCCATCTTCTAGCACAGGAAAAGCAGTGCTTAAAACATAAGGATGACCCTACAACCTATGAAAACCCTAATGACCTAGTGGGAGGATCCTTTGACCTGGTCTTTGACTGAAACTTGGTTTGGGGTCTTCAAGTGTAAAACAGAGTATTTGACAAATTGATGTATTGAAGATCTAAAATCCATTGTACTTGATTTATCTAAAGAGCCTACAGAGATAGTTTTGAGACCATCAATGCTTGAGGAACCTGGTGAACATGGGAAGGAACAAGTTGTTTGGTAACCCTAGATGGAAAGTGGAGGAGTAAGGCAAAGGAAAAATAGAGTGTTCAGGTTATAGGTGGGAAAATAGGATATATATATGAGTGGCACAAGCCCATGATGGGTCTTTTAGGAGTGGTAGGTTAACCATGGAATGGAAAAATAGTAGAATAGTGAAAAAATTTGTATAAGGATAATGAAGGCAGTGAGATTTCTAAAACTCACAATATTTAGGAATATTGCTTTTAGAAATCTAGAAATGATATTTAGTCATCTACATATGGTAAAAATTACTGATGACTAATAGTGGCTCCACTTGGGGAGGGCAGCTCCTTTTCAGGAAGTGTCCAGGACCTCAGAGCTCAAATCTCTGAGTTTTGAAGACCAATGCCTTGCTTGCACTTTGCAGGTATTTATTCCTTCATTTGCTGATTTTCTCTTGAAGTTATGATCTCAACAAATATGAAAACATGATTGCTTCAATTTCAGTTCTACCTACCCATCCTACTTTGCCTAACATTTTTTTTTTTTTGGTGCACTTGGACTAACGAACCCTTGACATTATTTTCTTTTGAAAGCATAAAAAACTATATGCTTGTACCCTTATCAGTTCCAAGAGTTCATATTAGGCTAATGAACACTTCTTATTCTCTACCTAGTCTACTCATTTGTCAAGATTAAGTTGTTTGACAAACTTTATTCTCTAACCTACTGACATAAAATTGAAACATGATCAAACCAGGATTGAGCAATTTGATTTTCCATAGGCTGTGGCATTTGGACAAGCTGCACACAGACATTATTTTTGTACAATAAAAAACTAGAAATCATGAGGGTTGTGATCTATCATTTGTTATGTATCCCTCTCTTCTTTTTGGTTCAGATTTATGCTTTGGGAACCAGCAATCTTTTCATAATCTAATCTACTGACAATTCAAGCTTAAATGGTTTGACAAGTCCTCTTTCACTAACCTATCAGCAAAAATTTAAAACATTTTCAGCCATGATTAGGCTAGATGACTGAACAAGGATTTATTTTCTTCAACATTAATGGCATTTAGGCTTGCACACTTTCAGCAGTACTCATTTTTTGGTATGGGGTTGTACCTATTCTTTTTCTGCCCTCTTTTATTTCTTTCTTTGTTTTTGTGTTTTTCTTTTTCTTTTTTTTCATTAATCAATGTTATGTACAATGGATGAAAGCTTTAAACTAGGAATTTTCACAAAAATAGTGCTTGAGCATCCTGCCATTGGAAGGACCTCCAAATAACTCTACTCCATCCAGCTCTTATAAAAATAAACCATTGTTACCTCTAACTGAATGAATGATGTAAGAACCCTTCCACAAATTTTCAAATTTTCCATGCTTGCCTTTGTCCTCCCTCCTTGAATCCCATTTCAGTACCTTGTCTCCAATCTGGAAGTCATTGACTTTGGTCCTTCTATCAAAGATCTTCTTGATATTCTCTTGCACTGCTTGTGTTCTTTTGTAAAGTTCTTCCCTTGACTGTTGCAAATGAATGGTTTGGTTCAGCCTCCTTTACATGTCATTCTCTTATGATTGCACCTCTTGAAGAAGATTCATAACTGATCTAAAATGGATTGTATTTTTTATGCTATGCAAAGTATCCAAACAGATATAATTTTGTGTGCAAATGGTTCTCCTTAGGTTGCAGGTAAAACAAATCTTTCAGGCTTTGTTATTCAAGTTTCTGTGTGAGGAATTGATTAATTAATTTTACTATTTAACATTATATAGTAGTAATAAACAGAAAATAAACTCACAAACACATTACTCAGCTATTTTTTGAGCATTTCACCCCTCCTAAGCTACGTTTGTTGGTCCATGCCTCCCAAATGGCATGTCCCTCTTGTATTAAATTGCTCAAAATGCTAATACAAGTGTAAATATGCCTCAATAGGAAAACATGACTGTAAATTCAGCTTCAGAAGATATGAGATAGCTAAAAATTCCTTTTCATTTACACTAAACAGTGAAATATTACCAAATACAGTGCCTTCTCCATGATGGCCCTGATGGCTCTTTGAACTCCCCCTCAGCTTTTCAAGCTCTATAAGTTCTAAAAATGTTCTAAAACCTCTTCCATTAGGTTCAAAAGATAGAAAATAGCTGGAAATGGCTTTTTTTTCACACTAAACAGTGAAATATAGCCCAAAACAGTGCCTTGTCCATGATGGCCCTGATGGCTCCTTCATCTTCCTTGAAGAAAAAAGTGCTAAATATCACCTTTTTTCGACCTAAAACCTATTCCAAACTATTTAGAAGGTTGAAGAGACCCAAAATTGACTAAAATTTCATCCAATTTGGTTCAATAATGAGGAATTTATGGCTTCTGCAAGAAAAATGCCCAATGTCCCCCAAAAACCCCACTAAAAGTGGAGGAACTGCTAGATAGCACTCCAAAATCGGAAATTTTCCATAAATGGTGGAAAGGCACCAAAACTAGTGATAATTTTTTAACTGGCATTAATTGTAAGAGGGGGCGGCCACATGTGACCACCGCCCAAACCGTTGAAATAACGTTATAATAAATGTCACATATAGTGATGGCCACATGGAACGGTTAGCCAAACCATTTACTCCATGTTTTAAGGGCCTTAAGGCCTCGGTTCCGAGCGCCTAGGCCACATGGTCGGGGGCTAGCCCTAAAAAAAATTTCATCGGTTTCAAACTTAAAAAATAAAACAAAACCGACTCCCGGTTATGTTCAGAAACATCATGCAGCTGAGATGGTTGGGCCTTTGGGCTTGCAGGCGGGCGACCTGTGTTCGACTCCTACCGCTTGTAACCAAAAAATTTTAATAACTGTTCTCCTTGGCTTGGGGCCACGTGGCGGCCTCCGGGCAGGCCGCGTGGTGCCCAATGATTGGCCAAAATTCGAATAAGTCAAACCAATCACCAATCATCAAATGCCACTTGTTTGCATCTAATTCGCCCTCCAAGGAATATTTCGGGGAATATTCTAAGGAATATTCTTGGAATATTCTTTTTTTAATTTTTCAAAAATGTATAAATTCAAACTCGGTCAACTGAATTTTGGAGTTTACTATAGATTTCAAACCTCAATAACTTTCACATACGACCTCGGTTTTGAGAATCGTTCGCGGTGCCAGAATCACAGCAACGAGACATTTCTAGTCGTTCAGAATGCAACCACTTTTGAAAACTTTCATTTTTGAGAAAATTTTCATAACTTGGAAATGATCTCCTGATCACACCTCCCAAATGAGAAGCTTTTGGTCCCCAAAATCTCCCTGCAATACTAAAACTGATCTGTATAGCAAATAAGGGTACTGCACCCTCTTCTCTTCAGCCTCCAAACATTTTCCTTACATGGCAAGTGACTTTGAACCACAACTAGAAATAAATTCATACTTCCCTTCCTCGATGCGCTTTTCCTCCTGTCAAGAGCTGTCTTTCTTGCACTCAGTCAGAAAATTTATGGCTAGAAATTTGCAGAAGGAAACTGAACATCGCTACCTTGATCAATGATCCAAAGTGGCTCAAACAAATGAGAGATTACATCATAAAATACATGCATACAACCGAAATCTGCATATGTACAAAATGAGTACGTCTTACTATACTAATAATTCCATCTACTTCTTACCAAGCCACTTCCATTGTGACTTTTGCTTCTGCAACTCTTCCTCATGTGAAACTTTCATTTTCACATCAATAATGGAATCCGCAGTTCCACTTGCACCAATCTTCCTATCTACTTGTTGCATGTGCTTTGGACGACTAGTTGGATGCAAATTCCAACAATGAGAGACATCATGTCCCTTATTTTGGAAATATGTGCAAAACTTATGCACCTTCTTTGCAAAACATGGTTAAATACACCACAAAATGTACAACAAATCTTTCTTCCATTTAAGCATGTAAAATTATCATGCTTTGCAGAAACACAATCAAATTGATCATGAGAATAATTATACCTCTTGTGCTGCTTTGAAGGTTCATCCTTTTTGTCTTCATGAGAAGATGAACTAGTAGAGGCTACATCTTTCATTTGCAGACTAACATCACCGTTTTTGTCTTGAAAACTATATGAACTTGCATGCTCGCCATAAGCTGCATGTCTACCATCTTCTTGCTGCAACAAAGGCTTAAAGCAATGGCAATCATATTTGAAACAAATTTGACATATTTGCATCTTAGAACTTGGAATAAAGGTTCTCTTTGAAATAGCCTCACATGCCTTCATGGCTTTGGAGTCTTCGCCATTAAATTGCACATAACCAAGTCCAAGATTCTTGGGTCGTTCCTCAACTGAAATAGGTTCAACCATGCCTTGTGCATGCTTTCCTAACCCTTTGCCTTCATAGCCCATTTTAATCATTAATTTGGACCCTATACCTCTTGTGTGTTTTTCGAAAGAACCAACACATCTTTCTAAAGAGGAAACTAAAGACAAATTAGAATGGATTACCTCTTCCTCATGCATTTTCTTGGTTAAAGCTTCTTGGGCTTGATGGAGTTGCCTCTCCATATCATGCAATCTTTGAAGAATTTATTCATTCTCTTCCTTCATGGCAAACAACTGTTCACGAAGTTCAGTACTTTCTCTTTTATCCTCAAACAAAATGTGTACCATGTCCTTCAATATAATAAAGGCACGCTTCATATCATCATCGAAGAATTTTGTGAGGGAGGAAACTTCACTTGTAGAAGCTGTCATTATGATGTCAATGAACAAATTAACTTCGACAAAGTTCTCAAATATTTTCAAAACAAATGACAAGCTTTTTTAACCAAATGGCTATAAAGAAAAACTCTTATTCAAGCAGTCAAACAACAAACAAACTCCAAAAGTTTCTTAACAAAACATTCATCAAGAGGGTTTGTTTTCCAAGGGTGATTTTGAGATCTTTTGGGGTAAGGAAGATGCCTTCAACTCTTTCTTCCTTTTTGTTCTCTCCAAGACTTAGCTAATCAGTATATATCCCCAAATCTCAAGCAAACTCAAACAACAATAATTTTACAAACAGTAAACCAGTCAATCTTTTACATTGTTTAAACACCTTTCAAGCTTCAGAAACCTACAACAAATGCTGCCCCAAAATGGATCTTAAAAAAATCCTTTTGCACAAGAACAATAAAGAGAGAAACACTAGCTCTCCTAATGTTCAAAAAACACCAGCTCTGATACCAACCTAATCTAAAATGGATTATATTTTTTATGCTATGCAAAGTATCCAAACAGATATAATTTTGTGTGCAAATGGTTCTCCTTAAGTTGCAGGTTAAATAAATCTTTCAGGCTTTGTTATTCAAGTTTCTGTGTGAGAAATTGATTAATTAATTTTACTGTTTAACATTATACAGCAGCAATCAATGGAAAATAAACTCACAAACACATTACTCAGCTATTTTTTTAGCAGTTCACCCCTCCTGGGCTACGTCTGCTGGTCCATGTCTCCCAAATGGCATGTCCCTCTTGTATTATATTGCTCAAAATGCTAATACAAGTGTAAATATGCCTCAATAGGCAAATATGACTGTAAATTAAGCTTCAGAAGATATGAAATAGCTAAAAAATCTTTTTCATTTACACTAAGCAGTGAAATATTACCCAATACAGTGCCTTCTCCATGATGGCCCTTATGGCTCTTTGAACTCCCCTTAAGCTTTTCGAGCTCTATAAGTTCTCAAAAAATTCTAAAACCTCTTCCATTAGGTTCAAAAGATAGAAAATATCTGGAAATGGCTTTTGTTTCGCACTAAACAGTGAAATACAGCCCAAAACAGTGCCTTGTCCATGATGGCCCTGATGGCTCCTTCATCTTCCTCGAAGAAAAAAATACTGAAGATAACCTCTGTTCAACCTAAAACCTATTCCAAAATTTTTAGAAGGTCGAAGAGACCCAAAATTGACTAAAATTTCATCCAATTTGGTTCAATAATGAGGAATTTATGGCTTCTGCAAGAAAAATGCCCAATATCCCCCAAAAACCCCACTAAAAGTGGAGGAATTGCTAGATAGCGCTCCAAAATCGGCAATTTTCCATAAATGGTGGAAAGGTGCCAAAAATGGTGGTAATATTTAACTAGAATTAAATTTAAGAGGGGGTGATCACATGTGACCGCCGTCCAAACCGTTGAAATAACATTATAATAAATGTCATGTATAGTGTTGGCCACACTGAACGGTCGGCCAAACCATTTACTCCATGGTTTAAGGGCCTTAAGGCCTCGGTTCCAAGCACCTAGGCCACATGGTTGGGGCTAGCCCTAAATTTTTTTTCGCCGGTTTCAAACTTAAACAATAAAAAAAAACTGACTCCCTGTTATGTTAAGAAACATCATGCAGCTGAGACGGTCAGGCCTTTGGGCTTGCAGGTGGGCAACCCGTGTTCGACTCTTGAAGCTTGTAACCAAAATTTTTTAAGAACCGTTCTCCTTGGCCTGGGGCCACATGGCGCCCAATGATTGGCCAAAATTCAAATAAGTCAAACCAACCACCAATCATCAAATGCCAATTGTTCGCATCTAATTTGCCCTCCACGGAATATTTCGAGGAATATTCTTAGAATATACTTTTTTTTTAATTTTTCACAAATGTATAAAGCCAAACTTGGTCAACTAAATTTTGGAGTTTACTGGAGATTTCAAATCTCAATAACTTTCACATACGACCTCGGTTTTGAGAACCGTTCATGGCGCCAGAATCGCAGCAACGAGACCTTTCCGGTCGTTCAGAATGAAACCACTTTTGACCACTTTCATTTTTGAGAAAAATTTCATGACTTGGAAATGATCTCCTGATCAATAACTGGAACTCCCAATGATGTTGGGAAATGGCATCCATGCCATAGACCAGCTGATAGGGAGACATATTGATATATTTCTTGGTTGTTAGCCTATCATCCCATAGTGCATGCACTAGTTTTCTATGCCATGACTTTTTGTTCTCTTCTAGCAGCCTCTTGATGATGTTCACCAAATTTTTGTTAGAGGACTCAGCCATTCCATTACCTTGAGGGTAATAATTGGTAGAGTGCCATAGTGTGATGTGGTACTTGTAGCAAAATTCCACCATTTTCTTGGACTTAAATGTAGCAGCATTATCGGTGATGATCTTTTTGGGACAGCCAAATCTGGACAAGATGTTGGTTTCAAAGAATTTTATGATAACTAAGTCAGTGGCATTCCTTGAAGGGATGGCTTCTATCCATTTGGTGAAATAATCAATAGCAGTGAGAATCCACTTGTGTTGGGCAGATGAGGCAGGGTGGATTTTTCCAATTAAATCTAAACCCCGCTGGTAAAAAGAAGTTTCAACACTGATAGGATGCAAGGGCAAGGGTAGGAGTTTTTTCTTGCCATCAAAGATTTGGCATTTATGGCAAGTTGCAACTAGCTTGTGTATGTCAGGGAAAAGAGTGGGCCAATAGTAACCAGCTCTAAGGATCTTGTCGACTGTGGTTTTCCAGTAGAGGTGACCTCCACACTCTCCTTCATGAAATTCATGCATAATTATATCTGCATCATCTTCAAGCAAACATTTAAGCAAGATGCCAACAGAATTTTTCCAATACAAAGCTCCATATAAAATGAAAAAAATTAAAGCCTTTTGTTTCAAGAATCTAGCTTTTGTTTTTGATAAAGTAGGAGGAGCATTAAGATAAAAAAGCACATATAAAATATCAGCATACCAAGATGAATTCAGAAATAATTCTTCAATGGGTGGAGCTACGAACTCTTCCTGTTCCTCTAATGCATCAATCATATTCATGTCTAGTGCTTGAAAATTTGATTCAGCCATGATTTTTGCAAGTCCTTGTCCTTTAATCAGTTCAATGGGTATGATTTGTAAATCATATTCTAAGATAATAGCAATCCACTTACCCCTTTTACCATCAGGGTCTTGATTTAGGATGTCTTTAATGACTGTATGCTAAAAAAAAGCAATAAAATGGGAGTGAAAAATGTAAACTTTGAAGTCCTTCAATGCTTGGATCAAGGCAAAGGCTTGTTTCTCCATGACGTTATATTTTAGAAGAGCATCCCTCAATGCTTTGCTAAAGAAGGCTATGGGTTGTTCTTGTCCCATCATGTTCTTTTGAAGCAATATAGCAGCAATAGTGTGTTCTGATACAAAGGAGAAAATGAAGAAATCCTTGGTAAAGTTGGGGCTGATTAGAACTGGTGTTTGGGTAAGGGCTTATTTTACCAATTTAAAGGATTGTTTGGCTTCCGTGGTCCACTTGACTCCTACTTCTCTTTTCAGCATGTTTTTTATATTCCTTAGGAGTTCAGCAAGGTTAGGTATGAACCTTCTTAGGAATTTTATCTTTCCAATGAAAGATTGCAGCTCTTTAATGTTTCTAGGATGGTTTATTTGTAGTATACCTTCAATCCTTTTGGGGTCTATCTTTATCCCTTCTTCGGAAATGATGTGGCCTAAGAGTTTTCCTTCTTGAAGACCAAACAATGTTTTCTTAGGATTCAGAGATAGGCCATAATTCCTACACTTCTCAAAGACCTTTCTCAAATGAACTAGGTGTTCTTCATCTGTTTTAGAATAGACAGTGATGTCATCAAGGTATATCACTATGAAGTAACCTATGTCTTCAGAAAAAGCTATGTCCATGGCTCTTTGAAAAGTAGCCCCTGCATCCATCAACCCAAATGGCATTTTTACATACATGAATGTGCCCCAAGGTGTTGTGAAAGCGGTTTTATGTTGATCACTTGAAACTACTGGTACCTAATTGTAACCTGAGAATCCATCAAGTAGTGATGTTCTCTTAGAACCAACCACCCTTTGCAGTATATGATCCATTTTGGGTAAAGGGTATTTGTCCTTCAGGGAGGCTTTGTTCAAGTTTCTAAAGTCTATGCACAGCCTAATCTCTCTTTTTTTCTTCCTAACTGACACAAGGTTAGAAACCCATTATGAATAGCTAAGTGGGACTATGATACCAGCATCATACATCTTCTTTATTTGTTTTTCAACTAGAGGCACTAGGATGGGATTTATTCTTCTCAATTTTTTCTTGAATGGTTTCTGATTTTCCTTGAGAGGAATTTTATGTTGAATAATGCTTGTGTCATAGGACTTTAATTCCTCATAACCCCATGCAAAAACATCTTTAAACTCTTTGAATAGCTCTATATATGTATTTTTTATGTGAGGAGGGAGAGTTTTGGACAGCTTGACCATTTTGGGTTTTTCTATGCTACCTATGTTGCATTCTTCCACATCAGTTTCGATGGTTTCCATTTTTAGCTTCCTAGCAACATCATTGAAGTCAAACAGCTCTTCTAAGGGGGTAAGACCTCTTGGTAATGAGGCATCTTTGCATTGTAGAACCTCAAGGTCCTTTTGATTCAGGTCCCTAGAAAATGCTGCCTCATAAAAGTGTTCTAATATATTTACATCAGCAGAAGGAAATGGTTCTGTTTTTGGTGTTTGTTCTTCATTTGGGCAATCTTGTTCATGTTCTAAACTTAGTTTCGGTATTGCAAATTCATTCTTAAATTGTAGGAAATCATCAATTTTTTTATCACCCTCAAACACTTGCCAATAATATATGTTTTCAGGTACTGTAGGCCTTTTCTTGACTTTCAGAATGTATTTTTCATTGGCATGGGGCATTGGGCATGTGCTGGCAGCAAAGGCAAGTTCATTGGCAAGGCTATTTTAAGCTCTAGGGATGGAGGTAAGTTCATACTTCTCAAAAAATTCCAGGAGGTCTAATGCAACATTCTTGTACTCTCTTAGCCTAGGATTCTTGGCAGAATATTCTCCCTTGATTTTTTTTAATGATTAGTTCAGAATCTCCTTGAACATAAATTTTCTTGGCTCCTATGTCTTTTAAGAAATGTAAACCAAGGAGAAGGGCCTCATACTCTGCAATATTGTTAGTGCATTGAAATTCTAGTTTGTAGGAATGGCCTTCATTGGTGTTATGTATCCAAATACCAGCTCCCGAACCAGCTTTGCCATAAGAGCCATCAAAGCTCATGTTCCAAAGTGTTTCGAGTTCAACTTCGCCATTATGTTGTTGTTCAGGGTTGCTAGAGTTTTGGCTGTCAAGTTATTCATTCAGTGTTTGACTTGACTGTTGTGGTAGGCCTAGATCTTTCTCAAATTTATTTACTTGTTCATCAATTCCATCTTCATTATACAAGATAAATGAGTCAAGATCTAAATGGATAGAATAAAGAGGAGTGTTGTTTGGCCTATCTTGGCTGCTGACCATATATTTCATGTGTGATTCTCGATACAATCTCCTTGTTTGGTTAAAGATCGGGATGGTATCATAGGATATGTCCATTTGAAGGTTTCCCTGGAGTTTGGCTCCCCATGATCTAGATAGAAGCATGCCATACTTCGGGTGAATGTCAGTAACCACTATGTCCATGACTAGACTCTAGCAGGTATTTGTGCCAGATTGACACACAGATCCTTGATTAGACCCAAACATTTGACTTTTCTTGAGTCGAAAGAATACAATTCTTTGTAAGGTTTGGTTATTTCAAGGCCTAATCTCTCCATTACCACCTTGGGCATGAGATTGTGTGAGGCACCAGAGTCTAGCATAGCATTGTGCAATATTTTTTCATAAATGTTTAAGCTAACATATAAAGGAGGTACAGCTCCTTCTTGATACTTTCCCTCTACTTCAGTCCAAACAACAATTCTGGCTTGTCATCAGTTAAATTCAGAGTGTTGGTGTCATTGGATATGTTCAAAGCTTTCAAAACTTGGGTCCTATATACATCATGAGTTACTAGTTTAGTAAGAGGCATGCTTATTTTGATCTTGGCAATCTCTCCCTCAAAACTGAAAGGTGCTAGTGTTTTTTATATATTTACATCAGTTTTTTCACACATATTCTTTTCAGCAATTTTGGTTTGATGAGTTTTATTAGGACTGTCATTTATAGCATTTTTTCCAGGGCCACTAGTTGATGTACTAGGGCAGCTTGGGTCACCATTTGATTGGTTGGTTTTGTCTTTGTTTTGATCAGTTTTCTTAGCCATGGTGTTGGTGTTTTCGGCTCTTTTCTTAAGGATGTTTCTAGGGGCCTTCTTAACAATAGTTTCTAATTTGTTCTTTTTGGAGGAATATTTAGTCTTCTTACTCCTAAGGTCATATTGCCTATGAACCTCCATTATGGAATTTTCAAATCCTAATTTATATTCTTCAGACTCCTCATAGTTTGTTCTATCATTTTTGTTTGAGGAAAAGAACCCTTGTTCTTCTTCTGTGAGAAAAAAATCTCCCTCATTGTCAGAGCCTATCAAGTTTACATGGTTTTCTTCCAGTTGTTCAATCTCTCTTTCCTCTTCATCTACATAGTTGTCTTGGAAAGGAGGCCTGATTTGTTGGTCATTGTCTCTTTGTCTGTTTTGGGGAGGGTCTCTTCTAAAGTTTTGATTTCTATTTCTGTTTTGGGGATTTGGTTGGTTTTCCCTAGGAGGTTCTATTTCATTCAAGTTGATCCTCTCCATCATTCTTTCCATTACCTGCACTAGATTTTCAATCTTGGCATCAGATGTGGAGGCCATGGTTTCATCTTTGTATGTAAATTTCTTTTCTGACCTCATCTTAGCCCTATTCTCAATTATATTAGCCTCTACACCCACATCTCCCCTTTGAATGTCTTCTAAGGTTAGGGGGTCTCTTTCTCTCAATTGGTAGGTCATGTCTAGATCAAAGCCTTCTGGAAATTTTACTAGTGCTAGGCCTTACGGAGGTTTCATGTGAGGTGGGAGGGCATTGTACACACTATTGAACCTAGTGCAGTAGTCTTGGACACTTTCCCCGACATTTCTCTTAAGGTTTTTATACTCTGAGAGGATTTGGAGAGGTTTTTTCTTAATCTCCCACTCGTTTATGAATGTTTGATAGAGGGAAGGGAGGTCATGTATGCTATTAGGAGTTAAGATTTTGAACCATTTTTTAGCTTCTCCTCCTATGCTTTGGGAAAACAGCCTCATCTTTATGGTTTCCTCTTCTATCTCCTGATAGTCAAAGGCATAATTCATCCTATCTACATGTTGTTGGGCAGTGGTAGATTCAGCTTCAATAAAGTGAGGGATTTTGGATTGGTATTCTTGATGCATGGGAAATAAAGGTTGGGGTTAAACTAATGGGGCAAACCATACTGCCATGATTGGAGGTAGATGAACCCAAGGAGGGTTGGTGAGAGGGGGGTTTGTGAGAGGAGGTGGAGGATGAAGTGGAGTGGTTTGCACATTGAATGTGTGAATGGGGGTGGCAGATGTACTCAGACCAGCAAATTGAGATTTAGCAGATTTGGAATGGATGGAGCCAAATTTTTTGAGAAATTGAAAATCAGGAGGAGTGGAAAGAGAGGCTTCTCTACTAGGACTCTACTGCAAATCTATGGGCTCAAGGTCTGTCTAGTCTATCCCACTCTAAGACTTAGTTATAAAAAGGTTTTTTCTATGGTATAATTCAAACTGGGGATCTTGCAAGGCTGTGAGGTTTTCAGAGACAGAACTTTCTTTGTGAATGGTCCTAACAGTAGTTGAATCTTGGGTCCTAGAGGCTTTCCACAAAATATTTTCTGGGTCATCAAATATTGTTGGAGGGTTAGGTTCAGGATGAGATCTGGTGCTGATCCTTTGTGAAGCCAGATTTAAAACTCAATAATGCAGAGAGGCTGAAAGCATAGGAGTGTCTTAAAAATAGACCTGTCTGCAAGGTTACTAAGCTCACACAATGAGTGATTGGGTTCTAGAATGTTATGACTGATTAGTGTATTCCCAGGGGAGTCTATGAGAGCTAGTAAAGTTAGTAGGCCTACTGGAGGCTAGTGGAGTCGCCAAGTGGATGAGGTTTATTGCTTTGTGGATTAGCTTGTTGTCCACCATCAACAATTCAAAAACCAATCTAGAGATGTTTTGGGTTTTCTGAGTTTTCTCCAGTTGAGTCATCATGTTGCTAGTATGGTGAATCAATTAGATAGTACCCTTGGCTAACACTTGATTTTCTAAGTTTGACAGGGATTTGAGAGTTTTTAAGGTATACTTAGGATGTTACTGACTCAAAGGTTCCATCGTGATCACCATTATGTTAGCTCCCCATAATTTTCCAGATTGGCAAGGGAAAATGTACAAGGGTAACATCAAACCAGTCTTTGGAGTCCTAAGACCTAGCCTTCCTGAACTCGGAGAGGGCTCTCTCTATTTTTGTGTAAATATGTAACTTGATAGCTTTTAGGGTTTTGATTTTAGGCTAGTTATAAAGATTTAGGGTTTGTTTGTTTGTTTGGTTGGTTGGGTAGGTTGTCAAATAGTTTAGATAGAGTGAAATATTGTTAATCCATTGGGCTATGGAGTCTACAAAGGTCTTGAGTAGTTTAATCAATACGTCTAGGGTGTATTACAGGGAAAATCTAACAAAGTCAAATGGATCTAAGAGCTTTATGTGAATGAAATGGACATCAAATTTGTGAACATAGTAGGTGAAAAAGGGCAGTTAAGAATCCTTAAACAAATACTTTTAACAAGAATGGCCTTTAATACTACTAAGCATGAAGAAATAAACAAAGATAGGGCATACCAATAACTTCTTTGACTAAACCCTAGCAAGTAAGCATGGAGACAACAATCCAATGAACTATAGAAGGAAAGAAACTTGTAAATCTTCTAGTGATTTCACCTTCAAGATAAGAAAACATTTAAGATAAACACATAGCATAGATTAAAGAAGAGGGAACTCCTAACAAAATTAATCAAGCTATAAAGACCTCCAAAGGAACTATTTAAGATGATCAAAAGGGCATGGCGAATCATAGACCTCTTTAGCTAAACCTAACCAGCAATACTTCAGAGTAAAAGACCTTAAAAAAAATGTTTAAGTAATGAAAAAGAGCAGGGCTAACCATAAAACTACTTTTACATTTGCTTCATTGAATCATATTTAAGATAAACAAGCATAAGTGGGTATGGAGAGCAACTAAGAATTCTCTAAACTGACCTAGCAAAGGAAAACATAGAAGCAATAGAGAACAAACAGAGCTAAGGTGCCTCTAAACAACATTTCTTAGTCTAAATCTTTTTTCCTGTTGCAATAGAAAGATGGAACAAAATGATAACATGAGAAAACATGAACTAAATAAGGAACACATCACCATTATTATGTGTAGGTATCCTGCAAGTAAGCCTTCTCCATTGTCAAGCAAGCCATGCCATCCACAAAAACCAAAGGCAAATTTCTCTCCAATGTCAAATTCTATGTATTACTCTCAATAATCATCCAACATGTACAATGAGGCCTCAATGTTGTATTTAACAAGAAAAGAGAACCAAAACCCTAACTAGGGTTTCCAAAATGTCATAAATACTCATAAATAACATTTATGTCCAAAGATACCATGCAAAGCCCAAGGCATAAAATATCTAGGCAATAAATGAAAAATAACTCCTAAAACCTAACTTTGGAGTAATTTTCCCAAAAAAACCATAAAATATCTATTTGAAATAAATGAGTGTCTTTTGTTGAATTTTGCACATAAGGGCGTAGCAGCGAGGTCCAAGGGCACAGCGCCTGCACAAGAAAACGGGGTCACCTTGTAGCTGAAATTTGAAGGCCTTCCCGATGTCAGAATGAGCTCCGTGATAGCTCGTTGGAAAGCCTATCAAGTCTACTTTCCAAAACGGCCCTTGGTTTTCTGATTGGACTCAAATAAATTTTTCAAAAATCAAATCTCCCAAGGCTTCTAAAGGCACAACGCCAACCCTGAAAACATGGCAGAAAGGTGAAAAATTGCATGTTTTTGGGCCTTTTGGAGGGCCAAAAATGATCCAAATGATCTGAAATTTGTTGTGCATGATGCCCTTGAACTGATGAATCCAAAATCAGTCAAAAACCAAAATTCTCAAAACTTTCCAAAATTTTGCAATTATCTTCCTCATGGGGTTTTGGATGCGTATAGAGAAGCATCAGCTAGGATTTAAAGGTTTTCTTGGTCTTTTGCCTCCATGAGTGCTTGAATTTTGGCAAGGGCTCTTTTGAGCTTGGCCCTTGCAATTTGATTTCTCAAGGCATAGTGTTTGGCGATCTTCTTCTGAAGGCCAAGGTCCCTTTGTGTCTCTACTAGTTGATCCTCCAAGTATGTGTTAGCCCTCTCTAACCAAGGATCCCAATCATATTCAATTTCCATGGAAAGCAGCACACTTGGAGTGTGCTGCTTTGCCAATGTTGTTTCTCACTCCTTCTCTTTAGCCAAGGCCTTCCTTAAGCCCATTGTTCTTGGCCTTCTCCTAGTCAGTTTCCCTTCTTCATCTTCACTCTCATCAAAAACACCCAAGACTTCATCAAGCCTAACCTTGGTCCTTTTAGCCTCTTTCTGGGCTCTGATTTCCCTAACCTCATAAATGGCCTTTTGTGCCTCCAAATGCTTATTTTCAGTCTCATAGTAGTGGATGACATTCTTGGCCCTAGCTAGGTTGGCTTGCAAATATTTGATTTGGGAATCCTTACCCTTAAGCAGCATTCTTGTGACCCTTGCTTCATTTTCATCATCACTGTCAACATGAATGAGTTCAAACTCCTGCTCAATCTCATGTTGATCTTCTTCTTTTTCCTCTATGACCTTCTCTTTGCCTTTGTCCAACTGCTTGGTGGAATTGGAAGGCATGGCCCCTTGCCTTTTAGAGGAAACAAACACATGCCTACTTCCTCTTTGATAATTCAAAGAAAAAGGTTCAAATTTTCTCATTTTGGTGTCTTCACCATTGCTACCACCATGAATATCATCATCATTGATATCTTTTTTGTCCTTATGGCTTCATGGTTGATCTCATGGTTGTTGTCATCTTTATCCATGCTCTCTGCTTCATCACTGATATTCTTGTTGTCATTATCAGTGTCAACATCATCATCATTATTATCATCATCTCCATTGATATCATGGCAATCATGATTGTTGCTTGATCCTTCCTCACTGATTTCTGCACTGTTGTTTTCTTCATTGTTTTCCTCTACCTCACTGATATTTGTTTCACTGATATCAGCCTTAATTTCTTCTTCTTCACTGCTTTTGGCATCTTCATTTTGTTCACTGACTTGTGGGTTTTCATTATCACTGATATTGGCATCATTATCAACCTCACCTTCATTGTCTTGACTGTTAGGTGCTTCATCATTTGTTTCTGCACTGCCTTCATCACCACTGATATCTGCATTCTCTTCCATGCTCTCTGCTTCATTGTTGTGACCCTCACTGTGCTCTTTACTGCTATCATCAGCCTCACTGCCTTTAAACTCAGTGGCCTCTTCTTTACTAACATTTTCTGCCTCATTTTCATAATAACTTTGGTTGCTTTCTTCATCATTTTCCTCATCTTTATTTACATCTACCTCCATGTCTTCTTGGCCACTTTCTTCATTTGTGTCCTCATTGCCTTCTATACTTTCATTTTTCTCCTCATTACTGCTAGGAGCCTCATTGTTTTCACTATCATGACTATCACCATGGCTCTTTGTTTGACTGCTATGTTCTTTACTGCCTTCCTCCTCACTGCTGCTCGCCTCATTATTTCTAACATCCTCATTTTTCTCCTATTTCCATGCTTTTTGCCTCATCAATGACCTTTGCCTCTTCATTTGCTTCTACTTCACTTCTTGATTGATCATTACCCTCTCCTTCATGGTCACCTAATTTTTCATTTTCACTTTCCTCATTGCCTGATGCATTGGGAGTGAGTGATGAAGGAGGGTTGTCTTGAGGTGAAGGTACATGTGTAGGTGGTGAAACATGATCAGCAGGAGATGATGGAGGAGTAAGGATATGAGGATGAGATGATGAGGGCACAGATTGCATAGGATGGGGTTGTGGGTTGGTGAACACCTCATGGGCAATGAAACCTCCCATGGAATACCCTTTTTCTCTAACTGATGCATCACAACCATCTTGATGAGAGAGTGATGAAAGAGGCTCTGCATTTGTTGTGAAGGGTCTCTCTTTTGTACAATATAAGACATCTTGTCAATACTCCTGTAGAGATAGTGGGGCAAATGCAGCATCTTAACCCTAGTAAATTGCATGAGCACTCTGATGTGATAGGAATAAAGCCTAGAAAACCTTCCCTCACATGTGAAGTATTTCATAATGACCCTCATCATGGGTGCATACCTCTCAAGCAAATTTGAAAAAGGAAACATTGATTTATTGTAGTCTTTGTATCTGGGTTGGAGGAATGGCTCATAGTGGCTTATGTTTAAATTGGCCTGTTTGAACCACTATTCACCAACACTAGGTATCCCAGTGGCAATAGCAATGGCATCTGATGACAGCTTAAAGTTTACCCCTGCAAGATTGACTTGTTTCTCATGTAGGTTAAGGATGAAGAAAGGGTGACTTTGTACCTGTTGTACTCTTTCACGAAAATGAAAACACCCCAAATTTTGGAAACATGTGGCAGTCATAGGAGAGGCATTAAGCTCCATTATGTTTTGAGGTTCAAACCTATTAATCCTTCCACCTCTGTGTTGATGCCTCCTATGCACTTGACCTTCTTCTTCACTACCATTTCCTCCTTATCTTGACATTTTGACCACTCTTTCCCTTGAAAACCCTAGCTCTACTTATGAAATTGATGTGGAAGAGGGTAATGAAATGGTAATGAAAGGAGAAATTCTGCAAGTGAAGGATTAAAATGAATGAGTGGAGGGGAAAATGGGGCAGAATGAGAGGCTAAACAACCTGAGTTCAAACCAACTGATATGTCAAACCCTGTTGTGAAAAAACCTTAGTAATGATGACAATCTGAGATGATGGGGGTATGTAATGTCAATTCTTTGTAGTGTAAAAGACTGATTTGGAAAATGGAGTGAGTGTTAGGTGAATGAGCAACCTCCCAATCAAAGAACTCTCTGTGTGCTCTTAGTATGCAGATGAAAGGGTGTCTTTAAACAGTGGTGTTCTTGAGCATAAAACTTAGGTTTTCACTTAGGGTATTCAATTATTTAACAACCATCAAATTCTTGGAGAGGAGATTTAGGACATCCACTTATCACTTAGAAATGTTTTATAGACCCTTGACGGCAACTTGGAAGCTTTTCTGAGCCAACTTGAGGATTTTCAGGTGCAGGAGGCCCTCCTGGCCAAACGCGCAGCACTGAAACAGGTTGTTAGGTCGGGCTGAATGCACAGTGGGTCACGGGCGAGTCGGTTTGGTAGAGGTGTCGGGTCAAGTTGCACGCAGCACTGAACGGGCTGTCGGGTCAGGCTGCACGTAGCATTGTGTGTCAGGTGCGCAGCGTCAGAGTTATTCTGTGAGATCTGTCGGGCCTGCCGAGTGAACGTGCAGCGTTCGGCTGAACACGCAGCGCGTACTCTCAAGTGCACAGCGCCATGTAAATTTGAACGGGGAAACTTCCCAAGTGCGCAACGCCGAGTATACTTGTCTGAAATTGACCTGAAACTCATAGTTTTTTCCTCCTGAATGCTCTCGGCTTTTTGCAAGGAAACAATAAGTTAAATGAGGAACAAAATGACCTTTTATATTCTTAGGAAAATAAATTTAATCCCAAAAAACCCACTTTCTAATGTTTTTTAGCCTTTTTCACTTTTCATTGATATTCTTTTGTTATCGATTCTCTGACTTTCTGCTTTGTAGGATTGCATGAGTCATGAACATACTCTTTTTTCTCATATTTTTCACTAAATTTTAACACTGCTTGTATGCAGGCTAGGTAATTTGATGATCTTGAACCTTCTTGTTTCCCATTGAAGCATAATAAGCTCATTTGAACATATTCTGGGGGAATTCACACATTAACACCTTCAAAAATTGTCCTTTGATATGCATTATGAATTCAAACTTTGCCCATTACCGTCTTTGGCTACTTCTGACTTGCAGATGCCATAAAATATTGAAGTGACCTTTCCCTTTTTTTCCTGAAGCTTGACATACTTATTTACACAGTAGTAGTCTTATAATCACCTTTGGTTTCCATTTTGGAGCTCAAAACCATGTTTTTCATCCTTTTGATCACTGAGTGAAGGTGACTGAAATGATAATTTGACTCTCTTTTAACTGATACTCTTTTCCTTGCTCTTTGAAACAGTAAGACATTTTACCTTGGAAAACTTTGGGATGTCACACACAGCAGTCCCTTCAAATCTTCCTTCTGTTGTCATCATGGAGGCTTAACATCATCATTTTACCTCTTTGACCATTTTTGGCATGACAAAATCCTTGGGATGAGTTTGGAATCTTTACAAACAGTGATATCTTCAAAAACCCTTTGCTATCATTATGGATTCCAAACTTACCCTTTCATCTTCTCTGATCACCTTACCAAAACCCTAGGTTTATGGGATGCTTGAGGACAATTATCAGTGTTGTCTTCTAAGTTCTCTATAGCCCTTTCAAGTTCATTCATTTATGTCCATTTCACCTCACCTTTTTCCCTATTTCATCTATAATTTCTAAAAAAATTCTCTTCATGTTTGGTTTTCTTGGTGTGCCTCCTTCATGTGATTTGTTGCATTGGATCTTTGGTTGGCACACTACTGGCCCAATCAGGCTTAGAAACCCTGAATCTTCTTGAACATAAACTGCTTCCTCTTTCTTTTCTTTGAATATCTTTATTGAGGAGCAGGCCTTTTACCTTACCAATTGTCTGCTAATAGTCACTTTAAAACTCCTACAGAAGTGTCAAACTTCACATTTACCCTTTGCAGAACTTGAACTTGATAAAGTAGTCCTCCTTGGATATTTTCAAATCTTTCTTGGACAACCATGTGCTGATCTTCTTTTACATTTGAGCAAGCTTCTAGCACAGGAAAATAAGTGCTTAAAACACCAAGGATGACCCTAAAACCTATGAAAACCCTAATTACCTAGTGGGAGGATCCTTTGACCTGGTCTTTGACTGAAACTTGGTTTGGGGTCTTCAAGTGTAAAAAAAGAGTATTTGACAAATTTATGTATTGAAGATATAAAATCCAATGTACTTTATTTATCTAAAGAGCCTACAGAGATAGTTTTGAGACCATCAATGCTTAAGGAACTTAGTGAACATGGGAAGGAACAGGTTGTTTGGTAACCCTAGATGGAAAGTGGAGGGGTGAGGCAAAGGCAAAACAGAGTGCTGAGGTTATAGGTGGGAAAATAGGATATAGATGCGTGGCACAAGCCCATGAGGGGTCTTTTAGGAGTGGTGGGTTAACCATGGAATGGAAAAATAGTAGAATAGTGAAAATTTTGGTTTAAGGATAATGAAGGCAGTGAGATTTCTAAAACTCACAATATTCAGGAATCTTGTTTTTAGAAATCTAGAACTGATATTTAGTCATCTACAAATGGTAAAAATTACTGATGACTAATAAGACCAATACAGATAATTTGGCTTATCTTCCTTTAATCTAATAAAATTTAAAGCCATCTTGTCAACATATAGTCTCTAGTCCTCTGCTTCCATTCCTATGAGGCTTAGGATCTCCATCAACTTCCAGCTGCACAATTGATTACTTGAGGGGACCATGCTTTAACAACTTCTAAAAAATAAATTATAGCTTCATTTGGAAATTGGATCAGAGTTCCCAATAGCCTAAAATTTTCCTTATCTCCTAGCCAAGGATCCTCTCTCATCCTAACTTTTTGACCATTACCAATTCTCCAAACCACCCAACTGCTAACAAGAGGAAAGGATTATACCAAATCCTTCCACAAGATAGAAGCCTTTGAATAATTCATTATACACTTGTACCAATATTCCATTGATTTATTATGTTAATATTTAGATTTTATTATTGTTCCCCAAACGGCATCATTGTTAGTGAGGCTCCACAAATTTATGGTTTCCAATTCCTTCAAAAAAAGAAAGATATTATTGATGCCCCATCCTTGTGAATCTTTTGGAGTATCCAATAGACCCTAATTTACAAGAGGAATTCCCAAATGACATGAACCTAAACAAAGAAAATGGGGACTTACATTCTTAATTTTGGATAAAATATTCTGAGGAACGGAGATGATGGAGGTCTAGTAAATTGGTATGCTATCCAAGACCAATTTAAGTAGTGTTGGAAAATCATAAAGGCAAAAGATTTTCTTAACTTGATAATTACTTATGATCTTTTAGTTATATTCTTATATTTCTTCTTTAATTATTTATGTCTTCTTATCATCAAGCAACAACTAAAACAAAACATGAATATCAATGACACAAGATGTAGGCTCTCATCCAGGGCAAAACCCCTCCTTGAGGGGAAAACCCAAAAATATCTTCTCTTCTTCAAAATATAAATCAAATAAGACAACCAAGACCCTTTGACTAAGACCAAGACCTCCATTCATACATAAAATAAACTCCTCATGAAGATAAGTCAAACTTCCAAATTCAAGTCAAGATAAAGCATATCAAAACAAGTAAGCTAGGGTCTATTTACTTTTGCAACTTCGGTATTGCAATTCATACATTTGTATTGTATCTTCGATCCTACAATTTTCTTGTCCTATTAGAGTCATATTCACGAAATTTCGGTCTCTCTTCTTCTTTATTTGGTCTCCTTTATTTAAGCAATGATAAGTCATTTCTTCAACAGCCTTTTCACATTATTTTCTTGACTACCCAGCTGAACATCAAATATTGCTTGTCTCTTGTCCCATAATAATTCAAACTCATGGGTATATATAGTAGTTTGTGGTTGTTTTTTGAGGCCGACTTGATGGTGGAGGAGAATTACATCAAAATATTTTTATCCTTTTGATACAAAGTTCCCAATAAGGCTCTAGACCATAATTACAAGGACATAGAATCATGACTCTATTGGAATCACGATTGTCGTTAGACAAAAACTCGTAGGCGTTAGTCTCCGCCATAATCGCTAGAGTTAGGATCCACGAGAGGCGGTTAGTCCATGTCGCGAAACACATGGGGATCCTTGAACCCAATTTCCAACAATCTCCCCCCCAACGCGAGCCAGGTGAGTTTCGAACTCGATACCTGTCGCTCTTATACCACTTGTTGGAATCACGATTTCCATTAGACCAAAACCCGCAGGCGTTAGTCTTTGCTACAATCGCCAGAGTTAGGATCCACGAGAGGCAGCTAGTCCATGTCGTGAAACACACGGGGAGCATTGAACCCAATGTTCAACAGACTCAACCCTAGATGCATTCAATGCAAGATTTGACCTAGAAATAAAATAATAACTCATGAAAGGTATGTTAATAAATACCTTTTCTTCTATGATAAAATATATTTTTCTTTCTTTTGATAATTACATGACTCAAATACAATTATGAAGACTTATATTAGTTACATTTCTCAACATTCCCTCTTAACTAGGGAGGTATTCATAATTTTTCCTCTAGTACAAGGTTGACCTCAATTTGAAGTGTTCCAAACCCAATAAGAGTACTACAACATACACAATTCTAGGGATACCATCACTGCCAAGGTATCTCACATCAAAGATCTAATTTTCATGACACTAATACAAAGAATCCAACTTAGGGATTCCAATGCCATACACCCATCTAAGGATCTAAGACACTTATCGATACTAAGGTGTTATCCAGGCATATGCCACTATAGGTACCATCAGGCTTCAGTCTTAACACTAATCCACATGGATCTAGGTACCATATCCAAGGTCGAAGCTCCACATGACACTCATCTCAATTCAACATCCAAATCCCCACTCAACATATACCTATTGTACTCCACCCAAATCACCCTCAGAACCCACCACCACCGCCTCCCATGGCTGTGTCGGGAACAAATATGCCCCATTGGCCTTGCTCAAGTTTTAAATAATATGCCTCGGGACTACCTAAAGCTCTTGCCTCGGTTCACCGGGGAAGACAGTACTTCTGCTCAGAAGCATATTGAGGAATTTTGTGCTTTCGCTGAAAATGTCAATGTGTAACACTTGGATGTGATGTTAAGGCTTTTCATCCAGTCTTTGGATGGAGAAGCCCGAAAGTGGTTTAAATCTCTTATTAACAACGCGGTCACCACTTGGGAGGAAATGGAAAATTCTTTTACTCAAAAATGGGGAGAAAAGAGGGATCACGGTTACATCCTCACAGAGTTCAATTCCCTAAAGAATAAACACAATGAAGATGTAACATAATTTATAAAACGATTCAATAAGTTGTACAATAATCTACTAACTAAGATAAAGCCTCCTCAAGCAGCATCCAAAGTAGTTTTTGTTGGAGCATTTGAGTCTTAGTTTGGATTCGCCTTGAGAGAGAGAAAATCTGCATCCCTAGATTATATTTAGACTGATGCTCTAGAGGTAGAAGTGAACTTTTCTTCTATGGGAAAATCCAAAGGAAGAACAGCGCATGAGGCTCGGAGAAGGGGTAAGGAGGAGGCTCCTGCCTCTAATCAAGAAAGAGAAGAATCAGAGTATAATATTGAAGAGATGAACAAAATGATCAAGAACCTCTCCAAAAAGCTGGTGAAGCTTGATTTGGAGGCTAAGAATTCCTCTCCTCGACCCAACCAGATGGCCCCTAATCGAGGTTTCAATCTACAGTATTGGAAACCACCTCTACAATTATTACAGCAAGAAAGGAAGGAGCAACAAGATCACATCTAGCCTCCTCTATATTGGGAAGGGCAAGTGGAAAGACAAACTGAAGAAGCTCCTAATTTTCAGGAAGATCAATTCCTTTCTTACTTGGAAGATGAAGAGGGGGAGCTTACTCTGCAAGAAGAGCTAGAAGAGAAAGAAGTTTCCCCAAAAGATCAAGATATTGATGATTACTGCAGGAAATTTGTGCACTTCATGCAAGCTCAGCTCCATAAGAAGTATGACCTCAAATCCTCTAGAAAGAGGACCCGATTACAAAAGCAAGATGAAGAATCCACACCAAAAGATCGAACCCCTCTAAATTCTGTCAGCAAGGGGGAAAAGCCCATAGAAGAGCCTGTGCACCATAAAGCCACTGCCTCTTCCTCCACAAAGCCAGTTCCTGATCCCCCTACAAATCACAGGGCTTCTGCTACAGCCTCAAACTTACCCATCCACCATAAAGAGAAACATAAGGAATTCATTACAAAAATAACCCTGCAATCTTCAACCTCCAGAAAGAGTTAGAAAAGTTCAAAATCCCAGTTCCTCTAGTCATAAATAAGCCTTTGTATAAAGCTCAAGTATCTCAATTCATGCTCCCTCATGGCGTAGGCCCCCTCCCTGACAGTCTAAATCTCTAGGAAGAAAGACCCATGGTAGTCTTTGGCCCTCATGTAGAAGAGTTGGACTCAGCAACCCCCCTATTCTATGTGTCTCTGGTTATTCATGACCTGCTGCTACACAACTGCATGCTATATTTCGAGGCTTCACACAACCTATTTTCGTTGTCTGTCATGGAGCAGTTGGGGCTACAGATTACCAGACCATATAAATCTATATTCTTTTGATTCCAAGAGGGTAAAGTGCCTGGGCATGATAAAAGATGTGGTGGTAAATCTGGCCCAGATCCCAGCTAAGAGTGTGGTGATGGATATCGTGGTAGCTAATATCCCAGCCCGATTCGGGATGTTGTTGTCTAGATCTTGGGGATCAAATATTGGCGGGTCAATAAAGTTGGATCTCACCTATGCTACTATTCCAGTATTTGGAGGGGAAGAAAGGAGGCTATACCGCGAATCTAGGTTCGTGAAGATGGTTACTAAAGCTGATGGCTCTACGAACTCCCCGGTATATGGTAAGGAAGGTGAATTTTCTTGTCTCATGTTCGAAGAGGATGAATATTTCCTATAGGAAGCTAAATTCCACCCTCTAAAATAGAAGGATCCCATGAGTAAAGACGAAGAAAATATCTAGACCCTGCATTTTGATAGGGCCAATTCGTCAGAAGGGAATGGAGCTTGGGTGCTCTTGATCTCACCTGAAGGATGCTTGGTCCCTCTCTCTTTCAAACTAGAGTATGAAGCCACAAACATTGTGGCCAAATATGAAGCCCTACTACTAGGACTACAAACAGCATGGAATATGAACATTCAGAACCTGACAGTTTTCAGGAACTCAGAACTAGTAGTAAGACAGGTCAGAAATCAGTGCCAAGCTAAACATCCATGGCTCAGAGCCTATAGAAATGAGGTGTGGGACCTGGTGGAGAATTGTTTCTTGGATTTTAACATACATTTCATGCCGAGGGACCAGAATCGGATGGCCGAATCGCTCGCTATGGCAGCCAGCAATTTTCGCCCGCCACAAAATCCTCTACTCAGGTATGAGGTTGAGGTATGATATCGCCCCTCCATTCCAGATAGCGTGAAGCCCTGGCAGGTCTTTGAGGATGAAAAACAAGTTAAGTGCTTCATGGAAATGGTTGGTGAATTCTCCAATTTGGTGATTGATTCAGTGGATGAAGGGCCCAGTGATCAGTCGCAAACCAAATGGGAGGAGACATTGGCTGGGCACCGCGTTTTAGAGTTCAATGGAATGTCATTCCCATAGGCCTCGTGTCGTTTCAAATACTTTTTGACAAAAATTACATCCCATCCAACCCCATTAAAGCGACACAGGATGAGCATGTCAGTGATATAAATATCGGGACGGAGGAAGACCCAAAGGTAGTAAAGTTGTCCAAGGGAGTTCCTGACGAATATAAAGCCCAATATATCCGGTTGTTCCAAGCATATAAATATGTCTTCGCCTGGTCATACCAGGATTTGAAGACTTTCGACATTGATGTCATTCAGCACAAAATACCTCTCAAAGGAGACGCCAAGCCTCATAAGCAGAAACTGAGGCAAATCAATCCATTGTTGCTCCTAGCAATTGAAAAAGAGATCAAAAAGCTACTGCGGGCTAAAATCATTGTTCTCCTGAGATATTCAAAGTGGGTGACCAACTTGGTCCCGGTGAGAAAGAAGAATCAAGAGATAAGATTGTGTGTGGACTTCTGAAATCTCAATAGGTCTTCGCTCAAAGACAATTACCCTCTCCCGAAGATGGGCCATATTTTGCAAAAGGTAGTGGGATCCTCCCAAACGTCCATGATGGATGGCTTCTGGGGATATAATCAGGTGGAAGTCCTCCCCAAATATCAGAATAAAACAACATTCACCACACCATGGTGAACCTTCATGTATGCCCGGATGTTGTTCGGTCTAATCAATGTTGGTGCCACCTTCCAACGTGCAATGGATATTGCTTTCGTAGGAGAGCAAGATAAGTTCATAATGATTTATCTAGATGATATCTTTGTGTTCTCAAAGAGTGATGTTGAGCATATTGAACATCTTTGTTGGACCTTTGAGAATTGCACAGGTGCCGACTGTCCTTGAACCCCCAAAAGTCCATGTTCGCCTTGGAGGAAGGAAAGTTGTTGGGGCACATAGTAACTAAGGAGGGAGTGAAAATTGACCCGAAAAGGGTAGAGGTGATCAATGGCATTTCCCTCCCATGAAATAAAAATTAAATCCAGGTATTCCTGGGGAGAATAAACTTCTTAATAAGTTTCATTCCCAATTATGTTGAGATCGTCCGACATATTACTCAAATGCTTAAGAAAAATAACGAAGTGAAGTGGACCCCCCAATCAAGGGCCTCTTTCAACAGAATCAAACAGGATTTAGCTGAAGCTCCAGTACTAGCAGGCCCCGACTACAGCAAGGCTTTCATGATCTTTTATTTCACCTCCCCTCACACAGTAGCTGCAATGTTGTTACAGAAGAATGAAGACGGGCATGAACAGCCTATCCATTTTTCAGTCAGGTCCTGTGAGATGCAGAATTAAAGTATAATATTCTGGAAAATTAGACCTACATTGTGGTTAAATCGTTAATGGATTTCTACATATATGTATTGCAGTCGGCCATAACTACCTACGTCCCCAAAACAGCAGTGAAAGACATTTTAATACATGGAGACAGTGAAGGGAAGAGGGGCAAGTGGATTGCTAAGATCCAGGAATATGAGTTGGAGATGAAACCCACTAAAATCATTAAAGGACAGGGGCTAGCTAAAATCTTATCAGAATCCAACTGCCAAGCCCTGGGTATAAACCTATCCATGGAAGGGGGGGAGGTACCGGAAGATACAGAAGTACAGCCTAGAATAGAAACCTCAACGCAAAAAACACATGTAAAATACCTTTTGTCTGCATGGTATAAGGATGTGGTGGAATACCTTCTTACTCTGAGGTGTCCCCCCAGTTTCGACAAGGCCAAGTACCACACCTTGAGGTTAAGGTCACAAAATTACGTTGTGGAAAATGAAGGTTTATATTGGAGGGATCCGTCCAGAATTCTGCTACTATGTCTAACAAAGCAGGAGGTGGACGAGGTGATGGCCGAGTTTCATGAAGGTGTATGTGGCGGAAATTACAGCTGGTGGTCTACGGCTCACAAAATCATCAGAGCAGGTTTTTTCTGGCCACGGCTATTTGGAGATGTACACACTCATGTCTGAGCATGTGGAAAATTCCAGAATTTTGCAGACAAAAAAAAAATTGTGCCACTACCCTTGATCTCGATACATGTTGAGGAGTCATTCAGACAATGGGGCATAAAATTTATCTGGGAGATCCACCCTGCCTCTAGTATCCAACACCACTGGATTTTCACTGCCACCGACTACTTCACCAAGTGGGTCGAAGTTGTGCCTGCAAGAAACATCACAGATGGGGTGGTGATCAAATTTATGGAGGAAAATATAATACCTAGGTTTGGGTGCCTAGCTAAAATCATCACTGACAACGCCCAAGTCTTTAAGTCTGCCAAGTTTGTAAACTTTTTTCAACAGTATAATATTACTCTAGGACACTCCACGACTTATTATCAGCAGGGTAATGGGTTGGCCGATTCATCCAACAATACTTTGGTAAGAATTCTAAAAAATACCATAAATGAGAATCAAAATAACTGGGACTCCTAGCTCAAATTTTCACTTTGGGAAAATTGCATCACCAGCAAAAGATCCACCGAAAATTCCCCCTACGAGATGGTGCATGGCCAAGTGGCAGTTTTCCCCATTCAACTTGCTTTACCTGTGGCCAGATTTTTGCAAGACAGTGAAGAGGAACCAAATGACCACATCAGGAGGATGAATCAGCTGGTAGAACTGGATGAAACATGATCTCAGGTAAACATCAGGTTGGTTGACTATCAGGAAAATATGAAATTCCTATTTGACCAATGAGCAAAAGATAAGGAGATACAAGCAGGGGACTTGGTGATGCGATGGGACGTCAGATGGACGGACAAAGGTAAACACGGGAAGTTCAATCCACTCTGGTTCGAACCTTTCAAGGTGGTAGAAGTCAAGAGAAATAACACCTTCATATTGGAAAATTTGGAAGGGGACCTGATTGAAATGCCCGTGAACGGGCAATATCTCAAGCCCTACTTTCAGTATTGACAGTGGCCACAAGGGCCCATTTTATATATCCTTCACATTGTACATATATCGTATTTTATTTTCGCATGCATTTACATCCTACTCTTTTCCAGAAGTACTTGAATATTTTTGATAATTATCTTGGGTATATTAACAAGTACACAAGCAGGTGGTCTGTGAATTTCTCGACACCCTCGAGAATGAGTGTGTCGTCCCCAAGTGGAGCCAATGTTGGCTTGCTATCTCACCGGTAAAAGAAAAGGAGCGACTATGCAAAGAAATTGTGGGTTCAAAGGACAAGGAGCAGCAAAGCTATCAGAGGAGCTTGCAAAAACAAGCGTTGCAGCCTGGTGGGTGAACGAGATGAAGAGGAAGCCGACGTGATCACCCCTCCCCCAAAGGCACTGCGTGCACAGGCTAGTGGCAGAGCCACCCACCAAACACCGACGACATATGGTCGTTTCCATCGGCCTCCGAAGGGAGCAAAGGTGGATGAAGCCAACTGGTCGGAGGAGGTGACGTCAGCCCTCCTTGCGGCCAATCAGAGCGCTTCCGTGGAGGGAAGGAAAAGAGATGGAGGCCCCTGTCCAACCTACCGAATATTGAAGGGGCCTACCCAGCTCAACAGCCGACGCAGGTACACTTTACGGTAAGGTAAGTCTGGTAGGGGGTATGAAGGCCGATACCCCTCTTTTCTAGCACGTGGCCCCCACCTACCCAGTCGTTGTCGGCCAACCACCGTGTGCCACGTGTCCCATTGTCAGCATCCTCATGACGCCAGCCCTACATGTGTCGCCCCGCCTCAATAATCAGTAAAACCCTGTTTTCGTAGCGATTTTTACTCTCGTTTGTTTGAATTTACTTGTTATTTACTGGTATTTCACTCTGTCAGGTAAGAAAAAACTCAAGTATTGGTTGCTTTTCACTCTCGGGTTGATTTCCTTGCTACCTCACTGCTACTTCAGGTATTTGGTCGTGTCCCTTTCATTATTTCCCTTTTACTGTTTGTTCAAATTATCATGGAAAAAATTAAACGCTCCACACCTGAAACCCCTCAAGCTTGCAAGGTCAGGACTGCTCCTGGACCCGAACCCCTCACTAACGCTCACTCCCAGCTCTGCGACCTGGTCTATCCCTTCAATGTAGCCTGCACTAGGGCTGAGCTCTTTGATTTTCAGTGAAGGGGCAAAGATGTGTTTAAGGTCATTGAGTCACGGCTTTATTACCAAATTTCCCCGACGACCCATCCATTCCCGGAGTTTATTTTCTGGCTTAGGGAGGCCTACATCGAGTGTAAGGACATCTTCCTTTCCGCTCAGGGAACCAATATTCTTGAGATTACTCCCCAACTCATCAGAAAAGCCCTATGTTATCCTCCCGCCTAGGACAGTGTCGATTTCACCGAAGTCACTCTCTCCTGCCATTTCTCGAATCAACCCTTGGAAATATAGAATGGATTCCTCAATCTCATCTCCGACTCATGCCTATTAGCTTTCCCTCACACGGATTTTATTCCACTGTCATCATTTCGTAACACCATACAGCCTATTTTAGTGGTCATCTCGGGAATGTTGGGGTTTGAAGATGTCGAGATGGTGACTAAGGCGGATTTAGGGTTTATATGGCTCATGATGCAGGCTGAGATCCTTTTGGATATACCCACCTTTTTGGCCTCAGCTATCAAAGCCTAGTTCCAAGATATGTATTCCTTATGCTCTTTCAAATATTTCTCCCTGGTGTTCTACTTATTCCTATTTGAGCATGTGGATAAGTTTGAAGGCCTAGGCTTGAACAGGTTCTCCAGGAGAAACGTTGAACCCAAATCTGTTTTAGAGTGGACTCCGGCAGTTCGCCAGCATCCAAAGGGGAAGGGGTATTTGAAATTCGTTACCAACTTCATGTCCATATCCTATGTTATCATACATGACAGCTCCCTACCCAGAATTTTTCCTGAGCAAAGGGAATGGCTCCAGTTCAGTGAAACGGATTGCACAAGTGATTGGTACATGTTCGAAGATCACTCCAAGATCAGGGTCTATGGTGCTGAAGTACCTCCTTTATCACTTTCCAGTGCTGACCAATCCCACTTCGTGCCTACAAAAAAGGGATACATCTTCAGGATCCCAAATTCTGTAGGCCCTTTCATCATTAATTCAAGGCATGCCCTCTCCACTGTGGAAAGGATGTTGCGAGAGATGAATTTGCTATGGGGATATGTCTGGCACTATGATCCTAAGGGGTTCATCACACGCAGGAAGAAGAAGATTAAATCCACAACATATGTGCATGAACCTATGCCTCTTATTGAATGGAAAGCTAACTCTGATACGTGGCCTTTGGATACAGAGATGGAGGAAAAATCCCCAGCTGCTGAAGGAAAAGGAGTCAATGCACGCATTGAGGCAGGAGAGCTGGAAAAGGGAAACCCCCAAGATAGTCAAGGGTTCATGGAGGAGGATGAGGAAGGACACCCCAGTAAAAAGCAGAGAAATGAAGGGCCTAAGGACCTAGACACCAAATTTTCCGACGACGAGGTCTCCTTGCTCATAGGCCCTGACAAAGACAAACTAGGCTTCCTACTCTCCTTTGATTCTGCCTCTTCTTCAGCCCCTTTAGAGCTTTCACAGGTCATAAAATTAGGAAAATATGATGCAAAGGAACAGACTGAGGCCACGAATAAATCCACGAGAGAGAAGCTGAGGGCTGAAATTTCTCAATTTGTAGACAAACATCATACTAGGCTCTCCTCGGTCCTGGATATGGATAAAGAGAAACTCATATTGGCCATCCAGCATTCAGCCACTCATCCTGTACCGCCCGGATCCCAATATATAGCTCTAGAAATAATTCTAAATTTAGCTTTCATTCCTCTACCAGATAAGTTAGATCTGCACCAGTGTATCGAGGACATGCTACAGACTAAGGTAGTAAAACATACAGTCACCCTGCAGATGACCGAAAGGAAATTGACACAAATGAAAGCCACCCAACAAAGGGAAAGAGCTAGCGCAAAAGCTGTTGCGGCTCAGCTGGAGAACTGCAGAAAATTGATAAGAGGGAAGGGATTTGATGCCAATTCAACATTGCAGTACCTTCTCACCAAAACAGAGTTGGAGATACAATAATTTAGGTGAAAATTGAATATCCCTCGTTCTGAACATATTCAGATCGAGGAACTTGCCCAGGTGGAAAAGGAAAAAACAATCCTCACTGATTCCCTCGCTCAAAGGGAGGAAGAGATTGCTCAAAAGGATAAAGAAATCGTTGGACTAAATAAGAGGTTGTCAGAGCTACAACTTAAGTGGGGTGAACATACATGTGTAGTTCCTGTACCAGAAGATCCGCAGAGTGCTCTGGAGCAGCTAACCAAGGCTCTCACAGATCTGAGGATGTCAGAAGATGAAACACGCACTACCCGCCAGCTCCTAGATGAGGCCAAGGCTGCATACGCAAAGAATCAAAAGACGGTTTCATCCCTACAGAAAGAGGTAGAGAACCTCCGCAAATAAGCCCAAGGACATGAGAATTCTATCAAATACTTGAAAGCACAGCTTAAAGATAACATGTCGTTGGTAGAAGAAGGGAAAATGGTCTGGGGAGAGATCATAATAGAGGTCAAGTAACATTGGGAGCTCCTCGTGCTGACCAACGACAAGAAGAGTGTTATTCGAGAGTACAAGGCATAGCTGGAGGTCGGTCACAGGGAAGGCGAAGAGAAGGCAGCAACAGTAAGGAAATATTTCAGGTATCTCAACAAACTTCCGTCTGAAGAATTGAGCACCCAGGGAGTGGTCGACCGTTTCAGGACTATCATGGAGGTCAGTAAGATTATCAAGAAAGAGGAGGAACTAATAAAATCATTGGGTTTTTTATCACTTGTGTCAAAGGGATTCGAGAGATTCGATTAGGAATAGCACAAGTTGGTAGAAGATGGCCTCCCTCCATGCTGGGATCAGCAGTCAAGAGCATTGCTTCCCCTAACCGCTTATGATCAGAAGATGTCAGAGATCAAGTACAAGGAAGACATAACATTAGAGAAGACCTCCCGATAAAGGGAATATACCTTAGTAACAGCACTACGTAAGGAATTCTTCCTCCTCGGTCAGGTCAAGAGATTCTTTTCAGCCCACCTGGATTATTCAGAGCTCACCCAACTACAGTCCATATTCAAAACCTTCACCATAATACCGCTACCTGGAGCAATCACCTGGGAAATGTGTTATGAATACGTGAATCCTCCAGTTTCCTCTACTTTGCAGTGACTGCCACCTCGCCATCCTGTCTCCTCCACGTCTTCAGTCAGATCATGCCACTTAGAAGGCCTTAGCACTCCTCGTCGTACCCACTAATGGACATCACGATCAGGCTCATGCGGCCATTGTTTTTATTTTTTATTTTAAATTTCAATGTAATGTAAAATCGGGTGAAATCTCTATTTCACCCTACGCATTACCAATATTTTATGTTTCTGTTATGTTTTTTTTATAGTCCGTGTCGGACAATACTGATTCAGATGCAATGTTGTTACACCGCATCATTTTTTATTTAGATGGGAAACTGTAAGAACAGTAAGGAATATTTTGTTTGAAGAAATATCTGGCCACGCTGCCCATGTAACAACTATAAAAGGCCAACTCGCAGATGAAGTAAAGGTTTTGAATTCTCTGGAAGTTTGAAGTGCATAGTCTGTGTAGCACATTTTTTAATTTTGAGAATTTCTCTTAATTTATATCTGGAAGAGTCGTTTTGAAGAAAAATATAACCACTGATTGTTGCAAGATTGGATTCCTACTAGACTTATGAACAGTATGTATGCCTCTTTTGTGTTTGGTTTCATCTATTGCTCTGTTTCGCCACACTTTCTTTCCTGTTATCATGTGTTTAGAATGCGGTTTGTTTATAGATTATTTATGAATTTATCTTGAATGATACTCGTACAATGGTCTGTAATGCTACCTTAATTAGGCTCGGTGCATGATTTATGCTCCAAAATTCTTATCTCAATCACTTTCTTCTTAAGTATCTAGAGGGTGGATTATTATACCTTCATAATCCCGCCCCACTCTGACTTACCACCCTAATTCTTCATGGTGTCCATCCCCATTATCTTTAAGGATTGTTCATTGGTTCCACATCTGGCCCTATTTGCAACAAATTGAAATTCATTTCGTTCATAGGCCCATTATGAGTGATCCTTTTCTCTTACAATCAAAGTTCACATTATTACTCTGCTTCCTTTTTTGTCCAGAACCACATATCAAAAAATTCCATCAAATTGATATCCAGGAATTCCATTCCAAAGAACATAAATAGAACCTATATGACCTTTGTATTTTAAGATGTCCTAGGCACTGGTCTCCTGCAACTCAAGACTGTCTCTAGGAGTGACATCAGTACCATCGGGCTTCAGTCTTAACACTAATCCATGTGGATCTAGGTACCATATCCAAGTTCAGAACTCCACAAGACCAATTATACCCTCCCTCACCAAGATCTAGACACCATCAATAGGTCATCCAAGTTGTCCTCCCAAGTACCATCATACAAGCATTTTTATGGTGCTTCATCTCTCTCTCTCTCTCTCTCAATCATCAATCCAAGCATGCTTGTCAAATATTCAAAACTTCTCAGGGAGAGATTCACACATCATCTTCTTTTTCAACCATTAGAACATATATTATCTTCACAACCCCAACCAATATCAAACTTACAATGTATAATTTCGTGTATGCTAGCATGAAATTTTGGGGTCTTCAACTATTCTAATTTTGATTAATTTGTCACAAAATCCAAACACATCTCCATGAAATATTCCTTCTTTAATTTCTTCAGCAACAACCAACTCAACTTCAACACTTCTTCCAAAAACATCCAAGTCTTGTTCACAACTTTATAAATCGTGAATAACCATCGGTAGTGCTTCAAATTTTCTCTGATATCAAACATCCTCATGGCCTTCTCATCATGTCACCAACTATGGAGGATATTCACTTACCTTTAATATCCCTCTCAACTAGGAGATATACATTTTCCTTTATCCAAGTTCCTTCTCAACTATGGGGCAAGTCCATTAACTATCTTGTTCTTCTAATCACACACATGCTCCTTATTTTGCATCATCATTTCATTAGAGAATTTTGACCTTCCATAACTTCATTTATTCATGAACATCATTCCTTCTAACTTCACATGGAAAAAATTTTATCTATCAATTTTTAATTCCAACAAGATACTTACAACTCCCTATTTCCATCATGCTCATCAATTCATTATGAGGTAGGTAAACATCTTCAACATCTTAAAGACTATGTACCTACAAATATTCAACAACAAGTAAAACCAAGTACAAATATACATGTATAGGAGCATGAAATAATTTTGATCAATGTTATCATATCATCATAATGGGAGCATCTAGGGTTAACAAAGCAATAAATCAAATTTTAGACATCCAAAACCTAAACAAGGATTGCATCTTTCATACCCTATACTTATTACAACAACTTTGCTAGGATTTTGTCACAAACCCTGGATTTCATCAAAACTAAACCTTAGATATCACCAACTAAATCAAGTTAGCATTCCAATCATATTTTACAACTAGGGTTTCATTATCATACCCTATAATCTTATATCAATCTCTACTAGGGTTTTATCATAAACATCAAAACTATAATGTTTGATATACAATAGCTTGACCAAGCTAGGGTTTTAAACAAACAAAAGCACGTGCATCTAGGGTTTCATTCCTAGGATCTTACATTGACTATTAAAAGGTTTTTGTCATAAAATCTAATTCCAAAAATCTAGGGTTTTATCATATATCCTAGACATCAATAAAAAACCCTAAAAGGCTAGGATTTCATAACATCAACAAACCCTAAACATCAAGAGAGTAATATTTCATCATATGTTTTAGAATTTATCAACAAACCCTAAGTAAAATAGGGTTTTAAAGTGAACCCTAAAGTTTAGGGTTTTACCAAAATTTAAAAAAGATAGATAGTACGATAAGGATTGATTTGATCTAAAGATCAATCATCCTCAACAACAAAAGAATATTTATAGTGCAGCCCTAGACATGAAAGTCAGTGATATAAAATAAAATTTAAAATGAGCACATATTCTTATATGAAGAATACTTTATACAGGTATTTATACATACCTCAAGTTGTTCCTATCACAAACCTTGTAGGGTATCTTCAGCAACAAGGCTTTTTTAACAATGCATGTCTTTCCTTTGAAGTCACCTTATGAATCTATCCATAATCCTCATATCTGCAAGCTTAGTCCTTCCAATGAAAATACAATAGAAATGACAATAAAGATAAAGCTATATATATCAACATAATACTTATATTTTGTAAGAAGGTGGAAGATTCTTTATGAAGGGCTACCACTTACTTGCAACATTTACTTGACAAGTACCAACAAAAATATACAAGTACAAGTGCATGATGATAAACTAGGTATTTTCATATTAAAACCATATGATATAAATTCTATACTTACTAGGGTTTTTCATTTTACCTTAGACTACCTACAAACCCTAAAGACCAAAACTAGGGTTTCTATAAGTGGAAAAGAGAATAGGGTTAGAGCTTCTCAACCAACTAGGATTTTCAAGAGTTTAGAGGCCAATAATTTTCAATATTACAAACCCTAAAACAAAAAGAGATCATAATATAATAAGGATTAGAAAGAAAAAAAAATTATACTTACCTTGAGGATTGCTTACCTTAGTCCTCCATGTCTGCAGCAAAATGTAATGATCTTCTTCTTTCAAAGGTGTTGAGTTAAAAGATTACTTCGAGGATTTTCTTCAAGCATGCTTCCTTAAATATGGATACAACCTTTATGTTTCGAATTCACTGTAGTTTCATTCATATATCATTGTTGAGTTATAATATTTCAAGTTTGCCTTATCATTTATCCACCAGAGTTCTTTGATCATATTGGAGTATTATTTTTATACCAACTGCAACTCATGCTTTTAGATCCTTGTAATGACTTGTAACTGTAAATTGTAGCATAATCTTAATTTTCAAATTAATTTCCATGCTTAGATCTGTTTTAAACCTCCTTATATAACTAACTTTTTATGATTTGACCATCTATCATTTCTCTGTAATTTTGGACCTATGATTAGGGAAGAATGTAACTATAGTCACAACCCACAAATTAGGGTAAAATAGCTCCCAAAAAATGCAGTTTAACTCCTCCTAGAAGCCTTCCTTACTAATCTAGGGGATCAAAAATATCCTGAAAAATCAAAGTGCTCAAATTCTCCTAAAACTAGAGCCAAATCATATATTTCATCGTTTTTATTCCAACGATTCTTAAATCGCCACAATCCGACATCGTAGGAGGAAGTTATCGTGTTCTAAATTTTTTGGTAAACAATAAAATGTCAACTTATAGGGTTGACTGGGTAGTGTTTCCACATGGTATTTTTTACACTAATGTGTTACTGACGTTAGTAGGATGACTCTACAGTATGGATCCAATCAGGATGTGACACTTTCCATGATCATACAGGGGCAGTTGGCGTGTTTTTATTAGTTGACAGGTTTCATTTTTGGCTAATCGGACGGCGCCACAGGGCCCTATGAGAGGGCGCCTGGTGGCCCTCAATATTTGTGTAATTTTTTTAGTTATGGATTGACTGACCTACCTAAGGTTCGACCCCGCAACCTCTAACAAGCTAACAGTTTGCCTTACCACTACGTCACATGATGTTCCTTGTTATATTTAGCGGCCCATTTTAATTTAAAGGTTAACTGTTAGCGGTTTGGCGAGGGGGCCAGGTTGGCGAGATCGCCCAACCTGCCCAACCCTGAGGCATATGGCACTACACGTAATCGTGGGTGAAGGTGGAAGGGGTGGGGAGTATGGCCCAACCTTGGGTTCCATAATATATCATGTAACCATGAGATCTCAGGAGGGTCGGGCACGTGGCACCCTACCCATGCCCAGCCCACGGCCCTCTCAACCATAATGTGACCAAGTGTAGGGGCCAACAGGGAGCATGACCTTTGTCTCGTTCTCCCTGGTCATATGGTGCCATATGACCGAACCAACAGCAGATAAATAGGGGCGCGGTGTCAAACTAACTATCTGATAATTTACACCATCATCAACGTAATTGTCACCAAACCCATGCACAATTTAACACCTTGCATATCTGCCAAAGATAAAATTTGTTGTAATTTTTGAAATAAGGTCGATTTTTCAAAACATTTAGTATGGAAATGAAGAAGGAGGCCTAACTTGGCCTTTTTCAGCATTTTTGAGCCCAAGAAGAGCCTATATAAGGGTTTTTGGGTGTTCTTGACACAATGAAAGTGTTATTTTTGCACTTTAATAATTTTATGTTCATTTAATTTGAAATTTGAACATATAATTTAAAGGGCCAACATTGGAAGTTGGACCCTAAGACGTATCCCAGGAGGGGTGAACTCCGTCATCAAATTTTTGTTCTATGATGTTGCTCGTTGTCTATTTTTCACTGTTAAAATCTGCAAAATTCAACTAAGTTTACTAAGTTTATGTGCTTTTGCAATTTCAATCGATTGCCCATAAGAAATAAACTAGCTTACAAAATTAACATGAAACCTTCAATTTTTAATTTCAGATCATTTTGGTATCATAGCATGGTTGTTGTGAAGGTTTGACAATTTTTGCAAGTGTTTTCATGAATGATTACAAGGTTCAAATTGAAAAGAGGAGGAGTGCTTGAAGAACCAAACCCTCAAATTGGTTCAAGGTCACAAACTCCACCAGTCACGGCATGTGAAGAAGGACAAGAGTTGATTTCTAAGGATGAGAGAGATTTTAAAAAGGATTTCTATGATATGTCTAAGATGGTGAAATTGTTGTATAATGAAAGTACAACAAGGTTGTAAGAAGAAAGTTCTAATCATCCAAAAGGTAATGGTGGTGATGGGAGAAAGCCTCCACCTCCACCTCCTTTGTCACCTCCCTCTACACCTATATCATCACCTCATTCTTCACCTCCTTCATCTCATAGACCTAATCCTCCTCCATCTCCAAAAGTAAATGTTAAGTCTCCTTTGATTAAGCTTGATGTCAAGTTTGAATTGCCTATGTACAATGGAGAAGTAAATGCTGAAAATTTGGATAATTGGGTTCGTCAAATTGAATTCTATAGCAAGATTCAAAAGATTGATGTTGATGTTACAAAGATCCAACTTTCTTCTCTTCATTTGGAAAGTGCATCCCTCATCTAGTGGGAGGCCAGAACTCAAGAAGATTTGAATAAAAGTGTTAAAATTATCTATTCTTGGAATGATTTTATAGTTGCATTAATGAGAAAAATTTATCCATTAACCTACATGCAAAAAGAAATTATGGATTGGAAAAATTTTAGACAAGCTAAAGGTCAAAGTGTCCAAATTTACACACAAGAATTTAGAAGAATAGCTTTAATATTGGGTGTTGATTTGTCTTCACAAGATACTCTCCTTAAACACATAGGTGAATTACATAGTTATTTGAGACATATTATGCTTATGTTTAATCCCACCAATCTAGATGAGGTATGTGTTTAGGAAAACTCATTTAGAATCAAGAGGCAAGAATGTTCCTCAAGAGACTGGCATGAAACCATTCAAATCTGGAGACAAAGTAAAGGGGAAGTTTAAAGGCAAAGGAAAAAGAAGGTTAGTATCAAGAAAGACAGAGAAAAACTTACATGTAAACATTATTCAAAAGAAGGCCATGATGAATACCATTGTTGGAAATTACATCCAAAAATGAGACCAATGAAGTTCAATAACAAGGGGAAACAAATGGCTGTTGCTACAACTCAACAAGATCTAGGATCTTATTCATGTGAAGAAACCAAAATAACAACCATGGTAATGAAGGTATAGCTTCTAATGCAAGTATTATTTCTTCTAGTAAGCCTATTGATTCTCAAAATGATAAAGAAAGAAGTGAGCTTTTCCGTATCAGGGTCATTACAAAACATATAAAAGTTTATACATTGTTTGATAGTGGATCCCAAGTCAATCTTATTTATGAAGCAATTCTCAAGAAACTTAATTTAGAAACTAAACCTCGTACTAAACCTTACCCTTTGGGATGGGTATGTGATGATGCCAAATTACAAGTGAATTGCATATTCTATAGAAGAGGTAGAGCTTGATGTTGTACCACTTGATATTTGTGGAATTGTTTTATGGATTGCATACTTATATGACCAAAAAGCCATATTCTATCATCATAAGAACAAATATCATCTTTTTAAACATGGAGTTTAGTATATTGTTAGAGCGTATCGCAAGAAGATGAAATTATCTCTTATAAGTGTTGGTCAGATGAAAAGGCTTGTAAATTCTAGTAATAATTTTGTTTTGTAGATTATTAAAGCTAAAGATATTGTTGAATTTAAAGCTTTCACAAGATGTCATTATAAAATCAAAAATGAATTGGTTGAAGTTGTTAACACTTATGACAAGATGTTTCAAGAACCTGAAGGCTCGCCTCCAAAAAGAGGAATGCAACATGAGATTCATTTGTAGCAGGATGCACCACTTCCAAATATTGGCATATATAGAATGTCAAATTTGGAGAATGCAGAGATCAAAAAGAAAATTCAAGAGTTTCTTGACAAAGGGATCATAAAGCCTATCACATATCCTTGTGGGTATCGTATTGTCTTAGTTCCAAAAAAATATGGTACATGGTGCATGTGTGTGGATTTTTGAGATTTGAACAAGATTATAGTAAAGAATCATTATCCTTTTCTTTGCTTTGATGATTTTCTAGATTAGTTAAAGGAACCTGTTTAATTTACTAAGTTAGATTTGAGAAGCGGTTATCATAAAATAAGGATTGTTGAAGATGACATTTGGAAAATTTCTTTCAAGAGAAAACAAGGTTTGTTTAAATGGTTGGTTATGTTGATTGGTTATGAGAGTTATGAATGATGTGTTGCGGCCATTCCTTAATGATTTTGTCATAGTCTACTTAGATGATATTTTTATTTTTCAGTAAGACTCGTGAATAGCATGTCAAGCATGTGAAACAAGTTTTAGATGTCTTGAAGAATGAAATGTTGTATTTGAATATGTTTAAATGTGAATTTGGGAAAACCTCTTTGGTTTATTTGGGTCATATTGTAGGAGGGGGTGAATTGAAGATTGATCCCTCAAAATTTGATGTTATTTTGAATTGTCCTAAACCCAAAAATGTAACAAAAGTTAGGATATTTTTGGTAGCATCCCAATACTAGAGAAAATTTATTTGTAACTTCTCACTCATTGCAGCACCATTACATGTTTTGACAAGTGAGAAACAATTCTTTCAGTGGGGAAGCAAGCAGTAGAAATCCTTCAACACTTTGAAAGATAAAATCAATACAACACTAGTTCTATCACTTCTAGATCTTAAGTAGCAATTTGGAATTGAAACTGATGCAATAAATTATGCTAGGGGAGCAGTTTAAATGCAACATGGTATGCCAATTTGTTATCATTATGAAACCTTTACCAATGCAATAATTAGCTATCCAACTATTGAATAAATGGTTTTATGTTTTGGTACAAAGCATGGAGAAATGGAAGCATTATTTTATGGGTAAATAAATGATTATTTATAATTACCATCAACCTTTGCAATATTTACAATCACAAACCAAACTACAACAAGTTAGACATTTTAGGTGGATGGGATTCCTACAACAATTTCATTTGGTAATCAGGTATATGGAAGGTATATACAACAAATTTGTAAATATGTTATCAAGGCCTATTATTAATGCATATTTCATACTTAAGCATAACTCAATCATGCATGAAAGTTATATTGAAAATTATGCCCAAGATGAAGATTTTAAAGATGTTTATGCAACTTTGAGTCAAGGAAATCAAGTTGAAGATTTGTATTATCATGTTCATAACAAGTTGTTGTATCATCTTGGCAAGTTATGTGTTCCACGGGGTGAAAGATTCAATGTTATAAGGGAATCCCACACTTCTCTTATTGATGGTCACTTTGGTGTACGCAAAATAGTTACTCAAATTCAAAGGTATTGTTATTGGCCTCTCGTGATTGAAATTATTTCAAGATATGTAAAAGGATGTTACTAGGCTACTAGCAAGCCTAGTATTAGGGTCCTAGGTTTTAGGGATAAAATTTTTTTGGATATACCATATATCCCTACCATATACTTTTTCCATTCCAACACTCCTTTAATATACCCTATTTTATATACTCCCTTCCATATACCCCCTACATTCAACATCATATGCACACCCCTCTCCTTAGCTCACCTCGCATCATTATTACTACTACACCCTTTCCACAACTCATTACCATCATTTATGTTTCATGATCATAATAACCATAACAACCCTTTATTGTAAGTTCATACCCACGACCAAACAAAAAAAGAGGCGCACTTTAAAATTTATTTTCGTACTGCCGTCATTCTCTCTTCACTCTACAGTTCACGCTCCTCGTAAGAAAATTTATTGTTACACAGCACAAGGTTGAGAGCAGTTTGCCAGGGGTTCGAAGACAAGTATTTTTCAACTGTGGTAAAACTATTATGTAACCACTTCAATCTCCTTGCATAGGTCTCCCATTGCTTCAAATCAGGTTTTCTTGTTGTCTAAGGTCACAAAAAATTATATCATGGAGCTTACCAGAGGACCTGAAGATGGGGATGCATGTAATGCACTTGCCTTGCCTAACAATCACAATTCTAGGAAAAAGGATAAAAATAAGGTTGAGAAAGACAGGAAGAGAAGTTCCTCGTGCTTGAGCAAGAAGAGAAGAATAAAAGGGCTAGGCGATCTAATGCTCTTGAAATACTGGAGAAGCACATGCTTGGAGATGATGCACATGCTTTATTAAGTTCTTCCTGTAATATTGGACAGGTTGAAACTATGCGAGAGAAACTCTCTAGAGAAATGAAATTTCATAAAGCAGGATTGGGAGTTCCTTTGGAGATTCCACTCTTTTGTGAAAGTATGATTGTTTCAGTCGAAGTACAAGATGAAAAATTTATTGATGAATTTTTGGTTTTCAAATGTATTCCAAAGAATAATATGCTGAAAGTTGGCCAGATGCAATCAAAGAAAAGGAAAATAGTTTCTTTCCATGCTTCTGTAAATTGCAATGAAGGGGATTCAAACACAAGATCACATGACTGGAGATGCAAGAAATGATGCCTCTACTGATGGAAAAGTGAAGGATATAATACATCGATAGTAAGACTCGATATAGAACAAAGTGACATGAGTCTCGATCATGATACATGATTTTCCATATATCTTTATATGGATAGGTGTTCAAATGGAAATGAACTAGATCATTCCTAAACCTCTGCTAAACAGGATTTGGTTGTCACCAAATAATTGTCCCACAGAGTAACCATGATAAGGCTTTTTCATCCTAACATATTTTGTGCCTTGATAACTAAAGAGGTTATGGCTCGACTAGTGTAATATCTCAAAAGGAGAATGCCAAGCTAATGTTGTAGAAAACGAGTCCATTGATACGATTCGAATATGAAAGTATTAGGTTTCTGAAGGGGACATTTGAAAGCTAGATACATAAACCATTTCCACTTCTAAGGGTTTTGAATGTGCTCCTTTCGGCACTAATTTTGTAGTTCATGTTTCAAGACCACCTGATGTTGAAGAAAGAAAGAAAAAAAAATCCAATAATTATGGTGGAGCATGAGAGTATGGAGGTTGTCAGTCATCATTCAGTAGTGATTATATGTGGGGATACTGGATGTGGAAAAACTACCCAAATTCCACAGTTTCTATTCGAAGTCAGATTTGGTTTAAGGAGGGAAATTGAACAGGTACTCTCCCAAAGGCAGGATGAAATCGTTACCCTTCGACAGATGAAGTCATTCTTCCTCTTCTTCTATTTTTTCCAGTAGCTATGTCGAGAAAAACAAAATCAGTTTAAGTGATGCTAGTAAATCTTTTCCCAATAGTGTGTATGTTCCTATGAAAGGGATCATATGCGCACCGATTGCAACTATGTCGAATGGTCATGGTGCCACTAGAGGAGCAAAGATAATTTGTACAAATAGATTTACCAGTGTACCTAAATATCGATCTGAATCAAACCCTGGCATGCCTTTACATCCTCCTTGACCACCATTAAGCTCCAATTCTTCTCGTGTAACAAAAATTCTAGATCCAAACTTAGACTTTTATTTTATTGGGAACGAATAAAATGTTGAAAACTTAGTGGTCGGCAAGGCATAGGAGGAAGAAGTGACTGCAAAAAGTGAAGTTGTTTTTAGTTCAGGCCAGTGGCGATGTTTTAGTCCTTCAAGTATTTTTCATGATAGAAAGGCCAAAGGTATTACACGTTCTCGGTCTTTCATTTCAACCAAAGGTACTTATTCAAGAATGGGTGAAAGTAATTCTGAGAAGATGCAATGTGAAGTTTCATCTAGAAAATTTTCATCCTCGGAGAATTCTATTACTGACAAGCTCTCATCCAAGTATCAAATTTCTCAGAATGTTGTTGAGAAATTGATCAAGTCACTGCAAGGAAATTCCAAATCTAAGGAAACTCATTTTGATGTCAAGAATACACCAGATAAAGAAGCTCTTGTACATGGTGATGGTTGAATCTGCAAGGAGTTCTTAAAATCCCTTCATGCATCAGCATACGAAGTTGGAAGCTGTGACAATCCATGTATTAAACAATCATCCTTGTCCAAATTTTTTTAGGGTTCTTATTCTTAAATCAAGGGATATAAATGTGGGGGTTCAAGTGAGGAAAAGCAGCTTCCCATTGGTCAAATGGGTTTTGTTGAAGGTTCATATTTTCAGGTGGAAAAAAGGGACTTGTCATTCAATAGTGAAAGAAGACCAGAAGTTCATGCATTTAAGAGTGAGGATGATGGTGTAGCTAGTGAGGTGGAAAATTATATGGATGTTCTTACTACCATGGAATCAGAAATGGAGACAGATTCGGATGGCAAGGCCACACATGAGTTTGATTCGGATTTCAATTCAGAACATAAGGAAACATGTCTTGAAACAAGAGGACAGTTACATGACAAGGATGGTCAGTGTTATGACCTTGTTGAGTTGGATTCTACTGCGCAACTCATCACTCAGATGTTGTGTTTTTCAATTATGATCAAACCTTTATATTGTTATGATAATGGATCTGGATAGGGATGACATAGGTAGATAAGATAAGCTTTATTTTCTTAAAAATGATGTTGTAGCTTATCTTTCAGCCTTATCCTATTTTTAGTTTTAATACTTGATGTTTCTAAGCTAAGTTGGTTTCGATTCACTTAGTGGATAACAGGTACATTGTATCTAGTTTATGATTTTTCAATCTTACTAGTATTTAAATAGAACGAAACATGGAAAAAGGGTTCGGATTTGGAGAAGCCTTTCTGTATGTGCTTGCTATTTTTTTTAATAAAATATCAGTGCAGATTTTTGTCACTTTGATCTGAGATTCATGTGGTATGTGTTTCGATTTTTGTGCCCCTTCTTATGTGTAATTTTAATCTCAATGTTTTGTTACATTCTCACTTTTAAATTGGTTCTCTAAAGAAGTTTTTTCAGAAATCATCTATCTTGATGCTCTCGATAATTGTTTTTATTTCTTAATTATGATGGAATTCACCCTCAGTTAGGTGCTCCATCATTTTATTTCTTCTCGATATTTGTTCAGAAATGTATGTTACAGAATTCATGTAGTGCTCTGTTACATGTGATCAAATATTGTTGTGTATTTTCTAGTTTCTTTCAAAATACATTCACTCTGCTACAACTAATGTTATAGATTTGAAATATATACCTACCTTGCCTCTGATTTTACAAGTGTATTATGTAAGCACTGGTATTTTTGTGTATGAATTTGAATTATGGTTTCATGCCCAGTGGCCCTCCCTCTCATGTCTACCCACCATCACCATTAAAACCCTATTTACCTTTTTTCAGATCTGGTCTTTGTCGGGTGTCCTTAAGATTTAGTGTTCCATACATTTGGAAAATTTTCAAGTGAGGGAGCCCCCTCCAGTTAGAAAGGACCAGTTTCTAGCCCAAAGAGGTTTTTGGTTACCCCTGTAAACATTTTCTCATCCTAGAGGTTCAATTATAGGGTGCTAACACCTAGTAATAGGAAATTGGGTTTGTACACTCCAATTCCTATTCCTTCTCATCCTTGGGAAAGTATTTCTAGGGATTTTGGGCTCTAGATGCATGCATAGTCCTACAAGACAGCGTCTATGGGTCTATGGACGCATGCATAAGCCCATAAGCCAGTGTCTAGGGAATAAATTCCTTAGTGTTGTGCCATCATCCTTGGGATTTGAGCCACTTTTTCAAGGCCAAAACCCAGTGCTTTGCCCAGAAATTCAAGACAATTTTAGAGATGAATTATATTTACCAAACAATTATTTATTTACAAAAATATCCAAAAGGACTAAACAGGACCCCCACTAGCCATGACAGGAACTTCGTCAAACATGTCACAAACATGAAATCTACAGGTATAAACAACATAACTGAGCATAGGGATCTCATGCTTACCTGAGAATCACTAAGAAGCATTGCTCCCTACATCATTAGCTACAATACAATCTATTTGACCATAGATACATTTTTCATTCATTTACAAGTAAAAACTTATAGAGAGCCATATGTCATCACTATCAACATACATGCTTATAACCAACATAATAACAACATAAATATAGTGGTTACAAAAGCAATGGAATCCACATAATAACCAATACATTTATACATCAAATACCAAAGGAATGAACTTCTCATTTAAGAATGTGAAAATGAACTGGAGATAGGACTTCCACATTCCACCCGACCATAGATTGGCTGAGCCAAATATCTCTTGAACCATTCACCCCCATGCCATATTCCAAGCATGAATGTGGGACTCATAACCAACCAGAAAGAACCAAACAAACATGAATGCTACCAAATTTCTCCGCCTACACAATGACAAATTTTCCTATCTCCTAGCCTCTCAAGATTTACTGCAATCCACAGTCTGAATCAAGGACCACTAGGCCCTAAACCGATACATACCCTTCATGCTTTACCGTACATCCCATCCCAAGACTACTAGGCCCAACAGACAACACCCACCTCTCAGGCTTTACCGCAATCTAAACCCGGATCACTAGTCCCTAAACTGAGGAAAACCACCTCTAGGATTTACCATATATCCCGCCATTCACAGGTTGAGGATTCCTAGGCCCACCGAGGCAACACACTGTCTGGATTTACCGCAACCCATAGTCTAGTTCAGGGGTTACTATTCCATGTGTTATATAAATTTGGATATCCACCTCACTCAACTTCAAATACATCTGGAAATTCAGCTAAACCAAAACATGAGAACTCCACAACACCATGGCTATCCAAAAATGGCAAGGCTAGGCTAAAAACAATGTCACACTTGGAAAATCCCATGCCAAGACAGAAAATAAACACATGCAATACCATGCATGCCAAATCTAGCAAGAAAATCACACATGCAAATCAATACCTACAAATAATCCTGTTGTAGTTGCTCAATTCCTGCTCTTCATTGCTTGCTTCCTCCTTCTTGATTTCTTGCCTTTCTTGGTCCAATGCCAAAATGCTCCAAGAAACTGTAAGTGTCCAAGAGTGAGAGAGAGAGAGAATAATGAGAGAGCTCCAAAAATGAAATGACAAAAGGTTTGAGCAAAATCTTGAGCCCAAAATCTTACCAACTGATCCTCATAAGCCTTTTTATTAATGAAGCCTCTATTTTCTTCATTTTCCATTATTTTCCTTCATTTTCCTCCTCACATGCAACGTGTGGCCTCCTATTTCCCTTTATTTTCATAAATAAAATGCCAAAAATGTCTCTTTTCCTTTCCAAAGACATTTCCATTGCCTTTTCCAAATTCCTTTAGCCATAATAATCAAAATGAACACCCACTAGGATTTTTTGCCCAACAATCAGCTTGGAATAAGTGTCCCATCAACCGTGGTTATAATTTTTTCCTTTATTAACTTTTATTACATGGAATTTTCATCAGGGATGTTACAGAACCCTCCCCCTTGGGGGACACCACCCTCGGTGTTCAACCACACATATACCTCAGCAAAACCATTGAAAATCAAACATACTGCTCGTGGAACTTTATAACTTAGCTCATTGTAGTATTTATAATGAATAACCTACTCAAAATAAAAAAAAAATCATGACAATCATACTGCGTACTAGATATTTATAACGCAACCCATTATAGTATTTACAATAACAACCACATATATACATATGCACATTTTCCCAACCAGAAAATAAAAGGATATAATGCCTATATCAACAACAAGGGAATCTAGAGGCTCACACCTCCACCCTCAAACTAGTACCAGGGTTCACTTCCTTCCTAGGAATTCTATAATCCACTGTAATAGTCAAAGTCTATATCCAATGTCCAGCACTACAATCCTGTGCTATTGTACCCTCAGTGAACAGTTACAGACTCATTGTTCTAGGGTGCACTCCCAATGTCCATTTGATTCCATCTGGAAATGCTAATGACCAAAACAAATCCATCCCCGACCTTTCCTTCTCTGCTACACAGTCCCTCAGGTAATCTAGTCACCACTTTCCATGCAGTCACTCACCTTCCAAGTTCCCCGGCATCCCCTATACTAGGTGATCCATCCCTTGATAAGGCTTCCTCGCATCGAAAGAAACAAAAAAAAAAACGCATACACTGGTCACAACCATCATATCGGTCATAGAATACTCATGGAAATCAATGGAAACTATTGGGTACCAGTGTCCCACAATGTCCTTGCTCTTGAAATGCTTCACCAACATGTGGTTGCATGTTTCAATTCATTTTTTTATTGTTGCTAATGCTTGCAATCAATTCCAACCACCCAATCAGGCATTGCATGCTTTCCCATACCAAGCACATAATTTCCATTAGATTCAAAATGAATTGAGATAACTTCAAATCATACCTTATTGGTATCTTTTCAATAAGATACACTTGCAATCTTGTTTACTTCCTATCACATAAGTCAAACTATTTGTTTGATCAAATCATCATGCATAAACATATAACATCTGGTTAGCTAAAAACACAACCATCATAAAATATAATCATGAATCACATCAAATCACCATAAACCATAATAATAAATCACACGTACCCATCATAATTCATAATCACATATCACATCATAATAAATATGAAATAAAATACTGATACTTATCCTTCATCAGTCCTTACTTCTGCCTTTGTTCTTTTGTACACACACCAAATCGGTTGCGACACCCAAAAAACACCAATACCTTCTCTTCAACTACGTACACATACACATAGTGTACAACATGTACATCCGCACAAGGTGTACAACACCACACAATACATGCACTCACATCAGCATACGACACATACACCTACACCCGGTGTACAATACAACATAATAAATACGCCTACTCGGCATACAACACATACACTTACACCTAGTGTATAATACAACACAACAGATACACCTACATCTGGTGTACAACACAACATAATACATATACATATACATAGTACCACACAACGAATACACATGTCACAATACCATGACTACACCATGCACATACATAGTATGGCATGCCCTCAACACAACATGTAATACATGCACACAATACCACATGTATAGCAGTACCATATGCACAACATGTAAACAGTGCCATCTATATAGAACACTACCTGCACAACATGTGCACAACATCACATGTATACGACACCACCTACACAATGTGTACACAACACCAAATGTACACCGCACCACCTATACAATGTGTACACAGCACCACATGCACCACATGTACACAACGCCACATGCATGACATGTACACAACACCACATGTACAACATGTACATAGCACCATACATACACAAAATCACATATCCAACATGCGCATAAAACCATATGTACACAACATCGCATATCCAATAAGCACATAGTATGATATGTACACATCACCGCATATCCAACATGTACATAACACCATCTATACCTAGCACTGCATATGCAATATACACACAACACCATATATACAACAAGCATACAACATCATATGTAGACAATACTATATATGTTACATGTACACATCACCATAAATACAATCATTGAATATACAACATGTGAAAAATATACACAACATTAGTATTGCACATCCATAGGCCACACGTTGACCCCACAAGCAACCTTGCTTCTAGTGTCTTTCCATTATCCATGCTTATCTTAACATGTCATAAATCACACTACTTTCACTTCACTGATGTACCCCTTGGCATTACCTGTCCATAACATATGTTATCCATCTATAATTTTGACATATTCAAATATGGCTAAACAGGTCTTTAGCCTTCAACAAATAAATTTCATGCAAGATTTGTAACTTCTTAAAGCCTCTCTATGTTCTTTATCCTCAATAAATCCATTCCACTGATAATCTTCATTCAAAATTCCTCAAGAAGCCCTTCTGTTATAAAAGAAACATTTTTCAGCCATTTTTCCATCTTTTCACCTTCATAATTTCCTCCAAAATCCCTCCATTTTTCACTCATTTTCACTTATCCTAAACATTCATCTCTTTCCCCTAAAAATTCCCTTTTATCCTTCATTTAACCTCATTTTCCCATAAAAACCCTTTAAAATCCCTTTTTGTATGGTTTAAAGCTATCCTTTTTATCCTACCGGAAGCTCTAAAAAAACCCAAAAAACCTCATTTTTGGCTTTATTCCGCTCTTTTATATGAAATAGGCCTTAAGCATTGTTCAGCTTAGCCTTAGCCCCTTTTCCGTCATATGACCCGCTCCGCGACCGAGCACTAAAGCCCATCGGCGGTTGCACTTTGGCAATTCCAAGTTCCCGCTTCCATTTTCTTTTTTTGCTAATGGCCGATCTTTCGATGAGATCGAGACCATCCATTCCCCAAGATCTGACGGCCATCGCACTCCGCGCTCCATCGCATCGCATCACATTTCCCTTTCGCCTTCCCTTCTCCGTCGATGATCATCCCCCACCGATGAAATCTCCGCCGTTGATCTTTCCCAGATCTAACGGCCCTCGCTCCATCGTTCCTCCGCAATCCCTGTCCCCTGACCCTTTTCACCGCCGATATGCGAAGCCCCAATTGAATTCTATCCGTTGATCTCGATCTCGATCCGATGGTCTGCGCTGCATCGCACTTGCTTCTCCCATCGGCCATCGGCACATCGCAATTCTAAATTCCTCTTTCCTTGACCCTTTCCTCTATCGATTGTCGATCCATTGATTTAATCCTAACCGTCCATTTCCTAGATCTGACGGCCATCACATCATCTCCCGCCCTCGATCATTTCCTCCTATTCACTTTATTTCGAATGATCTCGATCATTGATCCCATTTAATCCAATGGTCAGCCCTCTATTGCTTCATCGCTGTTATCTCTACCCCTCACACCATCCATTTCCTTTGTGCGAGATTGCAATGCATCCTGGACAGTTGATCGTCCTAATCCAATGGCCAGCGCGCCTTCACCCTCCATTCCCCCGCTTTGATCTCCACTGTCGATCTAATCCAGATCGGACATTTCTCGCTCCATCAGGTCTTCATTTTTTTCCCGACCCCTTGTCCACCATCTTTTATCTCTGCTTCCCCGATTTGATCTCAATCATTGATCATCACGATCCAACGGCTCGCATTGATTCCCCTTTTCTTCCACCTCGCCAGCCTTATATACCCTCTCTCCTGATCTGACCCATCCGATTAACCCGGATCAACGGTCCATATTCACTATGGGGGCACCCGTCCAAGGTGGCCCATACACCCCATTCCCCCTGCAGTCCATCTCCAACATTGATTTCTTCCCCAATCCAACGGCCAGTATTTCCCCGTTCACTGCGGAGGCACCCCGCCGATGAGATCCTCCGTACCCCCTAGTCCCCTTGCACTTAATCTCAACCGTTGATCATCCCATGAATCCAATGGCCATCGCTCTTTCACATGTTCGCTAACCCTATCGACCATTTGTGATTTGTGCGACATTGCGAATAGATCCCAACCATCGATCCTCCAGATCTGACGGCCCAGAATTGATTTCGCGCCCATTTCACCAAAATGTTTTAAACACGCATTTTCAATGTGAAAGAGGTGGTTTTGGGTTGGACATGAGTCAACCCCTAAACATTATCGCGTTCCCCCTGCCTTTACCGCTTACCACCCTTTTCCACGCAAAAACCACGACTGGTTTCGCGCAAAACCACCTTGCCTCTACTCACGCCCAAATTCAAAATTTCCTCTATTTCTTCCTGGTTTTGTTCACATAACCCTTCCCTACAATAACCCCTTCCTATGCATCCCTCTGTAACCCCTCCCCGAGCCTCTGAATGCAGTTTACCCAGCAACGCAGGTTTTTTATAATATGTTCGATTGCTTGTTTGTAGGTGTTATGGAGGCCAGATACACAGGGCCGAGGGTGATGATCCTCAAAGCTCAATCAAATGCAGAAAGGGACAAAAAAGGGTCGAATTTCAAATTTTTAATCAATATTTCATGGATGTTGATTAGCCTGTGAAACCCTCCAGCGCAACAGACCTGTACACAAACAGTGAAGTTTAAAGATCCGAGAAATTAAAGAATGAAGGTTAAAAAGCATAAACAGAAGATTAAAGACTAATCGAAGCAGATTAAGGATAAAAACATAGCTAAAAGACAGATGAACAGAGGTTTAAAGAAAACAGTAAAGTGATAAAGGCATCATGATGAATTATGAAGGCAAAAAGTGAGATCAGGCCTTAAACACAGTTTATTGATGAAATTAAAGGAAATATTAGGCTAAGAGCCTTGAATACATCAACAAAGAGCATTTATTTCATCAAAAATATCAACCAACTCCTTTGGCCATTCTTTATCTGTAAAGGCAAATCAGCAGTTATTACACAAAATAATATAGTTTATAACCGTCAGGACAGTTATTGTAAAAGATAATGATAAAGCCTCAAAGTCAATCTTTTCGCCTGTTTTATCCTTAGAAAGTAAAGACAGAGTTATTAAAACAGAGAGGTATCTACAAATGTTCCTACCTCATGCCTTGCATGGTTATCAAGGTCAGGAACATATTTACTCTGTCATTAATAACATTTTGAACCCTAGAAGAGTTCCACCTCCTCATTTGCAGCGTAAATATTGCATTGGAACTCATTGTAAATGTTGGATTTTGATGACTGATGCTAGAATAATACATAGTCCTTTGAAGCTTTTGAAGAGAAATTGATGTCTTGTAACTCATGCATGATCTGATTTTCTTGTTGATGGAGAAGGATTGCTTGCAGGATCCATAGGCTTGGTTGATGGTGAAGTTTTCTTTTGTTTATGTTTTATAGTTTTCCATTATGTTTTCCATATTGCTATGTTGTAGTAGGACAAAGAATTTAGATTAAGAAATGTTTTCTAATGGCACCTTATATATGTTTGTCCTTCACTGCCTTAATGTTTTCTTCTGCTAAGATACATTAGAGAAATCATTTATTTGCTCTCTAATAATTTTTTAGCTTGTCCACTTCTTGAATAAATTAGATCAGTTAGCATCAATTGTGATTTATGGTTAGCCCTGCATATTGTTGCCACTGAAATATTCTGTTCTTGGAATCAAACATTTGTCTTGGTTAATTATCCTTTTTCAGTCTGAAATCAAATGGATTAGGTTCTACTTATGCCTTTGATTCTCTTATTGTTCTTATCAATTTTCTAACTCCCTCAGTTTACAAGTATAAAAAGGATTCAGTTTCGGCCCTTTATTAGTTTGTTGTTCTCAATATTTATTTCCATTTCATAAATCCATCATAACCTTAAAAGATCCACCAACCAAGTAAACTTGCCCTGCAAATTCTCTTAACACCATTTTCAAACTTATCTGGACCTTGTTAGACTCCATTTCCAAATGACTTAACAACCTTCCATGTTTCCCATCTAAAATCTATCAAATTATCATCCCCAAACAAACAAACTTGCACTTAATAACTAGCCTAAAATCAACCTCTTAAAAGCATTAAGCCATATCCTTACAAACATATTGAGAGATCCATCTCCGAATCTAGGAAAGCTAGGTCCTCGGATTCCAAAGCTTGGTTTGATGTTACCCTTGTCAATTTGTATCTCAATCAATCTAGCAAATTATGGGGAGCTAACATAGTGGCGATCACGGTGGGACAGAGTTCGTAGTAGCCTGACAAACTCTTATAGACTCATATACATCCCTATTCTGACTTAAAAACCAACCCATAGCCAAAGTAGAAACTAATTACTTCATCATCCTAGCAAGATAATGACTTAGTTAGGGGATACTCGTTAACATTAAGGCTGCATAAAGAAACTAAAAACCCAAAAATACTCCCTAGATTGATTTTTTATCAAAAATTTGGTGGTGGACCATTGTATACATATCTTCAAAATTTCAAAAAAAATCTACCTGGCGACTCCACTAGCCTCCAATAGGCCTTCCTCATCCCACTAGTCCCATAGGTCATTCTAGGATTGTGTCAAAATAGTCCAAAACAGTTTTTAAGGCCTAGTTATACCTTGTGTGAATAAAGAGATCTGGTTTCACGAAGGATCTATACCAGATCACACCCGGACCCAAATCCTCCTACCGTAGTTGATAACCCAGAAAATTTTTTGTGCAAAAATCCTAAATCTGGAAACTCACCCACTATTAGGACCATCCATAGAGCAAGTTCTGCACCGGAACACCTTACAGTTGCACAAGATCCTCAGTTTGATTTGCACCATACCAAGAACATATTTAGGACCAAGTCACAAAGTTGGGTTGACCAAGCTGACTTTGAGCCCATAGATTTGTAGCAAATCCCCAGTGGAGAAGCTTCTCCTTCCACTCCACCTGATTTTCAGCTTCTACATCACTTCACCCCTTTTCGTCTCAAATCTACTCAGAATCAGTCTTCCGGTTCAAGTACCTAAGCTACACCCATCCATACCACCAGTGTGCAAACCACCTCACTCCATCCTCCTCCACCTCTCACAAATCCTCCCCTTGTAAATCAACCTTTGTTTCCTTTCCCTCCCATCATGGCAGCCTGGTATGCTCCACTGGCTCTACAACAACCACTATTACCTTTTCCAAATGACTATCAGTCCAAAATCCCTCACTTCTCAGGGACTGAATCCATTAACTGCTCAAAAACATGTAGATAGAATTAATGATGCTTTTGACAATATGGAGATAGAAGAAGAAACCATAAAAATGAGGATTTTTGCTCAGAGCCTAGGGGGAGAACCCAAGAAATGGTTTAAAGACTTACCTCCCAACATCATTCAGGATCTCCCTACTCTATACCGAACCTTTTTGAACAAATGGGAAATCAAGAAGAACCCCCTCCAAATTATATCCGAGTATAACAATCTTAAGAGAAATCCGAGAGAAAGTGTTCATGACTACTCCACTAGGTTTAACAGTGTTTAATAATGCTCTCCCACCACACATAAAACCTCCACAAGGCTTGGCCTTGGTGAAATATCCCAAACGCTTTGATGCTGATATGGCCTATCAACTAATGGAGAGAGATTACCTAACTCTAGAAGACATGCAAAAGGGGGTTGTAAGTGTAGAGGCCAATTTGATTGAGAAAAGGGCTAGGCTGAGATCAGAAAAAAGGGTGACTTATACAGATGACACAATGCCTGCACCCTCCTCTTCTGAAACCAAACTTGACTCCATAGTTAGGACAATGGAGAGGATGTGGAAAAGTTCAGTTTGAATGAGAGAACACCTCCTAGGGAAAATCAAGCCAATCTTTAAAACAGAAATAGAAACCAGAATTTTAAAAGAGACCCTCCTCAAATCAGACAAAGAGAGATTAACCAACAAATCAGACCCCCTTTCCAAGAAAACTATGTATATGAAGAAGAAAGAGAGCCTGAGCAGTTGGAAGAAGACCATATAAATGTCATAGGTTTGGATGATGAGGATAACACATTCCTTACTGAATAAGAAAAAAGGATGTTTTCCTCAAAACCAAATGAGAAATCATATGAAGATTCTGAAGACTATAGATTAGGATTTGAGAATGCCATAATGGAATTCCATAGGCAGTATAACCTTAGGAGAAAGAAGAGTCAAGATGTTCCTAAAATAGATCAGCCAAACACTGTTGTTAGAAAAACCTCTGAACCTATCCCTAAAAAGACAGCAGAAAACACAAATACTATGGCTAAGAAGACTGAACTAAACAAGCAAAAGACTAGCCAGCCTAGTAATGATTCAAGTTGCCCTAGTACTTCAAATAGTGGCCCTGAAAAAACCTTATTGTACAAACCATCAAATCAGAATCATCAAATTAAAAATATAGAAAATTTCATGGCTGATAAAACTGATGTAAATGCAATAAAGACACCTGTGCCTTTCAGTTTTGAGGGGGAGATTGCCAAAATCAAAATCACTATACCCCTCACTGAATTGGTAACCCAAGAGGTATATAGATCCCAGATTTTCAAAGTATTAAACATAGGAAAGGATGCTGATACCCTAAACTTAACTGATGATAAACCAGAACTTTTGTTTGGTCCTGAAGCAGAGGGAAGATATCAAGAAGGAGAAGTCCCTCCTTTCTATGTAAGTCTGAACATACATGAAAAAATTCTGCATAATGTTATGCTAGACTCTGGTGCCTCACATAATCTCATGCCAAAGGTTGTGATGGAGATATTAGGCCTAGAAATCACAAAGCCCTACAAAGACTTGTATTCTTTTGATTCCATTAGGGTTAAGTGTCTGGGCCTAATCAAGGATTTGTGTGTCAATCTGGCACAAATCCCTGCTAAGAGTCTAGTCATGGATATAGTTGTGGCTGACACCCCCCCAAAGTATGGCATGCTTTTATCTAGATCATGGGGGGCCAAACTCCAGGGCAGCCTTCAAATGGACATGACCTATGCCACCATCCCATTCTTCAATCAAACAAGAAGATTTTACCGGGAATCCCACATGAAATATATGGTGAGTAACATAGATAGGCCAAATAACACACCAGTTTATTCCATTCACTCAGACCTTGACTCCTTCATCCTGTACAATTAAAATGACATAATTGAACAAGTGAATGACAATGAGAGAGAACTAATTCCCCCAGAACAATCAAATCAGCTCTCTAATCAAGAAAATGACTCCCAAAACTCTAGCAGCCCCGAAGTACAGAACATTGACAAAACTGAAATTGACACTCTTTGGCATATGAACTTTGATGGTTCTTATGGTAAGGCCGGATCAGGGGATGGTGTTTGGATCCACAACACAAATGAAGGCCATTCCTATAGGTTATATTTTCAATGCACCATTAATATTGCAGAGTATGTGACTCTCCTTATTGGTCTATACTTACTTAAAAATCTCAAAGCCAAGAAAATCTTGATCCAAGGAGATTCTGAACTAATCATCAATAAAATTAAGGGAGAATATTCGGCCAAAAACCCTAGGTTAAGGGAATATAGAAATGCTGCCCTAGACCTTCTCAAAACCTTTGAGACATATGAGCTCACTTTCATTCCTAGGGCCCAAAACTGATATAAATAAATAACAGGCCTATTGTACCGGACAACTTGAACCATTGGCAAGTGTTTGACAATGATGACCAAATAGATGATTTTCTGCAATTTAGAAATGACTTTGCAAGCACAAAACAGAGTTTGAGATTTGAAAGAAATACTTTTGCTGAAAAAAGAAACTCCCAAAATAGAGCAACCCTTTAATGATGATACAAACCACCTTCAAAACCCTTGTGTTGCAGAAGTATTTGATAAATCAGATCAAAGAGAACTCGAAATTCTGTAGTACAAAGATGACACCTTGCCAAGAGGCCTTACACCACTAGAAGAGTTATTTGATTTTAATGATGTAGCTAAAAAACCCAAGATAGAACCCACTGAAAAAAAATGTAGAAGAGTGTAACATTGGAGGGATGAAAGAGCCCAAAATAATCAAGCTGTCCAAAACTCTCCCATCTCACACAAAACAGAAATACATTGAGCTTTTTAGATAATTTAAAGATGTGTTTTCTTGGGGGTATGAAGACTTGAAATCCTATGACACCAAAATCATCCAACATAAAATTCCTCTCAAAGAAAATCAGAAACCGTTTAAACAAAAGTTGAGAAGAATAAACCCCCTCTTGTTACCCTCAGTTGAGAAAGAAATCAAAAAGATTTACGATGTTGGGATCATAGTTCTTGTCCGATACTCAAAATGGGTGTCCAACCTTGTGTTAGTTAGGAAGAAGACCGGGGAAATTAGGCTTTGTATTGACTTCAGAAATTTGAACAAAGCCTCTTTAAAATACAATTACCCCTTGCCTAAAATGGATCACATACTCCAAAAAGTAGTTGGTTCACAGAGAATCTCATTACTAGATGGCTTCTCAGGTTATAACCAAGTTCTAGTCTTTCCAAGTGACCAACTTAAAACTGCATTCACTACACCTTGGGGTACGTTCATGTATGTCAAAATGCCATTCGGTTTAATGAATGCAGGGGCTAATTTCCAAAGGGAAATGGACATATATTTTTTAGAAGACATAGGTTACTTCATAGTCATATACCTTGACGACATCACTGCCTACTCTAAGACTGATGAGGAGCACTTAGTCCACTTGAGAAAAGTCTTTGAAAAATGTAGAAAGTATGGCCTATCCCTAAATCCTAAGAAAAATGTGTTTGGCCTTCAGGAAGGAAAACTCTTAGATCACATCATCTCTGAGGAAGGAATTAAGATAGATCCCAAAAGAATAGAATGCATCTTACAAATCAACCATACTAGGAACATTAAAGAGCTGCAATCTTTCATTGGAAAGATTAACTTCCTAAGAAGATTCATCCCTAACCTTGCTGAGCTCCTAATAAATATCACGAATATGTTGAAAAAGGAAGTAGGAGTGAAGTGGAATATGGAAGCAAAACAATCTTTTGAGCTGGTAAAACAAGCACTCACACAAACACCAGTCTTAATCAGCCCTGACTTCACCAAGGACTTTCATATTTTCTCCTTTGCCTCTGAACATACTGTGGCATCAGTACTGTTTCAAAATAACATCATGGGGCAAGAGCAACCCGTAGCTTTCTTCAGTAAGGCCTTAAGAGATGCTCCACTTAAATATAATATCATGGAGAAACAAGTCTTAGCCTTGGTAAAATCACTGAAATAATTTAGAGTCTGCATTTTACATTCTCACATCATTGCTTTTGTCCCACATATTGTTTTCAAGGACATTCTAAATCAAGACCCTGATGATAAAAGGGGCAAGTGGATTGCTACCATTTTAGAATATGACTTAGAGATCAGGCCCACCAAGCTCATCAAAGGGCAGGGATTAGTAAAACTCATGGTTGAGTCAAAATTCCAAGCTTTAGATATGAACATGGTTGATATTTTGGAAGAGATAGAAGAATGCACAGCACCATTCATTGAAGAAACATTCATGAACTCTCCTTGGTATGCTGACATCATATATGTGTTTCTTTATCTGAATGCTTCTCCTTCTTTGTCAAAAACAAAAGCTAGATTTTTCAAACAGAAGGCTTTAAATTATTGTATATTAGATGGATTTTTGTATTGGAAAAATGTTGTGGGGATTTTACTTAAATGTTTACTTGAGGTTGATGCAGGAAAAATCATGCATGAACTGCATGAGGGAGAATGTGGAGGACATCTTTACTGGAAGACCACAGCAAACAAAATCCTAAGATCTGGTTACTATTGGCCCACCCTTTTCCCAAATACTCAAAAGCTTGTCATGTCTTGCCATAAGTGTCAATTTTTTTATGGCAAGAGAAAACTCCTACCTTTACCCTTACATCCCATCAGTGTTGAGGCCCCCTTTCAACAATGGGGCTTGGACTTCATTGGGGAAATTCACCCATATTCTTCAGCCCAACATAAGTGGATCCTCACTGCCACTGATTACTTTACCAAGTGGATAGAATCCATACCTTCTAGGAATGCTACTGACTCTATCATTATCAAGCTCCTTGAAACTAACATACTATCCAAATTTGGTTGTCCTAAAAAAATTATCACAAATAATGTTGTTGCTTTCAAGTCTAAAAAAGTGGTTGACTTCTGCTATAAATATCATATCACATTGGGTCATTCTACTACCTACTATCCCCAAGGGAGTGGATTAGCTGAATCCTCCAACAAAAGCCTTGTCAATATTATCAAAAAACTGTTGGAGAAGAATCAGAAATCATGGCATAGTAAGCTTATTCATGCTTTATGGGTTGATATATTAACCACCAAAAAATCAATAAATATGTCTCCCTATCAGTTAGTTTATGGTATGGATGCAGTCTTCCCAACATCCTTAGGAGTTCCAGTCATGAAACTTCTTCAAGAAGTACAATCTGAAGAGAATGATATGCAAAGAAGGATCAATCAAACCATTCATTTACATCAGTCATGAGAGGAAGTGTACAACAGAACACAAATAGTCCAAGAGAACATCAAGAAACTATTTGAAAAAAGGACTAAATAAAATGACTTCCAAGTTGGAAATGTAGTTCTAAAATGGGATTCCAGAAGGGAAGACAAAGGCAAACATGGTAAGTTTGAAAATCTATGGAAAGGCCCCTATATCATTGATTCGGTGAGAGGCAACAATGCCTTATTTTTGAAGGAACTTGATGGAATTGAAATGTTTGGAGGTCCTATCAATGGCAGGATGCTCAAACACTATTTCTTTCAAGATTCTTAGTTTCAAAGTTTTATTCATTGTACATAAAATAGTGAAAAGGAAATTATACAAAACACAAAAACAATAGAAAAAGAAAAAAGAGGGCGATTAAAAGAAAAGGTACAGCCCCATACCCAAAAAGAGAAGTTCTGAAAGTGTGCTAGTCTAAATGCCACTACTGGTTCAAAGGGATATATTGTTCATTTATCTAGCATAATCATGGATAAACATGTTTTAAATTTATGTTGATAAGTTAGTAGAAACTTTGATTGATAAAACATTATTTCAAACTTAACTTATTTAAAGAAAGATAGTTTAGGGGATTGAAAAGATACTGGTTCCACATGCTTAAAACAGAACCAAAGAGATAGATAAAGATGCCTCACAAAAGACAAATCATGGCCTTATCTTTTTTATTTACTTTTATGCAAAATAATGTTTGTGTGCAAGCTCAAATGCCACTGCTTGTAATTATTCAATCATACGGCCTAAACATGATTGAGTAAATTTGAATTTCATGTTGATAGGTTAGTGAAGAAGATTTTCCAAACAGTTTAATCTTGGCTTATCAGTAGAATAGATTAGGATAGAAGAAAGAATGGTTCAAACATGCTCAAAATTTGAACCAAGAAAAGAAAAAAGATAGCTCTAAATAGATCAAAACTTGAGCCAAAAAGAAAGAAGGATGTCTTTAATTTTTAGATCTTAAGCCTTCACAATTTTGTTTTAAATTTCTGCAAATAAAGTCTATGTGCAGCTTGTACATAAAGCCATAGACACCATAGCAAATCATATTGCTTAATCCTGATTTAGCTATGTTTTAAATTTCTGTTTTAAAATATAGAGAATGCAGATCTGTCAAAAAGCTTAACCTTGACAATTAGTAGTATAGATAGAAATAAAAGAGTTCAATTGTTTAATCTGGACTCTCGGAAGAAGTAAGGATAGATTTAGATTAGTTTTTCCTTTTTTCAAAAATAATAAAATGATGTTGAAAGGGTTTTCAAGTACAAGTGCAGCCATTGAAGAAAAAATTCTAGGACAAGTAAGATTGGGTAGGTAGAGATGTTGTTTTAAAGGAGATTACATGTTGCAAATTGATAAAATTTGTCTCTTTTAGAGAAAGATCAGCAAAAAAGAAAAGAGATTCTGCCCAATGGATGAGGCACTGGTCTGCTGAAAGCCAGAATATGGATAACTGAGGTTCTGGACACCTAAAAAGACAGTTGTCCTCCCCAAGTGGAGCCACTGTTAGCCATCTATAATTTTGACATATTCAAAGATGGCTAAACAGGTCTTTAGCCTTCAAGAAACAAATTTCATGCAAAATTTGTAACTTCTTGAAGCCTCTCTATGTTCTTTATCCTCAAGAAATCCATTCCACTGATAATCTTCATTCAAAATTCCTCAAGAAGCCCTACTGTTATAAAAGAAACTGTTTTCAGGAATTTTTTCCATCTTTTCACCTTCATAATTTCCTCCAAAATCCCTCCATTTTTCAATCATTTTCACTTATCCTAAACATTCATCTCTTTCCCCTAAAAATTCCCTTTTATCCCTCATTTACCCTCTTTTTCCCATAAAAACCCTTTAAAATCCCTTTTTGTATGGTTTAAAGCTATCCTTTTTATCCTACCAGAAGCTCTAAAAAACCCAAAAAACCTCATTTTTTGACTTATTTCGCTCTTTTATATGAAATAGGCCTTATTTTCTGTTCGGCTCAGCCTTAGCCCCTTTTCCGTCATATGACCCGCTCCGCAACCAAGCACTAAAGCCCATCAGCAGTCGCACTTCGGCAATTCCAAGTTCCCACTTCTGTTTTCTTTTTTCGCCAATGGTCGATCTTTCGATGAGATCGGGACCGTCCATTCCCCAAGATCTGACGACCATCGCACTCTGTGCTCCATCGCATCCCATCGCATTTACCTTTCGCCTTCCCTTCTCCGCCGATGAAATCTCTGTCATTGATATTTCCCAGATCTAACGGCCCTCGCTCCATCACTCCTCGATTCCCAATTCCCTCGTCCCCTGAACCTTTTCACTGCCGATATGCGAAGCCCCAATTGAATTCTAGTCATTGATCTCGATCTCGATCCGACGGTCTACGCTGCATCGCACTTGCTTCTCCCATCTGCCATCAGCACATCACAATTCTAAATTCCTCTTTCCCTGACCCTTTCCTCCCCCGATTTCCGATCCGTCGAGTTAATCCTAACTGTCCATTTCCCAAATCCGACGACCATCACATCATTACTTTCCCTCAATCATTTCCTCCTATTCAGTTTCTTCCGAATGATATCAACCGTTGATCCTGTTTAATCCAACGGTCAGTGCTCTATCACTTCATCTTTTTTCTCTCTAGCCCTCGCACCATCCATTGCCTTTGTGCGATATTGCGATGCATCCTGGACCGTTGATCGTCCTGATCCAACGGCCAGCGCGCCTTTACCCTCCTTTCCCCCGCTTTGATCTCCACCATCAATCTAATCCAAATCGGATGATTCTCACTCCATCGAGTCTTTGCTTTTTTCCCGACCCCTCATCCACCATCTTTTATCTTTGCTTCCCCGATTTGATCTCAACCATTGATCATCACAATCCAACAGCTCGCATTGATTCCCCTTTTCTTCCACCCCGCCAACCTTATATACCCTCTCGCTTGATCTGAACCATCTTATTAACCCATATCAACGTTCCATATTCATTGCGGGGGCACCTGTCCAAGGTGGCCCGTACTCCCCAGTTCCCCCGCAATCCATCTCCACCATTGATTTCTTCCCCAATCCAACAGCCAGTATTTCCCCGTTCACTGTGAAGGCACCCCACCGATGAGATCCTCTGTACCCCCCAGTCCCCCCACACTTAATCTCAACTGTTGATCATCCCACGAATCCAACGGCCATCACTCTTTCGCATGTTTGCTGACCCTCTCGACCATTTGTGATTTGCGCGACATTGCGAATAGATCCCAACCATCGATCCTCCAGATCTGACGGCCCAGAATTGATTTCGCGCCCATTTCACCAAAATGTTTTAAATACGCATTTTCAATGTGAAAGAGGTGGTTTTGGGTTGGACATGAGTCAACCCCTAAACATTATCGCGTTCCCCCTGCCTTTACCGCTTACCACCCTTTTCCACGCAAAAACCACGACTGGTTTCGCGCAAAACCACCTTGCCTCTACTCACGCCCAAATTCAAAATTTCCTCTATTTCTTCCTGGTTTTGTTCACATAACCCTTCCCTACAATAACCCCTTCCTATGCATCCCTCTGTAACCCCTCCCCGAGCCTCTGAATGAATTTTACCCAACAACGCAGGTTTTTTATAATATGTTTGATTATTTGTTTGCAGGTGTTATGGAGGCCAGATACACAGGGCCGAGGGTGATGATCCTCAAAGCTCAATAAAATGAAGAAAGGGACAAAAAAGGGTCGAATTTCAAAGTTTTAATCAATATTTCATGGACGTTGGTTAGCCTGTGAAACCCTCCAGTGCAGCAGACCTGTACACAAACAGTGAAGTTTAAAGATCAGAGAAATTAAAGAATGAAGGTTAAAAAGCGTAAACAAAATATTAAAGACTAATCGAAGCGGATTAAGGATAAAAACACAGCTAAAATATAGATGAACAGAGGTTTAAAGAAAACAGTAAAGTGATAAAGGCAGCATGATGAATTATGAAGGAAAAAAATGAGATCGGGCCTTAAACATAGTTTATTGATGAAATTAAAGGAAATATTAGGCTAAATCAGCCTCGAATATATCAACACAGAGCAGTTATTTCATTAAAAATATCAACCGACTCCTTTGGCCATTCTTTATCTGTAAAGGCAAATCAGCAGTTATTACACAAAAGATTATAGTTTATAACTGTCAGGACAGTTATTGTAAAAGATAATGATAAAGCCTCAAAGTCAATATTTTCACCTATTTTATCCTTAGAAAGTAAAGATAGAGTTATTAAAACAGAGAGGTATCTACAGATGTTCCTACCTTATGCCTTGCATGGTTATCAAGGTCAGGAACGTATTTACTCTGTCATTAATAACATTTTGAACCCTAGAAGAGTTCCACCTCCTCATTTGCAGCATAAATACTACATTGGAACTCATTGTAAATGTTGGATTTTGATGACTGATGTTGGAAGAATATATATTCCTTTGAAGCTTTTGAAGAGAAATTGATGTCTTGGAACTCATGCATGATCTGATTTGCTTGTTGATGGAGAAGGATTTCTTGTAGGATCCATAGGCTTGGTTGATGGTTAAGTTTTCTTTTGTTTATGTTTTCTAGTTTTCCATTATGTTTACCATCTTGCTATGTTGCAGTAGGACAAAGAATTTAGATTAAGAAATGTTTTCTAATGGCACCTTATATATGTTTTTCCTTCACTGCCTTAATGTTTTCTTCTGCTAAGATAAATTAGAGAAATCATTTATTTTCTCTCTAATAAGTTCTTAGCTTGTCCACTTCTTGAATAAATTAGATTAGTTAGCATCAATTGTGAATTTATGGTTAGCCCTGCATATTGTTGCCACTGAAATATTATGTTCTTGGAATCAAACGTTTGTCTTGGTTAATTATCTGTTTTTAGTCTGAAATGAAATGGATTAGGTTATGCTTATGCCTTTTATTCTCTTGTTGTTCTTATCAATTTTCTAACTCCCTCAGTTTACAAGTATATAAAGGATTCGGTTTCAGCCCTTTATTAGTTTGTTGTTCTCAATCTTTATGTTCATTTCATAAATCCATCATAACCTTAAAAGATCCACCAACCAAGTAAACTTTCCCTGCAAATTCTCTTAACACCATTTTCAAACTTATCTGGACCTTTTTAGACTCCATTGCCCAATGACTTAACAACCTTCCATGTTTCCCATCTAAAATCTATCAAAGTATCATACCCAACCAAAACCCCAAACAAACAAACTTTCACTTAATAACTAGCCTAAAATCAACCTCTTAAAAGCATTAAGCCATATCCTTACAAACATATTGAGAGATCCCTCTCTGAATCCAGGAAGGCTAGGTCCTTAGATTCCAAAGCTTGGTTTGATGTTACCCTTGTCAATTTGTATCTCAATCAATCTAGAAAATTACGGGGAGCTAACAACATACACATAGGCATAGTACAAGCATATAATATCAAATCATGTCCACATGATACTAACCTCATAGATCTGTCAAGCCTACTCTTCCACTTGATTCCTCATAGCCAGGAACCTCTTCATTCCATTCACCTATATAAGAGATCATTCCTCCATAAGAATGACCCTTGAAAACCTTGTCATACAGTGACATAGATAGATAGATATATAGATATATAAAATCATTAGCATAAAAAAATCATGATCCATGACAACCCTGTAAGACACGACATTCGTACATACATACATGTATACAAATATAAACATCAACATAATCATGATCACATCATAATTACCAGTTATCATAAGGTCAAGGTTAAGAGAGCTTCCTTTATCCATGCACAATATGCACAACGTTGAGAACAACAGTTCCCAACATAGCCAAGGCATCTAACATCTTAGATCCATTCACTTTACCTACTCTACATTTGTCCATTTACCCATGGACTCAACCAATCCAAATGACTATCATATTCTTACCTTCCACTATGCGTACTCATGCACCGAGCTTCATTTGTGTCTCACATCACTTGTCAGGTTCCATTCATCTCTTCCTGAGCTTCACCAACTTTCCTGTTTTCCCAACCAATTTCCAAACTCACAAACAAAAGGCAATAACAAGAACCAACAAGATGAAAACCATGAAAATAAATAACACTATGACACCACAAACAAAGTGGAAAGGCCTTGCATCGTACATAAACAAAGTTGTAAACCAAGCACAAACAAATCATAAAAGACTGAAAGTGGAAGACTAGCGACAAACACCATGACTCAATCTCCCATGGGTTCTGAATGCTTCCAAGGGAAAGCTCAACTTGAGCCTTGTCCAAGATTTCAAGGTATACTCTTTTTCCATGCAATCCCCTACATCATACCGCCATAAACACATAACTGTCAGTGCATAATATAAGCATATGATATACCAGTTACCTTACCTTGTTATGTCAGGCACACTGTCTTATATCTAAACACATGCATATATCATCTCTCAAGGGACTCAAATCCCTGACGAATTCAACCATAGCTAGAAACCAATTTTTATACTTGTCAAATACATGTTCATAAACATAACACATATCCACATCATTCCAAAAAAGATCAAGGTTAGGAAGACTTCCTGTATGCAAATCACTCATACGTTTGGAATTAGGGTTTCCAAACATAGCTAAAGGAATTCTTACCCAATTCCTTTCTTTTACCATTTACCTTGCTACCATTGAGTCTTACTACATGTTATCACATTACCTAGCTATTAGTTATATAAACAATTCAATGGTTACCTTGTCATGCTAATACCAAGCATGTTACCCTACAACTACTCACACATGTCAATCACATGTTCCATATCTATTAACTAAAATCAGCGTCTACCACAACTAGCAGTCATGTCATAATAGACTAGTAGTTAAAATAATAATACTACAACTATCACCTACTTATACTCAAGTGCACATCATCTATCTCAACACATAGTGCGTTAGTATAACCATCTTAAAACCAAATCATTTCTTCATGCAATCTTATAGATACATACTCATATCATGCAACTAATCAAACATTAAAACGATATATAGACAACATAATACACACTCAAACACCAAATATACGACATAATCAAACATTCAAGCACAAAGTAGACGACATAAGCAAGCTCATGCCTTAATGTATCTTAAGGGGAGGATATCTTGTTTGCACAATCAACCTATAAGCATGATATAACTTCACAACACATCAACTCAAAACTAAATAAGGTCGTGATATTCATAATGGTAACTAGCTAACATGCTAACATCATAAATTCACAAATAATTTTCATTCATGCATAACAATCATATAGGCACAATTAGTCTAGAGTAATACAATACAATGTCACAAATAAGTCGACTCATACCTTAATGTCACAACCCTAACAATCTTCCTAGGCCAATCCAATTTATCATGATACATATAACATCAATATATTAATGCTATAACCCTAATAATCAATTTAAATAACATATAACAACAATAATTTAACATACAACATGTTAATCAACAACATAGAACATAATCATTGAGCTAACTACAAGTTAACATATAACATGCTCATCAACAATATATAACATAATCATTGAGCTAACTATAAATTAACATATAATGTATTCATCAGCAACATGTTACATATTCATGAAGTTAATACCATGCTTGACTAACCAATGCATGTACATATGATCGCACTAATTAACCAACATCTATCATGTATGTAACCATAAAATCAATAGAATGAAAGGCATACACATAACCATAATGCATATGAATACACTAATCAATCTAGCATTTATCACATAGGTAACCATAATAATAATAATATAATGACAAACATATAAGTAACCCTAATGCTTATAACAACCATGAATCACATACCCACATGCCAAACATATAAACTTGTATGACGATTTTCCCTTACCCCAAAGTCCATTGTCGCAACTTCACTTTAATGATATGCATCTCCTACTCTATCTCATCCAATACATTAGCATCATAACATACCAAACCATCATGATTTTTGTAGTGTATTTGACGCATGGGCAGACAAAATACATTGTGCTTAATAGGGAGGTTGCTTTCCTACAAGCAAGTCATAGGTCAATTGGTTTGTCAAACGTTAGTGGAACAAGTTGAACATGTAATAAGCTAAGTTAAATGGAAACATAGAATGATACATAAACAATGAAATAAAAATAAAATAACATGTACGAGAACACACTCAATCAAGAAAACACACTAATAACTCAACAATGGAGAGCTCTCTCCCTTTATTAGGTGCTGGTAGTAGTAGAAGATAGAATGCTAAATATCTTGTAGTGGATCCTTAAAGCTATAGAGCTCTAATATCCAAGGCAAGGGGGTCTCTTCCCCTCAAGCTTTCAGCAAGCCTCTCTTCCCTCTCGAAGGATGGTAGATCAACGGACATGTGGTTAACTCTTCTCTCTTTGATTGAGGTGTTGGATGGCCAAAAACTGAATCCTTCCAATCCTCTTGTTGTTGGACAACATAAGCTGGTTTTCTTCTGAGCAATTTGGCCAACATAACAATGTGTTCTCATGTTTATCTTTTTTTATGAAGGTAAATCCTCTCTACGGACAGAGACGGTCCCTCTAGCCCTAGGGTGGGTCTAGTAACAAAAGGACAGGCTAAAGTGTTGCTTCCTAGTTAATGAATGAACAAAAAACATGGTAGATTGACCTACCTTGAATCCAACGTTGTCGTCATTGCAGAAAGAGTAGTGGCCTCTTTCTCCTACCTTGGAAAATCACAATCTGTTTGTTGTTACGCTGAAATACCTACACATCGGACAAAGAACAAGAACAACATACGATAGAATAGTTTCACTCATAACTATTAGCCAGTCAAAGAGGGCTAAACATATCGCATCAAATAAACATCATAACACAATAGTGGAACCAAACAGTAGTCATGTATATAAATGAATAGAAGGAAGAGTACAACCGATGCTTTGACGTCGCAGTCTCCTCCAGCAGGGTTCAGGCGAAGGGCGTCTCAAATGTTGGTCAGGGAATTCGAACTCAAGATCTCTCAGAAGTCTTCGACTCAAGTTCTCTCAACATAGTCCTGCTTATTCTATCTTATCTATCAGCTTAGATATAGTATGTATAATTCTCCCAGTTCAGCTAGCTTCTACTAAAAGAGACAGTTTATTTTATAAAGAAAAAGGAGGAGGTTGGGATCCTTACAAAGGTGGGAGGGAGTCCTAACCTTTAGGAGAGTTCCAAGGGAGGTGGAAACTACTAACTAAAGGAAGGAGTTCGTGGTTGTTTCAGTTCAACCACTCCTAATGACTCATCCCCGAGGTGGTTGGAATGGAACCTCTGCCTCTATTTTTAAAAAACATTCCATAAACAGATTGGCATGGGTGTCTAACTGGCACAAAGTGCCAACTAGCACGGGCGCAGTGTTAAATTTCTCTGTCGGCGTGAGGGTGTAACTGGCTACTCGCGCCAAGGTAAAAATAGGGATTTTTACAGCTCTAGTCAGGGAAATGTCAACAAGAAGAATTTTTCTTTCATCAAAAGGGGTGCAAGCATGGTATTTGCAGAGCATGACACTACTTATTGGTCACAAAAATGACCCTCCAATGTGCGAGTTGGCGATTGCAGGGACAGTGAAAAAATGTTGTGTAACAGATGCCCCCTAAAGCATGAAGTCTGAGAGAGAGGGAGGGGTGAAATTCTTTATGAGAATTCGTTCGAACCAAACACTGTTGTCAGAAGACCTGCAATTACAAATACAACTGATATATGTGATACATGAATCATGTGGCATGGGTGCAACCATCCATAATAGAGTATACAAAAACTGAGATCTGAGGTATGGACACATCCATCCAGCAGGAAGGATCAATAAATAGACTCAGGCATGGTCGCAGCCATCCAATCAAGAGAGTCATGCAATAAGTCATAATAATCCACAAAAATCCAAAACCTGGAGTTTATCAGACAAAACCCAGGGTCTTGTGCTCCATCTCGACCCGAACAAGTACAATTTCGAGCATGCGAATATATGATTTGAAGTCGAACATGCAGGAAAATCTTTTGATTACCAGCCAATGATGAAAGTTGTTAATGGACGCGAGAGAAACCACAAATGATGAAGATGGCCCTCAAGGTACAAAAGGTACAATCTACGAAATTTGAACAATGATCTGACGTCGAACATCCGCAAAATCATTTGATCGAAGGCCAATGATGTGAACCTTATGTCGAATGCGAAAAACCTGCCATTGAGGCATGCAGGCTCCAAGGTACCAGAAGGGAGTCTCTAGATCAAATTCCTGGATAATGAGATGAAGCCGACAAGAAGAGACTTGGCCGAAGGAGGACCATAATGTTTCCCACATCATTGACACGAGATAGAGGAACATGATGAAAGTGGATCAAGACCAACAGGAGATCAGAGGAAGGTTGACAACTATAGAGGCAAACTTCTCTTGAACATATCAACAGCACGACACTGTTTTTGGCAGTATTTTACATCAAAGGGTCTGAAGTCATGATGACATGGAAAATATCAGATGAGAGGTCAAAAGAGATTACCCAAACCCATGGAGGAAAAAAATGACGAAATGAGATGTCCCCAACCCGACACAAATGCAGACAAGTGTGATGTTCAAGAGTGACATACTTCCAACATAACTAAAACTTGGTTCCATTTTCCCCCACCATTTCTAGCGAGTACCCCAATTATTTTTAAAAACAAGCTTGAAGGGGATAGCATATGCTTGCACAGTAAGTTTGTCCTTCAGACAAATCCAACCTAGTACATTTTACGAGCCCTAGGAAGGAGGAACTTGAATAACGTCATGGTGATGAGGTCCGATGTAATCAGGGTTTAACGAGTCTAAAAAAGGAAGAATTCGGCATCTTTTCATATTTAAAGAGTTTGAAAAGAAGGCAGAAAAGAAAACTCCAGTAGTCCCTTTTCATAGGTAGTCTCATAGATCTGAAAAGGTAGAAATTTGTATCTGAGAGAACCTCCTAGTTGCGATAGGCTAAGGTATTCCTTTTTTGTAAATAATCCATCCTAGCCCAAAAAAGGGTTAAACATATACTGGGTAGATATCATTTCGCAGTCATTTAACGAGTTAAAAATGACAATAATCTCGGCAATCTTTTCAATTTTAGAGAGTCTGAAAAGAGCTGAAAGATGACTCCAACAAGGACTTTTTCGTGTTTTTACCGAGTCTGAAAAAGTATAAAATATAACTCGTTACTTCATCATTGTCGCATGAAAAACCTGTTACTGCACAAGAGACATGTGTAAAACCCATTTCTCAAAAATAATATAATAAAATAATCAAAAAACAAGTCTTAAAACCTAATTAGAGTTGTGAAAAAGTTATAAAATGCCAAAAATGGTAAAAATAATTACTTTTCACTTTTTACCTCTTATAGAGAAATAGTTACCAATTTCACTGTGCAACCTTGCAGTGACGATAGCGGTCGATCCAACAAATCAATCGCAAATCTGTCAGCTCCAAGTAAGAGCCGAGATCCCCCTCGTCATTTTAAGTCATTTCTTACTGTCTGCAACTTCCAATTTCGAAATTTGGGGGAGGAAATGCAAAAATTAGGACTCAGTAGTTGGCGCGGGTTTTGGGCACGGAGTCGCGCCAACCGCCCGATTTTTTACACTAGGGCGCAACTATTTGAGAAACAGTCACGCCAACAATGCAAACCATTTCTAGGCAAAGTGCTGATCAAAATACCCCAATTATTCACAAATTTAAGGTTCAAAATTGACTAATACCACTCATATGAATGTGTGTGCAGGCAGAAAGAAGCAAAATGGTCATTGAATGGAAAGAACGGGAACATAGCGAAGAATATGAGCTGGCCATGGAAAATGAGGGAGTCATGGAAGCTCTTAGAAACTGTGGTCTGAAAAAAAATCTTCCTAACGCCATTTCTCCGAGCCCAACCAGAGTTATTACAGTATCTGATCAGCATATGGGATGAAAATCAAGAGAAGTTCATCCTTTGGGATCAAGAACTTGAGATTAAAGTCTATGACGTGTATTTCATCACAGGATTATCGTGGAGAGGAGCAGCACCAATCCTAACTGGCATCTGGCCTTGCATGGAAAACATGACCATGGTGATAGACAGGGTATGTCCAGGAGCACGAAAGGGATCAGGTAGTGGGAAAGTTGATATTCAAACTATCCTAGATTTGACACTACGAGTGGTACTACATACCATCACACGAGCTGCGGGGTCACAAGCACCACACAAAGCAACAAAGACACAGTTGCTTCTTGTTGTAGACTGCATGGCACCGACTATCTACAACTGGGTAGAGGCCATGACAATAAACATGAAGCGCCAACTAACAAAATGCAAGAATTCAAAATTGAAACAATTTGGTTATGGATCTAGTTTGGTATCATTCTTCTTGGAATGACTACCATTTTTCAGCGACAGGAGGTTATAGTCCCCACACCACCAACGAGAGAACCATGGATGGCTCGATGGGTAGCTTTGATGCCAAGGGTAGGGGGCGGTCAACAGATGTCCTGGAGACCAAAATTTTTTGATTTGCTCTGCCGAAAAATGATTGTCTTGGAGGACTGGCCCTACTCTGGTACAGATTTCATTGATGATCCGGACCTCCCACTCCTGAAGGGAGAAGATTGGGATGAATATTTGGGTAAGACTCATTTTAAGTTTTATGAGTATTATGATTTTTTTATTTATTTATGCATGTTCTAACATTAAATCCTTGTAATTGCAGACGTTTTCCCAGAGAGACCTGCCGGCATGTCACTGATAGCGAGGTGAATCCCTTGCGATTTCGACCCTCAAGGCGAGGTCGGCGAGGAAGATGAGATAGTGCACAACCTGGAGGGGATCGCACGAGGAGTTCTGGATTATGCATGTTTTGACGATGTTCCTCGCACCTACTAGAGACATACCGCAGGGGTTCCCAGCTGAATTCACCGCTTGCTGAGGCGGCTAGTACGGCCAGTGACATGTTATCATGAGCACCATGCTGATTAGACTCCTAGGTTTTATTTTATCTTAGAGACATGGTGTCTCGAGATATAACAGAAACATACATATATTTTTTGAAGTTATGATGCATACGGTTGCAAACATGCGATATATATATATATATTTCCCTACATGGATATTTTACATATGATGATGTTTTTTACAAATTATGCAAATGTCTATCTAATACAATGTTAGCCACTGTATCAATTAATGTGTTCATTTGTCTAGGAATATGTTGATAGGTAATAAAATCAAAATGTCTTTCCAACAAACGAATACATAAATACAATCTCAGAATGTGCGGATTTCTAACTGAATAATGATTATTGAGTTGCAGAACAACAAGCTAAGAATCTAGATTTGCAAGCAATGCGCGTATGCCGAGGTTGATCACCTCAGTTAATAGCTCAATGAAAGCGCTATATTCAGCGACTTCATTTGTATTTCATCCTAGACAAATACCTTGCAGATCTATCAACTCACCAATAGGATCATAAATTACCCAGGCTGCCGAAGACAAATTCCTGGTACTGCGGGAAGCACCATCGGCGAAACCGACATAAGGGGTAATAGACATCTTCACAATAACAAAGACCCAATAAGCAGGAAAAATTCTCACAAAGAACACCAAAACAAACACATGTACAAAAATGAAAATAACACCTATGTACACCTATTACGAATGAATGACTCACGCATAATATTTTTTGAGATACAACCCATTTCTGGGTTGTTCAAGAGGATGACCTTCGTATTCAATTAGCTCATAGGCCCCATTTTGCAACACACGTTTAACGATGTAGGGCCCATGCCACATAGGTTGAAATTTTCCTGCCCCCAGATTATCACGAGCTTGGTCATACAAGAGGACGAGATCTCCTTCAACGAAAGAATGAGGAGAAACTGATTGATCAAAATGAGCTTTGACCCTCTTTTTTTGTGCTTCAATAATGAGAGCAGCAAAGTGGCGGGTTTCATCCAGCCTTTCTAAATAAAGGAGACGCTCTTCTTCTGGCGAAGTATTCAGCAGTAATTCAACAGCCAACTTGAGCAAAGGTATTTCACATTCAATCGGGAGAGTAGCTTCTAGGCCATAAACCAACTGGAAAGGAGTGAACCCGGTTGCGTTCTTAACTGAGGTTCGGTATGCCCAAAGAGCCGAAAATAACATGAGATGTCAATTTTATTTCTGGATCCCAATCGTACGTTGAAGCATCGTGACAAGAAATTTTTTCACAGCTTCAACCTAGCCATTGGCTTGAGGGTAGTACGGCGTTGAGTTGTCATGACGCAAACCCAACTTAGAAGTCAACTCCGCCACCATATAATGCTGAAAATCGGAACCATGATTGATAACGATGGCTTGAGGGACACCAAACCTAACAATAATGTGATTGAATATGAACTAAGCAGTTGTCTTACCATCAGCGGCAAGTGTAGGCATTTCTTCGGCCCATTTGGTGAAGTAGTCCATGGTTATGATAATATAAGCATGCCCCCCGTCCAAGTGAGGGTTACACATCATAAAATCAATGCCCCACTTCGCAAAGGGACCAACGGTAATGATAGGATGAAGAGGAACAGGTGGCACATGCAACTTGCATTGATAAATTTTGAAATCATGACATTTAAGAACTGCGACAATACAGTATTTGAAAATATAAGGCCAAAAATAACTAGCACGAAGAATCTTCTGTATAGTAGCATAACCAGACATGTGACCACCACAAGTGCCACTGTGACAATCATTCAGAGCTTTCTTGGCTTCCTCGAGAGTCAAACATCACTGGAGTATGGAATCGACTCCAATACGATAAAGAGTATCTCCAACTATACGATAAGGTTGTGACTGATGGCGGATGCGTCAGCGGGCATCCTTCGTCAAATTAGATCTAAAAGATGAATTCTAGAGATAGAAGATGATATCACCGTACCAAGGATCGAGGGTGCTGATCAAGAAAAGCGAATCATCTAGAATAAATTCCTCAGAACGAGAAGGAGCGGATTCGGAAGGGAGAGAACAGAGTAAATAAACAAAGACAAATTATTTCTTAGACTTGGCAGCAGTAAATTCCAAATCAAACTCTTGGAGGATAACAATCCACTTCGAGTATTTGCCCCCCAGAAATTGTCGAGACAATATGTAGGTCATGGGGTTACATTCAGAAATCACCATCACTATACACAAAATAATATAATGACGAAAACGTTGAAGAGCTTGACCAGCAGCCAATGCTAACTTCTTGACATGGGCATACCACGTTTCGGGGTCAAGAAGGTTACGAGACAAGTAATAAATAACATGCTCATGACCATCATCATCGTCTTGTACCAAAACCATGGAAATTTTGCTGAAAGCAGTAGCTAAATAAAGGGAAAAATCACGATGATAATTTGGAGGGCGGATGAGAGGAGCATTGACCAACAATGTTTTCAACACATCAAAATATTTCTGAGCAATATCATCCCAGTAAAAAGGAACACCCTGCTTTAACAATCGTGTGAATCCTTTAGCTACTTCAGCATAGTTAGGTATAAAAAAGCGTAGAAAATTAGCTTTCCCTTGTAAACTTTGTAATTGATGCAATGAGGAAGAAGAGGGGAGATTTATAATAGCCTCAACCTTGAGAGGATCTAGGCGAATCCCATCTTTGGAAGAGATAAACCTTACGAGTCTACCGGAATCAACGCAGAAGACACACTTGTGCGGATTAAGTCGAATGTTATAATGTCTACAACGAAGAAAAATCTGACGAAGATGGTCAGGATGGTCCCTACGCTTAGCTGAATGAGCCGGAAGGTCATCCAGATAAGGTTGAACGATGTGGCGAATATCATGTAAGGCATAAGACATCGCGCGCTGAAATGTGGCCTCGGCATGTTTCAAATCAAAAGGAAGCGTCTTATATGCAAAGGTGCCCCAAGGACAGATGAAGGAATTCTTGTGTTGATCAGTTGGGAGAATCTTGATTTGATTATAACCCAAAAAACCATCCATAAGGGAAAAAGTCTCACTTCCGGCACAATCGTCAATGATTTTATCGATAAAGGTAGTAGGATAATTATCCTTAGGACAAGCTCGATTGACATCACGATAGTCAACACAGACACGAATAGTTCCTTATTTCTTATCGACAGGAACAATATTAGAGACCCATTCTGTCAATGGAATCAGATAAATGAAACCAGCTTTGAGAAGCTTTTCCACTTCGGCCTTAATGGCAGTAGCTTTTCGAGGATGCACCGGACGAAGACGCTAACGAACATGTTTCGAACTGAGGTAAGTAGGAATTTCATGTACCATGATGCTAGGATCAATGTCATGCATTTCTTCGTAGGACCATGCAAATACATCACAGAATTCACGGAAAAGGCTAGTATAGACTTGCACTTCATCAGAAGAACAAGTAACCTCAATATGGATGTTTTCGACAATTCTTGATTTAATGGAAATTTCGATAGGCATCGTCTGAGTAATGTTATTCAAGTTACCTTCCGAGAAAACTTCATGGATCTGAACAGGTGTTTGAAGTGGAGGAGAGGAACCTGAGAGGCAAAACGCTCAAGACAGGTAGACATGGCCCCGAGGCTTGGTAGAAACGAGAAACGATGATGGCCATCATCCCACGGTAGATCTTCGAGAGACAGGGTTTCCACGATAGCCTCATCTGAAGGAAACACTTCTTTCAAACGATCTAGTGAATCAAAATCACCAAGCCAAGGAGATTAAGAATAGATGTCAAGAGTCATGCTCGAAGGAGCAGAATCAGAGGATGGAGTGTCCAATGCAGCAATGATTTCAAAATAATCAATTTCAATTGGACTCAACGGCATCGAATTTCTGAACGAATTGATCTATTCAGGAGAAGGGATAACCCAGGGGTCATCAGTTTGAGAAATCATGTTGACCTTAACAGTATTTGGTGGTGGAAGAGGGAAAACACCCATGAGGGCAGGATCCTTGAAAAGGCCCGGCCCCACGCTCTCGTAGGGAGTAGGGAACTTGTCCACATACGGAACGTTGTTCGCAGAAGAGGAAGTGAAGAAAGAAAATTGATCAACAGTAATAATATTTCCTTCTTACGGGAACTTCAAAACACGAAAGAGAGTGGATGGAATGCACAGCATGGTGTGAGTCCAACTGCGTTCGAGGAGAATATTATAATTGAGTTTAGCATCAACGACTTTGACCTCGACATTGACTGTTTTCCCTTCCAATGTAATCGGCAAACTAGCGAGAACATCAAGAGGTTTAGATTCTCTTCCATCAAATGTTTCAAGGGCATTGGGTGATGAGGTGAGAGCTGGAGAACCAATGGATTTCCAATAGGTAGATGACATAACACAGGTAGATTCACCCTTGTCCACAACTGCCCGGTGAATATTCAAACCATTTATACCAACTTGAATGATGAGCGCAATTTGGTGTGGGAGTCATGGGACGAAATTCTCTAAATCGAAAGAAATAAGGCTAGTGTCAGAAGGATCGACCCCACCTATCACAGATAACAAAGCCTTCCATTGCGACAGACAACTCTGAAGTACTTCTAACGCATACATCGCGAATGGCGCCTGAGCCAAATCTTCAAAAATATTGTAATGATGAGTGGCACGGGCATTAGGATTGTACAAAGACTTACGGAGAATGCCTTTGGAAGGCAGCCGAACGACGAATTCGGCGCTAGGTCATTCAATCTCAAGAGAGCCAGAAACAAGTGGAGGAGGAGGACCATCAGCGATCTCTTTCCCTGCTTCCTGATGCGAACCAGAATAATCTTTCGATCGAGTAGCAATAGAAACGGGTGCAGAACCGTTCATCATGAACACTTGTGAACCAGATGGGGCAGAGGACTGAGGGTGCTCTACCATCTGGGTCTTCTAAGGGAAAGGTTCTTTAAGAACGGCCAAAGCTCCTTGGGTGCCTTTGAGCAATCAAATCACTTCAGACCGTCGAGGACAGTCCTTGGTGAAGTGCTCATCATCACAAATCAAATAAGGATACTTCGGTTTACTTTGAGAACTATCAGCAGAACGAGGTTTTGGAGAATCCTGTTTCAAGGTATCAGCTATGGCCTTACCTTTACCCTTCTTTTCACCTTTGGAAGTGTTATCTGTAGGATTGGCCTAAACAGTATTCACTTCTGCAGGTTTTCTAGAATTCGAAGTTGACTAAGAAGCTACATTATTGGAAGAAGTAGACTTCTACTTCCCAGAGCTAGATGAAGGAGACTTCTGAGAAGTCTGCGATATGGAACCAATAATACCATCAACGGATGGAGTCGTTGGCGGTTTAGAAGTTCCAGGTCAAGGAGCATTAGGCAAGATATCATATAATGCGCCAGACTGAGAATACACGAGATCAAGGTACTGGGCGTAAGCAATGGCTTGTTCCTCGATTACACATGCCCCCATAGCTATGTCTTTAGCAATCTAATTGGAAAAGGAGGTAGTGAACCAATGAGTCAGAAGCTGATCAGGTATCTCAAATTTGATCATGCAACGATGACGTCGCCACTCATGAATATGATCCGAGATATGAGTAGCTCGGTCCTGTTTCAATGAAGTGAGGAGATGTGTCCTGGTCTCATAGTGGATCAGTAAGTAAAAATGTGTAAGGAATGCCATGGCCAAAGAATTGAAACCTTGGAAAACTCCACGAGACAGCTAAATGTACCACTTTGCAGCGGCACCAGTAAGAGTTCGCTGGAAAAGATGGAGACGAATAGAATTGTCAACCCAAGAGTTAGAAGAACACCACAAGTGGTAAGTCATAACATGCATTTGGGGGTCTTCACCAGGTTTCCCTCAAAATTAGGACAATCACCAGGAATCTTGGTCAGAAACGGAGGCCAATATGGATTATGAAGAATAGTATCATTTTTCAACTTCGACACATTAGGTAATTCCAACGTAGCAAGAAATGGTAATTGAGTATTAAAAGTCATCGGAGGTCTTTGATAACGACCTGTATGTACATTCCACCCAGTTCGAGCGGGATTCTGTCCCCATACATTCTGTCCCAAAGGATTTGGATCATAGGGATTTAAAACAGGATAATTCGGTTGATACTGGGGTTGAGGACTAGGATATTGAGTCGAATCAGGCCATTGAAGTCCTTGCTAAGTAGCATAAGGATTCTGCTGCAGAATGTAAGTATGTCTTTGAAGTTGCTGATACATAGGTTGATTTTGAGGGTAAGGAATTTTGGGTGCGCTATATACCAGTTGATATGAAGCTTCAGGGTAATAAGTGCCCTGCGGTTGCGCAGGTTGACCTTGCGGAGCAGGTTGAGCAGGCTGCTGAGCATGGTAAACATGTAAAACTAGTTGCGGAAACGAAGGAATCTGCTGGTGGGAAAGTCGCAACGGCTGCTGAGCTGGTTGAACCGACTATTGAAATGGTCGTTGAGGGCCACCAGGTTGACCCTATGGGAAAGGTTGGCCTGATAGTTGCGATGGACCAGATTGTCCCTGATGACTAGGTTGACCCGGAGAAGGACCAAGGGGTTGTCCTGGTTGCACAATATTTGGGCCATATTGAACGTGCGGTTGTGATTGAGGTGCAACATGTTGTCCCTGTGACGGATAATTTTTCCCCCCAGGACCAAAAGATGATCCGGGTTTATTTAACGATTGACCCGAGAGACCAGAGGGTTGTCCATGTTGTACCAAAGGTTTTCCTTGTAAAGGTTGGCCTTGTGGACCATATGGTTGTCCCTGTGGACCAGAAGCAGGGCCCTGCTACGCTAAAGGTTGTCCCTGAGAGGGTTGTCCTTGTAATCAAGTGGGTTGCACAGGCAGAGTAGGTCCTAGATGAGTAACAGTATGATAAGGATAAAAAACAGCCTTATAAGGATCAATAGGAGGCAAATAGACTGGATTACCATACACATCATAATGGTGCGGATAGATAAATACGGGATTACCAACAGCATCATAATGATGGAATCGAGGATTAGCAGGAGCCTGAGACTGCTGAGAACCCTAAGAATTCTGCTGCTAAACAGCCAACAGATATTCTTCAAAAGTAAGATTGCCAGGAATCACAGGAGTAGTGGAAACTGATTAAAAGCCACACAAACCATTGGTTGAACTGGAACAGATGTGACAGTAACTGACGAACCATGACTCGAAGGTGATATCCCCAACGAAGGTAAGACCGAACTCGGAGGAGGATTTACTGTACTGGATTGCGCAATGGAGGCAACACCAGACATAATCTGACTCAAATACCTATATCCAAGCAGAAGTGAGACTGACGGTGGTGAAGATTGGGTGGAGGCACGAGAGAGATCTTCAGGAAAGAGTTGATATTCTCCTGTGGAAATAGGCATTCCTTCACTGCCAACAGAATTGGAGGAATCCATATCTGAGTCCAATGTAAGATATTCGAAAATACTATGGGGACTAGGAGGTACCGCAGCAGCAACAAAAGGCGGTCCAGATGTAAGAGGAGGAAACTCTCCTTCTTCCCCAAAACCAGACCAAGCAATTTAAGGAGGCCAATGGAATTAAACTAGCTCATCAAGTGGAGATCAAGTAGCAAGGAGTTGGATAGACAGAAGAATAGGTTGCGAGAACTCGACAGACCTAATGGACTGAGGAGTCTCGAAAGAAACTTTCGGAAAAGAACTACCACTAGGAGCAGTGAGTACGATGAAACTGGACGTTCTGCCACTTTGACTGTATATCAGAACAGGAAGGAAAAGAGATAACCAATCGAAGGTGCCAAAACAAGAACCAAAGAAATCAATCAGGCCAAGCACGAAACTTTTAATGGGCATGTGATCGTAGGTGATTAATTTTATAACATTGAAACCAAAATTGACTATTTCATGTTTTAAGAGTCGAGAAATAGGAAAAATATGTCTCTAGTCACTTTCAATTTGAAACGAACATGAAAGGAAACGTGCTCGATGATCTCTTCTCTTGTTTAAAGAGTCAAGAAAAGATCGAAATGACTTCTCAGGAATTCTAAGCAAGAGGGTGTACCAGGTTTCCGTGAACTGCCATATACACCTTGGTGATCAAATGAAAGAGAAATGACCAAGGACTTGACGTACGTGCAGGTAGTCTCCCCGAATGTTGTGTTCAGTGTATCACGGTTACAAGGCGGCAGACTCGACTTCCTATGGATAAAAGGATTGCAACCTAGAGGGGTCTCCCTTTATATACGCGACAGTATGGGGAGCACAAGTCCGTACTAGCGTTGTCTGAAGCCAACAGGAGAGCGACAGCTACTAGGTTTTAAGACGTCGGAACACATCTCTAGCCTAGACCACTAGAAATATTGCGTTAGGTTTCAATTTTTCCTTAGGTTCATTGAGTAAATTTTAAATTTAATCTTGAATTAGGTTTCAATTTCCAGGCCCTATCAAATTTGGAGTTCAACTTCCTAACTGCAAACTATATGCAAATGAACATCATTTCAATTCGATGAATGCTAGTTATAAGAAGGATAGAAATATTTCAAACAAGGAAAATATGTGAAGAAACTTCTAATGCCCTTAATGCAATCAATCGAAAATGAAATTCCTTCCTAGATTGACAAATTATAGTTATGTAAAGGAACGTTTCACTTTCGATACAACAAAAGAATGCAGAGATTTTTTATTTTTTTTTCAATGAAACAAAGAACACAATGTACTAATTCAATGGAAAACAAAATAAACACTAGTTTGAATTTTTCAAATGTAATGTTTTGAAATTGAATGACTCAACCAAAGCGAAATAGACACAAAAACATGCAAGCTAATGGAGAAAAATTTCAATCGAAAAAGAGAGTTTCCTAAAGCGACCCAAACAAGCAAAGTAATTGATGCTCAAAGTATTGAAGAAGAAGGACTAATCGAAAAAACGAAAAGACCATGCAATCAGAAAAACAAAAGGATCAAGAAAAACTCAGTCTAATGACCTGAAACGAGACTGATAACAATCAAAGAGACTTGTTCTCGAACAGAAGGCTCGGTGTACAATAAAACTTAGAAACCCTAAGGTATTAAATGACACCGACAAGAAAACAGACAAACGACTGAGGGAAACAAGTCTACAGTAGTCAACATAGTCTAAAAGGCTTAAACACACTCAAAAATAACCCAGAAGCAAGAAAAAATGACCAAAATACTCATTAAGGAGGTCAAACCAAAACCTACAGGGGTTGGCGCGACTGTAAGGTTGTAATCTGTGCCATACAGAGGTTGGCGCGAGTGCTAAAAGAGAAATATGTGCCAATCGGTGCGACTGTCTAGACAAAAACTGCGCCAAGCCGGATACCTATGGGAAAAAGAGGAAAAACCATAACCTAATGAGCAGAGGTCAACCTTGACACTCTGGAGCTGAACAGAGGATGGAAACTCAGCAAACAAACCAGAAAAAGATAGATAACTAAACCAATAATCGAAACTGACCCAACAAGATGAAATGACAAACTCACACAGATCCCCAGTGGAGTCGCCAATTTGTTATGAAGGTAAATCCTCTCTGCGGACAGAGATGATCCCTCTAGCCCTAGGGTGGGTCTAGTAACAAAAGGACAAGCTAAAGTGTTGCTTCCTAGTTAATGAATGAACAAAAAATATGGTAGATTGACCTACCTTGAATCCAACGCTATCGTCGTTACAGAAAGAGTAGTGGCCTCTTACTCCTACCTTGGCAAATCACAATCCGTTCAATGTTATGCTCAGATACTTGCACATTGGATAAAGAACAAGAACAACATATGACATAATAGTTTCACTGATAACTATTATCCAGTCAAAGAGAGCTAAACATATCGCATCAAATAAACATCATAACCCAATAGTGGAACCAAACAGTAGTCATGTATATAAATGAATACAACCGATGCTTTGACGTCGCAGTCTCCTCCAGTGGGGTTTAGGTGAAGCGCGTCTCAAATGTTGGTCAGGGAATTCGGACTCAAGCTCTCTCAGAAGTCTTCGACTCAAGTTCTCTCAACATAGTCCTTCTTATTCTATCTTCTCTAGCAGCTTAGCTATAGTATGTATAATTCTCCCAGTTCAACTAGCTTCTACTAAAAGAGATAGTTTCTTTTATAGAGAAAAAGGAGGAGGTTGGGATCCCTACAAAGGTGGGAGGGAGTCCTAACCTTTAGGAGAGTTCCAAGGGAGGTCGAAACTACTAACTAAAGGAAGGAGTCCGTGGTTATTTCAGTTCAACCACTCCCAATGACTCATCCTCGAGGTGGTTGGAATGGAACCTCCGCCTCTATTTTTAAAAAACATTCCATAAACAACTTGGCACAGGTGTCTAACTAGCACAGAGCGCCAACTGGTGTGAGCGTAGTGTTAAATTTCTCTGTCGGCACGAGGGTGTAACTGGCTACTCGCGCCAAGGTAAAAATAGGGATTTTTACAGCTCTTCTCAAGGAAATGTCAACAAGAAAAATGTTGATTTCATCAAAAGGGATGCAAGGATGGTATTTGAAAAGCATGACACTACTTATTGGTCACAGAAATGACCCTCCAATGTGGGAGTTGGGGATTGCAGAGACAGTGAAAAAATACTGTGTAACATCTTCCCATGCCTATATTTCATAGAAAATTTTCAAATTTTCCCTCCCTCTCTTGGTACAAGATGAATGTTGACACAAGAGTGGGGGTATGATTCCTTTGTGTGTTGCACTAAAGCCTCACGGTGGCTCCAAGGCAATTGTACTTGGCTAGCTTGAGTGAGAATATTTTTCTCCAAATGTGCCAAGTGGTCCCAGATGGTGACTTTCCACATCCTCAAGACCATGCGGCTCTTTGAGGGATAGTTGTGATGATCTTCGCAGTTATTAAAGAAAAAACCACAATGATCGTGTGAGGTCAGTGCTTCCTATGCACAGTTTTAATAAATTTGCCTACTTGACCTTAGGAAAAGTTAATTTTTTCAGCTCCTGTAATGTATTTCTTCCCTGTAAATCTTTATTTGTACCTTCTTATTGACATTTTCTAATGTATTTTGCTTGTACGATTTTCGAGTGTTAACAGTTGCCCCCTAATGTATGAGTTATAGGAATAACTATATAGACGAAATACATTATAGTTTATTTTTCTGTGTAATCCTTTCGAGAGAGAGAGAGAGAGAGAGAGAGTAACTTTCTTGAAAACTGAGGTTGGAGACCCCTTGGTGTGAGTAAAGAGGTATCATGCTCTATTGGAAACCTGCAAGAGATGAAATAAATAAAATATTTCTACGAGGCGGGCATGTCAGATGCTTGTAATGTTTTGACTAGTTAAGTGTATCTGACAGGTAGAGGTTTTGTCTATGTCACTTATGTGGTAGTGACTTGTTGTTGGTTGATGACGATGGTTGCTGACGCCCTCAGGGGTGTTTTTTCTTTGGCAGTAGGTTGAATGTGGTTCCCAAATGCATAATTTTGGTATGCCATGTTTGTTTTTGGAACAAATTCTCATTGTATGTATGGGTCTCTGACTGTGGGGGACCTCCCCATGTAAGCATTACTGAAAGAGATGCTTATCATGTCAGGGGGTCTCTGACGAATTCTAACAGAGTGTAATGGTTATGAAGTATGATACCATCTTGGACATGAAAATTTATGTTGAAATCGAATTTCAAGAGGATCGATGACATCAATGGGCAATGATGATTCCCATAGTGCCATCTGAGGATGCCCTTTTTGAGATGAGGAGTTATCTAGGGTATTTCCTCCTTCTTGGAAAATGGTTGTTGAAGTCGACAAGAAGGAAGCACCAACCAACCGAGAGGAGTACTGATGCAAGGGAGGAGGGTCTCTGATGTAGCAGGGCGGGGTGTGATAGTTTAACTAAGGCATGATGACAAGAAATGGTTGTAACAGATGATGGTAGTTCAGTGGCCCAAGGTCAGAGCTTGTAAATGCAAGTGGTGGCAGTCATAACAATTTCTAGTGAGGAAACCCCTAGATTCGGTAGGACATCTAGGGTGGGTGTGTGGTTGTTATGGGTTTCATGGTGGGGTTTGGTAAAGAATTCGAAGCTCCGACCAAGGGTGATTAGGGAATTTTTCCAGGTGAGAAATGTGGGTGGATGGGTGGGATTTATCTCCTAAAAAATCGTTGTACACTTGCCAAAATAATATAGAATGAGTTTGGATGTACAAGCTCGAAGATGGGTGCCCCAATAAACATGAAAATAATCTGTCACTATTGTGTGAGGAGGGTGTTTTGCTGGGGTGGGGGGCCCATTGTTTGGTATCAGTGCAAGGGTGATGAAGTGGATGAAAAGTTTCACAGATTGGCTATGCTGATGGGGGTGTGGTAGGCCAAGTGCGAGACGCGATGGTGCGTATTCGATCTGCTTATGAGAATGGTAGTCTGGGAAAGGGGTTTTATCATGACATGGGTAAAACTTGACCTAATGTATGATGGATGAATGAACACGAAGTGCTTCCGAGACTTGGATGTTATGGCCATGGCTCCAGATCTTTGGTGTATGGTCTACTTGAGTGATGGATGTCATGGAGGGTGTGTTATGACTCTGTAATTGAGATGCTGAAGGAAGAATCCTGGAGTCAACATCAAAACTGCTTCGGGCCTAGGATCTAGCCCTCTTAGACCCAGAGAGGGATCTCTCTATCAGATATAGCTTTGTTAGATTTGGCATTTTAGGCTAGTTCATATAAGCAGAGTTGGGTTTTGAATTTGGTTTGGTGGGAAAAGCGAGGGAAAAGGGCCATTGGGAAATGGATTCAAAGGGCTCGGGTGACCAATTTGCAGAAGCAATCAAGCATGAGTGAAACAGGGCAAGCTAGGAGTACTACTTTGGATCTCTGAGAATAAAATGGAGTGGGAAGATACAGGAAATTGGAACTCAGCAGAAATGGAGGAGAAATTAAGAATTCCTCAACTAAACTGGAGGGTAAGGTTCAGCATAAATCGAGGAGAAATTAAGAATCCTTGGTTTTAGCATCAGTGGAAAACATAGACTATTTGTAGAATCGACTAGAACAGGGTGCTCTGGAAACAAATCCTACTCATCATTTTCCATTCTACAAATTAGAATGCAAAAATACTAAGACATCAGAACAATGAATAACACATAAAACAGGAGAAACATTCACCATTTGGTGCACCACTTTAATCCTAAAAACTTCTCTTGAATTGCTTTGCAATAAGCCACAACATTACAGAATGGGACTCGGTCCCTCATTTAGATTTCCCCCACCCCCTCTCTTCGACTCAATGAAGCCTATATATTAAATCTACTAACTGATTACAATCCTTATTGTAACTAACAGTTAGTTTCTTTCTCACTACATATCAAAGAAGGACATAATATCATTGAACATGCATAAAGAAAACTGCTAGAGTTACAAAGGACATATGGACATCTGATACTGTTTTGATTCCCTGCAGTCAAGATTGTCATATATTTTCTGGTGTAAATCTGACATTTGTGATATTTTGACTATCCCTTTGAGTGATAAACTTTGGAACTAGCTCTTCGTATGGCCTGGAACCTTGAAACGCTTATCTTGATCGAATCTCCCATCTCCTCTCTAAAAATAGACGAACTAAAACAAAGCTTAAAACTGGGCCAAATCAGCTGAGAACAGAGGTACACTCCGACACTTGTTTCTCCCCAACAGTGACACCTATGCAAAAACTGAGAGAGATTATTTTTCTTTGTCCCGTGCTGGTCAAAACCCTCTCTTGTATTCTCAAAATTCATCTCCATCTCTCCACAACAGTCACCTCAAAATCATGACCAAAAAAAAAAAACGGAAATCTGAAAAATAGGGCTGAAAGATGTCTTTGATTCTCCTAACTAAAGACACCTGCAGAAATTCTGGGAGAGGTTTGTGTTCTTTAGCCCGTTCTGAATAAAAATCTCTCTCGTTTTTTCAAAATTCATTCTCATTTTCATGGAATCTCTCTCGAAAATGGGCTGGTAAAACTGCATAAAAAATGGTTTTTTTTATTTGGGGAAAGCGGCTTTGCAGGAGAAAAGTGGTATTTCTGACCCCCCTGAAGTGGTAAGTGGTAATAGTGGGGGGGTGTGAATTAGCCTCCCACTACCACATGGCTAATGAAAACCACCCATTTTCGGCCCCCCCTCATCCCTTAGGCTTCAAAGCTCATGGGGGGTCCAAAATTGCTTTGGAATGTCTGTTTCACCTTTGACAATTGCTCATAAACTGAAGTATGTGTTGGGTCAATTCACTGGGTAAATTAACACGAGCATTTAATTATCAATCCGGGTTTGTAGAACTTAGAATCATCTCCAAAATATATGGATTTCAACCACAGTTAGGTTTAGAAGATGAATTATTGATGATTAGGGAAATGCATATTAATTAATTTCTAAATTCTAAGCAATAGATCAAGATACATGAAGTAATAATTGAAGAGGATCTTCACTAAAAGAGGTCCTGGTTGTCCTTCATCATTGATTTCATTTATCATTAATGCTATTATGAAAACAGGAATTCAGAAAAGCAGGAAAAGATGAATATTATTTTTGAACTCTTGATCAGATAGAAGAAGTATTTAACTTAAATATTGGTTTGTCTCTTCGTATGCAGAAAGAAACAAGATTAAGATCCATCAGCAATCAAAGCATGTAAAGGCATGTAAACATGAATTCTAACTGAAAATCTTGAGTCGATAGAAAGAGTGCTTAACTTGAACACTTGTTTGTCCTTTCATATGCAGTTTAAGAATGATCATTAGATTCATCAATACTTAAAAATAAATAAATCAGCCATAAGAAAACTAGTTCAAAAATTGCAGCTCCGATGAATTCTAACTGAAAATCTTAAGTCGATAGAAAGAGTGTTTAACTTAAACACTTGTTTTTCCTTTCATATGCAGTTTAAGAATGATCATTAGATTCATCAATAAATAAATCAAACATAAGAAAACTAATTCAGAAATTGCAGCTACGAAATAAACTAAGAAGTGTACTTAGCTCAGTGTGGGGGTGCCCTCCACCCTTGCCTCGTACACTGAGACTACTTTCAGCTACTGAAACTTATTCAATGCACGAGAAAATGATAAATTATGTATGTCTTCAATTAACTTCAGAAAATAAGAATCTCCTTCCTTCTACTCTACTATATATTCCATATCATATTCACTACTTGGAGAAAGAGCACTCTTATTTATACATGAGTTCTCTGAAAACAAGATAAGCAACTCATAATTACAAATCCACTTTTCTCTCAGCCAATATCCCTATAATTACAAAATATGATCCCTTTAAATCCTCACTCATCTCTCACAAATCTTGGATAAGATATGTTATCCAAATCTCCATGATCTTCTCTTTGGAATCTTCCATGATCTTCTCCTTGGAATAAGCTTGAAAAATTATCCTTTAAATTATTGAAATGGTGGAGGAAATATTCAAGAGGATTTTGAATAATTCTTCCAAATGATCCTACACATTTAAAAAGCTCATCCACATTTAAGATATTAGTGAAATATGTCAATTTTCCAATAATTAATCACACATTCTCTAATAATATTAAAAATAAATAAATTGGAAAGTAATGAGGTGAACCCATGGAAATGGTATGATGAATGGTTAAATGAGGTGATGGAATGTGAGGAGTGGCGAGGATAAACATGATGAAAATATGACAATTACGAGACCCAACATACCCCTAAATTGAACTTGTTGCATGTCCTCATGCAACCTTGCATGGATAAAAATTTTTGGCTTTGCATGATTATGGTTTCTAACAATGTATCATTCCAGGATGTAAAATACATGTACTGTAACTGATATTTCCTATGGTTGGTTCTTGTGTTAACAACCATGAATATAACAAATGTTGGTTCTTGTGTTAACAACATTTATTTTTTCTTTCTTCTATTTTTTAACGCATGTACTGCAAATGATAAGTCATGTACTGGAAATGATAAGTCATTAATATGCATAAGAAAACCTTTTTCTCATATTTTTGAATCATGCCAAAATATATATTAATGTATCAATTGCAACAAAGTGTAGTTTGGAAAGGTCATGTTGGTGGAAAATATGTGAGATGATGAATGGAATGAAATGGTTATGAATATCCCCCCCCCCCCTCCCCCCACCCAAACTGAAGATGTGTTATGTTTACTGAAAGGTGAAAGATGATGTAATATTGTGAGGGAATTTTCCAAGTTCATTTACTTTCAACATGTAAGAAAATTGTTTGATTAAAAATTTAGAAAATAACATACCTTCACTTACCCAAAACATTGATGAACTATGCAAAATGTAGTTGTTGTCGCTTCTGGATCTGGAAAATGTCAAGCTGATTTGCATGAGTGAATATGGCATGCTGCTAGATCAGGAAAATAGTGTGGTGTTGGATCATGTGAATATCATGTTGTTAGATGAAGTGAAGGAATCTGAAGTACTACTGCTAGATGAAGTGAAGGAATCTGTACTGCTGCTTGGTTGTATGAATCTGAAGATGATGTCTGAAAATGGAACTTTCGTACTCTCATATGGCTAAAGGAATGTTGTCGCAACTTCTTATGGAGTCATGAAAAATATATAGTCTTCAACTGCTTCAAAAATCAGATGGTACAATTCTATTCATGCGAATGAATGTGTCGGTGTCGAGCACGAAAAATAAGTCATTGGATTACCAACCATTAATGGATGTCATTAACCAATGTGAGGCAAGCTCATCGTTGATGTCAATGATTGTCAAGGTACCCTAGTACATCTTGCCAAGTGCGAATAAATGATCTGATGTCGAGCCACTTGCAAGATCCAACGATCAAGGGACATTGATGTATTCCCATGACTGTCGGCAAGAGAACCTAGATTAGGGCATACAAGCCTCAAGGTACTAATGATGACTCTAGTCTCTATCCCAAATAAAGTGCTAAAGTCGATGGGTCAAGACTTGTTGAAAGGTGGGCCTTAAGGAATCTCACATCAGTCAATGCGAGTTTATACAAAAATGATTAGTATGACTATAGATGAAAATGATTGCAGTAGAAACAGGTTTTAGGAAAATGATAGCAAGGTAATGGAGTTATGGAAAAACGAGATGCTCGGGATTTTATTGACAACAAAAAATGAACTGAAAAATAAGAAGGAAATGATGTTTGTTGTTCAAAAAAATAGGCATGTATGAAGTCATGAAGGATAAGGAAATGGAAGATGGGCTCCAACATAGGGACGATTAAGGCGCTTGGAAGGAAAAATGTGAGTAAATATATCATGACACAAAAGGGTTTTTGTGTAATGGGAAATTTCACAACATGTGCAGTGAAGAATTAGTTCCTTCAAGCGTCCAATGATGCATGTTTCATTGTGATTTCTAAAAATCACTTTTGTATTGAATCGTCTTCAACCCTGAAAAACTTAGCACCATTCCTACATAAAAATTGTCGCCTTTGTGTGCCATCTCCTTTGACCAGTCCTGTATGAAGTGACTCAAAAACAAATTAGCTCATTTTCAAGAATTTATGAAATGTCCACTTTTAATTATTTTTCGAAGTTACACCAATCATGAATGAAAAGGGTGTCGCATTGTAATGTTGAGGCTTTTTGTATAAGCTTCTCATTGACCTACACAACACCAATCTCATTTCACTTGTTAGATATTAGTATATGCATCCTAACTTTTCCCACAAATTCACTTTAAAATGAATGACAATTCTAAAAACCCAACATACTTTTATTTCCCCCCAACTAAAAGGATTGCATGTCCTCATGCAATTTAATCATTTGATTGCTTAATGCTTTTTCGAAAGGTTTTTATTGGTTTGCAAGAAGGTTGATCCTATTTTAACAATCATTAAAAAAAACATTTGAAAAGGCATTTGTATCTTTTGGAAAACAAGTAGTTGGTTTTATGAATTTTATGTAAATGAATGTGGGCAAATTTTTAATTTTATTTTTAAATAACAAAATTAAAAAGAAAATTGTTGTTGATTATTTATTTTTATATTTTTTAAACAACAAATCATTATCAATTATGAAACTTGTTTTTAATTGAATTTTTTTATTGTTTTATTATTTATTTTTGAAAAAAAAAAAAAATTGAGTTTTGAAAAAAAAAATTAATTGTTTTATTTTTTATTGTTTGGAAACTATATTTGACTTTATTTTATATTCATTTCACCGTCAATTCTCGAAAAGTATTGTTCGCTCCCCAAAATACGATGAAATAAAAAATAGAAAATCCAAAAAAATTATGCCTCTTCAAACTCTACAATATTGATTATCATTGTCAACTGAAATACGCACAGCTAGAAGCAAAAAACAAACGGAGGAGCCATTACTTGGAACGAAGGATAGTAGGGTTCCTGCGGACGCGCACCCAATGGTTCTGTTGCAGAGAACGCACAGTCAGTGATAAGTTCAGTATTTTTGCAGCCAGTGACTTCTCGTCTTTTTAATCTGCTACAAATGGGAAGAAGACCCATCTTAAGATTATCATTATGCGTATCTTTTTCCATGCGAGAAACACCGGCCATTGCCCTTGGCATATTGTCCATATAGAATGTCGTAAAAGGGCTTTCACAGAAATGACCAGAAAAAGGTTCGTTGTGAAAGCAAGGCTCGAGCTAAACTACAAGTGCATATGTAGTTCTCGGAGCCAAGAGAGTCAAAACCCTGCCAAGCATGAGTGAGGCAGTTATGCGTATCTGCAGGCACAAAAGTTTCCGAGTCCCACTGAACTCGCGATGGCGGAGGCAGAGGAGGTTACCACGGCGGGAGAGAAGACAGAGGCCATGGTGGCAGAGGCGGGCCTGCAACCATAACAATTTTTCTCATTCCAAATGGTGTGGCAACGATTCTTCTTTGGGGAATTTGTTCAAGAATAAGAGATATGTGGTGCAGTGGTGACTCGGATGGGGTTATCATTAGGGAAATCAACAACTGCCTCCTCCATTCTTGGATCCAAAAACTGCAAAATCAAATTTGGCGTTATCTTCTCCTTATTTTGTGGACGAAAAGCCCGATTTCTCATTGATTTTGGAGGATTTTGTGGGCCTTTCTGATGTAGCTCGAAAATGAATCTGATCCTTAGACTAGTTTTGTATTCATTCGCAAGTATTTCATGTTGTCTGTGCTGTATAACCACACGTTGGCCATATGGAGAAGCGCTTTGGCCAGGATAGAGGAGAGGCGGCCGAGCATGTGGTGGCGCACATCTACCACCATCTTCTTCGCGTAAATTCCTGATCCGCTCACCATGGTTCTGCTCCTCTCTCCTGCGGCCTGCGCCATGGCTGTAATGGCAAGTCGATCTGTGTATTTTTTCATTTTTGTTTTGAATATTTGTTTTATTATTTTGGTTTTTGTTTTTTATTGTGTTATGTGTTATTTTTATTTGTTTGATTTTTATTGTTTTTAAATTAATGTTTTATTTGTTTTTGTTTTGTTGTTAAAAAAAATTGTTATTATTTTTTTTATTTGTTATTTGAATGAGTTTGTTTTTGTTTTTGTTTTTGTTTTGTTTTGTTTTGTTTTGTGTATTTTTTTTTTTTTATAAAGGCAATTGAATTCTATAAAAAATTGTTAATTTTCAATTATTTTTTTTATTTTTTTAATTAATTAAAAACTAAAATTTAAAAAGAAACTATTTTTTTTAACAAATATTTAAAGATGTTTTTGATTAAGCATGTTACAAACTTCAGTTTATTCATTCTTGAAAATGTCTATAGACATCATATTTTCTGAACCTCAAGATTGTGTAAAAACGCAGGAGGAAAGCATACTAATTCAAAACTGAAGAAAATAATATCTTACATACTCTATTGGAGAAAAATAGATTATTCTCTCAAGTATAGGAAAATTTCGAATGCATCCATTTTCGTAACAAGATGAGAATTAAACTCACATCCAAGTTTGAAAAATGTATTTTAATCAATTCTTGGACATGAAAATTTATCTCATCATAAGGATTTGATGAGAAAGAACATTGAAAAACGAAGTGGTATTGTGACCAAGTTTTAAGATGATCTTTGTTTGTTTGGCGCTCATTAGTTGTCATGTCACAAAATTCCTCGAGTGTCACTTGTTCAAAATGTGGAATGCAAGGGGGATCATGTGATGCTAGAAGCTCTTCAATTTCAGGTTCTAGTGTTTGATTATCATCGTATGTGATCCATGACTCATTCATCTCCTTGCTAGAAGAAGATTCTAAGTCTTCCTCTTGTGGATCCTCTTCATCGATGCTTTGTTCCTCTTCCAACTTCTGAATTGAAGATTCATCCCTAGTGATCACTCTAGATTGTGGACAAGGATTTAAGAAAATCCTTGTCGTGACATACCCTCTAAATGACTTTTTTAACATCGTTTCTTTTTAAATCTTGTTGGGCAAATAGATTTTTATTGTTTTTTTTTATATTTTTAATGGGGGTTTTGTTCAATAAATATATTCTTCTAATCTCTATCCTAGGCATGAGAAATCTTAACTAAAAGAAATACTAGGATTTTGTCTTCTTCTTTTTTCTTTTTTTTTAACACAATCTTCCTAATTGACTATGTTGAAGTATGCTTCCCCGACAACGGTGCCAAAATTTTCGATCAATTTATTGGGTAAATTAACACGAGCATTTAATTATAAATCTGGGTTTGTAGAACTTAGGAGCATCTCCAAAATATATGGATTTCAACCACAATCAAGTTTAGAAGATGAATTATTGATGATTAGAGAAATGAATATTACAAATATAAATCTAACTTAATTAATTTCTAAATTATAAACAATAGATCAAGATATATTAAGTAATAATTGAAGAGGCTCTTTACTAAAAGAGGTCCTGGTTTTCCTTCATCATTGATTTCATTTATCATTAATGCTATTGTGAAAACAGGAATCCAGAAAAACAGGAAAAGATGAATCTTAGTTTTGAACTCTTGATCAGATAGAAGAAGTATTTAACTTAAATATTGGTTTGTCTCTTCGTATGCAGAAAGAAACAAGATTAAGGTCCATCAGCAATCAAAGCATGTAAAGGCATGTAAAGATGAATTCTTACTGAAAATTTTGAGTCGATAGAAGGAGTGTTTAACCTAAACACTTGTCTGTCCTTTCATATGCAGTTTAAGAATGATTATTAGATTCATCAATACTTAAAAATAAATAAATCAAACATAAGCAAAATAGTTCAGAAATTGCAGCTACGATGAATTCTAACTAAAAATCTTGAGTCGATAGAAAGAGTGCTTAACTTAAGCACTTGTTTGTCCTTTCATATGCAGTTTAAGAATGATCATTAGATTCATCAATAAATAAATCAAACAAAAGCAAACTAATTCAAAAATTGCAGCTACAAAATAAACTAAGATATGCACTTAGCTCAGTGTGGGGGCGCCCTCCACCCTTGCCTCGTACACTGAGAGTACTTTCAACTACTGAAACTTATTCAATGCACAAGAAAATGATAAATTTTGTCTTCAATTAACTTCAGAAAATAAGAATCTCATTCCTTCTACTCTACTACATATTCCATATCATATTCACTACTTGGAGAAAGAGCACTCCTATTTATACATGAGTGCTTTGAAAACAAGATAAGCAACTCATAATTACAAATCCACTTTTCTCTCAACCAATATCCCTATAATTACAAAATATGATCCCTTTAAATCCTCACTCATCTCTCACAAATCTTGGATAAGGTATGTTATCCAAATCTCCATGATCTTCTCCTTGGAATCTTCCATGATCTTCTCCTTGAAGTCTCCATGATCTTCTCCTTGGAATAACCTTAAACAATTATCCTTTGAATTATTGAAATGGTGGAGGAAATATTCAAGAGGATTTTGAATCATTCTTCAAAATAATCCTACACATTTACAAAGCTCATCCACATTTAAGAGAAGTGAAATATGTCAATTTTCCAATAATTAATCACACATTCTCTAATAATATTAAAAATAAATAAATTGGAAAATAATGAGGTGAACCCATGGAAATGGTATAATGAATGGTTAAATGAGGTGATGGAATGTGAGGAATGGTGAGGATAAACATGATGAAAATGTGACAATTACGAGACCCGACAGTATGCACAACCTTTTAATTTGAATATTGGATCTATTTAATAATATAGAACTAATTAATTCTATATCATTAAATCAGAATAATTTCACTTAATCTCACAACGCATTTAGCCTTTAAAATCTAGATTTATGACACTTATGTACCTGAGCTCCAACAATGAAGAAAATTTTGATCCACACATCCACGCAACACCAGAATAATATATGAGAAATATTTTGCGGCATTCTGGAGCAGTGTGGATAGAATTTTTATCACTCACTCTTTTTAAATATGCTCCATGAATAATTTGATTCAGGATGCTTTGGAAAATGAGCTCCACTTTGCGAGATAAAACCTTGTTTTTGTTCTGTAAGCCAAACCAATATATATAATTCAGCGATCCTGATTTCCCTATAATTATAGGGTCCTAACAATGGCTCCTTCTGGGAATTTTGCCCTCCTAGCAAGGCAGCAAAGAACCGCAGATCTCTGAATCCGGCGACTAGTGCCTTGGTGATTAAGGGGACAACAATATGTTCTGTCGCAAGACTCCTGCAACTTGAAAATTTGAATGTTGAAATCTGAACTATGCCGAAAACAAAACTGAAAGCAATCTTAAGCTGACAACTGAAAAGCAGTCTGAAAATAAAACTGGAAATATGCTAAGGGTGATGAGCGTATTCAAACATCTACCTACTCTAGTATGAAAAATTGTCCCATCAAATAATAATCAGATTTCCAATGTAACCAATCAAGCAAATGAGTACTTGAATGATTCTTGCTCACTTCTTTGAGCAGGCTGAGAAAACAAAATGACCACCTCCATCTTATCTAATGTTGAACATAAGTGTTCAACTTTTTCCTTGAATGTTGCAGCAAACCGTCCATGGCATAATACACTCCTTCTCTGAATGAATCGAAGAGGTCAGCAAAGGGATCTTGGACAAACACTTGGTACCGAGGATTCAAATGGTCAGCTTCATTCATGATTACTCTTTGTTCCAACTGGCCAGGTTCGAGATCCTTCTTAAAGAGAATATCTTTACATTCTCCCTGATTATCTGATGTGGCATCTTCATGGTATACCATTATGTTGTCCTCAAGAAAATATGATATATCTTGACTGATATTGTTAGATTCTACCTGAAGAGCATCATTTTGATGATAAAAAGTGATTTTCGGCAATAATATTTCTTGAGGATGTGCAACAACATCAACATCAATATGTTCTACATTTGTTTCTTCGGGAGGAAAGACTTCAATACATAAATCAGCAATAGGACAAATAGAATGAATCTCTCGATTACACAAAGAGTGGGGGTTGGCTACATGTTTAGAATCATATTGATTTCTTCTTCGGTTAGAGGAGGCAACCTTTGTTTTCTTTGGAGCAAACAATAATTGTTTTATTTCCCTAGCGAAAAATGACTATGATGTGGAATGTTTCCTTCAACTTTATACACATGAGCAGGTAAATTAACATTTTCCTCTGAAGCTAGATCATGTGAACCTACTTTCATTTCGTGATTCATCTCATTTTCAGCTATCGTTTGTTGATTATCATGACAGTTAACTTGAGAATGGAACCCATAAAGTGCTTCTAAGAGATCCTCATCATTCATATCTACTATGTATTCATCAATACTTTCAATGTATTGTATGAAAACCTCAAATTGATCACAACAGCTTTCCACTAATGACAAAGACGGGGAATGTTCTTTATCATTCTCATAAAACACTTTGTGGAAATCCTTTAAAGAAAACAAACTACCAAGGTTTAAACCTTCATACCATTCCCTCTCTCTTCCTTTTAATGTTGCCATGAACATCTTCATGTGGCAGTCCTCATGCCATTCAACTTTCAACTTCCATGGATGTATATGAAATTTAATGAGATGTAATAGTGCATCATCAACATTTTCATCTTGAAAAATAGGAAGATTTCTTTGCCAATTTACCTAAGGCATTTTGTTTGGGAAGCCTGGAATGTAATTTATGTTCATGGGAGCATATCTCCTTGCAACTGATCCCATTTTGAGCATGTGGATTCGCCAGTGAATCTATATTTCTGGATTTTTCTGCCAATGGAGTCGCCAGGTGAATGGAACAGCTTTCTGGCGTTTGACTTTTGTTCACCATCAAAAGCCAAAACTGAACTTGATAAGTGTTACTAAGGAAGATAAAGTCGTCCCCAGAATGGTCACCATTATGTTATCACTCCGTAGTTCCAAGGCTGAAGACAGAATCCCGGAGGCAACAACAAAACCACTTCGGGCCTAGGATCTAGCCCTCCTAGACCTAGAGAGGGATCTCTCTATCAGATATAGCTTTGTTAGATTTGGAATTTTAGGCTAGTTTATATAAGAAGAGTTGGGTTTTGAATTTGGTTTGGTGGGGAAAGTGAGGGAAAAGGGCCATTGGGAAATGGATTCAAAGAGCTCGGGTGACCAATTTGCAGAAGCAATCAAGCATGAGTGAAACAGGGCAAGCTAGGAGTACTACTTTGGATCTCTGAGAATAAAATGGAGTGGGAAGATACACGAAAGTGGATCTTAGAATAAATGGAGGAGCAGTTAATAATTCCTCAAATAAACTGGAGGGTAAGGTTCAGCATAAACTAAGAAATTAAGAATTCATGGGTTTAGCATCAGTGGAAAACATAGACTATTTGTAGAATCAGCTAGAACAAGGTGCTCTGGAAACAAATCCTATTCATCATTTTCTGTTCTACAAATTAGAATGCATAAATACTAAGACAACAGAACAATGAATAACACATAAAACAGGAGAAACATTCACCATTTGGTGCACCACTTGAATCCTGGAAACTTCTCTTGAATTACTTTACAAAAAGCCACAACATTACAGAATGGGACTCAGTCCCTCATTCAGCTTCCCCCCCCCCCCCTTCTTCGACTCAATGAAGCCTATATATTAAATCTACTAGCTAATTACAATCCTTCTTATAACTAACAATTACTTTCTTTCTCACTACATAACAAAGAAGGAAATAATATCATTGAACATGCGTAAATAAAACTGCTAGAGTTACAAAGGACATATGGACATCTGATACTATTTTGATTCCCTGTAGTCAGGTTTGTCAAATATTTGTCGGTGTAAATCTGAAATTTGTGCTATTTTGACTATCACTTTGAGTGATAAACTCTTGATTTGGTTCTTCGTATGGCCTAGTACCTTGAATGATTATCTTGATCGAATCTCCCATCTCCTCTCTAAAAATAGACAAACTGCAACAAAGCTGAAAACTGGGTCGAATCAGTTGAGAACAGGGGTACACTCTGACACTTGGTTCTCCCGAACGGTGACACCTATGAAAAATATGAGAGAGGTTATTTTTCTTTGTCCCGTTATGGTAAAAATTTTCTCTTGGATTCTCAAAATTCATCTCCAGCTCTCCAAAAAATTCGTTGCAAAATCATGACCAAAACAGAAAAAACAGAAATATGAAAAATAGGGCTGAAATATGGCTTCGATTCTCCCAACTAAAGACACTTGCAGAAATTATGGGAGAGGTTTTTGTTCTTCAGACCGTTATAAATAAAAACCTCTCTTTGTTTTTCAAAATTCATTCTCATTTTCCCGGAATATCTCTTGAAAACGGACAAGTAAAACTGCATTAAAAAAATGAATTTTTTTATTTGGGGAAGGCGGTTTTGCAGGAGAAAAGTGGTATTTCAAACCCCCCCTGAAGTGGTAAGTGGTAATAGGGGGGCTGAAAATTAGCCTCCCACTACCACATGGCTAATGAAAGCCACCCATTTCAGCCCCCCCCCCTCATCCCTTAGGCTTCGAAGCTCATGGGGGGTCTTAAATTGCTTTGGACCGTCCGTTCCATCTTTGACCATTGCTCATAAAATGAGTATGTGCAACCTTTTAATTTGAATATTGGATTTATTTAATAATATAGAATTAATTAATTATATATCATTAAATCAGAATAATTTCACTTAATCTCACAGCGCATTTAGCCTTTAAAATCCTGATTTATGACACTTTTGTACCTAAGCTCCAACAATGAAGAAAATTTTGATCCATGCATCCACGTTGTTGATCATAGCAGCCCCCCATTAAAATTATTGGCCATTAGTCCCGCTCGAACCTTTCAAATTCCCTACCATGGCCTAAGGAACTCGTTTTCCGCCTATCGTTACCGTTCTGTGCCTCCAAATTACACTGTGCAGGTCTGAAAGCTCGCGCCCAAGAGTATTCAAGGTTTAGCCCTTCTGGCCCTAGCCCCTCTGATTTTCTATTCCACCTGACCAAAGACCGTAACCATGCATCAGGCCGAGAGGCGCTTATTGAACATATGTCGGATTAGTTCTGGGCCATCCGATCAAACCATAAATCGACGATCCGCAGCCTATCCATGCCCGGTGGTCCCCGCACCTGTACTGATTACAAAAACTGGCCTGTTTTTTCTGCACCGCCTTTGCTGGGCAGGCGGTATCCCTCAAATGGCAGCGATTCCACTCAGCAGGTGCCACGCGTCCCAGGTCACTGTTTCAATACCGCCCTATTTCGCACGTTAATGTTCGGCCCAGGACGCGTAGCGGAATTAATGTCAATCGTCAGATCTGGAGGCCCTCATCTAACGACCATCGCACTCTGAAGCTGCGCGGGTTTTAACGCAAAGGAAATGCACCCCCTGGCCCACTGTCAATTACCCCCGACGCAGTTTAAACCATTGATCTTATTTTAAGATCGGATGGCCCAGATCGTTTGTTTGCCCAGCTGTTGACCTGGTCCACCTCCACATCACTTACCCCACGTGTTCATCGCATTTTCCTCCACCATGCATACATTCTGTTCATGGGTTATATTGTAATGTTTCACGTTAAAAGCCTCCGCCAACCTGCATCATTCCACCGATCCGCCATGTCTGCAGCATCATTTCCATTTGACCCCGCCCCATTTCACCACTTCAACAAGTCTGCACGACCATGTCCATGTATCCCATCACGTCATCCTCCCTGTGTCCGGTTTTCTTTAACACATTTGTGAGTTTTGAAGGTTGCAGCGATGAGAAATCTCCATTAATCTCTGCCTCCATTACAAAAGTCGAAGATGCATCTAAGGATCGGATTGCGAAGGCAGAATTTATGAAGAAAAGCCCTGGGTAGTTGCTGTGACATGGCTTTCATTAATGAAGCAGGATGTGAATCTGTCAATCCCCTCAGAATAATTCAAAAGGCAGATTTTAGTAGATGAAAACATTTATGTCGCGGAAAAGAGTATCAGTTGAAAATCAAGGGATTCAGCGTCTGGCATTGAGGATTTTAAATCCTAATTCATGGTTCAGAAGGCAGAAAGTACAAAAGCACAAAAATCAATGCTCTCAAGGTTTTATTTCAGCCGGATTTTCTTCAAGAAAGGACAAAATGTTCAGGTGGATGTATCTCTATACTGGATTCCTAAAGAGATTTTCTACTCAGTGCATTTATTTCTGCAAGCGGATTGTCAAGTACATTCAGCATTTCATAGCTATCAAATAGTATGGGCGCGAATGTTTCCGCCATTTTGTTTTAAATGAAACAATTAATTGTTTTCACCAACTTCTTTTGTTATTTTCTTTTCTTCTCCTCCTATAAAAAGGGGGAAGAAAGACATTGTAAGGGTTCCAGATTTTTATCAGAGAATTGTGCAGTGAAAGGCATTTTTGTATACATTTTGTAAAAGCTCTTGTATGAAGACTCAGAACCCGCAGGGTCTCAGTGAGGAGGATTTCTATCTGTATTAGATGATTCTGGTCTTTGGTATCCCACAATATGTAACTTCATTTTATGTGTTTAATACAACATTTCATTTTATCCATCTTCTTGTATCATGTATTGGAATGCGAGTGGCTCACTGATTTTAGGTAAGGATTTATCCTAGTTGATACCCATACTTGGATCAGTCAAGCGCTTTAAATATGGCTCAGGCATGATATACTATTTCATGTTCATTTCATCCATCTCTCTGCTATATTAGTTGCTTTGGGAGGGTGCTTTTAAAACGCCATTGTCATGTATGGATTCTTAGATTGATAAGCCCATATATGGTTCTGTTGTGTATCTGGGTATCAGACCAAAGATAAATAATATCTTCTTATATTTCTTTCACCACATACACCCTCTGATATTTGATTTCTGTGGCATATTACTTGAATCAGCCCTCTTTACAGTAAATTGTCTCTTAACTGTCTGATGCTTTTATATTGGAGTTTTGCATCTTGTCTCTGCAACATTACTTTCCCTGTGGCAGTTTTTGTAAGTTCTGGTCCCATTTAAATTAATTTCCTTGTTTACAAGAGATAGCAGGAGAGCCTTTGGATTGACACCCAAGTTTTATTATATGCTCCTTGCTATGATAAGATGTCCTAGGCACTGGTCTGTGGCAACTCTAGGCTGTCTCTAGGAGCGACAACATCTGTCGACAACACACACAACACCAAAATAATATATGAGAAATATTTTGCAGCATACTAGAGTAGTTGCGGATGGATTTTTTATCACTCACTCTTTTTAAATATGCTTCACGAAGAATTTGATTCAGGATTCTTTTGAAAATGAACCCCACTTTGCGGGATAAAACCTTGTTTTTGTTCTGCAAGCCAAACCAATATATATAATTCAGCAATCCTGATTTCCCTATAATTATAGGGTCCTAACAGGGTGAAGCTCTATCGACTTGCGAGAATTTTTATCACGTGCAAGGTGAGGTGATGATAAACATGGTCGGGAGACTGGAACCTATGGTTGATTTATGTGGAGAAATGATGTCAGGATATGCTAAACTTCTTTGGGGAGTCTATCATGCTAGGGATAGAATGATACCTGCTCTTGTACCTTTAGTGGCTAGGGCAACAGGTGATTTGGTGTGCTTGTAATACCTTCAACCAATACCCCAAGTAAAAGCATATTTTCTCTTCAAACATATTGAAAATAATGTTGAATGGAAAGTGATAATAGAGGGCATACCTGTCGTAACTGGAAAAAATAAAATTTAAGATTTAAAAAAAAAAAAAAAGACTTTTTCTGAGGCATGGATGTAGGAATCCTGTTTTGAATGTGATGAGGTGTTGATCACTATGTTTCTTGCGGTTTTTCAATTGGGTGTTCTGAGCTCCAGTTATGGACTATCGAATAATGAGAAAAGGGCAATATATAAGCCAATGTGACTTATTTCAATTCATTTGCATTGTTTGACAGTCTGAGGTCAGAGTTGAGCCCTTGCTGCCGAGCCTTTCTTTCCATTGCGGTCAGCCTGAGTAACTAGGATTCACGTCGTGAGTGTCAGGTAGGGCCCTAAATGTCCAGCTTTTCAATTTTGTCATTTTTTTCCTGGGAGGGTCTGTAAAAATGTGATATGTACGGATTACCTACCTATTTTTTGCCTTCATCACGCTACAAATCAAGGCTGAGCTACGCAGACCTCGTGGAGAAGGAAGCTTTCCCACGAGGTTATCGTGCTTGGCAAAGCTTTTTTTCGATGAAGCACGCCTCTGTTCTTGATACAGATGCGTAGTCATCGCGCCTGTGTAGAAAACATGTGTGAAAACAGGTGTGTGATGCATCGCACCTCTGTTCTTTTTTGGTTTTCTGATTTTAGCCACTAATTTTTTGTTTTTCCTCTGGTAACAAGATGTTGTGGCACGAGCGGGATCGACCCAATATTCACATAGCTGTGGCACAGGATGCAAATTCTCGGAGGCTCTTAGCGTAGTGGGGTTTGCTGAAATTTCTGGAGAAAAAATCTTGAGATCACAGGATAGTTTGCTCCGTTTCCTGGTCCACTATTGGAACAGGAGATGACGAGTGAAGGCGTTGCGACATAGAGAAGTTGTCATTATTCTGGAGACAGATGTTTACTTTGTAACTAGCTTACTGCCTCAGGGCGAGGCTCTACCACACCCACTCCCTCCTGGGAGGGTGATTATCCGGCGTTGGGTTAAGAAGCATTGCGGTGACGAGCTGCTTACAGAGGGGTGTGTCCATATTGACTAACTTAGCCAAGAGGTGTGCCCTAGTGATGATATTTCGCTTGACAAGATTTTCACCGCCCAATAGGGCATCTAGACCTCATATTAGTGTCTTGCGTCGGCTCTGAGCCGATCACTTCTACGACTGGGTGCACCATGTGTATGATGGCATGGTTTCATAGTTAGGGAAGGTCCGGCGAGGATCTTCCAAGGTTTTTACTTATGCAAATGTCTTATGCAGCATCATGTTTGAGAGAATAGTGATTGTCCGACCTTTTGTGCCAGTGCCCATTGGTCCCCGTAGGGACCCTCAAATGCGGCAGTGGGCACCCATGAGGCTGGTATTTATTGGGATGCGACCATTGAGGCGTGGTTCTAGGTGAACCCACAGATGTTCCTATATTATCCATACTCGGCGATGGATTTCCGGGGGACCCAGATATGGGTCTTCCTGCCAGCTATGTGTGGGTCCAGTAGGTATGACCTTTGATTTTTTCTACATTTTTGAGGATTTTATGATGTGTATATTTATATTTATGTTATGGTGACACTAACACTATCCTTGTTTCTCTTGCAGATGTGGGGGCGGCCGGGCATTCTCTTTCCCGCTTGGTGGGGCATCAGCCATCGAGGAGGGGTCTAGGTGGGGCTGATCAAGCCCAGGTTGGGGGGTATGGAGGTGGTGTTGGCCCTTCAGGGGAGGGGAGCATTGTTTCCACTACTGAGGGGGATGATGCCCTTCTTTCTTACGCTAAGGCGGCTGAGGCTTGGGTGGCGACGGTCGAGGAGCAGCTAGTTGTTGCTGAGGCTCGAGTCCAGGTTGCGGACACTCCTGCAGTAGATTTAGCTGACTCATGGAGTTGATTAGAGAGGTTGACCCTGGGTATGCCGACTCAAGGTTGTGTTGATGACTTGGATGACACATGGCTCGAGAGAGGGTGCATCGCCCGACATTGCGTCATGTGGCACTTGCAGTTTTGGATGTTGCACCTCTACTGGAACTAGGTTCAGTTGTGGGCCTAGAGGACCCACCTAGTGGGGCTCAACCCTAGAGATTTTGTATGTTCAGGGAAAGCGCCCGATATAAGGATGCTTCCCTATTTTTTTATGACATGTAGACATATTTTTTGACTGACGTTATAGTCAGGAACATGACTTGTATATTGTGACTCATATATTTTTTTATGTATATATGCGAGGTGTTATTTTGCGGCTCTGATGATGTGTCTATGGTTATTTTATTAGATGGATGTTATGTACCTATGATGGATATCTATTTTTTATGTTTTTTGCTTTTATATGGATGATGTTTTATACGAGATGCATTCTAGTCTAGAATGTGATTAGTTATGCGATCAGTTGTCCGATTTTGATTTCTTGGTATATGTGTGAATGTGATATGATCAAATTAATGACTTAATCTTCGTGCATTCAAATAATTCCTAAATAGTTGAGAATCTCGTACTTCAAAATCTTGGTTTAATTATGAAACCAATAGCTGGGAATCAAGGTATACATGTAGATGGCGAATGCCTTGGTTGAAGGCATCTCTCATCAGCTCGATGACTGCATCATATTCTGCCTGATTATTGGTGGTTGATCTGATGCATACTCTGTTGGTGAAGAATGGAAATCGGTTAGGATAGTAAATGGCCCAGGCAGCTGCTGCTAGATTTTGAGACCATCGCGAGGCTCCATCAGCGAATCCAAAATAGTGGATGGGGGGATGATCCATATGTGCAACCAGAGCATTTTTTAGAACAATTCTTTGATGATTGTGATCATCTCAAAAACAGATTATGCTACATGCATCTTATCTCTAACGCTGAGACCTCCTTCCCTTGTGGGTGAAATTTTTTGAGGTAGAGCCCATTGATGGGGTTAGCTAGGCATGTAACGTCAGGCTCTAACAGGATGTATGCCCCCTTGAGGAGGCAAATTTTTATGATGTAAGTACCTTTCCATAATGTTTCGAACTTACCGTGTCCTAGGGCCTCTTTTACGACATCGTAGCGGAGGTCTAACTCTCCCTCGGTAAATGAACGAGGGGTGATGTTGCAATCGAATGATGCTTTTACCCATTTTTTACATGCCTCATTATGTTGGTGTGACTCTCGTCAATTTTCGTCCACAAGTTCTAATTGTACCAATCGTTGTTCTAAAGGTCGGGTATAATCGAGGAGTTTGATGGCTACATGTAAGTTGGAAATTTCGTGTTCAATGGGAATCACGACTTCTACTCCATACACAAGTTGGAAAGGTGTGAAACCTGTTGAGGTTTTAACTGTCGTGCGATATGCCCACAGGGCTGAAAAACCCATGTGGTGCCAATTTGTCTTATGCTTATTCTCCATACGTTGTAACATAGTTTTCAGCACATTATTGACAACTTATACTTATCCATTGGACTGAGGATAGTATGTTGATGTGAATTCATGTGTGAATCCTAGGTGATGAGACAGCTCCTGAAATATTTAATTTTCAAAATGCTTTCCGTGATCGGAGACTAACTCCTTAAGCACACCAAATCGTGCGATGACATGAATGAACAAAAACCATGCAGTGGTTTCTGCTGTGTTGTCATATGTAGGCATGGCTTTCACCCACTTGGTAAAATAGTCGACAGTCATAATTATGTATTTGCGGTTGCCAGAAGATATAGGGTTGCAAGTCATAAAGAAATTCCCCATTTGCAAAAGGGACTGGCTATGATGACTAGGTGTAGAGAAGCGGGAGGTGCTCTTGCATTGTGGGTGAATTTTTAGCCTCGCTCACTCCTTTTAACTGCCTGAATGCAATCGCGAAATAAGGTGGGCCAAAAATAACATGCTCGTAGGAATTTTTGGGCAGTAGCCATCCTAGAGAGGTGGTCATTGCAAGGTCCACTATGACAGTCATTTAGGGCTTCCTCAACTTGGTCGTGCGTCAGGCATCGTCGTAGGATAGTATCGATGCCTCGTCGATAAAGGACTGATGTGTAGGTAAATCCCCTCTGCAGACAGAGGCGATCCCTCTAGCCCTAGGGTGGGTCTAGCAGCAAGAGGACATGCTAATGTATCAGTTCCTAGTTAACGAATGAAATGAGTTGGGATAAATTGTCCTACTTGTGATCCAACATGGTTGTGGTAGCTGCAGCAGAGGTCTCCCGATCCTCGTCCCGACACGTTGTGATCCTTCAACAATGGTACTTGGGTACCTGCAAAAAGATCAAAGGAAAAGATTAGCATACATAAAAATAATTGCATTCATAACTAGCTAATCATTCAAGGAAGGTTAAACATATTGCGTAATATAAATCACATCAACACAAGATGGGAACCAAAACATCAGTCATGCATATATTAAGAGAAAGGAAGAGATTACAACCAGAGCCTTGACATCGCAGCCTCCTTCAGCGGATCCAGTCGAAGTGCATCTTGAGCATTCGTCAGGGAATTTTGACGTGGCGAGGCAAAATACTAAGCTCTCTCTCAACAAGGGTCTCTCTCTATGCTCTATCTCACACCAACTATATCAGACTATTTTAGCAAAATGTTTAGCAATTCCTCTTCATCTAGTTGCATCTATGTGAGATAGGTGTATTTATAGAAGGAGAGGAGGAGGTTGGGATCCCTCAAATGGTGGAAGGGAGGCCTTATCCTTTGGGAGGTTTCCCCAAAAGGAGGAAACAAGAAGCCAAAGGAAGGTGTTCGTGGTTATGCAGTCGAATAACCCAAGCTGACTCGCTCACGAAGTAGTTAGCTTGGAAACTTTGCTTTCATATTTAAAAAACTTTCCAAAAACAGCTTAGCGTGGGCAGCTCACAGGGACAGAGCGCCAATGGGTGCGGGGCTCAGTGTTAATTTACTTTATCGGCACGAGGCCACAACTGCCTGCCAGCGCCAACTCAAAATCATGTGTTTTTTATGGTATGTTGAAGGAAAATTCAACAAAGGAAATGTTCTCCTCATGGAAAGGGATGCCATGACACTTTTTGCAAGGCATGACACCTCATATAAGTCACAAAAATGGTCCTCCAATGTGTGGGATGGGGATTGCGGGGACGGTGACAAAATGTTGTGTAACAGATGCCCCCTAAAGCATGAGGTCCGAGAGAGAGGGAGGAGTGAAATGCTTTACAAGAACGCATTTGAACCAAACATTGTTGTCGGAAGACCTGCAAGTACAAATACAACTAATATCTCTGATACATGAACATGTGGCATGGACGCAGCCATCCATAATACAATACATAAAAACTAAGATCTGAGGTATGGACGCAGCCATCCAACAATAAGGATCAAAAAATAGACTCATGTATGTTCGCAGCCATCCAATCAAAAGAGTCATGCATATAGTCATGATAAACCAAAATATCCTGCAGCCTGGATCTTGTTAGACAAAACCTAGGGTCTTGTGCTCCATCTCGACCGGAACAAGTACAAATTCAAGCATGCGAATATGTGAGCTGAAGTCGAACATGCAAGAAATTTACCTAATTACTAGCCAATAATGAAAGTTGTTAATAGGTACGAGAGAAACTACCAATAATGACAATGGATCTCAAGGTACAACAAGTACAATCCACAAAATTTGAACAATGATCTGGCGTCGAACACCTGCAGAACCACTCGATCGAAGGCCAATGATGTGGACTTGTCGTCGAATGCGAAGAACTTGCCATTGCGCCATGCAAGCTCCAAGGTACTAGAAGGGAGTCTCTAGATCAACTTCCTGGATAATGAGCTGAAGTCGATAGGAAGTGACCTGGTCGAAGGAGGGCCATAATGTTTCCCACATCATCGACATGAGATAGAGGAACACAATGATAGTGAATCAATACTAAACAGAGGATCAGAGGAAGGTTGAAAACTGCAATCGGAAACTTATATTGAACATATCAGCAACACGACTCCAGATTTGGCAGTATTTGACATCAAGGGATCTGAGGTCATGAAGACGTGGAAAAGAGCATATCAGAGGTCAAAACAAATTACCCAAACCCATGGAGGCAAAAATGACAAAATGAGATGTCCCCAACTCGACACGAATGCATATGAGTGTCATGTTCAAGAGCGACATACTGCCGACACGACGAAGAACTGGTTCCATTTTCCCCCACCATTGCTGGCGAGTACTCGACTATTTTTGAAAAAAAATCTTGAAGGGGATAGCATATGCTTGTCATGTAAGTTTTCCCTTCGGACAAATCCCTCCTAGTACATTTTACAAGCCCTAGGAAGGAGGAACTCGATGATTTCATGGTGACGATTTCCGATGTCATTTAGGGTTTAACGAGTCTGACAAAGGAAGAACTCGGCATCTTTTCATGTTTAGAGAGCTTGAAAAGAAGACTCCAGTAGTCCCTTTTCATAGGTAGTCTCACATATCCGAAAAGGTAGAAAAAATTTTGAGAGAACCTCTTAGTCGTGATAGGCTAAGGTATTCATTTTTCATAAGTAATCTATACCAGCTCGAAAAAGGGGTAAATGTATACTAGGTAGATATCGTTTCGCAGTCATTTAACGAGTTCAAAACGACGAGAGTCTCGGCAATCTTTTCAATTTTTGAGAGTCAGAAAAGAGATAAAATTTGACTCCTCCTAGAGGAATGAGTGGAATTAAGGGTAGCAACTGGTTCCGGTGATGGTGGAACTACTCATAACAAGAAAAGGTCAAGAGGTTGGCTAACAAGACCACTGATTGCAGCGGTTCCTCAGGAATGGGTGAAACAACCAAGTGAAGGCGTATGATCGGCCAAGCAGATGGGGATGATGGAATGAGAAAACCAAGGTTGATCTGGAAAAACAGGCCGATAAAATGGCAATCACGAGAGGTAAAATAAGAATGGTTTCATTTTTACACAAGATTGAAATCAAGAAACTTTTCTTGAAGTTGGTTTCATTTTTACACAAGCTTGAAACAAAGGTAAACTATGCTTGAAAAAAGATTTGCATGCCCCCAACATGGTGACTCAATTTGAGGTACATGCCCCCCAAGCTTCAGCGCATTCCCCGGAGTAGACTTCTAATTACTGACATGTGCATGGAATGAAGTTTCAATTACGAGATCAAGGGAAAGACTCGACTGGGATCTTACGAGATCTGATCAAAGACTTGAATTGAAAATGGAACCGGTTTCATTTTTTAACAAGGTTGACACAGTAAAATAACTATCCTCGTGACCTAATTCATTTTTTAACAAGGTTGACATAGCAAATGAACTATCCTCAGAAGAGCTTGTTTCATTTTTTAAGGAGCATGACATAAGAAAAAAACTATGCTCTGACAACCTTGTTTCATTTTTCAAGGAGATTTACACAAGAAAATGAACTATGCTCCGACGACCTTTCATCATAACGAATAAGAGGTCATGGCTTCCAAGAGGTGCGTATCTGATGGGAGAAAAACATCTTGGAAATCAAAATTGAATCCCCCTAGTAGATGGTACTCGATGGCACTATCACTGGATGAGGGCAACAAACAAGTGGCCACATAATTAACCCATGGCGGTTAAGATACAATAGGCAGATAAAGATCCGGCAGAGACAATGGTGGGCGAGCTGCCACCTCAGGACCAAAGAATGAAAGCTAATCAATGGTCATGATCTGACCTTCATGTGGAAAACAGATTACATGAAAGAGGGAAGAGACAAGTGCACCCATGGCATAAGCATACTCATGCCCCAAGAGTAAACTGAAATCCAAGGGGCCTTGAACCACCATCACATCTATATAGACGTTTTTCCATCCCAAAGTAATAGGCCACTCTAAAAGGACCCCTAAATATTGACTGGTTCCTCTGTTAAATGCCAACAGATTCTGTGTAACAGGCACAAGCGGTGGAGAACCAAAATCTTTCTAAGTAGTTGAAGATAGAACACTAACAGATGCGCCTTCATCTATAATTGTGCTAGGTACGACCATATCGAAGGCTTGTACCGTGATCTCAAAAGGCACATAAGAAGGAAGGCAGTATCCCATAAATCGACTCCAATCGAAGGAAGCGACCAAACTATTCGAAGGAGGAACCACAATAATGGAATGGTCATCCCCTGGTGTTACGGGAGCAAGAGGAGCATCCTCCTAAACCTCCATCATGGGAGCAGGAGGAGTATCTTCTTGAACTATAGGGACGGGAGAATCTTTCTCCAAGTTCGAGGAATCTAAAGACACAAGAAGAATGTGAGGGGTATGTGAGTCACTCTTGATGGAAGAGATATGATGACCCACAGACGGGGTCAGATCAACTAATTCCATGACCAATGGTTGGTCAAAAATGGATTCGTGAATTTGAATTTCCAAGGGAATGGGATTAATCAAGGATGACTCCTGACCAATCGTTGGATCAACTATCAGAGGACTCGAAGAAAGCTTCTAGTAACCAACCGGAAGGCAGGGTGCAGAAATAGTAGGGTTGTCCAACACTCACATGGCTTCATCAATGTATGGACAAAGGTGAATGGGATGATGCCCTTCACACAACTTACATGGATTCGTAATCTTACCCTGTTTCTTATGAGTCTTATCATTTCTAGTCAAAGATGTGCCACCAATACGACTTCCAGAAGCCAAAGGCAACGGTGGATGGCCGTTGGACCATACTTCAAGTACCTTGGGAATGCCATGGCAGTCTCGAAGAAGGTGGTCACCTTTGCACAACATGCAAGGGAATTTGAATTTCTGTGTAAGGTTGGATGGTTTATCAAGGGAATGTGTCTTACGCACAATAGCCGCAAAGTTGGCCTCTCTCTTATTTGATTTCTTCTTTTTCGTCTTCTTCTTCTTCTTCTTAGCCACCAGGTCACTAGGATCCAGACTTTCACCAGGCGAAGTAGAAGAGGAGGATTAAGAAATAGGTGAAGAAGGGGAGAGGTCCACCTTAGAATCAACATGATGTTGTTCAGGTGGAGGGGATGGTTGTACAGAGGGCGGAATACTCGAAACCACAGAGGTCAAGAATAACCACACAGGAAAACCAACAGTTAACTCAGGAAGAGATAATGTTGCCATATAAGGAGCACCAACATTCCCAAAAGCAGGAAAAGGACCAGGATTCCCTTCGGAGGGGATTCCTTGGTTGGTAAACTCCAGAAACGTTGCCATTGGAAACAACCCTAAAACAAAACACTAAGGAAGATAACTTTAACCAAGAGTATTTCGAGGGCAGTTAATTTTTTAAGACACTGAAACAAAACTCTGTTGTTTCATATTTTAAGAGTCAAGAAATAGGAAAAATGTGACTCTATCGCTTTCAGGTTGAAACAAGCATGAAAGGACAAGCGCTCAATGATCTTTTCACTTTTAGAGAGTCACAAAAAGACTAAAATGACTACTCAGGTAATCTAAGCAAGAGGGTGTACCAAGTTTCTGTGAACTGCCATATACACCTTAGTGATCAAATGAAAGAGAAATGACCAAGGACTTGACGTACATGCAGGTAGTCTCCCCGAATGTTGTGTTTGGTGTATCACGGTTACAGGGCGGCAAACTCGGCTTCCTATGGATAAAGGATTTGAACCTATGAGAATCTCCCTTTGTATACGCGACGATATGGGGAGCACAAGTCCTTGGTAGCATTGTCTAAAGCCAGGTGGCGAACGACACCTACTAGGTTTAACGACGCAGGAACACGTCACTAGCCTAGTCCTCTAAAATGTGTACGTTAAGTTTCAATGCTTCCTTAGATTGATTGAATTGATTTTAAGTTTGATCTTGAATTAATGTTTAAATTCCAAGGCCTTAACGAATGTGATCTCGAATTCTTGAATGCACACTACATGCAAAAGAACATCATTTTCGTTTGATGAATGCTAACTAAGAGAAGGATAGAAATATTTAACAAAGTAGCAATCAATGAAAACATAAGAAGAGTTTCACCAATGCATCTAATACAACCAAAAGAGAAAATGAAAATTCGTTCCTAGTTCACTAAGAGCTAGTTATGCAAATGAACTTTTCATTTTTTATTCAAACGAAAGAATGCAATTTTTTTGTTTTTTAGATGAATGAAGCACACAATGCACTGTTACACTAAAAAGCAAAGCGAACACTATTTTTGAGCACTACGAATGTAGAGATCTAAAACGAATAAATCAAATGCAATACAAACATCAAATGCACTCAAAACAAGGATGCACTCTTCCAAGCAAACAATAGGCTTTCAAGACGATCCCACGAGCAATGTGATCTATGCTCGAAGTGAGGAAATGGAGAGTTAAATGAAAAAAAAAAAAAAGTAATCATCCAACAAACCAAAGACACGAAGAATCGAGAAAGACTAACGCAATGGACCAGTGAATTGAAATGACAGAGATCAAAATGACTCAAAGTCAGCTCAGAAAGCTCAGTGAGGAGAAGGCCGAAACAAACAGTAGAAGACACCTAGAAACCCTAGGGATACAAAACCTCACTGATGAGATAATGGAAAAACGGCTGAGAAGACCAAGACTACAGAGTCAAAACAATCTCATAAGACCAATTGCAAGGCAAAGAACCAATCCAGATCCGAGGAGTACTGACAAAAACTCATGAAGAAGGTCAAACCAAATCCTACAGGATTCGGCGCGACTGTCAGGCTATAATCTGTGCCTAGTAGTGGTTGGCACACCTGTGACAAAAGCAACAAGTGCCAATTGGCGCGACTGTTCAAGGAAAAAATGTGCCAAGCTAGAAAACTATGGGAAAAGGATAAAACCAATGAGAAAAGGTCAATCTTGACACTCTGGAACTGAACAGGAGGATTCAAAATAGTCAGGAAAGTCAAGCAAGGCATAAAATCAATCAAACGACCAAAGTCAACTCGACAAGTCAAACTCTCAACAAACAATGAGACAACAAACACTCACTGTTCCCCAATGGAGTCGCAAAATTTTTGTGTAGGTAAATCCCCTCTGCAAATAGAGGCGATCCCTCTAGCCCTAGGGTGGGTCTAGCGGCAAGAGGACATGCTAATGTATCGATTCCTAGTTAACGAATGAAACAAGTTCGGATAGATTGTCCCACCTGTGCTCCAACACAGTTGTGGTAGCTGCAATAGAGGTCTCCCGATCAACGTCTCGACACATCGCGATCCTTAATGAATGGTACTCAGGTACCTGCACAAATATCAAAGGAAAAAAGTAGCATACATAACAATAATTGCATTCATAACTAGCTAATCAGTCAAGGAAGATTAAACGTATTGCGTAAGATAAATCACATCAACATAAGACGGGAACCAAAACATCATTCATGCATATATTAAGAGAAAGAAAGAGATTACAACCAGAGCCTTGATGTTGCAGCCTCCTTCAGCGGGTCCAATCGAAGCGCGTCTCGAGCATTTGTCAGGGAATTCGGACATGGCGAGGCAAAAGACTAAGCTCTCTCTCAACAAGGGTCTCTCTCTCTGCTCTATCTCACACCAATTATATCAGACTATTTCAGCAAAATGTTCAGCAATTCCTCTTCAACTAGCTGCATCTATGTGAGATAGGTGTATTTATAGAAGGAGAGGAGGAGGTTGGGATCCATAAAATGATGTAAGGGAGGCCTTGTCCTTTGGGAGGTTGCCCCAAAAGGAGGAAACAAGAAGCCAAAGGAAGGTGTTCGTGGTTATGCAGTAGAAAATCCCAAGCTGACTCGCTTACGAAGTAGTTAGCTTGGAAACTTCACTTCCATATTTAAAAAACTTTCCAAAAATAGCTCGGCGCGGGCAGCTCACTGGGACAGAATGCCAATGGACGCGGGGCTCAGTGTTAATTTCCTTTATCAGCGCGAGGCCATAACTTCCTGCCATCGCCAACCCAAAAGCATGTTTTTTTTATGGTTTGTTGAAGGATATGTTCTCCTCATGGAAAGGGATGCAATGACACTTTTTGCAAGGCATGACACTTCATATAACTCATAGAAATGGTCCTCCAATGTGCGGGATGGAGATTGCAGGGACAGTGACAAAATGTTGTGTAACAAGGACATCTCCATGAAGAGGTATCAGGAGGCCTAGTAGCATATGTGACTTTGGTCGTCATGCATGAGCTTTGGATTGAACTTTTGGGTACGTAAAAATAATATGATCTCGTTGTACCAAGGATCGTTAGTTGTCACTAGAAATAGATGTTTTTCAGGTAGTGAGTCATTGACTAGGGATCCTTTAGTCTAACTTGGGAGGTCATTGATCAACTCAGCTAAGATCAAAGCCTTTTTTCTTTTGGGGGTGCTTAACTATAGGTACACTCCTACAGTATGACTACCCAGTGAGCGTATTTGTGGTTCATCAAACGTCGGGTTAGAAATTATCTCATGGAGTTGATAGCTACAACGATTGTTGTATTATGTAGGATAATGTAGTGTTGAAGCTTTTGTACTGTGTGTATAAGGGGGCTAGGGAAGTTTTTTCTTCGGGTTCATATCTTAAGGCAGGGCCCAATAAGTTCTTACTGACGTAATAAATTACGTGTTCTTTACCATTAGGTCCATCTTGGATTAACACCCCGGCTATGGCGATTTCTGATGCTAACAGGTATAGGGTGTAACCTTTGTCATAATTTGGTGGGTTGATCAATGGGCTGAAGAGAATCTGTCTTTTAGTGCCTCAAACTATTGTTGGGCTTGATCGTCCCATTTAAATAGGATATCTTGACAGAGCATGTGTAGGAATCCTTGCACAAAGTGGCGTTATTTGGGACAAAGCGTCTAAAGGAATTGGCTTTCCCCTGCAAGATTTGGAGTTTCTTGAGGGTTTTTGGTGGTGGTGTTAGTACAGTTCTTTGCTAAGTCATGAGTCCATTTTAATTTCTTTTTTTTTAGGATTAGACTTTGAAAATTTCAAAAATAAATTGGTCGCTACCGAAATATCTTGGTCAAGCCACGTGTTGTATTGTAAATATGTTTCAAATCTTTTTTTAAATGTTTCATATCTTATGATAGGAGTCGTATGCAGTAATTTTTGTTGAAGTCGAGTCATGGTATACATTAACGCTTAGGTCAACCCACAGTAATACACCCAACCATTGATCTCGTCCTGTCTATCACCCCAAGTCAGTTAATATTATGTCAAATTATGTTTTTTCCGAACGGAGGAGATCGTCGCCATCAAAATTAATGCAATGACTATTTGGTTGGTCGCATAGTAGTGCTGCCGTAAATTTCGTCCAATAATCAGCAGAACAGCAAAGGTGACTGCTAGTCACAGATCCACTTGCCTCAAGCCATTTGTAGCATTCCATACGAGATATGCAGCCAATTGAAGGTAATAATGGCTATCACATGGTGCACACTATGGCCAGGAATATTTTCCATAATGAAGATCAATTTGCATGGGGTGATGAACCATAGTTGTTGTTTTAAACCCACTGAAAAAACAACAGTATTATCATTTGAGAGTTTAGCTATTGGATATCAAATTGCATAAAGTTGCATTTTGAGGAGGAGTCTGGATTCTAGACATGATTTCAAAAGGAAACATAAGTAACACCTATAAGGTGAAACTCTTCCAGCTCTGCCACCTATTAATTTCAAGAGAAGGAGTCAGTAATTTTTGTAGATGACTACAACATGTGGGAAAATAAAACGAATTGAGCCACGGGTTGCAGACCTAGTGGATGCAAATTCGAGGGTAAGAAGCTTGTTTATCCAGGAAGGGTGGTATTTTCTGTGCACTAAGTTAGGGAGCTCTCACTCAGGAGTAGCTCAAGAGTTTGCAAACTCTTTTAATGCACAAGAAGTCGCATTTTATGGTCTTACATTGCAGGTTTCAGAAGACTCCATTGTTGAGGCATTTAACCTTCCATGGTAAGGAGATAGGTGGTTTAAAGGTCAGGTTATCACAGGAGGAGACCTCAATAGTTTCCTCAAGGATGCACACACAAATCCAAATTGGTCGAAGGGAATTCCAAGCAACTATCTTAAAAATGATTGGGTTAGAAGTTGTTAAACTTATCAAGATATACCTCACTTTTGAAGGAGGTATACAATTGTGTTTCTTTATCATATGAGGTTTCTTTTTCATGTTGCAGGTATGAAGACATTAAATATTCCATACTTCTTGTTGAAGAGTCTTACAATGATGTCAGCAAGGGTCCAAACTCACACTGTTATTTCATAATATAGCTTGTATCATCAAGCTCTTATCAAAGTTCTAGTTGAATAAGAGTTCATGAAGAGAAATAAAACCTGGGATCACTTTTTGTTTTACAAGGCAATCCAACCTGCACCTGCACCTCCATTTTCACAACCACACCCTCAACCTGCAAAAATAACCAACAGGAAGGCCAAGAAGGGAAACATTTGTAAGGCCAAGAGAAAGAAAGAAAAGGTTTCTAAAATCAAGGCTGTGAGAAAGTTGGAAAAAGGAGAGATCTCCTCAGCAAGTAAACCCAAATCTATGAAAATGGTTCCTTGTGTTCCTCTGTTTCCTAATGTCTACACTAGAGCCCTAGAGAGGAAGGTATGCAACTGCATATAAATCTAAAGTGAAGATGCTACCAGAAATTCTAGAAGCATATATATAGCAGAAGATGCAGAAAGAGTATCAGCCTACAAAATCTGATGAAGAACTCCTCAAGGATGTTGGATATGAGATCAGCAGTAAGAAGAAGAAAGAAGAAGTCAAACATGTTGCTCGTTATGAAACCAGCTCCAAAAATAGAAAAAAAGAGAGATCAACGCCTTATAATTTAGCCACTTCGAGGGGCAACCTCATTTACATTACATAAATGAACAATTATTCGATGATACAAATGACAAAACCTCCTTTCTATATATAGGAGTCCATGGAGTCACAATATAATCCTAGCCAACCTAACAATAATAATGTAAGGGCATAATAATAACAATATGGGGGCTACAGGGGTACAACAATAACAATAAGGGGGGTACACTAACAACAATAAGGGGATACACTAGTATTATAGGGACCTAACATGCCCCCCCCCTTCAAACAAGTGTTGCCCTCAATGCTTGATTATTTTTGGATGCTTCTGTATAAAATTCTCATCCTCCCATGTGGAATCTTCAATGGGTAAGTTCTTGCTGAGATACTCTGAAATTGATCAATTTTGTAGTTGTCAAGTTCTTTTTTCTATGACTACTTGAGAACATATTTCGCTACGATGTTGATCTTCCTATTGTTTCATTCGATTATGCACCAAAGTTATGTTATCCTTTGAGAGTTGGAGAACTTGTTGTTGATGCTCGATGTGATCTTCCACTACTTTATCATCCATATTAGCTTTCATTTTATTCTTCAAACCATCCAACATAGCCTCCATTTTTGCTTTTAAAACATCTATGTCATCTTTGATTGCTCTTTGTAAGATCAAAATTTGTTGCACTTGGTTTCATAATTTTGATATATCATACAATAATTATTCCTCTTCATGTGTCATAGTATAGATTTTTGAGGGCTTAATGGGTGTGGAATTATTTTGGGAGGCATTATATAACTCAATATTGATATGTATGCTTCAATATGCCCTTGGAATCACTTCAAACTAATTTTTCAAACAAATGTTATGCAAACTTGTTTAAAAAATGCATACCTTTTTCTTAGTTTTTAGGAGCTCGATATTTAAAATGAATTATCTCTGTGATTTCAGATCTTCAATATCAGAAATTCGGTCTTGTAGTAGCACTATTCATATTCCTTCAAATGCCACAGGTCTGAACTGATTTGGATGCTTCAAGACAAAGTTATTCCCAATCTCCCACAATGACCTAATTATGGATTGGTTCAGTAGAGCGAACTTGTACGGCATGCCACGTGTCATTGTTTCCTCCTTCAACTCTGAAATTGATACACAAGAAACTACAGTCCATGTAATTTCGGCCACTTTTTACATAATTTCAATATGATTCTCATAGAGAGAGATGACAATTTTCCCAAGGTCACCTCTTTTAGATGAAATTCAGGAGCTTGCAAAAACCCTAATTTCCACAGATCATATCTCCAAAAATATTGTGAACCAAGATCTGAAAATTTTACACGAAGTTCCTCAAGATTTTTTCTTTGCGTGGTAAAAAATTTGGCTTCTGAACATTCATAGAAAAAATTTTATAGCAAAAATTCCACGATGACTTGTTTGGAGCAGCGAAATCCTAGAATCCAAAGCTCTGATACCAAATGTTATGAAACCAGCTCCAAAAATAGAAGAAAAGAGAGATCAACGCCTTATAATTTAGCCACTTCAAGGGGGAAACCCCCTTTATATTACATAAATGAATAATTTTTCAATGACACAAATGGCAAAACCTCCTTTCTATATATAGGAGTCCATGGGGTCAGAATATAATCCTAGATGACCTAACAATAATAATGTAAGGGCACAATAATAACAATATGGGGGCTACAAGGGTACAACAATAACAATAAGGGGGCTACACTAACAACAATAAGGGGATACACTAGTATTATAGGGACCAAACATTGTTGGTACTGTTGAAACATCAACAAGAAATGTGTGTCTAATTTAATTTTCCCTTAATTAAATTGGACAATAAATTGTAATCTTATCTCATAATCACTTGTAATAGTTAATTGAGTGTGATAGACTCATTTAGCTCATTAAATTCGGGTTGATGGTGGTTGGTGAGGCATGTAGAGTGATTCTATTTGTTTTAGAGTCCAAGTGGCAGTTAGTGTATTAGTTTAATGCATGAGAAATCAGTTTCAATTAAGTGAGTTAAAGTTTAGTCTAACTAGTTATAACTGATTGTTGCACTAGTGAGAGGTCAAGTGAATTAAATCAGATTTAATTCACTTGCAGTGATCTATCAAGTGATTGGTGAGCCCCAAGGGTTAGCTCAAGTGGTAGTGAGCCAATACGTGGTCCTTTCCGTTGTGGGAGGTCACGGGTTCGATCCTTGAGTCTTTGGGGTCAAGCGCCGCTTATTGTGTCGAACGGTTTACCGCGCATACCATCCAGAAATTCTGGGGAAGTACGCCCGGTTTTCCCATGAACTTTGTTCGTGGAAAAAAAAAAAAAAAAAAGTGATTGGTGATTTACTATTAATAGTTGCATGCATGTCAGTTCTGATGAATACCCAGTTGAGACAGAGTTTAAAGGGATGTTATCTATTAGTTGTATAATTAATAAATTTTCGACACGCAATTAGACAACCATAGGATTTCCCATGATTTATTGCACAGTTTTGGAATGTTGAATTTCCTAATTAATAGGGATCAATTGTTCTTAGAATTGCGCAAGCAAGGCAGGTTGAGCAGAGGCAAGAAATTGGCTAAATGTTGGTCGAATTTGTTCAAATCAATGTGAGACAGTTGGTAAAGTGCAACAAACTCTTGTGAGAAGAGTGCATTGTATTGTTTCATGATTCCTTGGTTGATTATACAATAAAGATAGAGGGGTTTTGAGAAGCAAGATTTCCCCAGGAAAAATATCTTTGTTGTGCGATTGATTTTCTTCTTTCTCTTACTTGGTGTGATTGTGCGATCTTGTTTATTTTCTGCAAATATTGTAGAAGGATTCAGTATCTTGTTTTATTATATTACGTGATCAGATTGAATGCATTGGTGTAATTTCTACATGGTATCAGAGCACTAGAAACCACTATAGTGGAGAAGAAATTGAGTTTGTGTTGAACAACATTCGAATTTGCAAAAATATTCTTTGGTGCAACAAGCGGATCAAGATGGATTTCAATGGATTAAGATTGGAATATGCACTCGAGGGAAGTTCTAATTATATTTCATGGAAATATAGAATGGAGGCAGTTTTGGAGGACAACGGGTCGAAATAATTTGTCGACATTGATATTCCAAGGCCCGCAGCAGCAGATGTCGTTCTTCTTGATGCTTGGCAAAAGAAGGTTGCAAAGGTGAGGAGGATCTTATTAGAGGGAGTTCGAGATCACATTGTCTCAAATATCCATCGCAAGGCGACTCCATATGAAATGTGGAAGGCCTTGACAAATCTATTTCAGAACAGCAGTGACCACAGAAAATTAGCACTAAAGGACAATATTAGGAAAATCAAAATGGAGAAAGGTGACACTATTCCAAAATACTTGACCAAGTTCATCCAATGTCGAGATGAGCTTGGAAGTGTCAGGATTACTGTAGTGGATGATGACTTGGTAAGCCTAGCACTTCTAGGCCTTCCAAAGAGCTAGCATAGTTATCAAGACTCTGTCAATGAGAGGGAGAAGCTACCAGAATGGGAGCGACTTTGGTCGGATTTGGTACAAGAAGAATTCAGACAGAATACCAAGGATGGATCCTCATCCAAGACAGATGATGAGGAAAATTGTGCCTTGGCTAGTAAGGAAAAGAAGGGGAAGGGAAAGAAATCCTATTCCAAATATGAGACCAGCAAAGAAGTCAATAAGTGTGACATGTCCAGAGTGAAATTTTTTCACTGTCACAAGCATGGACATGATGCCACTAATTGTCCACAGAAGAAGAACAACAACAAGAAGGCTCCAGGATCTACAATGGTTGTTTCTTTAGCTTCACAGTTTGAGTTTTACTTCTCACTCATTGCATGCATTGTGTCTAGTGCGATGGGATTAGTGTGGTACTTGGATAGTGGTGCATCTTCCCACATGAAGGGAGACAAAGAAATATCTAGTAGCTTGGAGGAGAAAAATATTCAGATGCACGTGGAGATGGGTGATGACGGGAGGTATTGTGCTACCGGGATTGGTACAATTACTTTCCAGAGACACTTAGGTAAACCTTTCTTATTAAAAGATGTCATGCATGTACCAAGCTTGAAAAAGAATTTAGTTTCGTTTCTATGTTGGAGGATAGAGGATATGATGTGGTTTTTAGTGAAGGAAAAGCATTCCTTCGTCACAAAGCCACAGGACTGGTTAAGAAGAATGGGGTTCATGTGAAGAACCTCTACAAACTTGATGTAGATGGTTGTGCATGATTGATGAGTAAATCATACATAGTGGTGAGCTGGGATGAGGGTGAGTTATGGCATAGGAGATTGGGCCATCTACACCATAGTGCTTTGAAGGTCATGTAGCAAATTTCTACAGGGCTTTCAAAGGGTACTCTTGCGTAGATAGACGCATGCAATGGATGTACCATGCGTAAGTATACAAAGGCCACTTTTCATGAGAAGGAGAACCGAGCAGCATAAATCCTTGAGAGAGTTCACTCAGATGTGTGTGGACCATTCTCTACATATTCTAAAGAAAAGAATAGGTATTATGTGATTTTTGTTGATGATTTTTCTAGAAAGTGTTGGATCTACTTCATGCAGAAGAAAGATCAGACGTTCTCAAAATTTTGTGAGTTCAAACACTGGTTGAGAAAGATACAAGGAAGTAGGTGAAGGCTCTAAGGAGCGACAATGGTGGTGAGTACATCTCCAGAGAATTCAAGAACTTTTGTAGCAAAGAAGGAATTCTGAGAGAGTTGATTGCACCTCATAACCCACAACTGAATGGGGTTGCAGAAAGAAATAACAAAACAATTGTGGGTGCGACATGAGCTATGTTACATGATCAGAGCCTATCATTGCATCTGTGGGAAGAGGCATGCAACACAACGTTATTTGTGCAGAACCGTAGTCCTCATCGGATACTTGGCATGAGTACACCAGAAACGGATTTTTCTGGTAAGAAACCTAATGTTTCATATTTTAAAATTTTTGGCTCATCTGTCTATTGCCATTCTATTTCCATGTGACCAAATATTCTAGAAAGTAGCTAGAACCAACAGTAGATATTGGGATATTGGTGGGGTACATTGATACTCCCCACAAGTATCGAGTGTATTTTTCAAACAATAGGATGACAGTTGTCAGACGGGATATAAAATTTGATGAGGAGAAAGCCATGCGATTGTCCCTTGAGAGGGAGCTTGATTTGCATGCAAATGAGGAAATCTTGGTTCCAAAGGGTGAACCTCAAGATGTGGATCAGCCACATGAGGAGGATTATGGAGTCTCAGAAGCCACTCATGTTGAGCCATCAACTAGACTTGGTAGGAGGCACACCATAGAGGCTGACATAATGAGACTTGATGCGGCTGAACATGTAGGAGCACCTACATCACAACACATAAAGAGACAGTCACCAGACAGGTATACTAGATACATGGCTCTTACGAGAAAGTGTATTGTGACAGAGCCATCCTATTTTGAGGAATAAATGTAGCAACCAACTTGGGTTGGCACCATGGTTGAGGAGTATGACTCCATCGTTAGGAACAGTGCATGGGAAGTTGTCCCAAGACCAGTCGAGAAGTCAATGGTTAGATCTAGATGGATCTATAAGGTGAAGCAGAAAGAAAATGGGAGTGTGGAGAAGTACAAGGCTAGATTTGCAGCCCGGGGATTCTCACAGGTTGAAGGGATTTGACTATGAGGAGACTTTTGCACTACTTTCACGGTACTCATCGATTAGATCTATCCTTGCACTCTCAGCACAGATGGGTTGGAAAATACATCAGATAGATGTGAAGACTACATTTCTCAATGGATTTATTGAGGAAGAAGTGTACATTAAGCAGCCATAAGGTTTTGAAACCTTTAACAGGGAGTCGCATGTGTGCAGACTCAAGAGAGCATTGTATAGGCTGAAGCAAGCTCCTCTTACTGGGTACACCACGATTGAAAACTATTTCACCGGGTTGGGCTTCACGAAGAGTGAAGCGGATGCGAACCTATACCAGATTTTGGTTGATGGTAAGCTTCTGATTATTGTACTTTATGTAGATGACATTATTCTGACAGGTGATGAGCAACTCATAACTTCTTGCAAAGAGGATCTTGCAAGAGAGTTTGAGATGAAGGACATGGGACTCCTTCGCTATTTCCTTGGTTTAGATATATGGCAGTGGGATGGGGAGCTAATTTTTTATCAAGGCAAGTATCCCAAAGAGATTCTGAGGAAGTTCCACATGGAGTGTTGTAAACCCATGGAGACTCCTCTTGCATGAAACTGGAGGAAGGAGGATGCTACTTCCAGTGAGGTAGTGGACGCTACTATTTACAGGAAGCTTTTGGGTTCACTCATGTGCTTGGTGAACACACAACCAGACATATGTTGTGCAGTTAACCAACTTATTCAAGCTATGGTTAAGCCCACTAAGCTCTTTTGGAAAGCGGGGAAGCATGTCTTGAGATATATCAAGGGCACTACAGAGTATGGATTATGGTAGAGACGGACAGAGGGAGTGAAGCTTCAAGGCTTCACCTATGCAGATTATGCAGAAAGATAACATCGGGAGGGATCTTCAGCATAGGATCGACAACATTTTCTTGGTACTGCAGGAAGCACAGATCAGTTGCACTCGGTTCAGTCGAGGCAGAGTACATGGTAGCCAGCCAAGCACCATGTGAGGCCATCCGGATGAGGAAGATGCTTGTTGGTTTGTTTGGTCATCAGAAATATCTTACTGTGATACATTATGATAATGCATAAAACTCTCAGTTAATCCAATATTCCATGACAGGTCCAAGAACATTGACATCTGGTACCACCACCTCAAAGATTGTGTTCAGAGACGCATTATGTTACTTCAGTACATTCCCACGGGGGATCAAGATGCAGATATTCTAACGAAGGTGCTCACCAAGAGAAAATTTGAATACCATAGAGGCAGGATTGGGGTAGCTGATAATCCCTTTCTTGATGAGAGGGAGTGTTGAAAAGTCAACATGAAATGTGTGTCTAATTTAATTTTCCCTTAATTAAATTGGATAATAAATTGTAATCTTATCTCATAATCACTTCTAATATTTACCTGAGTGTGATAGACTCAGTTAGCTCATGAAATTGGAGTTGAGGGTGGTTGGTGAGGCATGTAGAGTGACTCTATTTATTTTAGAGTCCAATTTGCAATTAGTGTATTAGTTTAATGCATGAAAATCAGTTAACTCAATTAAGAGAGTTAAAGTCAGTCTAACTAGTTGTAAATGATAGTTGCACTAGTGAGAGGTCAAGTGAATTAAATTAGATTTAATTCAGATGCAGTGTTCTGTCAAGTGACTGATGATTTACTATTAATAGTTGCATGCATGTCAATTCTGATGAAGACCCAGTTGAGACAGAGGTTAAAGGGATTTTATCTATCAGTTGTATTATTAGTAAATTGTCGACGCGCAATTAGACAACCATAGGATTTCCCATGATGTTGCACAGTTTTGGAAGGTTTAATTTCCTAATTAATAGGGATCAATTGTTCTTAGAATTGCGTAAGAAAGGTAGGCTGAGCAGAGGCATGAAATTGGCTAAGTGTTGGTCGAATTTGTCTAGATCAGTGTGGGATAGTTGGTAGAGTGCAGCAGACTCTTGTGAGAAGAGTGCATTTTATTGTTTCATGATTCCTTGGTTGATTATAAAATAAAGATAGAGGGGTTTTGAGCAGCAAGATTTCCCTAGGAAAAATATGTGTTGTGCAATTGATTTGCTTCTTTCTCTTACTTGGTGTGATTGTGCGATCGGGTTTATTTCTTACAGATATTGTAGAAGGATTCATTATCTTGTTTTAGTATATTACATGATCGGATTGAATCCATTGGTGTAATTTCTAAAGGTACCAGAAAAAGGCATACCAGAGACAGCAACAAGTTTAGGCTTAAGTCCAAGGCTCTACACAATCCAAGCTTATTGATAGAGGTCATTGATATAGAAGGTAAATCTGAAGGGTCAAAGACAGAAAAATCCATGAAGAAAAACAAAAAAAAACCCTTCAGAGCAACACTCAGAGCCCTCAATGAGAAGAAAGATACGAAAGGGTTCTAAGGAGGAGAAAGCCACTGTCAAGGAAGCAGCCACAAGAACAACCAGATCCAGATCAGTTGCTAATAGAAAAATAGACTTGGATAAGCATGCTGAAGCTGCAACCCACATAAAAGGAAGGTGTTGACGGGAAAACTTGTCCGGCCAACAGTAGGGGATCTACCCGGTAGAAAGTCCCAATTAGACCTTAAACCGTTTGGAGTAGGGATCCCGTCCGGGGTGTGGGTCCGGCTACCACTTAAGATGACTTCCTTCCGGTCTCAAAAGAACCAGTTTGAACCTACGGACATACACTTATTCACATGATACAGAATACAAGATTGATATGTTAAACACGAATCAAACACTATGCGTAGCAAGATTATAGATAAAGCACGTACACCTCAAGAGATGTCATTAGCAACACATCTTTTGTGGGGTAATGCTTGTAAGGTAGTCTGATCACAAAAGAAATAGTTCTTTATGATAAGATACCTCTTTACTTCCTGAAAGATAAAACGAAATGCTAATAAAATAGTTCATTAACATTCATTAATATAACAGATGATAAAGTGAACATCATTGATACAACACGGGTAGCCATGACGCATAACGATGACATGAATAGTGCAGCTTCATTAATCATAGGATGTTCTGAAACTGTGCAAGGAAATACACAAAGTGTTTACACAACAAAACACATCATAACCATAGGGTGTTTTAACAAGATTCTATATTCATATGCTCAAGTGTCAGATCTTTCAATACAATGCATGTAGCTCCTCTGTTTCCAAACAAGAAAAGCCCTTTTACAAGCTCCCGTAGGAGTATTTATAATGTAAAAACTGTCCGTTGGGTTTCCTTCACTGTTCGCCTTCTTGACCGTTGGGTTACCTTGCGACCCACTTCTTCTGCGACCTGGGTAGGTGATGCGACCTGCGACCTAGGTAGGAGATGCGACCTGCGACCTGTCCTGTTGGTGCGACTTGCGACCTGGCTTTACTTGCTGCTCAGGACTTGCTGCTGCCAAGACGCGAAATGTTAATGTAAGGGATGTCGACCTGTTGCTCTTTGAGGAAATCCTGCCATGCCCGGTATTCTGCTGCTATGGGGGAAACCAGAGGCACCTCTTCCTTCAACCTATGCACACATTCCAAAGAGTTTGGTACTAAGGTCTCCCTTTTCTGTCCGATCTGATTTGAAAGCGATGCAAGCTTGGTATAAATCCGTGTTGGAGTGGCGATGAATTGACTAAGATGCTCTTGAGATGCCGAGGGCTCTGGATCAGCTGCGGCTTGCTTGATGGGTTGCAAAAACGATTGGATGTCCTGGTCTACTTGTTCCCAGGTCTTCTCTTCTTCTAATGCTCCAAGCGATGGAATGTGATGCAACGTATGCATTGAGTCGATACCACTAATCAAGTGGTTGTACGAGGACATTACTTTGTCCAGGTCTTTAGACAATTTGTCTCCAGATTGCATCGCCATGCGGAGTTGAACCTTTGCATCCTGCGTGTGAATCCAGTCCCTCTTAGGCAAATTTTCAGGTGCCTGAGGGTGCTGTATTATCCAACCCATCATCCGGTCTAAAGCCTGTGAAGCCTCTCTGAGCTGCTCTTGTCTTTGCCTGGTTTCGGTTCGTGCTCTTGCCAGAGGAGCGACTGTTTGTTTAATGGTGAACATTTCACCATATACCTGTCTCATAGTCACTTCCAACACCTCACACTCCTTGAAAATGGCAAGCGAGACTTCATTTGCTGGTAGAGCTTGGTTTCGAAGTTGCTGGACTTCTGCTTGCAATTCTGCTTTCTCCTGCTCTGCTATCTTTTCGCGTTGCTCAGCTGTGTGCAGTCTGTTTTGTAGAGATACTATTTCTCTACTCATCCAGGTTACATTCTCTTCCGTAGCCGCAGCGAAAGCAGTACCTGCTGATGCTATCATTACCGGATTAGTCCTGGTATCCAAAACTATATCCTTGCCTGTTGACACTGCGGATGAGGCAGAGGGACTTTGTGCCAACGACCTCCTCTTCTCTTGACGGATTTTGAACGAAAACTGATCAAATGTGAGTCTGGTCAGGTCGAACACATCTTCTTCCTGTCTCTGGGGCGATCTAACATCAGAGAGTTTTGTACGGCCCAGAGGTATGTCGAGAGGAGTCACCTCAAGATCGTCCAGCATGTCATCCTCCCTTTCCTCTGTGTTCTTTTCTTCTTCTTCCTTCCGCCGGCGTTCAGCTTCTGCTGCGGCTTCTACTTCGGCCTTCTTCTTCTATTCAGCTGCAGCAGCCTGTTCGGCTTTCTTTTGTCGTTCAGCCTCTGCTTTGTCTAGCTCTGCTTTAAGTGCCCGTTCTGCTGCGGCCTGTGCCTCCTTGCCCTCTTTTTCTTTCCTGGCCTCTTTGGCCTGCTTCTTCTTTTGTGCTGCTGTTGCACTCTTTTGGCGCGCGTCCTCATCCTCTTTTAGCTTCTTCTCCCTTTCTTGCTGGGCTTTTGCCTCTGCTTCCTTTTGTTTAATGGATGGAATAGGCCCTGTGTTGGTTCGAGACTTCTTGAGTAAAGATGAGGAGGAACCTCCTAACTGACGACTTCTGTCTTCTAAGCTCTGATCATCTGGGTCTTCCTGGACCACGTCAGTTTCCGGAGCAAGCTATCTTTCAGCATTATACCAGTTCCTTCTCTCATCTTCCGCCGGGCGCTCAAGATGCTGATAAGTCCACTTGAAATTGGCTCTCCGGCAGTGTTCAGGAACTATTTTCTCTGGGTCGTATGTTCGGTGTTCAAGCGCCCCGAGCTGATAACTTCTCATTGCTTCTGCTTCTGCTGTTACTTCCCTGAATTCTTTAACTGTGAATGCACCAATGGTGAGGGGTAGCGTGGGCCACGGCTTCTTTTTGCCTTTAGACAGGATGTTGGAGAATCCGTGTGACATTTGAAAGCATACCTCCTGAATAAGCATTTTGTCTGTCACGAAGCGAGGCATAGCATGTGGCGCCTTGTAAGTTCCAAAGACTCGGATGAAGGTGTATCCACGGAAAGGGAACCAGTGTGCCACTTTAACTAGAGTCTCCTTGGCCCGCCACGACATGCAAGGGGCGTCTTGGCCAAATAAATGTCTGTACAGTGAGGGAATAAATACTTGGGAAATCTGATCCCTATCCTGTTTGTATTTGGACTCCCAAAATACCTTGAGTTGTAGATGAATTGCGCGCGACTGCTCGGAGTCCCAGTTGTGCGCCCATCCCTCAAAATCTACTCGGGCGCAAACCGCGTCTAGTAGGTACGAGGCCATGTAAAATTCGGCAGGCATTCCTTCTTCCGGGGCCAATGCCGAGTTCAAGTTGGTCTGCATCGATGTCATCAGTATGCCGGCCCAGTTGAAACGGGTGCCATGTGTTGTCACATACTCCATGATAGTAGCCCAACTGCCGCTGAAGGTGGAGCAATCTGGGCGCCCGTAAAGTCTGCAGAGCATGGCGACAACCAATTTGTAAACCTTCCTTAGGCTCGCCACTGGGTACTCTTGGTCTTTCTTGACCTTGAACTTCTCGGGCTCCTCCCACCATTGTCTAATGGTATCAACTATTGGAACGGCGTGAGCAATAGCCCATTCTGGAGAGAAATGCTCGTTTGGGCGAGGCAGTGAGTAATAAATGTGTGCATCCGCGCCTACCAGTGTAGCGAAAGCTCTGCCTTGGTGATCCCTGATCACAAACTTCTCGGGGTCTGTCTTTTGTATGATTCAGTCTATGATCTCTGGACATGGGAATATGGCTGGATGCGCCCCTGCCAGATGTAGTTTGGACCTCTTTACCGCCAAGTATACTTCCCGGTCTGGGAGATCTTCTGGAAATTCTTCTTCCGGTGTGGCGAACTCATGATAAATTTGGTACCATCTCATGCTGTCGTCTTTTGCAAAAGTACATAGTGTATCTCGGTATATTGGGGGTGGGGACACCACCTCCAGCTCATCGATCTCTTCCACTACTTTCTTGTCCCTCCTCCGAGATAACGGGGGTGCCATGTCACTAGAATTCGATAACACAGGTATGCACTCTATGTCTTCTTGAATTTCACCTGCCAAATTCATAAAGGAGTCCCACGATAAGAACGACATGGTGATAAAAACCAGTTACAATTTAGTGATAAAATTTAACTATCACATGCGAAACTGGGCTACTGGGTCGCTGGGTCGCAGATTGCGAAAACAGGGTCAGGGCGCGACCTTGCGACCTCGCGACCAGGTCGCTGGGTCGCTGGGTCGCAGATCTCCGGAAAATTGGAAAATGCGACCTAGCGACCTTGCGACGAGGTCGCTGGGTCGCAGGGTCGCAAATCCCAGAAAATGGAGAGAATGCGACTTTGCGACCTCGCGACTAGGTCGCTGGGTCGCAGGTCGCAAGCAACTGTAGGGGTTTTCGCGCGCGACCTTGGCTTTAGCACTGCTCCCTTCTCTTAAGAACAATACAAGATGGGCAGAGGAGAGGCTGGCATGATTTCAAAAGCAAGGGATTGTGCCATGGGTGAAACAAACAAACGGTGAGGTTTTGGGCAATTCATGCAACATACGAAATTCACAAAACCTCGGAAACATCAAAGCTCGGCCAAAACAATATAAAGGCTTAAGGGGAGATGGGTTTGGTAAGAAAATCACCAAAACGGAAACGCGAGCGGGGAAGAAATGGCAGCTTACCCGAAAAACGCGCCGGTTAATTTTGTCGGAAGGCGTTTTCTTACAAATGCGGCGAATGTGTGAAATGCGACACTGCGACCTCCTTTTTATAGAAAGTCGCACGTACGGCAATAAATGCGAGGAGTCATTTGGGTCGCGAGTTGATTATTTTCGGAGTTTCAAATTTTTGCGACCTTGCGACCTTGCGACTTTAGCGACACAGCGACTGGGGGGTCGTACAGGTCGCAGGGGTCGCGGTCGCGCTTTTCATAAAAAATTGCAAAATTCAGAGCTTTGCGACCTTGCGACACGGCGACCTGGGGTCGCTAGTCGCAAGGTACATTTCCGTTAATTTTTTGGGATGCGACACAGCGGCCAGCGACTTTGAGTGCGGGTGTGATCGCGGCTACTGTTGTTTAATTTTGCGACTTGGCGACTTGGCGACTTAGCAATTTCTCTTTAGTTTTATGGGGCTCCAAAAATTTGAAATGGTGATCTTTTTTGGAGGGTGTTGTAGGGGCTACAACAAATGGCGATTTACTGGACGAACTCAGAATCTCTGCTGATGGTTAGTCTTGGCGGGGGGAGGGAGGGGCCTATGCTGACTGTTTTCTTTTACCTTGTGGTCGACATCTCCTCACTTTAGGCACCTAGCTGGGTTGCTCAATCTGCTGGTCTGCTTAGGTGCCATTCAACCAAACTTATTTCTTTAGGTCTCCGGACTGGAAGGGTCGGAGAAATCCAGGCGGCCACAGGGTTTGGTACGATTATTTTGTCCTCATCGTGTCGCTCCACTGCCAACGAACTTTTCGGTCCCGACGGAGTCACTGCCTAGGAATCGTGAACGTTGCTCCGCTGCTAGCGAGCCTGGTCAGTACCCCGGCGGAGTCGTTACATCACCTCTCTGCGCAGGAAGCCTTTATAAATCCTTTACCCTTTATTAGTGTGCTATTGCACTTATTTTGAATGTGCCTAGGCACTTATTTAGATGTGCTCATGGCACTTATTTGAAATGGAAATTTAGCCTGGGCGGATGAGGGATCCCGACTTATTTTGCTGGCAGAGAGGTTGTTCCTGGTCTGGTATGAGGACTTTGGTTTTTCCCAGATACCCTGTCGTAGCATAGAGTACCTCTTTTCCCTTCTGGTCCGGTTGCCATTTACACTGCATTTTCTTTTGTGGCCACCCTCTCAGACTGGCGAGGTAAGCTTTCCTGCTTGATGACTCGAGCTCGGTGATGTGCTACCTTTAGGTGCGGAGAACAAGTAAGCTTTTGCCGCCTTTGAATTTATCGGGAAAGGCTTTCCATCAGCGTAGAACCTGTTGCAGTATGCCAATATGCGTGGCTCTAACAAATCCTTCCTTAGGCTTTTATTTCGTTTTATTATTATTATTATTATTATTATTTTTATTTTTATTTTTATTTTTTATTTTTTTATTTTTTTGACAAAGAAAAGACAAGGAACTATGGTACAAAGCAAGACAGCCCTCGAAGGGCTGCTAAGTGAAATAGTGTTTGAGGTCATGCCCATTTACCGGGAGGACCTCGACTCGCCCATCAAGGGTTTCCAATCTGAATGTGTGTGATCCTATCTTTTCATTAATTTGGAACGGGCCTGTCCAAAGTGCTTGGAACTTGGCATGCTTCCCCTTTTCCTCATGGGCTTTATCCCACTTAAGGACCAGGTCTCCTACTTCAAAAATTTTATTTCCCGCGGACTTTTTATCAAACCATCTTTTGATTCGGCTCTGATGGATGGCAAACTTTTCCCGGGTCTTTTGCCTTTCTTCCTCCAATTTCAGCAAGATATCGATTCGGTTCTGCAAGGTGGGACACGGGGTACCATGACACTCTTGGGACAGTTGGAGAGCCGGGAGAGATAGATGAGGACGGAGAACAGCTTCTTTTCCATACACGAGGAAAAATGGGGAGGTGCCTAAAGAGGACTTGGGAGTAATACGGTCAGCCCATAGTGCATTGTGAAGGGCATTGTGCCAGTTGCGCTGGTGGGATAGTAGAGTCTTCTTAATAATACGGATAAGGTTCTTGTTAGTGGACTCAGCTAATCCATTTCCCTGGGGATAGTAGTTTGCAGAATGTTTCAGAATGATACCATTTTCCAGCGCAAAATCATATAGTTTAAAAGATGAGAAATAAGTCGCATTATCAAAAACTAAAGAAGTCGGAATGCCAAACCTGGTCATGATGGAGTGCGTGAGGAATTCTATTACCTCTTGATCGTTGATTCGGCGTAACGGTGTTGCCTCGACCCACCTGGTGAAGTAATCAGTGGCTGTAAGGATATACTGATGTTGTTTAGAAGATTGAGGTGTGATTTCCCCAATTACGTCTAAACCCCATTGTTGGAAAGGTTCTTCTACTGCCACTGAGAGTAGGGGTGTGGCTGGCCGTGCTTCTCGGTTGGCGAACTTCTGGCACTGAATGCATTTCCGAACATATGCATGCGCGTCTCTGAAAAGAGTAGGCCAATAGTAACCTGCGCGCATTATCTTATGGGCAGTAGTATCTCCGGAAAAATGACCTCCAGCTGGTCCGTCATGCAGCTCGGTTAAGATTTTCTGTGCTTCGTCAGTCTCCAAGCAGCGTAACAGGACCCCGTCGTGATGTTTCTTGAACAACTTACCTTGGATCAGTTGGTGGGATGTGGCTTTTAGTCTTATCGCGCGTTTCTGTCGGGTTGTGAGGGCAGGGTCCATGGTGCCTTGGGCCAAATATCTCGCAATATCCGAATACCAAGAAGGGTTATTTGGTTGAAGTACATGGTCGCTTTGATACATGTCAATCTCTTGTTCCCAACATTCCTCTTCACTTTCACGAGCACTTGCAGCCTCTGCAGCCATCTGACATAAGCCCTGTCCTTTAACGGTATGTGCTGGTTTGAACTCTAAATCGTATTCTTGTAAGCACGCCATCCAGTTACCCCGCCTTTCGCCTAGCTCTTGTTGTACGAAAAGTGAGCGGACTGCTGGGTGCGGTACAAAAACCGTGACGTGATTTTTCAAGATGTAGGGCCTAAAATGTTTTACGGCCTTGTAAACCGCATAGGCTTGCTTGTCAATTTCCGGATAGTTTAATTCAGCTCCCTGTAGACCGATGCTCATAAAAGAAATGGGCCGTTCATCGTTGTTATTATCTTTTTGCGTGAGGACAGCCGCAAGTGAGGAGTCTGAAGCGAAAGTGTATAGGATGAAACCTTTATCAAAATCTGGACTCTGTAGGGAAGGGGTTTCAGCTATAGCCCTTTTGATTTTATCGAAGGCCTCTTTCTCTAGGGAATTCCATTGGAATACAGCATTCTTTTTAATCATTCCCTGCAGTGGTCTGACTATCTGCGCGAAATCTGAAATGAATTTACGGACAAAATTAATTTTCCCCAGGAAGGATTGCATCGCTTTCTTGTTGCTTGGGGGCAGAATCTGAGCGATGGCTTTAGCCCGTTCCGGATCAACCACAATGCCCTGCTTAGTGATAATGTGGCCTAGCAAGTTTCCCTCTGCCACAGCGAAAATGCTCTTTTTAGGATTAAGCGATATTTCGTACCTCCTGCACCTCTCGAAGATTTGCTTGAGGTGGCGTAAATGATCGCCCCTGCGTTTTGAAAATACAGTAACATCGTCCAAATAAACCACCACGCTCTGCCCTATTAAACCATGGAAGGCTATGTCCATGTCTCGTTGGAAGGTTTCCCCTGCATTGATCAAGCCAAAGGGCATGCGTCTGAAAGCGAAGGTTCCCCATTTTGTCCGGAAGGTGGTTTTCAGTCTGTCCGGTTCAGCTACCAGCACTTGGTTATAGCCGGAGAAGCCGTCCAATAGGGAGAACATCTCAGATCCAGACACAGCTTGTAATATCTGTTCCATGGGGGGCACCGGGTAGTTGTCTTTGTTTGAGGCCCGATTCAGATTGCGGAAATCTACACACAAGCGGATCTCACCGGACTTCTTTCGTACGGGTACCAGATTCGACACCCACGTGGAGTGACGAACTTTGAAAATAATGCGCGCATCCAAGAGCTTTTTAAGTTCTTTTAGAATCATTGGCTCCAAAGCTGGATGCACTTTTCTGAGTTTCTGTTGGAAGGGTTTAACGCCTTCCCTCATAGGTATTACATGCTGAATGATACGAGTATCGTATGTACGTAGATCTTCATATGTCCAAGCGAATACGTCACGATACTTCCGGAATAACTGGGTGAAAGCCCGTGCCTCTTCATCACTGCAGTCTTTGCCAAGGTTAACGAACTTCGGGTTCTCATCTGACCCCAAGTTTACTTGCCGATGTGCCAATATGGAACTTTGCACTTTGGTGTTTGGAGGCCTGCGGAATCGGTTTTGCAGATCAAACATTTTTTCTAGTGATACCACCCCCTTGGGCATAATGTTCCCTTTGCGTTCATCATTCTCTTTCCGTAACGCATGCTCGTGTTCTTCCTCATCTATCGCCGCGTCCTTGAACACTTCAGTATTGCACATAAAGTCCAAAATCTGTTGATCATCGTTAAAAACGCGTAAATTAGAAATATTGTCTGGCACAGAGGGTCTATATATAATTTCAATAGAAAAACCGTCCCTCAAAGGGGTGAATCTAGCAGCAGCATTAGCCAGAGTATCTGCTGCTGCATTGTGCATCCTAAGGACAGATTTAATTCCAAATGCATCGAAACCAGAAATCAAACGCCATACCTCTTGTTGATACGCCTTTAAATGCGGAGATAAACAGTGAATAGTGTTGCGTACCTGGCGGGTGATAATCTCTGAATCTCCAATGACCTGCAAACATTTTACCTTCAAATCCAGTGCTTTTTTAAGTCCGAGGATTAACGCCTCGTATTCAGCAGAGTTGTTGGTGCACTGGAACTCTAGCCGGCATGAGATTAAGTATTTATTTTTGTGCGGGTCAAGCAATATGCAACCAGCGCCGGCTCCATCCTGGGTCTTGGAACCGTCATAATACAATGTCCACGTGTCACTTTCCGGCTCCTTCGGGACACTAGGTTGTGGAGGGGTCCCTGCTGGTGGTAATCCAGGAATCACTTGCTCTTCAGTGACAAAGGCTACTTCAGATTGAACCTCGGGGCCTATAGGAGACTGAGGGGGTTGGTAGCATCCAAATATTGCTTCTAGAAAGCACATGCCGAGCTCTTCTTGTGCAAAGCTGATAGGTTCATTGACGGCATCCAGATCAGTAACGGTGTGCTTCATATAAGGTTCACTTTCTACCCTGATTTGATTATTCTGCCCCTTGTAAGGAAGCCACAAGTGGGACCAGTCGGTGGCGAAGTAGCCTTGCAACTTGCTGGACCAATCCCGACTAAGCAATAGGCCGTATGCTTCCGGAATATCGACAACCACAATGTCAATGCATTGATGGACCCTAGAGTCTGATGACAAGCGGATAATGACATTGTTCAATTCTCCTACGGCGGGTACTTGTGATCTATCGAGTTGTATGATTTTTGCATCAGTCTTTTCTGGGCGAATATTGAGTTTCTTACAGACATATAAAGGCATGACGTTTGTAGAGGCACCGGAGTCGACTAGACAGTTGTGGACATTGAAGTTAAAAATCTCAAAGGACAAAAGGAAAGGAGGTGTGGATCCTCTTGAGTTTGTATTGATGGCGTTTACTATGGATTGTACATCTGGCCCGGCTTGCACAGACGTGTTGCTCACAGTCTTCGTAGCTGAAGTATTTGCGAAAGCCTTAAGGATGAGCTCCTTTTGATTAGTAATGCGGGCCAGCTCATAGAGAGAAATGTTTGCTCTTGTTTTCTTCATATCTTCAACAATGTTATAGCTGGGCTCTGGTTGAGGGCTAGGCTCGGCGGAAGTCTTAGAGGATTCTGTCGGAAGTTTGCTCTTTTGACTCACTCGGGTAGTGTTGTTGGGGAGTTTCTCCGTGGCAGATTGTTTTCCGTTTCCCGGGGGCAGGATTTTCCTTAGAAAAGCCCTTTTCTTGTCTTCATAGGACTGCTCGGGAACAGGTCCTTTGCTTCTGAGGCTATAATTCCGCACGGGCTGATCTTTGGGAGCATCTGCCATGTAGATATCAATGGGGGTAAGGTTCTCTCCACCTCGGATTATGTCAAAAGCAAGGATAGAAGATCCTGGTTCTTCGTTAGAGGGTGGATCCTCATCATGATCTGAAACATCATCCTCCGTGACATCTCCTGGAGTTTGGTCATCTAAAAGTTGATTAACTACTGCTGTCATGCTGCCAATCCATTGAGGGCACGTTTTTTCAGAGTGGGCAGCTTGGTGGAACGAGCAGAAGTTGTCTTTCCCGATCTCCTCCACATTGAGAGCAGCATTTGTGTTTGACGGAGGTCTGTTAGTGTTGGGATTACTTTTTCTGAAGAAAGGCTTGGGTGGTTTAGTGCTAGTTGTGGCTTCTGTGCCTTTTCTCCTTAGGTCAGTGACTTCGTTTGTTAAATGCTTAAGCATTTTTGCCATGCTTTCAAAATCAAATGCATCTCTATCCCTATCAGTGGTTTTAAGAATGGAGGACTGGCCTCTTTTTGGGTTAGGTTTGTGATCATCTCTCCCTTCATGATCGATGGCTCCTATCGAAAGCATGTCTTTCTCTACGGCAAGAGCAGCTTCATAATTAGCCGTAAGGGTAGCGTGGGCTTCACGTTTGACGAAAACGGAAATATCTCTAGGTAGGGCTTTAGTATAGTAGTCAATGGTGATTGAGTCATCCAACGCTAGGTTCGGAGGAAATTTCTGTAGTATGGTAGCGAAGCGTTGGTTGAAGTCCTTCACCTTTTCCTTTTTATGACACTTGATGGTGCTCAATTCAGTGAGAAGCATGGAAGGAGTTTTGTCTTCTGAAAACTTATGCAGGAACGCGCAACGGAATTGTTCCCATGAAGTGATAGAGGCACTGGGGAGGGAGCGGTACCATGTGGCTGCCTTGTTTTCGAGGGTATGGGGAAACAGTCGACATGCGACATCATCGGACTGGACTCTCATGATTTGCAGAGACAAATAGAAACTGCTGATATGATCTTCAGCCAGGGTGCCCTTTTCAGGGTCGAACTTGGGGAGATGTTTCTCCGGATGCCTAGGAAAATCTTGGAGTGGGCCCAGAAGATTTAAGGGGGATTGAGCCATCCAAGCTAGGGGTTGCACTCTCCTAGCCCGCTGGTGTTGCCTAAAATCATGTTCAGATTCGTCTCCCGAACCTAAGACCGATGCTTCTGAATCATGACGGGAGTTTTCGTCTTGGTGTCTCCCACGGTGCAGAAAATCTCTAAGATATCCCAAGTTGTGTACAGGGGGCCTTATTGGGTTTGGTTGACGATTGCGAGATTGGTTTCCTTGACCTCGGCCTCTATCCCCTCTACCTCCGGCCCCTCGACCTCTGTTCCTTTCTCCTTCATTTCTGCGAGCCCTATTCCCCCCGTCTACATTTCCTCGGCATCTGCCTCCCTCACCATCCCCGGGTGGGGGGTGTGCCTGGTTGTTGTTTTGTCGAGTCTGGTTAGGCTGGGAGTCGGGGAAAGGCTCGGTGTCAGCAAACTCTTCGCCCTCTTGGAGAATAGGATCATTTTCTTCAACAGCATTTGCGAGGTCTTCCAACATGAGGTTTATGAGTTCGGGTATGGTACTCGCAAGGGCACCGTTTCGGGTGATGTTCTCGGGCGGAGTTCTAGTATGGGCGAGGTATTCCATGATTGGGGTGAACCGTAAATTGTTGATAAGATCACGGGCAGCTGGGCGCAAGGCTCTCAGCTGCTCCCTAGTGATTTCAAAATATCGAAGCTCCCTCCCTGGAATATCTTCTAAAGGAGGAGGGATAGTTTCATTGTTTATGACCTCCCCTTGGGGAGTTTGTGATGGGATGTTCGTTGTGTGCTGGGAGGCTGCCATTCAGGCCCTCCTTCTAGCGCCAATTCTGTTGACGGGAAAACTTGTCCGGCCAACAGTAGGGGATCTCCCGGGTAGAAAGTCCCAATTAGACCTTAAACCGTTTGGAGTAGGGATCCCGTCCGGGGTGTGGGTCCGGCTACCACTTAAGATGACTTCCTTCCGGTCTCAAAAGAACCAGTTTGAACCTACGGACATACACTTATTCACATGATACAGAATACAAGATTGATATGTTAAACACGAATCAAACACTATGCGTAGCAAGATTATAGATAAAGCACGTACACCTCAAGAGATGTCATTAGCAACACATCTTTTGTGGGGTAATGCTTGTAAGGTAGTCTGATCACAAAAGAAATAGTTCTTTATGATAAGATACCTCTTTACTTCCTGAAAGATAAAACGAAATGCTAATAAAATAGTTCATTAACATTCATTAATATAACAGATGATAAAGTGAACATCATTGATACAACACGGGTAGCCATGACGCATAACGATGACATGAATAGTGCAGCTTCATTAATCATAGGATGTTCTGAAACTGTGCAAGGAAATACACAAAGTGTTTACACAACAAAACACATCATAACCATAGGGTGTTTTAACAAGATTCTATATTCATATGCTCAAGTGTCAGATCTTTCAATACAATGCATGTAGCTCCTCTGTTTCCAAACAAGAAAAGCCCTTTTACAAGCTCCCGTAGGAGTATTTATAATGTAAAAACTGTCCGTTGGGTTTCCTTCACTGTTCGCCTTCTTGACCGTTGGGTTACCTTGCGACCCACTTCTTCTGCGACCTGGGTAGGTGATGCGACCTGCGACCTAGGTAGGAGATGCGACCTGCGACCTGTCCTGTTGGTGCGACTTGCGACCTGGCTTTACTTGCTGCTCAGGACTTGCTGCTGCCAAGACGCGAAATGTTAATGTAAGGGATGTCGACCTGTTGCTCTTTGAGGAAATCCTGCCATGCCCGGTATTCTGCTGCTATGGGGGAAACCAGAGGCACCTCTTCCTTCAACCTATGCACACATTCCAAAGAGTTTGGTACTAAGGTCTCCCTTTTCTGTCCGATCTGATTTGAAAGCGATGCAAGCTTGGTATAAATCCGTGTTGGAGTGGCGATGAATTGACTAAGATGCTCTTGAGATGCCGAGGGCTCTGGATCAGCTGCGGCTTGCTTGATGGGTTGCAAAAACGATTGGATGTCCTGGTCTACTTGTTCCCAGGTCTTCTCTTCTTCTAATGCTCCAAGCGATGGAATGTGATGCAACGTATGCATTGAGTCGATACCACTAATCAAGTGGTTGTACGAGGACATTACTTTGTCCAGGTCTTTAGACAATTTGTCTCCAGATTGCATCGCCATGCGGAGTTGAACCTTTGCATCCTGCGTGTGAATCCAGTCCCTCTTAGGCAAATTTTCAGGTGCCTGAGGGTGCTGTATTATCCAACCCATCATCCGGTCTAAAGCCTGTGAAGCCTCTCTGAGCTGCTCTTGTCTTTGCCTGGTTTCGGTTCGTGCTCTTGCCAGAGGAGCGACTGTTTGTTTAATGGTGAAAATTTCACCATATACCTGTCTCATAGTCACTTCCAACACCTCACACTCCTTGAAAATGGCAAGCGAGACTTCATTTGCTGGTAGAGCTTGGTTTCGAAGTTGCTGGACTTCTGCTTGCAATTCTGCTTTCTCCTGCTCTGCTATCTTTTCGCGTTGCTCAGCTGTGTGCAGTCTGTTTTGTAGAGATACTATTTCTCTACTCATCCAGGTTACATTCTCTTCCGTAGCCGCAGCGAAAGCAGTACCTGCTGATGCTATCATTACCGGATTAGTCCTGGTATCCAAAACTATATCCTTGCCTGTTGACACTGCGGATGAGGCAGAGGGACTTTGTGCCAACGACCTCCTCTTCTCTTGACGGATTTTGAACGAAAACTGATCAAATGTGAGTCTGGTCAGGTCGAACACATCTTCTTCCTGTCTCTGGGGCGATCTAACATCAGAGAGTTTTGTACGGCCCAGAGGTATGTCGAGAGGAGTCACCTCAAGATCGTCCAGCATGTCATCCTCCCTTTCCTCTGTGTTCTTTTCTTCTTCTTCCTTCCGCCGGCGTTCAGCTTCTGCTGCGGCTTCTACTTCGGCCTTCTTCTTCTATTCAGCTGCAGCAGCCTGTTCGGCTTTCTTTTGTCGTTCAGCCTCTGCTTTGTCTAGCTCTGCTTTAAGTGCCCGTTCTGCTGCGGCCTGTGCCTCCTTGCCCTCTTTTTCTTTCCTGGCCTCTTTGGCCTGCTTCTTCTTTTGTGCTGCTGTTGCACTCTTTTGGCGCGCGTCCTCATCCTCTTTTAGCTTCTTCTCCCTTTCTTGCTGGGCTTTTGCCTCTGCTTCCTTTTGTTTAATGGATGGAATAGGCCCTGTGTTGGTTCGAGACTTCTTGAGTAAAGATGAGGAGGAACCTCCTAACTGACGACTTCTGTCTTCTAAGCTCTGATCATCTGGGTCTTCCTGGACCACGTCAGTTTCCGGAGCAAGCTATCTTTCAGCATTATACCAGTTCCTTCTCTCATCTTCCGCCGGGCGCTCAAGATGCTGATAAGTCCACTTGAAATTGGCTCTCCGGCAGTGTTCAGGAACTATTTTCTCTGGGTCGTATGTTCGGTGTTCAAGCGCCCCGAGCTGATAACTTCTCATTGCTTCTGCTTCTGCTGTTACTTCCCTGAATTCTTTAACTGTGAATGCACCAATGGTGAGGGGTAGCGTGGGCCACGGCTTCTTTTTGCCTTTAGACAGGATGTTGGAGAATCCGTGTGACATTTGAAAGCATACCTCCTGAATAAGCATTTTGTCTGTCACGAAGCGAGGCATAGCATGTGGCGCCTTGTAAGTTCCAAAGACTCGGATGAAGGTGTATCCACGGAAAGGGAACCAGTGTGCCACTTTAACTAGAGTCTCCTTGGCCCGCCACGACATGCAAGGGGCGTCTTGGCCAAATAAATGTCTGTACAGTGAGGGAATAAATACTTGGGAAATCTGATCCCTATCCTGTTTGTATTTGGACTCCCAAAATACCTTGAGTTGTAGATGAATTGCGCGCGACTGCTCGGAGTCCCAGTTGTGCGCCCATCCCTCAAAATCTACTCGGGCGCAAACCGCGTCTAGTAGGTACGAGGCCATGTAAAATTCGGCAGGCATTCCTTCTTCCGGGGCCAATGCCGAGTTCAAGTTGGTCTGCATCGATGTCATCAGTATGCCGGCCCAGTTGAAACGGGTGCCATGTGTTGTCACATACTCCATGATAGTAGCCCAACTGCCGCTGAAGGTGGAGCAATCTGGGCGCCCGTAAAGTCTGCAGAGCATGGCGACAACCAATTTGTAAACCTTCCTTAGGCTCGCCACTGGGTACTCTTGGTCTTTCTTGACCTTGAACTTCTCGGGCTCCTCCCACCATTGTCTAATGGTATCAACTATTGGAACGGCGTGAGCAATAGCCCATTCTGGAGAGAAATGCTCGTTTGGGCGAGGCAGTGAGTAATAAATGTGTGCATCCGCGCCTACCAGTGTAGCGAAAGCTCTGCCTTGGTGATCCCTGATCACAAACTTCTCGGGGTCTGTCTTTTGTATGATTCAGTCTATGATCTCTGGACATGGGAATATGGCTGGATGCGCCCCTGCCAGATGTAGTTTGGACCTCTTTACCGCCAAGTATACTTCCCGGTCTGGGAGATCTTCTGGAAATTCTTCTTCCGGTGTGGCGAACTCATGATAAATTTGGTACCATCTCATGCTGTCGTCTTTTGCAAAAGTACATAGTGTATCTCGGTATATTGGGGGTGGGGACACCACCTCCAGCTCATCGATCTCTTCCACTACTTTCTTGTCCCTCCTCCGAGATAACGGGGGTGCCATGTCACTAGAATTCGATAACACAGGTATGCACTCTATGTCTTCTTGAATTTCACCTGCCAAATTCATAAAGGAGTCCCACGATAAGAACGACATGGTGATAAAAACCAGTTACAATTTAGTGATAAAATTTAACTATCACATGCGAAACTGGGCTACTGGGTCGCTGGGTCGCAGATTGCGAAAACAGGGTCAGGGCGCGACCTTGCGACCTCGCGACCAGGTCGCTGGGTCGCTGGGTCGCAGATCTCCGGAAAATTGGAAAATGCGACCTAGCGACCTTGCGACGAGGTCGCTGGGTCGCAGGGTCGCAAATCCCAGAAAATGGAGAGAATGCGACTTTGCGACCTCGCGACTAGGTCGCTGGGTCGCAGGTCGCAAACTGGCTTGCCGGGGGTTTTCGCGCGCGCGGCCTTGAAACTCCTTTTCTCCCTTCCCTTGGGAATTTACAAGATGGATGGGCCCAGGGGGAGCTGTGGCATGATTTCAAAAGCAAGGGATGGTTCCATGGAGGTGAAACAAACAAACAGTGAGGTTTTGGGCAATTCATGCAACATACAAATTCACAAAACCTCATCAACATCAAAGCTCAGCCAAAAAACAATATAAAGGCTTAAGGGGAGATGGGTTTGGTAAGAAAATCACCAAAACGGAAACAGCAAGAATAAATGGCAACTTACCCGAAAAAAACGCGCCAGTTGAGCTGTCAGAGGCGTTTTCTTACAAATCGCTGAATGTGTGAAATGCGACCTGCGACCTCCTTTTTATAGAAAGTCGCACGTGCGAGCAATAAATGCAGGTCGCTGGGTCGCAAGTTGATTATTTTCGGATTTTTGCGACCTTGTAACCTTGCGACCTGGCGACCTGGGGGTCGCTGGGTCGCAAGGTCGCGGGGTCGCGCTTTTCATAAAAAATTGCAAAATTGCGACTTTGCGACCTGGCGACCTGGGGTCGCTGAGTCGCAAGGTCGCATTTCCGTTAATTTTTTGGGATCTGCGACCTGGCGACCTGGCGACCTGAGGTCGCAAGGTCGCTAGGTCGCGGCTTTCCTAAACTGTTTAATTTTGCGACTTGGCGACTTGGCGACTTAGCAATTTTCTTTAGTTTTAAGGGGCTCCAAAAATTTGAAATGGTGATCTTTTTGGAGGGTGTTGTAGGGGCTACAACAGAAGGTAAAATGGTTTTTGATACAAATAACTTTTTTCTTATCAATCACAATTTTGAACAGCAGCTTAAATGTCAAGGAATATAAGTTTGCACGGTATTTTCAGCATTTTCTGTGTATTTTTGAAAAAAAAAAATAAAGCGCTATTGGAAATTCCGGTAGCATTCCAGTTTTTGTGCAGTTACATGATTTTACCAGAATTTCTGGTAGTGCCTATTTTAACTGAATTTTGACACTTGTCAGCAAATTTTCTGAGCCAGTTAAGGAAGGACGAACCCATAACCAAAAATATATAACAAGTGATGGTGAAATGTGGTTATGAGGTTGTTGGAGGTCTTATTAAATGGATATACATGGTTATTTAAAGACTAAATACACAAGGAAACAAATCAATAGAAAAAGGGGCAGAATGATAGCACACTCAGCATTTCAACCCAGATTTATTCTCTTCTTTCTTTTACATATGTCCTTTCAGTAAGATTTTGATGGGATATGGTTGTAACGTCTTTTTACACCTATGTAATGTTAGGAGTAATGTTTCCTTATTTTTAGAAGAGATGGAGTTGGTGCCTCTCTTGCTATATATACCATTTGTAAATACCCATTCCATGATGGATGTTGGTCTACCTGAAGACTGAATATAATAAAAATCCTTTTTTACTTTTGCTGGAGGATTTTGTGACTCAGGGACCTTCTAATTTATGGTGTGTCTTATTTCTTTGTTAATTTCTTCTAAAACATGAATTGTAGCAACTAGTAATGTGTGAGTGAGAAACTATTAAAGTATTTAACATTAAATTATCTGCTTTCAGCTTTCTGCAAATCATATATGTGTTATAGAACATGGCAGTGAAGATTCATAAAGAATTTGTGGAATACTTTACACATGCAATCTATTTTTTGAATGTTGTTTACTTTCCATAAACAGAGTTTGTGTAATGAGCCATCATCATAGTTGTGTGACTAATTTAGGATAGGAATATTTCCTAGAATAGGTACCAGCTATCCATCCTCTTCATTTGTTACACTCTGCTCCCTATACTACCAATTTACCCATACAATTTATAGTTGCCACAGCTTTCCAAATGCATGAAATTTTTAAAGAATCTAAAAAAACCATTTCAAAATATTTGAGAAGCCATCCCACCACTCAAGCAACCGTTTAAATTTGAAATTAACTATGCTATGTAAGGCTTACTCCTTATGCAGTCAAGGAGTGACTCCTTGCGCTAACATATTTGGCGTCGTTTTCGGGGAGGCGAATTGAATTTTCTCCCTGGGTGAATGACAAAGTTATAAGTGTGGTTCTTAGGTGTACAATTCCAACTGTCTTTTTATATTGCTTTAAACCTAGCGACTCCATTGTTGAAGTTCTGGCTCCTAGAAGGACTAGAACCAGGGCTAACCCATGTTCCCCTTTGAGAATCTCAATCCCTAACCCTTAAAAGATAATCAAGAAAAAGAGTAAACGAAAGTTGGCTGCCTCTACTATTATTTTCTCAAATGCTATCCCTAAAGAAAACCTGCAAACTTTATTCCCTGATTTTGCATAAAATTTTGTACCTCCCTTTTTTTCTAGCCAACAAATAGTACCTACATCACAAGTTGGTGCTTCATCATATTTTTTTTGCAATCCACTAATTTTTATTCCATAAATTCCAACAACTCACACCATGGCAGGTCCAAAATCACCCCCTAACTGAATGGATGCAATTGTTGCTGCAAGGTATGCCCCTTTGGTTTTACCTCAACCTATGAATGCATTACCTGCAAGATATTATCTAGAGTAAATGCCTAAGTTTAGTGGTGAGGGAGAGGTAACACCTGAAGAACACCTTGCTTATTTTTATGCCTATTCTCACAATATGAATATTGAGCATGAATATGTCTAGATGAGATTTTTTGTTCGGAGCCTTGAGAGTGATGTTAGGAAATGGTTCATATCTTTGACAGCTGGTAGCATCAATAGAATTGAAACCCTAGATTATAAATTTTTAAGGAAATGGGGTGATAAGAAAAAAAATTTGTATTATATCACTAGATTTGGTGCAATAAAAATAAAAGAAGGAGAATCAGTTTCTGATTTTTCTAAGAGATTTAATAAGATGTATAGAAAAATACCTAGTGAAATCAACCCTATTGAAGCTTCAGCCAAAATCATTTATGCTGGTGCTTTTGATCCTGATTTTTGTTTATTATTGAGAGAAAGAAGATCTAAAACACTACCACAAATGCAGGACAATGCACTGGAGGTAGAATCTAATGTGTTAGCAGTTGATAAGCTCAGAGGAGGGATTGACAAAGAAAAAAGAAAGTAAAATGCTGAAGTTTCTATTTCAATAACTTCGGACATAGATAATAAGTTAGATGAGCTGACCAAGATGGTCAAGTCATTGACTAAAAATATTTCCAAGCTCAATATGGAAGCAAGACCAGCTAGTACTATAAATGTTTCATTTGATCAGCCAAATAGGCAGCAATTTAGAGGACCTATTTCTCCTCAAATTATGCAGCGAGAAAGGAGAGATGTTAATGATCAAAAAGTTCAGCCTTCTTTGCAGAATTCTATATTTGAAGATGAAGAGGAAGCTGAAAGGTTGGAGAAAGTTGCTAATATCAATTATTTGAGAGATAAAGAAGGGTTTATTCATCTTACACAAGTAGAGTATGAAGATTTCATGTCATATAATCAGAATAATGAAGTGGTTCCTAAACATTCCATGATTGTAGCTGATCATCAAAGCAGATATAATCTCAGATCAAAGAATATTGATGATAATCCAAAGCATGTTTCACAACCAAGAGGAATAAGGACGCAGTTGAAATTCCAATAGAAAAACATGTTGTTGAACCAAGCATATCGAAAATTTCGGTAGCAGTTAATACTCCTTCACTTGAGGTCAAAATTTCTCACAAACTACCCCATGTTTTCACTTTTGAAATGAAATACAAAAGATAAATATTATTGTTCCTCTTGTTGAGCTCATGAAAAATGATGATTTCAAAAAGACCTTTATGAAAGCTCTTCAACCTCCACCTACCGAAGTAGCTTATGATTTTGGTAACCTTCAAGATGACAAGCCCATTGTTATTTTAGGTCCATTAGTAGAAGACAGAGATGAATCTACCCCTCCTTTCTTTCTATCTCTAAATATTCATGATAAGATATTTCATAATTTCCTAATAGATTCTGGAGCCTCACATAATTTGATGCCCAAGGTAGTCATGGATGAACTAGGTCTTGAAATAAGTAGAGAGTACCAAGATCTCTACTCCTTTGATTCCCAGAAAGTTCAATTCCTTGGAGTCATCAAAGATCTTGCAGTAAGCCTTTTTTCAGTTACCCATGAGAGGGATGCTGACAGATATTGTTGCAGCAGACATTCGTCCTAGATTTGGCATGTTACTTTCTAGGTCATGGATTAGAAGGTTGGGAGGAACTTTGTAAATGGATTTCACTTATGCTACTATCCTTGTTTTTGGAGAAGAAAAAATAATACTTTATAGAAAAGCTCAGCTGGCATATATCATTAGTGATAGAAAATACCCCATTAATCACCCATTTTATGATAGTCCAACTGATGTTGGTTCAAGCATTTTCATATGGAGAATGATGTCATATCTGCAGAAATTTTTTAGATTTTGAAGCCTACTGAAAAACAGATCAGTCATGAAGGTTCTAAGTTATGGAAAATGTATTTTGATGGCTCATGTTCTAAAGAAGGAGCTGGTGCAGGAATAGTTCTCATTTCTCCTTTGAAAGAGAGCTCCACTTTTTATTTCAAACTTTAATTTGAAGCAACTAACAATGTGGTTGAGTATGAAGCTCTGCTGATTGGTTTAAAAACAGAAAAAGATATGAATATTTCATAAATTTCTATTTTTGGTGATGTTGAACTTATTATTCAGCAAATTAGAAATGTTTATCAAACCAAGCATCCCAAACTCAGAGATTACCGGAATGCAATATAGAACATTGTAGAAGACTCGTTCCTGGCCTTTAAAATTTATTTTATTCTAAGAGGAAGTAATATTTTGGCTGACTCACTTTCTATTCCAGCAAGTTCATTCAAGATTCCAATACCTATGAAATTGAAATATGAAGTGGAAGTAAGGTTTAGACCTAGCATTCCTTATAATGTCAAACATTTGAAAATTTTTGAAGATGATCAGGAGATTAGAAGATTTATTGAAGTTGTTGAATAGTTTTATATCCTAAACATTGATCAAGATGAAGATTTCATGAAGGATGATGTTGATTTGCAAGACACCAAAAATCTGCAAAAAAAAATTGTTGATAAACCTATCATTCAGCTGCCTACCAATCATATTCCCAAGGCGATAATACCACTTGAGAATCTCTTTGATCACAATGATGTTTTAGTAAAACCATAATTATCTGAAACAAAATCAAAATTGGAAGATTTCGATTTGGGCACAAAAAAAGAACTGAGGTATGTGAAGTTGACAAAATATTTATCAGAAGAAACAGAGATTGAACATCATAAGTTATTTTGTGAATTTTTTGATGTTTTTTTCTTGGAAATATGAGGATCTTTAGATATATGATACAGCTACCATTGAGCATAGGATACCATTGAAGGATGGTACTAAGCCTTTCCTGCAGAAATTAAGACAAATTGATCCACTATTATTACCAGTGATGGAGAAGGAAGTGAAGAAACATTTGGATGCCAAAATCATTATTCCATTGAGATACTCAGATTGGGTTGTGTTGAAGCCCTTGAATTCTGTTGCAACAATATGGGGGATAACCACCTAGTCCAGACCTTAAAGCAGCTCCTTTTTTGTTTGGTGTAGTGACTCCAACTGGGGATAAGGGGACCAATTTCCCAACAAAGAAATTGATATGGTGATGATGGGTTTGATACAAGGTGAAATGAAGAATGACTTTAAACTAATGGAAATAATCTATCTAAATAACAAACACATGCATCTATTTAATCTAATTGTTTAACTTAATATACAACCGAGGCATAATTACCCTTAATGCGATCTAAAACAATATATTACAGTAAAAGGTAATAAGATCATTCAATTACTGAAAGAGATGAAAATTATGTAAGACAATTATTTTGAGTAAATAGTTAATCAAAATAATAATGAAAAATATATCGCATATATTGATTTCTTTATGTATTTGGTAAGGAATTACAGCTCAAACATTGTACAAAAGTATATGAATGATAAACTTTAAATCAAACTACATACATATCACAATATAAAGAAAATTTATTGTAAACTCATAATCAAGCCTTAATCATAAAGATAATAGTACCATATATGATAAGTTCTACTCATGAAATCCACAATATTGCCCTGCTTCTTCTCAATTCAAATATACTTTAAGAGTACAAATGTGAAATTTCAGTAAAGCATACTCCAATTTTCCAAAAAGTAGATCATGTTTCATATATTTTATCAAAAGCATTCACAAAAGTATAAAAGTGCAAGCTTTCACAAATTGTTTTTTGATAAAATTCTGGACCCTTCTCTAAATGCATGAAAGGGGTTTAAATACTAAACTAAATAATTCAAAAAGATATTATTACACAAAAATTTGAGGAGGTTTCAAACAACCTTCCTCATAATAAGTAAACTAAACTATAATATAGAAATTAAAGATAACAAGACTGCTTAGTTGGGTTGATTTCCTTTTGTCACTTGGTCTTTGAGCTAGCAAATATCCATCATTGGCTTCAGTTGAGTCGGCTGAGTGATCTCAGATCTCACTTGTCCTTTGAATACGACATTTGAGATTGTTGGCAATGCCTTTCTCGTGGAATCAGTTAAATATCGTAGAGTCATGCACCGGTTATGTGGTCTGATCAAGAAATTCCAGTAATTTTCTTGATCCAATTTAGTTATCTGCTTGATTGATTATGCATGTGTCTCAATGCTTTCTTTCCACCGTGTCTCTAATAGCTTGACCTTTGTAATTGCTTCATTTGTACATTATTTAATAAGTTTGGCATTTTGAAGTTGTTCATTGACAGACTCAATGATTTTGTTTGCTAAGTTGGCTGCCTTTGAAGCTGCTTTCTCTGCTTGTTTTAATTGCATCTCCCAGTCTTTGAATAAAATATATTTATGAAATTTTTCAATATTTTGGAGATCAGCCTTCTTCCCTTTATCAAATTTTTGCCATAAAATAAATTCATAAATTTTCTTGTGAATCCTTTCACATTCCAACTTTCTGTTTGCCCCCTATTGAGTCAATATTTTACTTATTTCACAGTATGAGTTAGCAGCAGAGATTTGTTGGTAGAAACTCTCTTGTTGTTGTTTCAACTTTGAATTCCATTCAAGTGCTTCCTTTATGAACTGTTATGTTTGAGGTTGACTCTTGATCTTGTCCATTGCTGCTTCTATTTGTGCATCTTTTTCAAAGATGTGCACTTGTTGTTGCAACTTCAACATTTCAAATTCCTTATGGAACTGTGCCATTTTCATTTCAGCTTGCTTACTAGCACTATGTTTCTCTTGTTCCAGTTGTATTCTAGAGCTTGGACTCTTTCTTCTTTTTTTCTAAGCAGAAGTTGCAATTATACTACTTTATAAATCATAGCATTTGCAAATGCTCCTGCAAACTGTGAAAGTTTGGTAAGATGTTCAGTTGGATTGCAAGAGTGTCTTTCCAAACAATATCTATTGATTCATTACTGAGGGTTGTCATTGTTTCATTCATTATTCTTATTTTCCTCCTCTTTACTACAACTTTATGATTTGGACTGTCAAAAACATCCAATGGAGGTATCTCTTCAATATTCAAAATAATTTCTTCAGTAGGGAAGGCCAGGATGATTTCCTGATCTTGAACACCTAGAGTTTGTTGAAGTGCTGTTGTTATTTCTAGTAGTTTATGAGTTTGTTAAGGAGTGTGAAAGCTTGATGATCCTTTAGGATTAGGATTAGGTGGTATCTAAAGTTTTTCAGTAAAATTCTGCCATCCTTTGACCAAATGCTCTACTTGAGATTTTGTTGTATGCTCAAGTGTAGTTTAAACTTCTTGAATTTATTTAGAAGATGCCTTTAATAATTCAACTTCATCAGTTCCTTCCTCAGCATGTGTATCAATTCCTTTGATTACATCTTTAATTATTTTATCAGGGATTTCATATTTATTTTCAAATTCATTTTCAGAATGATCTGAATCTTGGGACTTATGATGGGAATGTTTTGAACCTTGAACTAATTTCTCTTGGGACTCGTCTTCAGATATATCTTTTGGATCATCATCTAGGCTGATACTAGGAGTTGGTTCTCTGATTTCTTCCATTTGTAATAGGTCCAATAGGACTATTTCCAATCTCTTATTTTTGTATTCATGGAAATATTTGATATCTGATACACTGAGTTTATTGAATGCCATGTTTAATACATCTATAAATTTTTTTGTTCCTTCAAAAAAATCATCAAAATCATCTTTCTCATGCATGAATGGTCTAATTTTAATAGCAGTAGTAAAAACTTGGACCACATTGCTGGGATTATACTGTCTTCCTGGCATAAAAGCCATATTATACTGTCTCCTTTGTTGTATGATCTATATCAAAAAGAAAAAAGGTACCGCACTGTACTGGAAATGTAGGCCAAATAGCTTTCTTTGAATCCCTAAGATGCTTGGTTATACCATTTCCAAGTGTTTGGTATGCAATCTCCCTAGCCAAAAGTTTGTCTGGGACATAATAGGTCAAAACATGAGGAGGCGCAAGACTCCTGAAAACTCTGACATAAGTAAAAGTCTCTTCTCCAAACCATATGGCTATAGACATAATATCTGCATTGGCCTCTTTAGAAATCCTGGAGGCTTTCTCATTAAAAATGGTTTGGTGGATAGGCAACATGACTCCATGGAAAATATTATAAAAATGGGAACAAAATTCAGATTCCCACAAGGCTTTGTGATAAACATGAATAGGACTAGGGTCTTGACTGGTCCATTTCCAACCCATAACAGGAAAACTTGAAGAGAAACATATAGCGTCCATAATGTATGTGCTCATGTAAAAAGGAGAGATTGCTCTAGTAGAAAATACCCTATTTGTTCTGTATTCCATAATAGTTTTGGCCAGATTATTGGATAAGATATTGGCCCAATTCATAATGGTGGAATTGATGGCAGATTCTATTAAGGGAACCCATTCAATGGAAAATTTGGCAGTATCATGCTTGGTAAAAAACCTACACATGATTGTTGCTATGAAACAGTGGGGTGATGGTAATTTTTCAATTGGATACATACCAAGTTTGTCCCGCTTGAATTTGTCGTGATCAGCCTTCCATTCTTTCACTACCTTCATCGGGTTTTCATTTTCCTTTGCAAATTTTTCAAGAAAGGTTTTATCATAAACCTTCTGTGGCATTGGAAAATGGTACATTGTACACAAATTTTTGGGGGTGAATGAACCCTTGCCTTCCTGTCTTGAATTCTTGAAAGTCATGCCTACAACGTTGATATTGTCAATGACCCATCTCACCATGTCAGTATATGGTAAAATCTTTGGTCTTGCAGCTATCATGTGCAAAAAGGAACATGCAACCTCAAAATAGGAAGGCTCTGATGAGTCGGATGCATCCATTGTTGCTACTTTCTTCAATTCCATTGGATTCTCTCCTTCAAACAAATTATACATTGCTTCCCAAGAAGACGTTCCATTATCCTTATTACAAGTAGTATCTGAGAAGAGTGGAGGCATATCTGTAACTTCATAGGTGGATCTTTGGGCAACTGCTTTATTTTTCTTCATCATTTATGTTGATATTGCTTTCTCGGTTAATTTCCTGAATTCAAGCAAACAAGGAAATCAGAGTAGAGATGAAGAGCAGAGAGGAAAGGAGAAACAGAGTTTAATTTTCATAAATCATAAACCCGACGCTTTTATTTGAAACATACTTTAGAAAGATATCAATCTTTCGAGTCCCAAAACCATTGAATACCATTAATATATCATTAAAATATTATCAAATCTTTTACGTGTTTTACCATATATGTCCAATCAGGAGATTTATATCATTAGATCTTTTTAACGGAAAAATTGATTAAGCATCGTTTCTAGTGTTTTGGTAATAAATGATATATCACAAATTGCACATCGTACAAGCATCCATATTATGTATCTTGACCACGAGTGTATGTGAAATGAGATCTGCACAAATCACATATCGCACTTTATCAAAGAGGGCATGACTTTCATTTGGGTTGATGATGCAAGATGCGATAAGCGATAAAACCCAAAGCATTGTGCTTTATCGGATTTTTCGATATGTTTCAACATGTGTTTATTGTGCTATCCGGTCCGACATCATCGCATTTTATTTTCGAATGATATCTTTATTTGTTTGTCTTTTAGGGAGGAGCGATGTGATTTATAGTTATAAGGGTTTCTCACCTTTTTAACGGTAATTTTCATATAACTCGAAAAGGTCTTAGCGCTATCACAATTCGCAAGTTATACATGTGTTTCAATTTTGTTAGCTTGGCAGTTTTGCGATTTATGCTAAGCGGAATAAAATCAAAGAGAAAAGAAGGTTCATGCATTTTATTCCTAAACTTTTAAAATTTAAAGTAAAGCGAAGTAATGTTTCCTAGGCTTTATTTGTTTTTTAAAGGGTCCCCATTTATCTTTCACAACCTTAATCGATGTTCAAGTAAATGGGGGGGTTGTTTCATAGTACAAAAGGTTGCTAATCTAGTTCCAGTAAGAAAGAAGAGTGGTGAAGTCAGACTATGTGTAGATTTCAGAAATCTTAACAAATGCTCCAAGAAAGATAATTATACATTGCCAAAGATGGAGCATATTCTTCAAAAGGTAACTGGTTCAAACATAATTTCCATGTTAGATGGTTTCTCCGGGTACAATCAAGTTTTATTTTGGCCAGAAGACCGAGAGAAGACAACATTCACTACTCCTTGGGGAACATTCATGTATGCAAAGATGCCATTTGGGCTTATGAATGTCAGAGCTACTTTTCAGCGTGCTATGGAATTTGCATTCATTGGAGAAAAGGACAAATTATTGGTCATATATTTGGATCATATTACTATTTATTCAGCTTCAGATCAAGAACGCCTTCAACACTTATTCCAACCGTAATCCTCCAGATGATTACTTCATTTCTTGGATCGAATAGTGAGGTCGTCCAAGTAAGTGAAGATAATGTGAGCTAGGTCATGGAAGATATAGTTCATGGCCTGTTGGAAGGTGACTCCAGCTTTTTTAAGACCGAGTGGCATAACCTGGTATGAGAATGTGCCCCAAGGGGTCGTGAATGCGGTCTTGTATCAATTGGTATGTCAGATTTGAAATTGGTTATACCTTGAGAACCCATCCATGAAGGATAGGGCCTCGTGACTGGCACAAGAATCAATGACTTGGTCAATGAATGGGGTAGGGTAGTTGTCCTTGGGATAAGCTTTCTTCAAATCTCGAAAATCAGTACACGCATGAATGGTGCCCTGTTTTTTCATGACGGGAAAAGGGTTGGAAACCCACGATGTGTAACCTATTGGGTAAATAAACCTAGCTTTGTGAAGCTTGTCGATTTCTCGCTTGATTGCTTCTGCCTTAGATGGGTGAAATTAACGTTGTTTCTGGCATACTGGTGGTATGTCAGGTCGGGTGTCAATATGGTGCTCTACGATAGTGGGGATAAGCCCCAACATTTATGAATAATCCCATGTGAAAATGTCTTTGTAATCTTACAGCAAGTTTGTGTAAGCGACTACTTCGTCTAGGGAGCATGCTGCCCCCAGTGAGACTTCTTCGATTTTTCTTGGTTTTCTCGAGATATTTACCTTGATGGTCGGTGAAATATTTGACATGTTCCCTTCTTCAAACTTGTTAGGCGTCGGGATGGGATTTTTGAACCAGTCTACTTTCCCAGATGGGAGGAAGTATTTTGATTTAATGGTGTATATCTCTTGGTTTTCTGGGTTGTTAGGACCAAATGTTTTTTCTAGAAGAAAAAAAGAGTGGTGATGCATTGTGTACCATGGACGATCTGGTTCTGTCATGACCTCTACAATATCCTTGTCTGAATAGAACAAGGCATCTAAGGTGGATTTGGTTTGTGTGAGGTCGTGAGGAGTTGGTTCGGGCCTAATAGAGCTAGTCAACAGACATGAATAGGATTCCATAGTTGATTTTGTGGAACCAAACGAGGTCGACAGGGTGCAGACTAGTTGAGTTCGAACCGTTGATGGTACAACTACCATTGTAGTTGTAGCGGTCTCGACACCAATGGAAGATGACCAGACAACACGAGCCATGGTTCCCATGCATGACGAGATGAATTGTATGTGGTGTTGTGTGTCGTCGACGTTGGATGGTGGAGGAATTTCCATTGTGGTGGCTTGTATGAGAGAAATCTTATGTTCCTCACGTGGCGTACTAAGAGTACTTGCACTTTCCTGTATTTGGAAGTTGCGCTGAGTGGAGAGGTGCCTAATTTTTTCCATTAAGGGGCACGACTCTTTTTCGTGATTGTGACTTGTTAAAATGGCACATGATGTCAAGGTGCTTATCGAGTAGATGGTATGAGAACCAACCCTAATCTTTGTGCTTGAAGTGGACGCTCGAAGATGATTGGGAATTGGGGCATGTTTGCACTTCTTCCATCTCCTAGTTTTTTGTTTTGGTTGGTCTAGCTCTTTTCGGGAGTTCAAAGTCAAAGTTTCCCTTGCCGCTCATAGCATTGGGAGGTATTCACAATCCATCATATGGTGGAATTGTAAGAAAATATGGCAATATCAACATGTGATCTTCTCTTGATATGAGAGATTGATCTATGGGATGGGGGTGACCATGCGAAGTCTATCAGTGAGTTTCTTAAGTTCCTTACATTGATTGATTCGATGGTCGTTTCAATCGCACAGCCCACATGTCATCCTTGGCTAATTTTGGGTCGAACTAGGATGATGGGTTGTCTTAGCCTTCCTAATGTTTTGGTAATGATGGGGGGCAGGCTGCCTTGGGGCAGGTTGCCTTACGTTAGTTTTCCCTGGCTCTAGACCAATTATATCTGGGTATTGGACATCCAACGATCGTATGGTGTCTAACAAAGGGTGCACCTGAGAGATGTAAGTAAAATGTCGAGTCTAATGGTTGCCTTGAAAAACCAGAAAATATTGTATTTCCTTGGTACTTTGTTCCCTTTGGACTGTTGGAGTGATTGGGTACCATTTGCGGAATGATTCTAGATAGGCATTAGGTGACTAAGTGGTTACGTGCGTTGCATAATGAGTAGGTATTTCTTATCCGTGGAGGGCAGTTGGGGGTGATAATGAGCCCATTTTTTGGCCATTTTTTTGCTGACATGACGAAAATGGACCTAGTTGTCACATTTTGTTGTGTTATTGAACTTTCCACGGATTATGAATATGATCCATCTGTTGCGGCGAGGCGTACTATGGCTTGGCGGAAACTGGTTAACGTTGAATGGAATCAGGGGATATAGGGACAATGATGAACTGGGTAGTCACCTGAACACACTCGACACGAATACTGGACTACTCATAAATTGTTGTAGTATATGAGGTTGATAGGATACCATCTCTGAAAAATCTCTAGGGCTGCATAGTCACCAATGAAGTGATCGCATTCATCACAAAGTGCGCAGAGCTAGATAGGAGCTTGAGGGTGATAACGGGGTGGAAGGTGGTCGTTCAGGTGACTTCCTCTCCTCGAACACAGATAATATGGTCCTTGTTGTGTTCGTCCCTCGAATGGTATTGTTGTTCACGGATTCTGTGTCTGAGCTAGCTAAGTCAGAATTTTCAGCGATGAATCATCGCATGAAATCCAACATGGGCTGGAACCGATGGATGTGGGGAAAACGGTGCATGTGATGGTTGCTTCAACAACATATGACACATATGTCATTGATGTTGGACCAATTTTCTTTAGGCAACGTGATGGATTTGGTACCAAAGGGTGAACACCCTTAATTCAGGACACTGTGTAACTAAGTGGTTAGGCTCATCGCATAGTGCGCACACTGGGGCCAGTTGTGTGGCCTCTGTTTGTCGTCTTTGGTCTATTGGAGTGACTGTGTATTAGCAGGATGTAGGCTCCTCTCATAGGTACAATATGATTCTAGTCTCTCCCTCATATATCTGCATGGGTGGATATGAGTTATCATGCTGGTATGATTGCTTCAGGGCTTGTAGGGCAACCCTATCGTGGCATATCTTGGCAATGATGGGTGTAATTCCCATAACGGTCACATATGGCGCATGCATGGTTGGTGCACAATGCTTTCCCTTGATTTTTCGTGCCCTGTTACTTTTTATGTGAACTTGAGGCTGCGACATTTATTTCGGTTCTTAGAAGAAGTTTTAATTCATCTAACTCCGGGAAAATATTGGTAGGATGACCTACAATATCACATAATGTGCAAGGTTGTAATGCCCTAGGTATGTTGGGGTTTTCGATTTTCTTCCCTTTTTTGTTGGTTTTATTGGTTGCATTAGGTAGCGTTATTACAGGAGTTTCATTAACCGGTGTAGACTCCTAAGGGGTCATAGAGGTTATCATTGTAGAAGTGATGTGAGGACTTCCCAGCATGGCTGGTGGGACCAAATACCAGATAGGTATTTCAAAAGCCATGTTCGGCAATGTAATAGTCACCAAGACTTGCTTTGACACAAACTAGGTGGGGGGTAGCTAAGACTTGCTTTGACACAAACTAGGTGGGGGGTATAAAAATGGGGTTTGGGCAATGGCGTAGGGTAGGAAAGTCATGTCAGTGGCTTTAGTCTCCGTACTAATATTCTCCATCTTCGGGCCGTTCTCAGTGTTTGATGATATCATCATGCACATCGGTGCCTCGTGATTTCTGGGGCTGCCTCTGGTATGATAGGGGGATCTCCTAGGAATGATCCTAGGATTAATGATGGTTTGAATTGATCGGGGCCAAATTCATAGTACTGCATGAGCAATTTTTTGGTTGTGTCTACGTAAGGTAGAACAACATTGAAAGTCATCATGGGTTTCTTATCATAGTATGTAAGTTGGTCAATGGTGATAATTCGATATTCATGTGGGAAAATCATCACCCAAAATACAGAGGATGTTATTGCAGTCATGGCATACATATAACTCCGCCCGAGGAGTATATTGTAGTCAAGCTATGTGTCCAAGACTTCGATGTCTATAAGTATTGTCTTTCCGGCCAATTTTACAGGGACATTGTGATATAGAACAACGAGAGCTGAAGGTTGATCGTCGTATGCTCTAAGCATGATGTCAGATGGTTTCAGTTCAGGTGATCCTAGCTTCTACCAAACAAATTTGGACATGATGCATGTAGATGCTCCTTCGTCAATGATGCATCAGTGTATGGTGATATTTTGGACTGACACTGGTATCTGGAGGGTGACTAGAGAAGGAATTCTGGGGGTGAATTTGTCTAGTTCAAAATCCATTAGGCATGAATCGAAGGGGTCGATTGCACGTAATGCAGAAAGTAAGGCTTTCCACAGTTTTGGGTATGATTGTAGTACTTCTAAGGCTGACATAGCAGCAGGTGATTGTGCTAAATCATCCACTATGTTGTAGTTATGGGCAGCGTTTGAGTGGTGTCCTATATTCCTGGTTGGCCCCTTAACCACTTTTGGAACAGGCTCAATAGGTACTTTGGATATGGTCAACGGTGCAGTAGGTGCACTCATGCTCATACCTGATGGGTTGGTGTCTGGAGGGGCGTCATAATTCCTATACTTTGTTTGGAAGAAAATTTCTTCGCCAGTAATGTAAATTTTGTGTTTGTCGCTCCCGATATCATTTTGGGGTCGTTGTTGTTATTGGGTGTTAACCACTCCTTGGTGGGGGAAGGGATATTGCATTGAAGCGGTTTGTTGTGTAGGTCCCCCTTGTACATGATTGCCCTAAATTTTTTTCAGTTTATGGATTTCGGGACAGTGGTGAGTGTAATGGCCATACTCACCACATATGGCACAAGAATGGTTTGTTCTTAGACTGGACCTCTTGTTCTGCCCGTGGGAGCTGTTGTTTGGCTCATGGTTTTGATTTCGGTTGGGGTTGCACCCAGGCTGAGATCACGAGGGGAATTGCAGTGTTAAGAGGATTATTATGGTTCTCCTGTTCATAATATTGGCTCTGCTGAGCCTGAGATGGTTGCACTAAGTTCACCAACGCATTATTCTGCAGTGGTGGATTTTGTGCATGGAGAGAGAAACATTGGTTGCCCTGTCCATGGTTGGTGTAAGGTTGCTAGGAGGATCTCTTCCATCAGCATTCCTAGCTGAGTACTAGGTCCCCTACGAGGGAGGGTACGAGCCTCCCTGCTATTGGTGGTATGATGATACCCTATTCGTCATATTTTGCAAAGGTGCATATTGACTTTGGTGGTAGCCAAGTTGCGTCATATTCTGGGTAGAATCATATGAATATCCTGGGTATTGGATATTTTTGCCTAGGTGACCTTGGGTCAATGACCTAATCAAGCCGTCTGTGGTATTTGATGCACCTAGAAATTCTCTATAAGTTTGCGGGCGCGGGGCATTTGGCGGGACATTATAGATATATCCTGAGTGGGTATAGATGAGTTCGAGCTGCTGGGCTTTGCAAATGGCGTCCTCCTAGGAGGTAGGTCCCTGTAAAAAACAAGTCCAGTAAAAATCTATCATCAAGTTTGGCTTTGCACAAACTACGACGTCGTCGCCATTCATGGAGATGGTCCGAGATATGAATAGTTGGCGTTTTCCTAAAATAAGTCAACAATTCCATCCCTGAATCATGGTGGATGGGTAGTTGAAAATAAGTGAGGAACGCAGTAACGAGGGCCCTAAAGGTTCCATGAAAATCAGAAGGTTTCTTAGCATACCATTTCACACCAGGCCCAGTTAGGATGCGTTGAAACAATCTCAGTCGACTAGTATCATCAATAATACTATTGGACAAACGCCATAGATGGAAAGTCATAATATGATTTCAAGGGTTTTTCTCTTGCTTCCATTTGAATTTTGGTATGTATGAGGGGAGCTTCGTGGGCATGGGGGTCCAATTAGGGCTATGTGTAATGGGGTCATTAGTTAGCTTTGATAGATCTCGAAGGTTTAATGATGCTAAAAAGGGTAAATGAGTATTGACTACCATTTTGTATTGTGGAAACACAGGTGTCTGAGTGTAATGGTTTATAGGGGGTGCTTGGGGAATATTACCCTGTGGCGTACCCTGTTGTGTGTTTTTCTGACTCCCCAAAGGGGTAGCGCTCCTCTGCTCTATGGGGGTTGTGGGAGGAGTTGAGTGTGGTGACCCTGTTGGGGCTTCCACTGGTGTGGTTTTGGGTGACCCTTAGGGGTTTCCAAGAAAATATGTCTCGATAAAGGATGAACTGATAATGGTGGTAGTGTGTTGTCTTTGACACCTAAATGGTGAAAGACTTGGCACTCCTCCCTCTAATGGGGAGAGGTACAAAAAATGCCTAGATCGACGAGGTCTCGTTGGGTCCATTATGGTGTCTACTAGCTTAACCTTTGGAAATATTTTTGGTTTACTGAGAGAAGGAAGATTATTATCCAAGAAAATATGATCACATACATAAAACAAAGCGAAAAAATAAGAGGTAAGTTTTCCTTTATGTTAATGCTATGTGACCAAGCAAGCAAAAAATATGGTTTGGTTGTTTTTCATATGATACTCAAAAGCCTAAAAATACCTAATTGTCCTTACACTCTCAAATGCAACTGAGCCTTGCAAAGATGTATTCCGATGGGTACTAGGGCTAACGTCCCGAAAGAACTGGTGACACCTTCCAACAGTCGAAGAATCGACCAAGGTAACGGTAAGAGGATATAGTGTTACCTGGACAGTCACCTATAGGGAAGGATGCCCTAGATTTGGCCACTATATTACCAATGTCCCACGTGAGCGCTCGAGTCTTGAGCTTCTTGGTATTCAGCTACCAATACCGAGCACTAGATGAGTCAGGTATCCCCAAAAATTACCGCACGCACCGGGCCTAAGCTTAACTACCTCTGAAACGAGTCTCTGGTAACGCTCGGGCATTTGTTCTGTGGGTGAATAGACGAATCTTAAGCTCCCTAAAAATTCAACATATATTTTTCAAAATCTAGAATGACCATGACGGATTATTGGATGCCTACCCACGATGGTCCTAAATTGAACCATAATTTGTTAGATCTAAGACTTTTGTGATCCATAATGTAGATAGAAAATATTTTGGATTAATCACATCATCGGGATTTGGTCGACGTTTCGAACCATCTAATGTGGTTCATCCTCAAGACTAGGTGAAGAAGGAAATCGATCTCAATGAATAAATAGTAAGGATGCATCATTGCCCAGAGTTATATGTTAAAACTAGATGTTATTTAGTTAATTAGTTAGAAAAATAAAAGTTTTTTAATTATTTAATTAATTAGTTAGAAAATTAAAAGTTTTTTAATTTATTTAATTAATTAGCTAGAAAATTAAAAGTTTTTAATTATTTAAAAATATAATTTCTTTTGTGGCCCCTGTTGGGAGAATTTAGTGAGTTCTATTAGTGGTTATTTTTAGAGAGTCTTAATTTTCTTAGGGTGTGCCTTGGTGAAGTAACTATAAGAAGAGGACAAAGTTCCCAACACACTGGGTTTCTTTTGGTCCAATGCTTACCGATGCTTCGTGTGTGATTTGGAGTGTACAATCACAAGTGTTATGAGATGTGGATATGCAGAAATCCTTTACAATCCTTCTCTAATTGCACTATGTGTGATTGTTCCTTGGAAAAATAAATGATGTGCGGATTATGGGACTCTTACACCTTGCCTAGTTAGACTAAGTTTTGCACTATAGGGAGAGATTACCGTGAGGTGAAAGGTTGGCAGAGATTACTTACTTTCTTTTCGATAGTTTGGTCCTGGTCCCGAATCCTAATGCAAAAACTGAACTAATCTAATGCAAAAATTGAAAAACAAGAATTAGTTAAAGATGTGTGGATGTATGAGCTACTTAATTTTCTGCTAATTACTATACGTGTTTGGTATCTTTTACCATCAAATCGTTTGTTCAGATAGCATATGTGGATTTAAGGCTGCTTACTTTCCCCTACTTAAACTATGTGTGATTTGCAATGATAAAAAACTAAAAGTAAATCAAGCTATTTGCTAGCCTAAACTCCAGCAAAAAATGTCCTAACTAGTCATGAAATACAAGAGCATAGTGATGGAAAATTTCTTATGGGTTGCCAACACCTTACAACTACAAAAAATTGAGAAAAAACAGTGAAAATTAAGCTCACTGCCTACCGTGCGGCTTATCTTCACACAAGCGCGAATATCGCATGTCTATCGGACTAAATGCACGTGGATTGCAGAGATTGAAAAACTCTGCCTTCTTTGAGCCAAATTTCTCACTGATGGTGACTGAAAAGTGCTGAGAGGAAGCAGGAGTGATTTTGCAGCAATTCTGAGCAGGAGAGAGAACTTGCATCAACAACCATTAGCTCAAAAGGAAGAATCTAGTGGAGTCACCTTTCCTGTTGTAGTGTATTTTACACATGGGCATACAAAATACATTGTGCTTAATAGGGAGGTTGCTTTCCTACAAGCAAGTCGCAAGTCAATTGGTTTATCAAGCGTTAGTGGAACAAGTTCAACATGTAATAAGCTAATTTAAATGGAAACATAACATGCTACATAAACAAAGAAATAAAAACAAAATAACATGTACAAGAACATTCTCAATGGAACAAAGACACTAATAACTCAACAATGGAGAGCTCTCTCCCTTTATTAGGTGTTGGTAGTAGTATAAGATATAATGCTAAATCTCTTGTAATGGATCCTTAGAGCTATGAAGCTCTAATATACAAGACAAGGGGGTCTCTTACCCTCAAGATTTCAGTAAGCCTCTCTTCCCTCTCAAAGGATGGTAGATCAACGGACACATGGTGAACTCTTCTCTCTTGGAATGAGATGTTGGATGGCCAACAACTGAATCCTTCCAATCCTCTTACTGCTGGACAACACAAGTTGGTTTTCTTCTGAGCAATTTGGCAAGCATAACAATGTGTTCTCATGTTTTTATTCCCATGGTTGGCTTTTATAGACAAATTTCAAATTTCCCTCCCTCTCTTGGTACAAGATGGATGTTGACACAAGAGTGGTGGTATGATTCCTTTGTGTGTTGCACTAAATCCTCAAGGTGGCTCCAAGGCGACTATACTTGGCTAGCTTGAGTGAGAATCTTTTTCTCCAAGTGTGTCAAGTGGTCCAGGATGGTGACTTTACACATCCTCAGGACCGCGTGGCTCTTTGAGGGATAGTCGTGATGATATTCGTGGATATCGAAGGAAAAGCCGCAATGATTGCCTGGGGTCAGTGCTTCCTGTGCACATTTTTAATATTTTTTCCTACTTTACCTTAGGAAAAGTTAAAATTGTCTGCTCCTGTAATGTATTTCTTCCCTGTAAATATTTATTTGTACCTTTTACTTGACCTTTTCTAATGTCTTTTGCTTGTATGATTTTCCAGTGTTAAAAATGATGACCTAATTGCATACAATGACCTTATGCATAACAACCTTCACCATGAAAATGAATGCATAACAACATATAAACACTGACATGCATAACAAATGCATATACAACCATACACTCATGATGACACATCCCACAACAACACCATCAACCTTCACATGATGACATCATTACAACCATGATCAACACCATGCAAATGAAACAAGCACACATAGACCAAAAACATACTAAACACATATGCAACCAACATAAATTCATGATCAACACACTGCCCATCCAATCTAAGGGTTAAAAAATGCTTTGTTACCACTCTGTAACACCTCCTTCCCACATCTACCCAAGCAACTGGCCAATCGGGGTAAATATGTGATTAGGGGATACTATGATGAGATTCAACCTCCTAGGTGACCTTAAGGAAGTGGAATCAATGTAAACTCTTCACACATACCGTGTACATCAAAAATAACACCCCCATGAGCTAACCCATCCATCCAAACAACCTTCCCGTGGGTCTCATTGACCTAATTTGCCTATGGGCCTTTGGATTCATGCACAGGGATACAAGCCAATGTCTATGGGTCTCTTGATGCATGCATAAGCCCACAAGCCAACATTTAGGGACTAAATTCCTGAGTGTTGTGCCAGCATCCTCAGGATTTGAGCCACTTTTGCAGGCCCAAAACCCAATGCTCTGCCCAAAACTTCAAGACAAGTTCAAAGATGAATTATAATGACCAAACAATGATGTATTTACAAAAATATCCAAAATGGCTAACCTGGACCCCCACTAACCATGACAAGCATTTCATCAAACATGTCACAAACATGAAAGCTACAGAATAAACAATAGAACTGAGCATAGGGGTCTCATACTTATCTGATAATCGCTAAGAAGCATTTCTCCCCTGCATCATTAACTGCAATAAAATCTATTTGACCATAGATACATTGTGCATTCATTTACAAGAAAAAACTTGGAGAGGTCCATTTATCATCATTGTCAACATACAAGCTTATAACCAACATAATAACAACATAAATACATTGGATACAACAACAACGGATTCCACATAATAACCAATACATTTATACATCAAATACCAAAGGAATGATCTTGTCATTTATGAATGTAAAAACCAACTGGAGATGGAACTTCCATGTTCCACCTGACCATATATTGGCTGAGAAAATCTCTCTTCAACCAATCACCCCTGTGCCATATTCCAAACGTGAATATGGAACTTATAACCAACCAAAAAGAACCAAACAAGCATGAATGCTATCGGAGTTCTCTGCCTACACCGTGACAAATTTTTCTGTTTCCTAGTCTCTCATGTTTTATCGCAATCCACAGTCTAAATGAAGAATCACTAGGACCTAAACTGAGACATACTCTCCAGGCTTTACTGTACATCCCATCCGAGAATACTACGCCCAATGGAGAGCACCCACCTTTGAGCCTTTACTACAATCCAAACCTAGATCACCAGGCCCTAAACTAAGGAAAACCACCTCTAGGCTTTATCGTGTATCCCGCCATTCACAGATTGAGGATTCCTAGGCCCACCGAGGCAACACACTTATTCAGCTTTACCACAACCCATACTCTAGTTCAGTGGTTACTAGCTCATGTGTTATATCAATTCAGAGATCCACCTCACTCAACTTCGAATCTATCCGGTAATTAAGCTAAACCAAAACATGAGAACTCCATAACACCATGACTATCCATAAATGGAAAGGCTAGGCTAAAAACATTATCGCACCTGAAAAAACCCATGCCAAGACAGAAAAGAACCACATGCAACACCATGCATGCTAGATCTAGCAAGGAAATCACACATGCAAAGAATCCCACTCTTCCTTGCTTGCTTCCTCCTTCTTCTTTCTTTCTTGCCTTTCTTGGTCCAATTCCAAAATGCTCCAAGAAACTAGAAGTATCCAAGAGTGGGAGACAGAGAGAGAATAATGAGAGAGCCCCAAAACTGAACTGGCAAAAGGTTTGAGCAAAATCTTGACAACTGATCCTTAGAAGCCTTTTTATTAATGAGGCCTCTATTTTCTTTATTTTCCTCCTCACATGCAACCTATGACCTTTTACCTTCATTTTCACCTATTTTCCTTTATTTTCATAAATAAAATGCCAATAATATCTATTTTCCTTTCCAAAGCCTTCGTCATTGCCTTTGCCAATTTCCTTTAGCCATAACAACTTAAATGAACACCCACTACGATGTTTTGCCCAACATTCAGCTTAGAATAAGTGTCCCTGTTATAGGTCAATGACCCGGTTAACTGGGCATTATCTCTAGGACCAATGAATAAGGGTATATCATTCCCTATCATTTCAAGTTGCTACATGCCCTAAGGCAAGAACAAGACAAATCAAGCATGACTTTCATCAAGCAAAGGTTTCCAAGGTTTGAAGTTTATTATATAGCATATGAGAGCTCATCAACACTGCCTCTAAGGGGACTAAGTGCATTGCATATGCAGGTAGCCCCATGCAAGGTTGCTCTGCAAAGCACTTCCCGACATCTATGGGTGCGTTGGTCCATTGGGAACGAAATTCTCATTGTTCTGGAATCTCCACTTTGCCAGTGCCTTCTAGAAGAGTTCACATGTGTCAAGCTTTGAATCCAAATGTCCATTTGACATATACATGACTGGGAACATGTCTTTCCTATTATTGGAAAGTCATTGATTACAAAACAACCTTTAGTTCATCTATAAATTGAGCACAAATCTAAGTTCTTGGTAAGGAAGAATTTGAGTAGAGAAAAGCTGGAGGATTTTCAATTGAGAGCTAGATTTGTGTAACAGCTGCTGGAGAGATTTATACTATGATGGGGCTAAGGATCGCTGCTGGAAGGGTCACTTCAAATCAATCATTTGGTTGTAACCTCTCCTTCTATCATCAATAAAGAACACAACTTAATTTTCCCTATATGCATATGTATTGGCTTTGATTTTCCATATTGCATGATCTTAGTTGATGTATATTGTTTATGCTTTACTGATTTAGCTAACTAACTTGAATAGACATCTGTATTATTGCTATCTTCTGTTGTTTTAGTGTTCTTTCTTGCAGGAAGCATTTTTCCTACAAACCGCTTGAATATGAAGCTACAACAGAAGCGATAGAAGGAGCCATTTAGAAGTGCTTGGATTACAAGTAAGCCTATAATCCTTTATTTGTGTCTATTCTAAGTTAGGAAAGGTAATCCTATAGTCTTTAATTTGTTGTTCTAGACTGTCATCTGTCTAGGGAAGTGTGTTTTATCCGTAATTCACAATTCTGGCCCAAAAAATTGGCAACTCCGTTGGGGAAAGGATTTCTCTTAGATCTAGGTGACTTAGCCTCTGATTTTCTTTGTTTATCCACCCAATAGTTGTTACACACAAATATTAAAAATTTTCAAAGCCTAATTTGCAAAGACAGTGAGTTAAACAATAGTGTTTTTCCTTACGCACTGTGCCCAATGCACCCTTAGACAAGACGCAGTGCTTTGCATAGCACTGTCTCCCTTTCAGGCCTGTGTTGCAGAGCATTGTCTCCCCTTGGAGACTGCGTTGACTCCTGAAACCACCTAGATTCCTTTGAATTTTCCTTTGCAATTTACTTCAGTTTGTTTTTTGCTGTGTTTTGAAAAGTTTGATCCTCATGTTGACCAGTAACTCTATATACTTTTTCCTCCTTTAACTGAAAATTTGTTCAATGTTTGTTTAAAAAAGTTTTTATTTATCACTGACAAGTTGATTTCAAAGTATTTTTTATGGTCGCATTAAGAATCATTTGCTTTCAGAATAGGAAATTGTCATAAAATATTCATTTCCTTGATAGGAGAAATTGTTGTTGAAATCCTCATTTTTCCTTCAAAAGAGAAATTGTTGTTTGTATTCTTCATTTCTCGAAAGTAAGAGGCATTTGAATTATTGATTTAGTGCACCTAGTTTCTTTTCTGCATTCATAACATTAAGGAAACTGAAAAGAAAAACTTGCATTTGCATGTAGGATTTTTGTGTGTTTTGCAAAAAGGAACATTAGGAAATCTGCATTTAGTTTGTGATCATTGATTTGTTTTCTCACAAATTATTTGCCCTCTTCCCTTAGTAGCTAGGTTTTTCATTGAAGAAACTAAAAGTGAAATATTGCTTATCATTTTTAGTTGCATTTTAGGAATTTTCCAATACATCATCAAGGTGAACCTTTGAAAGTAAAATTGTAAGCAAGATCAACATAAAATTAATCTCAATTTACCTAACAAAGCATTGGAACCATAACGATAACATTTAGAAGGTCTAGGCTAGAGACGTGTTCCGACGTCGTAAAACATAGCAGCTGTCGTTAACTTGTCTGCGATACATTCCGAGTGTGATACCTCACTCCACGTACGTAAGTATACCATAGCTTGTCCACGTACTTTCGGGTATATCGGGCGGTGTTACAGTACGATAAGTATAAAGGGGTGCTCTCACTGTGCCGTTTTGCATCAGACAGTGCTAATACGAACTTGGGCCTCCATGTACCTTTGGGTATATTTGGGAGGACAAATTTTAGGTGTTATCCATACATAGTGAACCAAGTTATCCACCTTGTAAATTGTGATACACCGAACATAGCATTCGGGGAGATTGCATGCCCATACTTCTCGATTCGCTAGGAGGTATTCTGCAGTTCACAGTTTCTTGGTAAACCCTTTTGCCTACCATTACCCTTTTATTTTGTTTATTTTCCTTTTGTTAAAATTAATCAGTAATCGTGGAAGAACAAAATCCTTTCCCCCTCTGTTCACGTGGATTAGCTTTAAAACCACCTTTACCACCAGAAGTTACTTCTAGTAGGCGAAGGCAATCATAATCTGCCGAATCAAGTACAATTTGTACCTCTGGTGAAACATCATTTTCCAATAAACCAGAGTTAGCTCAAGTTGTTTCTACACATCCTGGTTCGTCTACTGTTGTCGAAACGGAGTCTTCACAGCTACCCGTGGTCACGATCCATCCAATCAGTGAGACCATACCTCTTGGACCCGACGTTGTTCAACCACAAATTGATTCAGATCTTATCTCTTCTTTGCCAGAACATCTGAATCCTAAAGTCGAATGACCGGAAGTTGTTCCTACCTTGGTCATCCCACAAAGTGTTGTAGCTATTGAATCTCCCATATCACACAGTCAACCACCTAAAACATACTTTGGGCCTGACGGTGAAATTCTTCCACCTAGTTTAATTGTGATTGAAGAAATCCCACAAGACGATACACCTTGAACTCCAACCCATTTTGGGGAGGGACTTTTCTTGTACGAGTATTTTTCTCAATCAACACCCTCTGCTTTTGTTGATCTTCCTCCTTTTCAAATTCCCGTCGATTCAAAAAGGTATACATTTGGTCAAACAACCATGTCTGAACCAACATCTTCAGTTGGGCCTATTGTTCCAATTACATCAGCTCCTACCCTCGCTACTCTGTTGATTTTTACCACTTCACTAGAGTCATATTTTCATGGTGGCCCTATGGTCCCTTCAGGTTACAAATCATTATCATGAATTTTCTCCAGTGCATCTTCAAATCCATGGTCTTTACCAATGTCATCTTCTGGTATTTTAACTGGTAATCCTATCGTAAGTACTGAATGAATTGATTCATTATACACATCATCAGGGCAATATCAAGTCGGTCCTTCTGAGTCTATTCCTTCAAGTACCATATCAACTGGACTCCCAGCATTTGGAGAGCAATATTTTCTGTTTTATTATCCTCCTCATGTTGGGGGGAAATCTTTGGTCACCCAATATGACAGTACTCTGTCACTTTTTGGTCAATATAATGTTGAAATTAATGTTTGTCAATGGCAGCCTACTCTGCCTATCCAACCACAGACGGTTGTACACTTGTATCAACCAGTTCAACCTGTTACACACACTTCATTACCACTTGTTAATACATCTATACCCCTCTACAAAATCAAAATATTGTACATCAACCTTATCAGGCGGGTCCTTCAACTCAATATCATCAAATGTTGGGACCATATACTCTAAATCCTTTGGTTAATTTACAACAACCTGTACCAAGAATTATTTATTCACAAGTTGGTTTACCATTTTATGGGATGTCACAACCGCAATCGAGTTATACATATCAACCAAATCCAAGTCATGTTTATTTGGGTTATAACATTGGTGGACAAACCCCTTGGCAGCAGCAGGCGCAAATGCCTCAAAATTCATTTCAACAAGTATCATATCCAGGTTTTGGTCAACAGAATCCTTAAACGTTTGCTATGCAAAACAACCCCTATCTAGGTTACCAGCAATAGATTCCTTATGCTGGTGCTCAAAGTCTTGTTGCTCAAGAAATTCCATCTTACCTTGGCTATGCTCAACCTGACCTTAATAGACAGTTTCCCTTTGTTGAAACTTTAGAGTTACTAGATTTAAATCGGTTAACCAATGATCCAATCAACTATTCTCCTTGGTGGCTGATGATACCTAATAAATTACCCTTGGATATTCCTAAGTTCAATGGAAACCCTGGAGAAGATCTGTCGCCTCATGTTATGACTTATCATTTATGGTGTTCATCAAATTCCCTGAATGATGATTCTGTTCGACTACGTCTTTTTCAATGTATGCTCATAGGTCCGCTTGAAAAATGGTACATTAAATTACCTAGAGCTTCTTTTGACAATTTCACAGCCCTAGATATTATCTTTTTGACTCATTTCTAGTTACCCATCAGATATGAAACTGGAACAGAACTCTTGACCAATTTCAAACAAACTAATGCTACTCACATTTCTGATCATATTCATGAGTGGCGTCGTCGTCGACGAATGGTTAAGACATTTGTTCTGGATCAGCTCCTTGCTAAACAGTTCATTAAGTCCCTGTTACCATCTATAACTGAGGATGTGGCTAAGGGTGGCGTCGTCACAGAAGAGCAAGTTATCGCTCATGCACAATATTTAGACTTCATTTACACTTAGTCTGGAAAGCTCTATGAAAAAATCCCTAATGCGCCGAGATCTAATTTCAATGCTCCTGCTCAATTGAAGGACTCTCATGCCGGAGACGACATGATAGGCACTGCAAGCACACATCACACTACTGCATCTGATCCTGCTCCTACTTTCGAAATTAATGCCATGTCATTTGACAAGGGAAAAGGTGACAAGCAACCAGGAAGTAGGAAAAAGGGGAAATCAAAGAAAAAGCAAACTTCTAACTAGCAGGAAACATCATCTGATCAACCGTCTGGACCTCAGAACCTAGTTATCCATGCATAATCTGTAACGACGAACATTTTGTTAGGGATTGTCCTCACCGCGCTGAAATCTCAAAAATCATTAAGACTTCCAATGCGTCAGCTGTGTTGACAGACCCATTTCCAAATCCGGACTCAAATATGGTTGTTACGGATCCAGATCCTAGTTCCCAAGTGTTAATGTTATTTGTCACAAAACCTTCCACAGATATTTTGGTGTCAACGCGAAATAAATATTATGGTAGTCCGGGAACTTATCAACCTACTACCTCGATAATGAGTCCATCTACAGAATCAGTACCACCTACTGCTATTGCTAAATTGACAATCAAGCCACCAAAGGGAGTAATTCATAAATCAACATATAATCCTTGAGCAAGAGCTACACAAAATTATAATATAGTTGAACATTTGGCTCAATCCCCTTCATCTATGTCTACTCTTGAGGTATTACAAAATTGTCCCTCCCAAAAACAGGCTTTATTGTCAGCTATTTGTGGAATTGATCTGACTGATTCTAATCTTGTCGTCTTTAATCATACGGGCTATGTGCCGCAACTACCAGTAGAATTGGCATTCTCCATACAGGTAAGTGTCCTCAATCACCTTGTTCATCGCACTATTATTGATGAGGGAGCATCTACATGCATTATGTCTCTAAAATGTTGGAAGTCACTTGGCTCGCAATGCTTATCACTATCATCAACGACGTTGATTCAGGCATTTGATGGACGCTCATATAAACCTTGTGGTATTATTAATAAATTGCATGTTGAACTAGGGGGAAAAACAATGAATATTAATGTTGAGGTTATTGACAGACCCCTTGACTATAATATTTTACTTGGAAGGCCATGGGTATATGCGATGACTGCTATTGTTTCTACATATTTTAGAATGATTGCCTTTCCACATAAAGGTACAATTATAGTCATTAAACAACTATCCTTCTTTGCCTCTGCTACGCAGGTAATTGGAAGCGTTTCGTTCGTTCACATACCCAATTAGAACTTCAGAACATTAGTGTATGACTCTTAAAGGATTCCACTTTAATGGTAACCTTTGCATTACTTCTGCCAGTGACGTCGACAAAAATTGTAAGCATAGAGACCTGCTACATGATCTCTTCCACTCTATTTGGCTTAAGGAAGAGTATGGGTGGTTCTGATATTTCTACATTGGATGAGTTTCTGCCACCTAGCACTAAGTTGGCATAGCAATCAATCTATTTGGCTTGGGCGGCAAATCCGAAATCATCGTCGCCGAGTGTTTGGGTCGATCGTTCCTTAGATTTTGGTACCCCATCTAATCCATTTTCCTCAACATTCTTGACATATGAGAATATCTTGGAAGATATGATGTCAGAAGGAGAACCATGGGAAGATTATCATCATCGTTCCCATCTTCCTAACTATGAAGAAAATAATCTTAATGAACTATATCACCCATCCATCAAAAATTTCTTTTCGAATTCTTTTCCATTAATGTAATCAATTCCGGGTGAAATCTTTCAAATATCGAAGAAACGATTTCTATCAATATTTCGACCAAACCTGGCGTTGTAGAGAATATTCATGTCAGTGTATCTTGTTCTCCATCAGAACTCGAATCATATCGCTCTCTTTTTCATGAATTTCATGACGTATTTGCTTGGTCTTACAAGGAAATTCCAGGCATAGATACTAGTATAGTTGAACACACTATTAATATGTATCTTGATGTCAAACTGGTTCATCAATGACTTCGTCCTATACATCTGAAGAAATCCGCTGCCATCAAAGTAGAAGTTGAAAAAATTTTGTGTGTTGGTTTCATTTACCCTGTTCCTCTAACTGAGTGGGTTTCCAATATCGTTCCTATCATGAAAAAACAAGGAACCATTAGAGTGTGCGTCGATTATCGGGATGTTAATCATGCTTGTCCAAAAGATAACTATCCTACTCCCTTTATCAACCAGATTATTGACGATTGTGCTGGATGTGAAATCTTTTCGTTTATGGATTGATTTTCTGGCTACAATCAAATCAATATCCGCCGAGATGATCAACATAAGACAACAGTCATTTGTCCCTGGGGCACATTCGCTTATCGAAAACTTCTGTTTGGTTTAAAGAATGTTGGTGCAACATTTCAGAGAGCAAAGGATTATGCTTTCAATGACATCAAGCACATTGCTCAACCATATCTAGATGATTTACCAGCGCATTCATGAAATGGACTGATCACCCGATGCATTTGAGAGCCATTTTCTTACGCTGCCGACAATACAAAATATGCCTTAATCCACATAAATGTGTGTTTTGTGTTGGTTCTGGTCATTTTCTTGGATTCTTAGTCGCAAAAGAAGGGATTAAAATTGACCCTTTGAAGGTTTAGGCCATTCTTGATTTCCCTGCACCGTCAAACTTACTTCATATACAAAAACTTCAAGGAAAGGCTAACTTCCTAAGAAGGTTCATTCCAAAGTATGCCGAAATGGCTAAAGGATTTACTCGACTATTGAAAAAGGGGGTTCCCTTCCATTAGGACCAAGTTGCACAAGCTTCTTTTGATGTTGTCAAGGACACTCTTGTCCGAGTGTCATTAATGTATCCTCCTAATTATCAAAACGATTATTTCCTATATATCGCTGCGGCTGAAACGACCATTGCTATGGTATTGGTCCAAGTAGAAGACAGAATTGAACATCCGATATATTATTTGAGTCGTAATCTAAATGATATGGAAGTTAAGTACTCATACGTAGAAAAGCTTGCCTTGGCAGCTGTTCAAGTTATCCAAAGATTTCGCCATTATATCCTACTCCGAAAAACAACAATAGTTTCAAATTGCAACCCCATGACTTACATATTATCACGTCAATTTCTGGGGGGAAAATATTCAAAATGGATTTTCATTTTGCAGGAATTTGATTTGGAATTTATCAAATCCAAGTCAAAGAAGTCTTTAGTTTTGGCTAAGCTTCTCTGTGACCTTCCCTCTGATAGTACTGAAACTACGTCATAACCATAAATTCCATATGAGCCTTTGTTTCTGATCGGATCATCTGATCCTTGGTATGGGGATTTCATCACTTACCTCTAAACCCAAAATTTTCAACCTAATACCTCTCGCTTTGAACAACAACGTATTCGATACCAAGCAAAAGATTATCTGATCGTCGGCGATACACTTTATCGTCGTGGTGTTGATACCATTTTAAGGAGGTGCCTCACTCATGAGGAGGCTGAAAAAGTGTTAAATGATTTTCATGCTAGGGCTTGTGGTGGAAACTTATCTGGATATGCTACTGCGCAGAAGATACTCCGCACTAGTTACTTTTGGCCTACTATTTTTCGACACTGCATCCTTGCGGTCAGAATTTGTCATGCATGCCAGATTTTTTATCGTAAAATCCACAAACCGCCAGCGCCAATGCATCCTGTTGTCTCTGCTGTACCATTTAAAAAATGGGGTATTGAATTCATGACCTGTAACCCTCCTTCGTCCAGGGGGCATGGTTATATTACTGTCGCAGTTGACTATTTTACCAAATGGGCCGAAGCGATGCCTACATTCAACAACACAGGACAAACAACTGCATTGTTTTTCTTCAATCACGTTATTGCATGGTTTGGGTTCCCATATGCTATAGTTACAGATCATGGGAAGCATTTTCTCAACCACATGATGTCTAAATTGACTGCCAAGTTAAGATTGTCACATGATAATTCTACTCCTTATTATCCACAATCAAATGGACAAGTTGAAGTTATTAACAAAATTCTTAAACGAATGATAGGAGTTTGTAAAAGAAACTGGTATTTGATCTTGTACTCCACCTTGTGGGCATATCGAACCTCGGTGAGAAATGCAACTGGATTTACCCCCTTTCAATTGGTGTATGGTCTGGAAGTTATCTTACCAATCCAATGTGAAATATCATCATTAAAACTCGCAATAGACTTGTTACCTGACACCTCAAAAGAAGAAGTGTGTCTCCTTAACCTCATCCATCTTGATGAAACGCGTCATGAAGCCCAATTGGCCAACAAAGCACATAAGAGATGTATAAAGGCACAATACGACAAAAATGTCCAGCCTCGCATTTTCTTAGAGGGCGACTTGGTCCTTCTCTATGATCAAGAAGCTGATGTAATAGGTACAGGGAAATTTGAGCCATTATGGAATGGCCCCTATATTTTCAAAAGAGTTATTGCTAAGGGTGCCTATGAGTTAGTTGATTACGATGGAATTCCATTGGCGCAACCTAGAAATGGGTTGTATTTGAAACATTACTATGCTTAATCATGAGCGTAGTAATTTTTTGTATTATATTGTAAATATGTGTTGTTGATTTGCATTCACTATCTTAATTTGTTTTTAGATTTTTCTTGACGTTAGTAATCCGTTTTACATTTCATTGCAAATGTCTGAATCTTCAGAACCATTTGTTGCATATGTTGATGGTGCTAGTCGTAGTACGTAGAATCTATCCTCTGCAGTGTGGGCCATTTTTGCTCCAAACAGCGAGTTAGTGAGTTTTCAAGGGATTTGTATTGGTAGATCGACGAACAATATCACTGAGTATAGTGCATTGATCGAACTTCTCTCTGATGCCATTTCATTTGGTATTAACTGCATAATCATAAGGTTAGACTCACAACTTGTGGTATTACAACTTACTAGTGTTTATACTGTTAGAAATACAACACTTCTTATATTGTTCCTAAGAGTTTGAATTTTGGAAAGATATTTTGATTTTATTCAGTATCGACACATTTCCAGAAATTTGAACACATTGAATGATTCATTAGCTAATCAAGTTTCAGACAGACATTCGCAACATATGTAAAGAAAACATTCATATCATTGAATAAGATTGTGCATTAAACATAGGAAAAACTCTGAAATCATATAGATAGATAGTTATAGGTTTTTACAAAATTTGTGCCCAAGACACATTGGTCATCTGACCTTAAAATGTATGCAAAATTTCATAAGTAAACTAGTGGTTCTCGTGGTAACATGCTATAGATCTAGCTATCCTACGAAGTAACTGCATCCAACAGTTAGGAACCCCAATAGTGTGTTGCATAGGAAGCTCTTCAATCCGGCAATCCGGAATCCCGAAGTTCAAGCCTTCTATGTGCTGTTGAAGCTCAGTCAGAGTCTCAACCAGATCAAGATCCTGAAGGACTACTCTCCCGACAACCCTCTCTGCTGGCATATCTGCTTCGCGGTCCGGTTCCACTACTGGTTGAACACGACCAACATCTGAATTACATCAAACATTTAGTTTAGTCTTGGAAAGAAATAAAAACACAAAAACAGTGTATAAACCTTAGGAAAAAAAAAACATGGTCAAAACATTCTTACCTATTTCACCCCACTGAGTGCCTTCTGGTAGTGCTAAACATGGATCTCCTCAAAAATCGACACCTGCGTATGCATACTCATCAATGGTGACGATCTATCGCCAGAACTATGCAAAGAATGCAGTAGAGAACACAACAGTCGATTGGCCAGCATGACGACCCATGAGTTCTACCCATCTCTGCATTCGAGGATCTCTAGGACTAGCTATATCCAGCATCACATGCTGTGGCTTCATCAGTGGAATCCGTTCCAAGGCGAAGGATATAAGGATAGAACCATAACTAAAATTCTTCTTCCTTCCTCCCTTTGATTTTTTCAGTTGTTCCTTTATCTGAGATAGAACAGCTTTAGACCAGTTGAAAACTATTGGCTCCATACACTCTAGCGCATACTGCATATATGATTTGTTCGCTACATGTAGTGTAACGGTGCCGGCAAGTTTAGCGATTGTGAAAAGGATAGTTCTCAAAGGCAAATATTTGACATCTCGGATGTTTATTTTTCCATCTTTGCTAGGTTATGCCCCTTAATAACAATACTACAGAATATAATCCCTCACTATCTCTCCTCCAACAGTAGACCCTGAGAGTGAAATGGGAAAACCTCTCCTCGACAAACCTGTGAGAAAATACACATCCTCAACTGTTATAGGAACCACTTGGTTCTTAATATGAAATGCCTCTATCGTCGGATCCCATGCTCGAACTAAGAACTCCAAGATTTCTATTTTTTGCCTCATCCCGAACAATTTGAAGTACTTAAGCAGTCCACAATCTCTTAGGGCTCTTACAGTACCCGGATCATTCAAGGCAACCATATCCTATTCTTCATGTTCTCTTTCCCTCCATGAAATTTTCATTATAATCCGATGGAAACCTGAAACACAACCATAAGATCCATTAGATTACATTTATTGCAAAAAACTAGGTCAATTTTGGGCATAGTAAGAAAATCAAAAACTTAAATTGTGCCCAATGCACTCCCTGACAAGAGACAATGCATTGCACATTCAATTACACTTCACTGTACCTACTATGCAATGCAGGTTTCGACATTCAGGGGTGTGTTGCCCTCATTTTTGGTAGAATTTACCCTTGGGGCCTTAAAACCCTAAAAATTTGAAGAAATTGGGAATGAAATGAATACCAAAGGGAAGAGGAGGTTCATGGCACTAAACTAGATCAAACGGGGATGAAATCTGTCCACAGAAATGATCGCAATTAGCAGCTGAAGTTCAACGGCAAAATCAAGTTCAGAGCTCCAAAATACAAATGGTAACTATGGAATGGTAAAAATGAATAGTGAAACTACTTTTAAATAGTCATTTAATTATTTGCAAGTTAAATTTATTGCTATGACTATAGTTTTATTATGTTTTTATCATGAAACAATTATTTTTAATCCATTTGATGTTGTTCTAAATAGGAAATACAACTGATGAACATATTAGTCGTGCAGATTTATTTCAAAGAATGACTTGACCACAAAGCATACTTTTTCTCCTTTTTTTCGATCTTTGTTAAAAACGAAAAAGGATTTGAAGCACACTTTTATCTCTTTTTCGAGCTTCGATAACAATGAAAAAGGAACCCTTGGAGTCTTCTTTCAGCTCTTTTCAGACTCTGATATTGTGAAAATATTGTCGAGCACTTGTCTTTTCGAGCTCATAAAAGTAAATGAATTGATATCTACTCAGTATAAGTTTAACCCTTTTCCAGACTGAGATAGATTATTTATGAAAAAGGAATACCTTGGTTAAACATGACCAAAGAGGTTCTCTCAGATATTATTTTACACTTTTTCAGATCTCAGTGAAAAATTTACGAAAAAGTACTTATTGAGTTTTCTTTCGTCCATTTTTTCAAACTCTCTAAATATGAAAAAGGACCGAGCTATCACTATCATCAAGCTTGTTAAAACATAAAATAGCGATGGGCTTGTCGATCATGGAAAGAATCGAGTTTCATTCATCACTAGACTCATTAAATTATTAAATAGTGATACTTTATTCGCCCAAAGGGTTGAATTATAGATCAAGAAAATGTTATCCTCCTCAAGCTTGTTAAAAAATAAAGAGGTACTGGTCGACAAATGACCAGGGAAAATTTGGGAAAAGTGAGCAAAATTTCTTTATGGTAGCAAGTCGCTCTTGAACATGACACTTCCTTCACTCCATGTCCGTGACTGTTTGGGTTGGGTAATCATCTTGACGGTTCATTCACACCTATGGTTCATCATACCTTCACTACGGTTTTGGGTCAATGCTGCCAACTCATCACAGTGTCACCAATATGTTCAAGAGAAGTCATCCAGTGAATAAACTCATCCTTCTGCAATACTCATAAACCTTTATTCTCATGACCATCATTTCTAAAAATTGCTATAGCAAGTCATACCCTTGTCTCTGAAATCAGTAACTCTTGTTTTTCAATAAGGTGACTTCCTGTTAACAACAAATAAATATGTAGGAAGTTCACTTAGAAACATCAAATTCTAGTACCATGAGGCTTGTTATAGCATCGACAAGATCCTCGCTTCCGGACCTTTGACTAAAAGATTTTGTTTGGCGTTCGACATCAAATCATCTATTCACACCTTACAAAATGTATTGCAGTACCTTGAGGGCCATTTTCATTAATGGTGGTCCTCTCATGTTTGTTAACAACTTACATCATTGGCTGGTAATCAAACGATGTATTTCCATGTTCGACGACAAATCATATATTCGCATGGCTAGACTTGTACCCGAATGATCGAGTGAACGAGATAAGAAGACCCTGGATCTAGTTTCAGCCATTCGGGCTACGATTTCAATATTTTTGTACACATCATCTGTACGGTGACCTTACATAAAGATTTTCATCCAAACATGGGCTTATATCTGTAGGCATGTCTACATTGGGCAACATTCCAACGTCGACGAATTTTTGAATTATGTACATGTTATTAGATTGTTTATGTGTTGAACATGGGAATGCCTACCCTCAGCAATTATAATCAAAGAGGATATATCATTATGTAATGTACTGTAATTTTGATGCAGGTGACCACTCCGCTTCATCTCCAGCCCATCACACTGTAAAGCATCTCAATCAAATGTTTTTATTATTTTGACCTCATGCTTTAGGGGGAAATTATTATAGGTCAATTTGGGAATCATTCCCAATGACCTGGTTAACTGGGCATCATCTCCAAGACCAATGACTAAGGGTCTATCATTCCCTATCATTTCAAGTTGCCACATGCCCTAAGGCAAGAACAAGACAAATCAAGCATGACTTTCATCAAGCAAAGGTTTCCAAGGTTTGAAGTTTATTATATAGCATATGAGAGCTCACCAACGATGGCTCTAAGGGAACTAAGTGCATTGCATATGCAGGTTGCCCCATGCAAGGCTGCTCTATAAAGCACTTCCTGACATCTATGGGTGTGTTGGTCACATTGGGAACGGAATTCTCATTATTCCGGAATCTCCACTTGGCCAGTGCCTTCTAGAAGAGTTCACATGTGTCAAACTTCGAATCCAAGTGTTCATTTGACATATACATGACTAGGAACATGTCTTGCCTATTATTAGAAAGTCATTGATTGCAAAACAACCTTCAGTTCATCTATAAATTGAGCACAAATTTGAGTGCTTGCTAAGGAAGAATTTGAGTAGAGAAACGTTGGAGGATTTTCAATTGAGAGCTAGATTTGTGTAACAGCTACTGGAGAGATTTATACTATGATGGGGCTGAGGATCATTGCTGGAAGGGTCTCTTCAAATCAGTCATTTGGTTGTAACCTCTCCTTCTATCATCAATAAAGAATACAACTTACTTTTCCCTATATGCATTTGTATTGGCTTTGATTTTCCATATTGCAAGATCTTAGTTGATGTATATTGTTTATGCTTTACTGATTTAGCTAACTAACTTGAATAGACATCTATATTATTGCTATCTTCTGTTGTTTTAGTGTTCTTTCTTGTAGGAAGCATTTTTCCTACAAACAGCTTGAATTTGAAGCTACAACGGAAGTGACAGAAGGAGCCATTTAGAAGCACTTGGATTACAAGTAAGCCTCTAATCCTTTCTGTGTGCCTGTTCTGAGTTAGGAAAGGTAGTCATATAGTCTTTAATATATTTTTATAGACTTTCATCTGTCTAGGGAATCATGTTTTATCCGTAATTCATAATTTTTTCCCAACTTTCCCATCAACCGTGGTTATTATTTTTGCCTTTATTAAATTTTATTACATGGAACTTTCACCATGGTTGTTACATGACTCCCTTCTCCTCTCAATGCACCTTGAATATGGGAGCAGTAAAATGAATTTCATGTGAAACCTCAATCATTCTTGATGGGTGCGGGAGGTAGAGCCTGAAGTCATTTTATGGAGGGTGGCAAGGTAATGTGTTGTGCAGTCTGGGTTTGGTCTAGTTATGTTGCATGTATCTTGAGTGTCGATCTATGGAGTGATGTTTTCAGAGGTTATCCTCCTTGGGAAAGGTGGAAACTACGTCGTCGACGCCCCTTCCTTCGATTTCGGGGGTGCATTTGGGTTAATTTCCAGTTCAAGGCTTGGTATTTGGCCATTAATATTGGGGAATGCTCTGCTCCCCTAGTTCCAGAATTATTCGATTGGGGGTGGGCAGATTCTCTGCCGCGACATTGCGAAATTTGGTTTGTTTTTAGCTGTATTCCTCTTTCCGGGCTCTAAAAATTCTGGAGTTTACTGAGGCGTGGTAGAGTTGTTAGCGGTGTGGTTTGGTTGGTTGTTGCTTTATTTAGAGTAGGGAACGACACATTTCGATCCCAAGCCTTCACTATGGGTTCGAAATTGCAGTGCCCTGTATTTTTCTCAGATGGGTTGTCTACGGTCCTTCTAGGGGGAGCAAGGTGACGCTCCATGGTGTTAATTTTCATTTGGGTGGTTGTATGTTGGTATACTCTAGGTCTTCTTGGCCGTGTCGAGATTGGCATAATGCGACTGATCCCCCACTCTAGTCATTCCTCCTCACAACTCTCGCTCAATTTGGATGGCCCGGGGGGTCCAGAGTCCCCCTCGTAGCGGAACGGATTGACTATTCGCTCGGGAAGGGTGGTGGAAAGGTTGGTAGCCTCTGACAGTTGGTCTCTGGGGGTAGCGGTGGTGGTAATGTTACTCGTTCAGGCAATGTGGCATTCAGGGTTTGCGACGACCGTGGACGTGGGGGCTTGGTGGTTGTGCATGGAAGTCTAGCCCCTTAGGATTAGTAGCAAGGTGGTCCATATTGACGTGATGGTGTTGGGCATTGGGGCAAGGTGCGCAATTCAAGTCGAGGATGAAGTCAGGGTTGTTGTTTGAGAAAGGGTCAGGATTTTATCCAATTGGTGTTGGAGTGCCTGGAAACATCGAAGCGAGTGCAATAGAAAGAGCATGCAGAGCTCATTGCCACCCTAAAAAAAATGTATTATTTCCAATGCCATGTTCGTGAGTGCGTTGTGGTGGTCTGGTGAAACCATAATTTTCTGTAAGAGAAAGTTGAGAAGTTGGAGGCCTGGATGACCCATTTCGAAGAGCATGTCCAGTGCTCGTTTCGTCCCTCACCTCCTCTAGGAACAACTCTAGACAACCCAGCCTCCATCACCTCGATGATTATCATTGTCACAGGTGCTTTACTTGTTTTATGTGTTTACTGGTGCTTCTGGCCTCCTAAGTTGCAGACAACGTCTTTACTTGTTTTACTGTTTATTTGTTATATGTTGATTGTGATAGTAAAAAAACCTTGTCGGGGTGAGACTACCTGCTTTTTGCTGTTGGTACTGATGTATATCTTTTTTTAAGAATGAATAGAATCTTGACTTACAAAAAAAAATGTTACAACTGAACAAAATGCAAAGATGTTCTTCCAAATGTATGGGTTCACTTTCGGTTACCCACTTCTATTATTTCTTATTGAGATTCTTGATTTGTCGATAGGTTTTGGTCAAGTTTGTGGGAACTCATGGATGCCAAGTTGAAGAAGAGCACAACATTTCATCCACAAACCGGCAGCTAGAAAAAAGTAGTAAACAAAATAGTAGTGCACCTCCTTCAAGGATATTGTGGTAAGCATCCTAAACTTTGGGATGAACATTTGCATTACATACAACATGCCTATAATCGTGCTAAGCATTCATCTACACAAGGACTTCACGCAAAGGCAATGTGGAGTATCTTTGAGTGGGACTCAAAGATACCAATCCAAGTAAATCAAGGTGGATTAAGACCGAGAAAGTGAGGGAGTTGTACCCTCACTCTCTTGTTGAGTAAAAACAGACTTTTGGTGGTCCAAAATATCCTGTGGGGAGGAATGATCCAGGGGATAAAAAATATTATAAAAAATAAAAGTGCTCAAATTCTCCAAAAAATGGCACCAAATCGTATATCTTGTCGTTCTGATTCCAATGACGCTTGAATCACCTCAATCCGACATTATATGAAAAAGTTATCGCGTTCTGAATTTTTTAGCAAAGAGTAAAAAAGTCAACTTGTAGGGTTCGCTGGGTAGTGTACAGATGCCACGTGGGATTCCATAGGTTGATGTGGTGCTGACATTAGTAGGGTGACTATGCAGTACGGAGCCAATCAGAACGTCACACATGGCACGATCATACATGGGTAGTTGGCGTGTTTTTATTGGTTGACAAGTTTTGGTTTTGGCCAATCAGAGGGCGCCACATGGCCCTATGAGAGGACACCATGTGGTCCTCGATATTTACAAAAAAAATTTGTTATGAACTGCCCAACCTTCTCGGGGTTCGACTCCACAACCTCTGGCAAGCTAACCGTCTGCCTTACCACTATGCCACACAATGTTCCTTTTTATACATAGTGATCTGGATTTATGCAGGAACGCAACAAAATATAGAAATAACCATGAACATAGAGATGCAGCAGAAATAATGCTTCATTTCATTAATATCAAATAACAGAAATATGCTTACAGGCATAATGGAAATAAAATAGCTAGGGTGCTGGTAGCGAATCTCTGAGAAGAGATGTGTTGGCTACAGACCTCTGAACTGTGTTACAATGAGGCTCGAGGGCCTATTTATTGTTGAGAAACAATGTAGAATCTAAAACGTCCAAAAACCTAACCGTAGGAGATGAGGCGCCAAAACTGTGGGCGCCCGTTTGGGTAAATTGGTGGTTCAACTTCCCGGTGGCATAACTTTGGCACCTAATCTCCGTTTGATGCGCTCAATAGCTCGTTAGAAAGATCTATCCGAGGACTTCAATTTTTGAACGAGGCAACATGGTCCATGGACCCATGTTGCTCTCCGTTTTCCCAAAAAATGTCGTTTAGGGCCTCAAAACGACTCCGGAAGTTCAGGACCCAAAAAACTGCTAAAAATAGTAAGTTTTGTTGCAACTTGAAAATTGAAAGAACTGAAGATGGGGGTTCAAATGGAATAGGTGGGTGGCCACCAATATCCACCTAGATCATTAAGCCCCCAAAACGGCTCTGAGAGTGGAGGACCCGAAAACCTGCTAAAAATAGTAAGTTGTGCTGAATATGAAAAGCTGCAAGAATTGATGGTGCTGGTCCAAATGGAATAGGTGGGTGGCCACCGATATCCACTTGGATCATTCCTCCCTCCTTAGGAAGAAATGGTCCCCATTGCGTTGAGATCCTCCATGAGATGAGGCAAATTCTGTTGAACTGAGTATTAGATGTGTTGAAGATGTCATGGACCTGCGGGTGGACATGCTGGATGCGTTTAGTAAATTTGGTTTCTTTATCAGCCTCATACAGTACATGTTTGGATTATGTATGTGTAGTTGTAGGATGTATGGCAACATCAGGTGGTGGTGCATTGGGAGTCAGATCAATGGAGTGCTTGTCCTGACAGTGTAGAGGAACCTCTATGAGTGAGGAGAAATTGTCATCGTATTCCTCCATGACTTTGTCCATCTGCTGCAGCCGTGAAAGGGAGCCCTGTTTCGAGGTTGTGGCCACAATATTCTTCTTTCCTTGTGAGTGAGTCGTAAGGAAAATGAATTTCCTGGTCTGGGAAACAATCTTACTGCGTTGTTTTGCAGTAGTCAAAGAGATGGCAGGAGGCGGTACTACCTCCGGTATCCTGTACAAGTTATTTCCCAAAGTAATAATAACAGCACGAGGCCTAGACTCATACACAGCATGTCGTCTCCATAAGTATGGTTGGCCCAATAATAGATCAGCTACATCAAGAGGAGCAACATCACACAATACCTCATCCGTGAATGGCTTGATACTGTATGGAAGTCGGCACTGCTGGCGGATGCGAAGATCTCTCCCTGGGTGGAGCCACCCGATGGTATACGGCTGCGGGTGTGCTATGGTTGGTAGGCCGAGCCGCTTCACGACGTCTGCTGAAATGAGGTTCTTTTGGCTTCCGCTATCGACAAGAAACTGCAGCGGAGAACCCTTCACCCACATCTACGACTGGAAGAGGCGCTCCCCCTCCTCTGGATCCTCTGGACCCTCCTTCTAGATCTTGGTGGTGGCAACAATGGCACTGGGATCCGCATCAATGATCTTCTTCCCTTTGTCATTGCCTTTGTCTGGTTCTAACTCAGGATCAGAAAATGCATCTGATTCGGGTGCCTTTAGTTCAGCCACCAAAGACTGTTTGGCCCGACACTCGTTTGTGCTGTGAGTGGGGATGTTATGAAATTCACACCACTTCCCTGTGTCCTTCTTTGGATTTGTGGTGTTGTTCTGAGTCGCATTGCTTTGGCCTTGCCCCTTGTTCTTCGATTCGGGGGCACCTTTCGGATTCGCAGATCCAAAGTCTCACTTCTTCGCCGTTGCTGGTCCCCGTGCTTCCGCGTGTGCCGTGCCAAGCGATGTAACGTCGAAGAACTCCATTTCCTCACGAATGTGTTTGTGCGGGCAGTGTCTAGCTTTCCTGATATCTTCTAAAACTTTAATACCCAACTTTGTGCGCGGTATGGAGCAGTTCGTCGGTTCGTGCACATCTTGATCCTTTGTTTGCACACAGGCGTGGTCCATTGGATGTATTTGTCCTCATAGCTCCCCACGGGGTAATATTTTTCCTTGATGCCATCTCGGAACGAATTCCAAGTGGGTGTGGCCGAGAACAGAGATGGTTCCCCTTCACCCTCTTTCTCACGGTAGGTTTCCCACCAGTATTTAACATGGGGGGCGGCTTTGAGGAGTGAAAAAATAATCTTTTCTCGGTCAGAGAAGTCATGGACTGAGAAATACCCTTCCAACAAATTTAACCATCTGTCTACGACATCTGCATCTATTTTTCCTTCAAATATAGGAATGTCAAAGTGTACCTGTACCTTGAAGGGAGTGGCACCTCCAGAGTGGCTGTTGGATGCAGATGCGCCATATGTGGGCAGTCGTTGAAGGATTTGTTGAAGGATTTGAGCAAAGTTATCCATCATCGCGTTCCTTTGTTTCTCGAGTGCCCCCTCGAGCAGTATTTTGATAGGATCTTCTGCTCCCTCGTCTTTCTTTTCTTCCGCCATGGGAGGTCGTCGGGGTTTGCGAGGCTGATCTTGCAAGGGTTCAACTAGATCGAGCCCTAACTCCTTATACCCTGACCGTGTTGGGGACATTCAAAGAAAAACAAGAAAGAAACGAGACCCCTACGTACGCGATCCCGGTTATGCGAGGAACGCAAAAAAATATAGAAATAACCATGAACATAGAGATGCGAGAGAAAAATAATGCTTCATTTCATTAATATCAAATAACGGAAATATGCTTACGGACATAATGGAAATAAAATAGCTAGGGTCTTGGTAGCGAATCTCTGAGAAGAGATGTGTTGGCTCCTAGCCCCCTGAACTGTCTTACAATGAGGCTCGAGGGCCTATTTATTGTTGAGAAACAATGTAGAATCTGAAACGTCCAAAAAACCTAACCGTAGGAGATGAGGCGCCAAAACTGTGGGCGCCCGTTTTGGTAAATTGGTGGTTCAACTTCCCGGGGGCATAACTTTGGCACCCGATCTCTATTTGACGTGCTCAATAGCTCATTAGAAAGATCTATCCGAGGACTTCAATTTTTGAATGAGCAACATTGGTCCATGGACCCATGTTGCTCTTCGTTTTCCCAAAAAATGTCGTTTAGGGCCTCAAAACGGCTCCGGAAGTTCAGGACCCGAAAAACTTCTAAAAATAGTAAGTTTTTTTGCAACTTGAAAATTGAAAGAACTGAAGAGGGGGGTTCAAATGGAAGAGGTGGGTGGCCACCAATATCCACCTGGATCATTAAGCCCCCAAAACGGCTCCGAGAGTGGAGGACCCGAAAACTTGCTAAAAATAGTAAGTTGTGCTGAATGTGAAAAGCTACAAGAATTGATGGTGCTGGTCCAAATGGAATAGGTGGGTGGCCACCGATATCCACCTGGATCACATAGTTGGTTGTTTTAATTTAAAGTTTAACTATTGGCAGTTTAGCAGGGAGGTCGGGCCTATGGGCTCACCTGATCAGCCCAAACCTGAGGTATATGGCACTACATGCAACCGTGGGCAAAGGCAGAAGGGGGCAGGGAGTATGGCCCAACCCTAGGTTCCATCATATATCACGTAACCACCAACGAGATCTTGGGAGGGGTGGGCATGTGACACCCTACCCGTGCCCAACCTCTAGCCCTATCAACCATAATGTGACCAAGTGCAAAGGAGAGTTAGGCGCATGGCCTCTGACCTGCTCTCCCTAGTCATATGGCACCATATGACTGAGTGAGGGGTAGAGAAATAAGGTTGCAGTGTCAATCTAACTATCTGACAATTTGCACCATAATCGACAGAATTGTCATCGAGCTTGCGCAAAATTGTCACCTTGCATCTCTGCCAAAGACATAATTCGTTCCAGGTTTGACATAAGGTCAATTTTGTAGAATAATTAGTAGGGAAATGAAGAAGGAAGCCTAACTTGGCCATTTTTCAGCCTTTTTGAGCCCAAGAAGAGACTAGATAAGGGTTTTTGGGTGTTCTGAACACAATGGAACTGTTATTTTTTACAATTTCAACACTGTTTGTTAATGCAATTTTACATTTGAGCATATAATTTAAAGGGCCAACATTGGAAGTTGGACCCGAAGACATATAAGAGGGGTGAACTCCATCATAAAATTGTTGTCTTGTGATGCTGCTTGTTGTCTATTTTTAACTGTTAAAATCTGGAAAAAAATTAACTAAGTTTATGTGCTTATGTCATGAAGATGAGTCTTGTTTTAGACTCGAAACGTAACTAAAAATGAAGACTGTGAATATTTCGATTTTTTTATCCCAAAATCTACACCACAAAAACCTCCAAACTATCATAAGTTTACTAATTTTATGTGCTTTTGCAATTTCGATCCATTTCCCATAAGACATATACTAGCTTGAAAATTTTACATGAAACCTTCAATTTTAAATTTTAGATTACTTAATCATTATCCCTTTGGCCCTTTTTGAAACCCAATGTAGGCCTTTTCAACCCTCCAAATTACCACCTACAATACTTGTCTTGCAAATAGGGCACAATTAGAAAATTTCAGACCTGTTTTGTGAGAAAACGGTCCCCAAAATTAGTACAAAATTGTTCCACCTATTTGCTAGCTGATCTGCTCAAACTCGACCCAGACAATCATCCAAAAAAAACTTATTTCGTTGTTCACTTGGCCTCCTAGAGAAGTGATCAATACTTTGGTTTCTTTTTTTTATTGAAACAAAGAGGACTGGATCTCCTTGTATCTTTCTTACAAACAGAATCCTTCAAAATATCTTCAAGCTTCCTTTTGCTTCTTCAACTTAGCTCTGATACCATGTTGGAAAATCATAAAGGAAAAAATATTTTCTTAACTTGATAATTACTTGTGACCTTTTAGTTATCTTCTTCCAATTATTATTTAATTTTTTTATGTCTTCTTATCATCAAGCATCTACCAAAAAAAAACATGAAGATCAATGGCACAAGATGTAGGCTCTCAACTAGGGTAAAACCCCTCGTTGAGGGGAAAACCAAAAAATATCTTCTCTTCTTCAAGAACCAAATCAAATGAGACAACCAAGACCCTTTGAATAAGAACAAGACCTTCCTCCATCCACCAAGTCAACCTCTCATGAAGATAAGTTAAATTTCCAAAGTCAAGTCAAGATAAAGCATCTCAAAACAAGTCAGTTAGGGTTTGTTTACTTCTGCAACTTCAGTTCTGCAATTCTGAAATTTGTATTGTATGTTTGGCCCTAAAATTTCATGTGTATATATAGTAGTTTGTGGCTGTTCTTTGAGGCCAACTTGTAGGCCAACTTGACGGTGGAGGAGAATTACATCAAAATAATTTTATCCTTTTGATACAAAGTGCCCAATAAGGGTCTGGACCATAATGCCAAGGACATAGACTCATGACTCATCCCTATAAGTCTCCAATGGAGGATTTGACCTAGAAATAAAATAATAAAGCATGAAACCCATGCTAATAATATTTTTTTTAAATAATTATTTCTCTTTTTCTTTATTTTGATAAGCACATGACTCAAATACAATTATGAAGAACGATACTAGTTACATTTCTCAACAAGTATAACCAACCTCCCACTTTGTGAAAGGAATATGTTAACCCATAATGAGATTCTCACATCTACCTTGTTGAGAAGTCACAACCAATCTACAACCTTGTACCCGCTAGGCTTAAGGAAAAATCCCAAATATTTGAAACCTACATCTAGAAATTTTCGTGGGAAATGGAAAAACAAATCCTCAATATTAATAGGAGAGGGCACATGCAAACCAAAATCTAATAGGCATGATTTTATGTGATTGATTCCATTTTTGTAGTTTTGTAGTAAAAGGCCATAATGGAGTTGAGAGAATAAATATTCCTCAATGAGCCATTAGAAAAGAAAAACACATCATCCATGAACTATATATGTGAAATAGCTTCATGAGCAAAAAGTTGAACACCATTATAAGAACCATTATGCTTAGAGTTATTGAACATCTTTCTCAAGGCCTTAGCGATAGTTAAGTACATAAAAGGGGATAGGGGGCATCCCTATTGTAGCCCTCTAAAGACACAAAAAAAATATAGAAGGGGCATTATTGATGAAATTTATGTAAAAATGAAATGGAATAAATGTATCCCATAATCCAATTCACTACCGAGATATCAAAAACCATCTTTAAGAAGACTAGCTAAAGAAAAGTCTACCTAACCCTATCACAAGCTTTCAAGAGATCAAGCTCAAGGATAACAACTCCTGCTTACCATTCTTAATGGAATGAATTGTTTCCTAAGTAATTTCAACCACATCGTGGATTTACCTCTTCTATAGAGAATAAAATTTGTCTTATGAGATCACTTCACTAAGGATCGACTTCAAGAGCTTCATAATGATCTTGGCCAATAACTGGTAAACCACATTACAACATGAAATGCACCAATAGTCCCCAAAGGAAGACCCATTCCGCTTTTTAGGGATCAAACCAATATAAGTTGAATTGAACACACCTAGAAATCTTCCCAACTGCTGGGACTCCCCAACCATCTTTAGAAGATCCACCTTCAATAACTCATAAAAACTTAAGAAAAATTCCATCGGAAGCCCATTCAGGCTAGGGATCTTGTCCTTCTACATAGATGAGAAATCCAAATGAACTTTAGACTACACAACGTCTTAATCAGAGAAATATCCATATCATTTGAAAATAAAAGAAGGGAAGAAATTAATAACCTCTAAGATTACCTAGATTGGACAACCTTTCAACTCCTCAAATAGAGAACTAAAATGCCAAACCCCCTCTTGTATGTTGCCCAAAAAAGAATGGACTAAATCACCAAAAGTAGAATTTATGTTCCATATGGTGTTCAAAGTTTTCCTATAGCTGGCATATTGATTGAAAAATTTAGTATGATTACCTCCCTCCTTGATCCATATTCTACTACTTCACAACATCCATTCTAATTCCTCCTTCTCTAATAAAGATTACCTGAAGGATTCCAAATATCAAATCTAGGGAATGTCATTGGGTGAGAAAGTGTCATAGACATTATAATAGAGCTAATATTTTCTCCTTCAATTCCTTTAAATTGGCTTGTGATCTATCCCTAACAATTTTTCCCACTTTTTCGTGACCACATAGATTCTAGATATATTATCTACGAATTGACTCATAAACAAAGAGGAAGAAGAGGGTTATAGAGGCACCCAAGTAACCTCCACCATTTTTCTAAAATATCCCTTCGAAAACCATTAAAGGTTTAACTAAAAAGCTTCAATTGGCTTAACAAAGCCAAAATCAACTTGAAAAAGCATTGAAAGATGATTTGAGAGCCCCCCTGAGGACACCCCATAATTCAATAGAAATCGATTAGACATCCAATCCTTGGAGATTAGAAAATGGTTTACCTTTTGGAAACAACATCTGCATTGAACTAGAAATTCCTAAGTGGAGTAAATATTCATGGGCTCTACATCAACCAATCGATTATTTAAAAAATAAAAAATAAAACACTTTGAGGATCCAACTTGGGGTTAGATCCCCACACCTCCTTGCGTGACAATGTTAGATTTGGGTTGCCTTCAACTAAGATACTAGGGGCATCCAAAGCCTTAAAATATTTCAAATTTTTCCACAAAGGAACCTTGTTGGAGCATGGACCATAAACATTTTGCACATTAAACTTGAAACAATAAACTTTAATTTTGAATGAAATTGAGATGGTTGAGCTACAAGATGAGGTGGATAGACCAACAAAAGTTGGGCTCGAACTCCTAACCATACTTCTTGACATATCATATACATCCAAAGAAGCAAAAGGCCAATTATCAAGCTAATTTTCAAGAACCAATTTAGCCTTCCCATCTTTCGACATAATTTCCTACGGTAAAATAAAATCTAGATTATGGCTTCAGATAAGCGATTTAAAGGTTAGTTGTTTGTGGGCGCCCCCCACCCCATGGGAATTAAAAGGGAGCATGATCACATGGAACCATTCTTGAAGTATATTCCCACTCCAAGGGCCCTATAAATTGTTACTTTCTTTTTTTGATTTCTTACAATGTCTTTTCTTAGGCTTTCAACAAGTAAGACTTACATCCCATAAGATTGAACACAATAGGATCAAGGGGTAGGATTCCTATGGAGCAACAATCCTCCTTGAGCTTGACTCTTGACCAAAGGGCGAAACACTTCCAAGAGGGGGAAACACCCTCCAAGGCACTAGAAAGGCTAGTTGACCCCTCCTTCACCATAATAATAAAGGCTTCCACAATAGCCCTAGTAGGCTTATAAGGGGAGGAAACTTGAGGAAACTCCTTAGATTCCATGGACAAAGATACCTGTGGGGGGTCATAGTTTGCAAAATTTCATCCTTAAGTAGAAGAAGCATCAGGAGAAAATACAAAGAAATAAGAGGGGGCTTACCGACACAACAATTCAAACTACACAACTTATCATCTATATCAGTGTCATTAGCCTCAATTGGACGAGCTCCTGCTTCTTCCCTACCCATAATCGAAATCACAATTGACTCTTTAGTTTTAGAGCATTCTTTAGAAACTTTGATCCATTATTTTTTCTTTCATAAGGCCGAAGGGGGCACTTGCAAACACTAACTCTTAAAATGGCCAACTTAATGGCATCCACAACATTGAAAAGGAAACTTACCATAATCAATTTTCTGCTTCTAAAGAGAGCCACTACACACCAGGTCTATTTATTTGATCACACCTTCCCTAAGGTCCACTTTGACCAGAACTAGGCCCATCTTTTATCAGAGTTCAAAGGCCAATTAAGGTTAAGAACCCAAAATGACCTAATTTGTTACCTATAACTACTAGCATTGCCTCAGACCAAAAGACCAGAGGAAGACTTGGGATAATTTTCCACACCTGCTAGATGGCCATAGGATCCCTAAAGGGTCAAATTCCACTAACCACCTACCAAGAAATAACCTAGAGCCCCCACAATACCAATTGCTCTCCATAGCTCTCTAGCAGTTGACCTCAAAGTTAAACATAAAACAAAGCCATCCACTAACCATAACATGAAAAATAGGAGCATAACCAACCATAGGAGTTGAATTGAGGGAGAGCCAACTCTTCAATACAATGATCAGGTGCTTAGTATTAAGCTCAAAAATGAAAGTTCTCAGAGTTGCTCGAAACCAAAACGACCGCGAAGTGCTCGTCCCCCTGATTCCAGCGCACTTCGTTTCATTGAAAATCGACTCCGTATGTGAAAGTTAAAGCTTGCTACCCGTTTTTACAAACAACTAATTTGTGCAGAATTGACAGGATGATGACTGCATAGCCCAGCCATTAAAAAGAATATTCCAAGGAATATTAGGAATATTGTCGAAATATTCCTCCAGTTGGTCCTATGAGCTGCTAACAAGTGTCATTTCGGGATTGGTTGATGAGTTGGTGATTTGTTGCAATTTGATTGGATGTTGGAGGTCCAATGGAGTGAGGGCATGTGGTCCAGCTAGGGGCCACCATGTACTCCCTCCCCCCCCCCCCAAATGACAACATATGGCAAGTATGGTTGAAATGTGGAATATTTTATTGAACAAAATTTGAAACTGGAGGATGGGTGGAGGTCGGGGTTGATTGCACGACCTCCCCTGCAGCAACACAACGCCATACCATTACTCCACTCCATAGTCCTTATTAACCAATGGACTTTGCATATATTTAAATTTTCACATGTGATGCAACGATGGGAGGAGGGATCCAGCCCTGCGGGGCCAACCCCCTCACCATATAACCATACTCATAACCTCAGGCAGGAGCTCTCATATAACATGTCGATTAAGAGCTTAACCCTCCATTAACTCCGCTTAACCTTCAACTAATCACACTTATCTCTACAATTAGTTTGGTAGAGTCTGCCAAATTCGACGCGACCTCCAATTTTGGAGGAGTGAACTGGAGTTCTCTCTAGTTTTGGAGGAGCTTTCCTAGGAAAAATTGATGAGGCCATAACTTGAGCAAATTTCTACCAAATTAGGCTCATAAAGAGTCTATCCTAGCATTTTTGGACATTTTGAGTGCATTGGAGTAGGTTTCGAGAGCAGTAGAGGATTGTAAAAGAAACATTTTTTTTTCATTTTGAGCTAATACAAAGGCCCAAGCCATGGAAGTTGGACCAAGGAGATGTAGCCCAAGAGGGGTGAACTCCTTCATCAAAACACTATTTTAATGGATCATTTGATGGTTTTTTGTACATTTATTTGTTGTTGTTCAACACTTTATTTTAATGTTAATATGCTCATGAATTAACAGAAAACAAGATGCAATTACCTGTTAAACACTTGTAAAAACCTCAAGGAAACCTATGAACATGAAGCAAGTGATCATGATTTGTTTATAATTCTGAAGATGAAATTAGCACAACAAAATTAACATTCAAATTTAGATCACACAACTTCACGAACCAACTTTCCATGGAATCTCCTCACCAAAGCTTTATCCACGAGGTAGGGAATTTCATTGAAACCTATGTTTTTTCATATAACCATATAAACCTTCCCCACTTTTGCCCTGATACACTTTCTTCTCACCCTTGCACTAAAGCTATAGCTATATCCTACACGGTCCTTGGGATTTTTCAAAGCCTCGCCTTCAACCTGCACATTTGAAGGGGAAAGAGTAGTTGTAGAGGGAGAAGGATTTGGGAAAAAAGACCATTAACACAACCTGATGGAGCGTACATTGGGAAAACTCCATCACACACACCACATTGCTTAGCACTAAATGCACACCCATTGGGAGGAACACTTGAAATCATTGGCAAGTAATGTGTCCTTGTTATGCATTGGACCTGTTAGACGAGCCATAACACAAGAAATACGAAACAAAATAGCTGAGACATATAGATATCACTGGAAAATAGACAAGCGATAGAGATATTTCATTATGCAGAAACAAGATACAATGTTCACTTGCCTCTTCGAGGGGGAAACCTCCAACAAAGCAGAGCTAAATTACAATACGACACAATAATTTGTCCTTCTATCTAATGCTGTTTATAACCTAATGACATCCAAAACCCTAACTACTCGTGGTCCCTGACATAATCATGGGTTAACCACCTTATTTATTAACTAAGGCCCATTTATAACTAATTGTGGCCCCTTTTCTAGAATGTGGGTCGACCACTTACAATTATTATTAATGCGGATAACCGCTTACGGGCTTTATTGACTCAACCAACTAACTATGACTCAGACTAGGCCCTTATGGGCTTATTACATAAATAAAGGGGTTAGGGTTGGACCCTAACAATCCTTCCCTTGAAAAATCCCCCCCTTTTTTAACGACAATGTGGGGATGCGACGTGTAAAATCTAACTATAACCTAAAGGTGCAACATGGATATAAGCTGTCTCTGTAATCTACCTTGTTCAACTTCGTGCCCTGAAGGGATAAATGGGGGTTAGAGTGCACTCTCACTTAATATTTACTTAAAGAAATGACCCTTTAATAATATTTTAAATATGTTGAATTTGTGCTTTTAAAGTTGTCACCCTCAAATAATATGTGTTTCACATAGATGATTTTTAAATACTTTTATACACATAGGCATATATATTTTGAAATTGGTATTTCAAAATATATGTTTTTTAATAATAAATATTAGATGGATAGTCAGAATTTAATAAACATTGAGCTTCTTTGTTGTTGTAAAAAATAGAGAGATGAGATCGAACTCTCAACCTAATCTTGAGTGTTATTTTAAATATTATTTTGTTTTTATCTTTGTAATTTTAAAATTTCCTATTTTGGTTAAATATTCAAGTAGTTTACAATAATAAAATTACTTGGATACGTGTGATTTGCTGTATTAAAATGCCAACCACATCACATCTTTATACCATTTCCATTGAATTTTGCAATTTAGAAAATACTATGACCACAACTTGGATCAATCAAGGGTAACAAGGGTAGAAGTAGGTGCATGGAAATATTCCCCTAGACATTATTATTTGAGCAAAAGGCGTTAGATACCACTGAATGATACCATTGAATAGAAAAGCTCTTAGCAATGAGGAAATATGATTGGCTTTCACTTTGCTTTTTAAACAATAAAGCTTTCACTTTGCTTTTCATACAATGAGGATTTTAGTTTTTTCATTAAACCTTGACTTATTTTAATTAAGATTTTTTTTTTTTAATATATATATATATATTTTAAATTTTAAAATCAATTTATATTTTTAATTTGTTTTCTATTTATTAGGGCGATCGGCCTTTCTTTTGAATCAGTGCAATTTTGGTTGTTGTCAACACTTCTTGTCTCCCGGTGACATCTATACACAAATTTTAAACTCACTTTTTTGCTCTCCACTTGACATGTGCACCATTTATTTTTATGCCTGAGTTTCAGTAGGGTCGATTTGAATTCTTCATAGCATTTATAGCAGTGAACACAGATTTTATAGTGCATGTCTGCACCCAAAACGGCCAATCCACTGTGCCACTGATCTAAGTTTGTTGAGGTCCAATCCAATGTCATTTCCAGATAGTGTAAGAACTCCACTGGTATGCTTTTGAGTCAAGTGGAAGTGGAAGGGGGCCTGCCCAACCAACTTTGCGACAACATCCCGTCTTCGGTGGAAATCTCTGGTACCATGATCACGCCCTGGGGCTCACCATAGTTAATCTCTTGATAGGGTTAATTGGCGCCTATGTGATTCGGAATCCCAAGGTGGAAAAGCACCTGGGCCTCCCCTCTGGCCTCAAATATGATGTAGTAATATCATCGTAGTAATATCATCGTATTCGACCCGAGCTTTGCTACAGACGGGTCTATTTATATGAACTCCATAGGCAACAACCCCTCTATCCATCCCAGTGGCAGGTCAGTTTGCTATTTATATTTGTTCCTTGCTAAGTAATATATCAATTTATACAATCTATGGCATTACTGAATTCCATTTTTTCCATGCTAATTAATATTTCAAGTCAATTTGTGTGCATGAATGAATTCAATTTTATAGAGGATCTAGGTGTTTGATTGATTGTGTGTGATGTGTTTGAAGCAACCAGAGTATTTTGGAAATTAAATCATAGTGAACGACAAGGCATGGCCTTACATGAAGGATATATTCAGAATAGTAAATGCTAGCAACCGTAGCTTCTACAGATTCGCCCTGAGCAACGACCTAAGCATGACCTTTGTAGGCTCCGAATCAACATACTTTGTAGGCTCCTTCCGAGATTGCAGACATTGTGGTGGATTTCAATGATTCGGCCATAGAGGAGGCGATATTAACAAACGATGCAACGTATCCATACCCCTCTAGAGACCCTGTCGACAATCTGAACAACAATGTCATGAAATTCCTCATCGAAACCATGACGGATGCTATGAGTTCTGGTGAGAATCGATCATCCACCTGGATCCCTGAAAAACTGATTGAATATCGTCATCCCCGAAAGAAAAATGCAACGCATATGAGGTACATGGCCATGTATGAATACAAAAGTGCTTCAGGGGAATCGACCCACCTGTTCATCAACAAATTACCCTTGGACGCACAGGTTACAGAGGCCCCGAGGCAAAGAACCAACGAGGTATGGCAAGTCATCAATATGACAGAGGACAATCAATTGCTGCCATTGCATAGTAATAGATTGTTGGCCTCTGCATAGTAATAGAAAAGAGAAAAAAAGAAAGAAAGAACAGACTCCTGGAAGTGAAGAAACTGAGAGAAAAATGGTTATTACCCTGGGCCCGACCATTTACTGGCAGCCCGAGGAACAATCCCTGAAAACTAAATGGTATTTTGTGAGGAAATGGAATGTGAATATTTAACTATGGTTGATGAAGGAAAAAACATAACACTACAAACCCAAATATCTATAGTAATTAAGTTTACAGACAGAGCATACAAATCCTTGTCATAATCATAGTAGCGGCATACCCAGGAATAACCATTATCATACATTGTAGAAAAATCGAAAGAGAGCATAGAAGATGGATATAAACATTCTTAGCAGCTGGAATAAACACATAAATATGAAATTGCATTCTAGTATTCAGTCTAAATGGGAACCCCCAAAACAACAGTACCAATATACATACATATAATGTTTTCAACTGAACCCTTTGGCGGACAGAGAAGTCATGCCATAACCTTTAGGGTGCTTCAATAGACAAATAAGAAAATACCAGGTCATAGCCACAAACCCAGAATTATATTAATACAATCTTAAAACAATACAATGGCCAACTTGGAAAAAACACTAGAACCCTCGACTGAGTGGCTGAACGAAGGAAACTAGAGATGGGTGAGAGAAATAACAATGTTCCAGCCAAGAAAGGGGTTGGAGTGCTAACTTGTAAGAGTTAGGTAACATTAGAATCCTGAGCATTTGAAACTTACAACTAGGACAAGTCATGACACAATAAAGTTCACCTGTCCAGAAAAAAAAGACAAGAAAACAACAATAAGAAAGAGTCATACGGCTAAGAATGAAACTAAGCAAACATAGTTGTTGAAGATGGAGGAATTTAAATGTTGCATGTAGAAGTGCCAAACCAGGCTATGTATATCACTGCCATGTAAGTCGTCCTTTTTTTTCACTGTACTCAAATTCAATTCAAAGTTTCATTAGTTTTCTGTTGGATGGAACTAGTGTTAATTTAGCATGAATGATTTGGCCATGGAATTGCAGATTCTTGATCACAAAGACAATGAGATGATGAGGCCTCTCATAATTCGATCTTGAATTCTTACTCAAGCGCATGAGTGTATGAAATCAGAAAGCTCCGATTTTCATAACATTTTCCTCTGAAAAATGTGATACTTCCAGTTCTGTCTTTTTCTTGGACATCTGGTTAGGATGATCAATATTTACACGCTGGTATTTTATCCCATTCTCATAAATTGTTCTACAATTATCATAAATAAAATGGTGCTGTAATGTTAAAAGGGATAAAATATCTTGAAGTGGAGCAATTATAATACTGATAAATTCTGTGATCAGTGTCTGATAAAATATCTGATCAGTGTTCACTCACATTTATTTTGCCCTCCATTAAGTTCAGTGGACAGAGTTTGTGAGGCCATGCCAGGAAATGAAATGAAGAATGAAAAATGTGTTTGGCATTATCATGGAATCAAATCCATACATATTTCCTCCCTGTAAATATTCAAGGAACTAGAATTGAATCGATTACTTCGAGATTATGTTTCTGTTATGTTTGCTTACTTTAACGAACATTCATTATTTGTATATTATGTTTCTGTTGAATTAATATATTTGTTCTTGTTAATGCCGTAGTCTAACTAGCCAGAGGAATCGCCCTGAAAATCATGAAAATTCCGATAAGATTTTCAGAAAATCCGGCAGGAATTTTTCTAAATCCATGTTATAACTATTAAAGTTTAATATTTTGGGTGTCCTACAGGTTTTTCATGGTGCTGAATCCATTTCCAATGTCAAAATCAGGATTCAAACACTGTTTCTGCAAGAATTTTAAAATTTTTTTGGCCCGGATTCCGGCCAATTTTGACCATCCGGGCAATTCCTCCAGCTCGTTAGACGACTCCCTTGTTAATTGCATTTGCATTAATAAAATTGTGAAACTTTAGACTTTAGAGATATTTTGAAATGCAGTCACCATCTTTTATCTTTATTTTGAATGTATATTTTAATATATTGTGAAATCTCAACACAACAGGTGAAAAATCCATTTATCACAAAATATTACCAAAATCGGCTATCTAATTAAATTCATTTCTTTACAACATAAAATTTTCACTCTTGTAATTTATATTATATATTCCAGATCCTTACTTCTTATTGGACCATTTGTATCAAATAAAATACCATCCTACAAGTGGGCTCTGCTTTGAATCTACAACATCTAACAATATAACTCTGGGTTCTGCAACGCTAATGGTAATAGATGGAGCTACAACAGAACCAAGGGTCTTATTAATCCCAAATTTTTGAAAAAATCCCAAATTTTTCCGTGCGCTGACTTTATCGGCCGAATTTTTGCCGACTTTTTCATCCCTGAAAAAGTCTCGATTTTATCCTCGAAATCCCGAATTTTTGCCGACTTTTTCGAAAAAATCTTGAGTGAGGTAGTTTCTTTAATAAATTTTTAATTCTTTTTTGAAAAATTTGGGATATTTTTGTATTTTTTTAGTTTTACCGACTTTTTGCCGACTTTTTCAAAAAACTCCCGGCTTTATCGAGTTTTTCAACTTTTGGACCCTTGCCAATTTAATCTCAACTTCCACTTTTTCCACATTGGTTCTTTCCCTCTATGTGTTTCTCTTCACATTTATGGATTTACATTGGACCGTGCTTGCACATAATGGTAAGTCAAACTTCAAACAAGAAGATTGCATGGAGGCAGGCTCGACAATATTGTTTCGTATTTAATTAAACATATAAAAAACTCTCGTGTGAACTTGACAATATTGTTTCGTATTTAATTAAACATATAAAAAACTCTCGTGTGAACTTGATATCAGCCAATGAATTTGGCAAATTGTTTTTCGAATGGTAGTGTATTATTCATGATTACCAATTACTCTTCTTATTTGGAAAAAAATATATAAAAGTGTTAAGTAACGTGTTATTTTAAATTCAATGATGATTAACTAAAGAGATCTGCGGCAAGCGAGCGTGAAATTATTTTCAGGCGAGCGCGTTTATTATTACAGATGTGCCAATCTGACCTGATGGTTCCAACTTGTTTTTATAAATGGACCCGGTACATCTTCATCAGGCGAGCATGATCTACTTTCCAGCCAGCGTTTCTCTGTCTCCTATCTCCTGGTCGTATTTTTGCTTTAATCCAATTCCACTGCTGGCTCCTTTTGTTTTTCTGCACAAACATCTCTCAAGCGACTGGGCAAAGACAAGGGAGCGGGCCCATAATATGACAAGCGAGCGTGATTGCAAGCGAGCGTGTTTTTTTCTAATGACAGCCTTTTTTCATCCTTATTAGATCCGGCTAGCATCTTCTTTCTTAAATTCTTACTGCTCTATCAGAATCATCTTTCTTCTATTCTTATAAACATCTCTGAAGATGCTTTAGTTCTGTTTTATTGGTATCCCATCAGGACCCTGGAATTGTATCGATCTTATTCTTAACATTTCCTGACTTCCATTCCTGAATGTATTAGTATCCGGGTCGGATCATGACCTTCACATGTGGATGCCCAATCATTTGTTTTGCTCAAGTTATGAGCAGTCTTTTATAGGGCAATGATGGTGGACTGCTCACTGTGCTTTTCATACAGTTGAGATTATTTGATCATGCACTGAATATATTATCAATATATCTAGCGTTTTTTTCTTTCTGAAAAAACTAAAGAGATACTTTTCTTAGTAGATAGAAGTATGGATAATTAAATTCACTAAACAATTATTTAAAATATCAAACTATTAATTTTTGTATCTAACTTGTTTATTGATATGAAGCATTATGTCTTTTATTAATATTGTTGTTAATATTTTTTCATACATTTAGAAAGTATCTTGTTCTTATAAACATTTTTTTGTTAATATCATTTCATACATTTAGATGCACTATAGTAATTTTTTGAACATATTTTTAAAAGATGATGAATTTTATTATAATATGTTCGTTAATTTTCATTTCAATATCTTAATTATTATTTTTGGTTGGATATTCCTTTTGCATGCTATTCAAGGGCTTAGTTTTCAACTTTTCCAAGCAATTATCAGTTTTTGACAAAATTTATTGTTGCCATTTGAGTTTTAGTTTTCTTGTATGCCATTGTTTAAGATAATCTGTGTTTCTGTGTTTTCATTGGAGGAAATGTACACATATTTCCTTTCGAAAAACCCTTTTATGGCCTTTGTTCATTTGAGGCTTAATCTTCATTACAAATTTCATTATTCTGGTTAAAAAATTAATTTTTGGTAGGGGTAATTTAATGGCCTTTTTTGTTGGTTAAATTTTAAAGACTAGTTTTTATTCCTTATTTTGGGTATTTTTTGAGTCGTGTATCAAATTTGTATTTTAATTCCAATTATATATGAAATTAAAATATCACCACTTATCATTCATATAGAAATTAAAATACTAGTAAATAGATTTTAATTAATTTTTTTGAAAAAATATACTATTAATTAATAATGGAATTTAGATTGTAGATTTTACAATCCAATCATTTTAGTTGAGTTTAAATGGTGATTTCCAATGGTTTTTTAATATTTTGCTAGAGATATATCAATTTAGTATTTTTAGTTTGAGTTTTAGAATATATATATATATATATATATATATATATATATATATATATATATATCCACATCTTTTATAATATCTATATAAATTTAAATTTGCCAATAAATATGGCATATAGCATACATATTTACGCCGGAGGCGTTTTCCATTGTGGGCTTGGGGTGAGCAAACACTGTTCACCCCAGCCAATGAGAGACACTTTTCCAAGCGCATGGAGCCAGTTACATTTTTACATGTGGCAGTTCCTGAACCAATAAAATTCCTCGATCTTGTCCAGTTAAGTCATGTAGTCTTTACATGTGGCAGCTCGATCTGGCGACCAGGTGTTGATTTACAATTTCAAACTCTCAAATTTAGATTTGCAGAATGAAATCTACACAGCACAAAACGATTTAATGCAACCATTTAATGTGCATTGAAGAACTTGTAGGTTGCATCGAAGACTAGGCTATTGTCGACTTGCAGCTTGCAGAATATTGCCGACTTGCAGCGTGCAACCGACTTGGATGTGCTGCTTAAATAGAGTTCCATCTAACTAAACATAGTGCCGACTTCAGACTTCCAGCTCCAGCCTGAAGAAGAACTTGTCCGACTTTCAGCTCCAGCTTAGAGAAGAACTTGCTGGTAAGCTTCTGTTACCTGCAATTAGGAAACTCATTGAATATTCTGAAAATGAAAATCTTAATTAGAAGAACTTGAAGTCCTGTTCCTGTAAACTAATTGAATATCTGTACGAATAGTAATTAGAATGCAAATGTTTCCTTGGAAGAGACTGATAAGTGCGTGAATAATGTGAGAAAATAAAGGTTAATTCAAAGTCGAAGTTAAGATTAAACAAGTAAAAGAAGTGTAGAGCAGGTAAAATTCTGGCAGATTGACTTTGTTTCTTTCAAGTTACGAAGGACTATAATGCAACTGTTTACGGTTGAGAAAGCGTGAATTTTGACAGGAAAAAATGTTGATTCTAAGGTCGAAGTGAGGACAAATTAATTCTGTGTTAATTCTGTCAATTTTTGATATTGTAGTACTGTAAACAAAATTTTGTATGATACATGGGAGTATTCTTATGTTACAGTAGATATATGTAAGAAATAACTTAGTTTTTAAAGAATGGAAATTATTGGTTTACTTTAATTTATTATTGTGGAAGAGACAGGGTATTGTGGATAGATTAACGTTGAATGAGTAGAGATCAATTAACTGAGGAAAATTTAGTGTATAATGTGAACCAGAGACTACTCCTAAACAAATCCAAACTGCCACCGAGGCCTTGTCTGTGGACAAGAGTTGTGTATCAAAGAATGTGCATCTAAGCACCCACTTGTCTACTAGATACCCAACTAGCAAGGTTGTGGGGAAGGAATAAAACCCCAACGGAAGACGATATAAGTCAAACGAAAGTAAGGCTGGATGGGGCTTATAAGGGTGACCTTAGTAAAGATATAATAACATAACAGAAAATCCAGTTTCACTGGAAAAAGGTCTTGCAGAAAAGAAAAAAAATAAATTTCATATTATACTGCTGAGAATTAATACATTAGCGTGAATTAGCTATACAAGTAAAACTACTAGCATTTTATATTAAGACTGAACTTGAGCCGAGAGATTTAAACCCTGACCCGTTGGTACATGTAGGATTTTACATCCTTAGGGCTTAGGTAAGACCTCAAGAAAGGTAAAACTATAAATGTATAGTTTATAGATAAATCTTGAACAGAGAATTCACCATAGAAAATAAACAGAGTATATATAAATAAGCCATCTATGAAAGATAATGAAAAACTACGAGTCATAGAAGTGGCTCAGCCAACAAATTTAATTATAAATTTTACGACAGAGAACATTCATAAAAGAACCATAGCTATGAAATTGACTCTGCAAAATGACATATACATTTTCTTCAAAATTTACATGTAAACTGAGGCCTTAATCCAATTCAAGAGAGTATATAAAAGACAAAAGAACTCTGCTACACGAGTAGCGTATAAACTCTCCATTACGATTCTGCATATAAACAATGTAAATGGACAAATAGACCTTAATAAAATACGTTGAGAATCCTGTGATAAAAAATCTTCACGCTGGTAGCAAGCAACGCTACCCAAATAAAAAGGAAAATGTAAAGCCCCTACAACCTTGAAACCCTAGGGGTTTAACCCTAAAATTTCTATACAGCAAAACCAAAGATGTAGCAGAGGTGTTCCTAGCTCAATCATGGAGGAACTAGAAGAACCGTGCAAGAACCTTGACCCTCTAGCAACAACCCATCAAAAAGTTTTGACACTACCTGGCAAGACCGAAGTATTAGAGCTCGACGAATCCGTGTCACCAACCTGAATTTAAAGACTAAGCTGAGAAAGTAGATACCTGCACAAAGACAAGAGATGGGTTAGTATATTTACGAATAATAGTGTGTACAAAAAACCTTGTGAATCATAGATGTTAAAATGAAACAATTTCGCAGAAAAATAAAAGCAATACTTCCCTGTAACCTTGCCTGTAATGGCACGGAGGAAGACAAAAGTCATATAATTGAATACAACAGCTAAGTTGCTAGCAAAGCAAGCAAACAAAGAGTTTGTACATGCCACCTGAGTTTGTAAGTGTTCAAAAAAGGCAACATGCGAGCAAGAAGATGGGCAGAGTTGAGTGCGTATTGGAGGACAAATAAAGAAAATAGCACACTCACCGGAAGGTCGACGAAAACACATAAAACACACTACTTCACGGAGGAGAATAGCAGAGCGGCAGACTGCCGAGAAACATAAGCCAAATGACAAGCGCCTAAGGGAGTTATGGGGTAGGTTGGATAACCTAACCACCTCGATCTCTTCTGGATGATCTGATCCAGATGCAAGCACGTTTAAGCACGTTTTACCATGTTGTGAGAGTAAATGCAGAGTTATTGCTGACAGATGGGTTCGAACGGAGGTCTCCAGCCAAATGCCAAAGTTTGGATTCATAGATTAGGTGCATGAATTCCTTTGTTTATAAGTTATCCGATGCAAGCACGTTTAAGCACGTTTTACCATGTTGTGAGAGTAAATGCAGAGTTATTGCTGACAGATGGGTTCGAACAGAGGTCTCCAACTGTTATCAACCAAATGCCAAAGTTTGGATTCATAGATTAGGTGCATGAATTTCTTTGTTTATAAGTTATCCGATGCAATAAAATACATGTTGATAACATATGATGCTAAGATTCTCCATTGCAATTATATATATATGATGATAACTTAATAATGCTCAGGCCTTAATCATATGGGTCAGATAGGGTTTTAATAATTGGTAAGTCAAACACCAAGAATGAAATCCAAGGTACAAAGATAGGTTTGGGAAGTATGTGGATATGTTGTTGACTTGAATATTATGTGTTGTGGTAAAATAAAAACAATCTACATATAAGATAACTTCAAGAGGAGATTTAACTAAATATTAATAGTAATGATTTGTTATGGCTATATATTGCCTTTCGTTTCTCTTGTTATAGTCCTTCGCTTCTGCTGTTTGACAATGATACTAAACAGAAATGAAGATAACCGGTTTAGAAAATTAAAAATTAGATTATTAACAATGGAGATATATTCACAATTCCTCTTAATAAATATTATTTGCAAATAATGTTAATGTTGTACAAATTTATTTAACCTAATTAGTTTCAACACATCTTAGAAAATTTAGACACCATAATCTATGATTTATTATCTTCAACTATATCATTGAACTATTTAGTTAAATTTCAATTAAGAAACACAAATATTAATTTTCAACCACCAACCACTAATTTTGAATATGAATTTTGCATTATTTGTATTTTAGACAACTTTTCTTCTTTTATAGAAATGAAATTTGTGATCATTAAGACATGAAAGGTATTAAATTCTTGTTATTTATAGAAGGCATAAATATTTTAATCATTCCAAGGACTATGTATTTATCATTGTATAAGATTTTTCGTTATATTGAGGCATTCAACGCACAATGGATTTATGCTTTAAGGTGACCACCTAAAAAATTTAATAGAAAGTTTTTATGAATGTTGTCAATTCTTGTTTTTTTGCTTCAACTATCTTAAATTGAAAACTTAGAAGTTTTGGTTCCCTTATGTACACATCCTCTTCTTCAGTTTCTTTACCTTCATATTTATATTCACTAGCAACACCTCGTTTTACAAAACCAGTTGCATTGTCATGGAAACATCCTTGACCCGCAATGGGCTCTCGTCGCTGCTTGCTGGTGGTATCAACCTACAACCAACCCTACAGATCATTGCAATCGAACAGATACCTTCTGCTCGAGCTACAACGCCTCGCTACCGCATATCGTTGTCCGATGGTGCTCACAAGCACGTCATTCTACTTCCTTCTTCACATACAGAGTTTGCACAAAATGAGGAGTTGTGAATAGGCTCGATAATTCGCCTCAGGAAAAGCTCATGCACGTATGCACATCATTCCATGTAAGCTACGTAGATGTCACCTCTCCGCTTCCTCCCCTTTAATGATTCTCCTCTTACGTCCCTTGTTTATCTCAATTCTCATTTCTAACATTTTACTTCCCCTCTTTGCTAATAAATATCTCATTCTTGCAGGTCACTTTGTCTCATCGATCTTGACATACTACAACGTGATGCACCATTGGTTGGTGACCCAGCCCCTATTATTCTCTCCATTGAACAGATGAACCAAGCCACCTCGGCCTCCTCTTCTTCGTCTTCCTTTTCCTCGCCACCCTCCCTTGACATTCACTCCTTGTCCTCTGAAAACTCCACCCTATCATCTACAACTGTTCTCCCTTTTAAAGCACTCTCCCCTACCCGAAAATCTTGGTCCATCCAAGGCAGAGTCCTTTCAAGGACACCCCTTCGTGAATTTAGCAATGCACGGGGCACTGGAAAATCATTGGGGTTTTACCTTGTCGATCGCGACAGCGCTCAAATCCATGTCTCTGTCTTCAATGAATTGGCAGAATCCCTTCATGGTCTCATTAAAATTGGCCACATTTACAATGTTGCAAATGGGACCATAAATATCCCCAACCCTTCATATAACCATCTCAAACGACCATTCAAAATCCTCCTCTTCTCTTCATCAACAGTGTCACAGGTCTTCATTGATGACCTTACAATTCCTTCCCATACCTATCAATTTGTGCCCATAAGTTCCCTCAAACATTCACCTCCTAATTCAATCGTTGATGTCATAGGTATTGTCGCCTCCCTCTCTCCTTCGTCTATCATTCGCAAACGCGATGGCTCTGAGACTCCCAAGAAAACTATCACTCTTCGTGATATGTCCGGGAGCAGCATTGATGTCACTTTGTGGGGCGAAAACTGCCATGCTGAAGGTCGTGCACTCTCCGAAATGCGCATGGCTCGTGAGATTTCTGTGCTTGCAATTAAAGGGGGTAGGATTGTCGAGTTCAACGGCCAAACTATCAGCGCAATCCCAACTACTTCACTACTTATAAATCCAGATGTCCCTGAAGCACAACAACTAAAAGAATGGTTTGACGGAGAAGGAAATAAAGCACCCTCACTGTCGCTCAGCCGCAAATACAAATGTACAAACAAGAGGCCTTTGAGTTTGAAAACAATTGCCGACATTTTGGCAATGCAGCCTGACGAAATTATCCCATGGATTTCGCTTCATGCTACTGTTATCTCTATTAAGATGGATGATTTCTACTTCCTCGCATGTCCCCTTATCAATGATGGGATCCAATGCATGAGAAAGGCTCTACGACAAGATGACAACACCTACCGATGCTCGAAGTGTGAAGGCTCGTTCAATGAGTGCGACTATCGCTACATTCTTCGACTCCAATTGCAAGACCACACTGGCCACCTCGACAATGTTGTTGCTTTCGACGAAGCCGCAACTGCCCTTCTTGGCATCTCAGCAAAGGACCTCTGCCTCCTCTCAATTGATCCTGAAAGTGTTATTGACATATACAACAAAATCAAAGGACACCATTTCCTCTTCACACTATCGTTAAAGAGGGATAAATTCAACGGTGTTGAATGACTACGCCCAACTCTTATGCACACAGAAGAACTTGCGTACGCTGAGGCATCAACTACCTTGCTAAGGGACCTACAATCAAGTACTCCCCCCGCCAACCCATTCTAACACAAACTCTAACCGTTTCTTTCTTGCTCTGACTCATCTCTCCCCCACCTCTCATTCAATACATACTTTCCCCATAATAGCTTCCTCCTAACATGTCCACCATCCGCTACAAATTTTCATTTCCTTCCCATTGTTCCCCTTTCAGTCTTCTTAAACCTTGATTGCCATTCCTCATCCATTTTCCAGACATGTTTTGTAATCGTAAGTATATATTTCCATTGCCCTTCTACTTTCTACTACTTCTCCTAAACGCTTCATCGCCCACTCCTTTCTTCATGACGTTTTGTATATATGTCATTCCATTATGCTTTAATGGATCTTTCTAATATATGAACATTTAGTCACATAGTTTTCCCTTTCCTCCTTCATTGTTTCATCTTCTTTGGAACACACACAGTTTCTAAATGTATAGATGAATATGCTATGCTTACTATAAAAAATAATACATAAATTGCTTCTTCTCTTTTTGTAAAATACAAAATATGTCTTCACTTTACTCTAGCCAATACATGCAACATGTGGTTGATTTCAAAATAAATGCTTTCTCAATTTGAAATATGCAACACACATTTCCAAGCAACCCATACTAAATACATTTTCGCTTTAATAATCAGTCGCAATATACTTCATGCATTTGACAGACGTTTCCTTACTTGCAACAGCTATGCCAACCCGACTAGAAAACAATGTGGAAAGGGAACAACAACGACGCTACTAGGCACTTAATAAAGACATCATCAATGCATGTCGTCACCTCCTCTCTTCAAATCGTCGAAGAAACCTTCGTTCTCAAACCAACAATACTCCTACTGCTTCACAAAATTCTGTCCTCCCCATACATCCCACCCAAACTTCCCAACTTCCCCTTCCATCTCCACTTCCTAACCGATCCTTTCCAAGTGCTTCAACTCCTTCAAATCTTCCCTACCCTTTACATATTCCACCCCATGTTCCTCCCTTTCCACCTGCCCAACAATTTCTCCCCATCCTTCCGCAACATGCACATTTTCGGTTTCGTCAAAGGATCAATGCACTTTGTCCCATCCAAGTTTGCTCAATTTGTCATGAAGCTTACCCATCCATGAAAAAAAAAACAAGTCATGGAATAGTTTGTTGTACCCGTTGTGTTGTTGAACGATCAACGCATCGTTTCTCCTCTAAAAATAACATGGACCCAGGTATCCAACCACATGTCCTATCCTGCCTAACTCAAGTTGAAGAGATGCTCATTGCTTGTGTCAATCCCGTTCTTCAAGTCACCCATGCACGTGGTGGCCAATTGAAATATTCCGGTCATACTATTAGTTTTCCACAAGATATCACAAATATTGTCACCTCTCTTCCTCGGATGTTGTCAGAACTAGATATCCTTGTGGTAAACAAAACTAGCTATGATGAAAAAAACTATGAATTTCTTGTTAGTCGAACACATGTCCATGCAGCTTTGCAATTCAAACTACAAAACGACCCATACTACAAAGATGTCCATATTAACCAACTTGCCCTCTCTGCTTTGCCTATTCCACCTACCAACATTTCCAACATGCTACACCATATCAACACATCTTCCATCGCACTCCATGAAGCCATTCCAAAAATTCCTACTTTTGAACTTCCCCACTCATGCCCGTCTGACCTCCACCCATCCTCCTTTGTTTCAACTCTACCAAACTGTCATTCTGAACTTGATGAAATACGTGCCTACATAGATTCCTCCAATTCAACAACCACCCATTCACTTCAATGGTCGACCATTGGCCTTTCCCCAATCAATGAATACAACACAGAGGACCTATTCTCCATGGCCTTCCCCACCCTCTTCCCCACAGGATCTCCCATGATTAACCAACCAAGAATTGCAAAAGTGGACATGCAAGAATACGCTATGCATCTAATGCACTACAGTGACAATCGTTTTGCACAACATCCTCGCTTCCGATATTACTTGTACAACCTTATCATGCGCCATTGCAGCCAAGCAACTGCCTCTGTCTTCATTAAAAGGGACCTTTCAAACACCCTACCAGCAACAGTCGCCGACCCCCGCCACCAGCTCCAACAAACGCCCCCTTCCACCATTCCAGACCAAATTATGCGTTTCGGGTCATCCTTGGGTGGAAGCCGTTCTTTCTGGAGCAGAGCTAGAGGAGAACTAACAGACATGATCACTCAAATTGGTACCCCTACCATATTCTTCACACTAACTGCAGCTAATACAAAATGGCCTGACTTGCATAATTTGATGCCTTCCAACCCTCCATCCAATTCAAATGAGCACACTCGATGGAGAATCCAAAACATTGTTAGAAACCTGCATCGTGCATCTCAATATATCCATTGCAGATTCACAATATTCCTGGAAGAGGTGCTACTTAAAGGATTCCTTATAAAGGATTACTGGTGCAGGTATGCATACTATTCCTTCCTTCTCTTATCTTTCATTCCTTTCACTTCCACACATCCAATCTTACTATCTGTCCCCTTCCTTTATAAGGTATGAATGGCAACATCGTGGCTCTGCACATATCCATGGGTTTCTGTGGCTTCCAAATGCACCTGTTATGGACAATCTCGATTGGACCAATGCCACAGATGTCCGCGTGGCTACAGAATATTTTGATAAGTACTGCACTGCTTGGAATCCTCGTCCGGTTCACAGTCGAGCTCCTGGAATAAATCATTCATCTCTACAAGATCCATGCCTCCTTAGCACGCATGACATATTTGCAAGCAATCAGTTAGAAGACTATGAAAAAGTCCTCAATTCTATTCAAAGGCACACATATTGCCACTCTTCTACATGTTTACGCAAAAGAAATAACACATCAACTTGCCGCTACGGAGCCCCATGGGAGGTTCGCAACACGTCATCTCTTCACATTGATGGTTCTAGCAAAAAGGTGTACTCCCCTGCTAGAAATGATGACAAACTCAACGTGCACAATGCTCAGCTACTTGCAATATGGAGGGCCAACATTGATTTTCAACCAGTTCTCTCATGCCATGCTGTGTTGAACTACATTTCAAAGTATGCAGCAAAATCAGAGGCAAATTCTGAAAGCTACTACCAAATTCTCTCACGCCTCTCACAATGCTCCCCCCCAGATGCTCCTACTATCACTATCGTCCGCAAAGTCCTCACCGAAATTGTTGCTGATCGAGACATTGGTGCACAAGAAACATGCCACATGCTACAAAAACTCCCACTAACAAAATGTATTCGTTCTTTTGTCTCTCTCAATGTAACAAAAAAAAGTCTTCAAACGTGTATTGCATGATTTAGATGGTCATCCTCCATCAACACCTTTCATTGCCTCCTACATGCAAAGACCAGCTGCACTTGAAAGTTTGTCTCTTATTGAAGTTGCACGCTCCTGGTCCTTCTCCACCCGCCGAAAAACATCACCATGGAAACAAATATTCCCTCCCATGGTTGTCCGCGTTCTTCCTTGTTACACCTCCATTCCATTGAAAGAATCACCATCCTATGTAGACTTCTGTTGGAGCGAACTCCTTCTATACTTCCCTTTCCGTAGCCTCCCGAATGATATTGGCATATCTGATGCAAGAATTGTTGCACACTGGGAAGAAATTAGACACACATATCAACCTTGGCATGTTTATCGCAAACCATCAACCCCGGACCTTTCCGACTCTATCTGTTCATCCCCAAACAACCCTCCCCATGACCCCACACTTGACGCGCATGAATGGCAATTTCTCTCTCAACTCCACCCAGGTAACAACCTCCTCCTCGATGAGCTTGAAATGCTTGGCCATCGTGAGTTTGACACAAACCATAATTAGGGCCACTCTACAATCCCTCCACACTTACAAGAAACAACGATCCACTTCATCGACTCCACTCGCTCCTCCACAAGATCCCACCAACTCCTAACTCCATTTGCACATTCCCTTTCCTCCTTGTCCCCAAGCCAAACCATTGCATTCAATATCATCTTCTCGCACTTCCGCAACAACATTGCCAAAAAAACACTACACATGATAATCCAAGGCATTGCTGGTACCGGCAAGTCGTTCCTAATTGAGTTCTTAAAAAATGCATTCCTTGAAAGCTCCACCATGCAAAAATGCCCCCTGCTACTACTTGCTCCTACCAGTGTTGCAGCATTCCACATTAATGCTTTGACGATCCACTCTGCTCTTCGCATCCCTATATCCTGTATGGAGCCTTTAGAGGGTCAATCCCTCCTAAACCTTCAAGAACAACTTCAGCATATTCATTACATTCTAATTGACGAAATGAGCTTCATTGGTCCTAAATTTCTTTCTCAAATTGATGATCGCTTGCGCGAGGCATTCCCATCAAATAGAAACAGCCCATTTGGTGGACGTTCTATAATCCTTGTGGGTGACCTTGGCCAACTACCACCTGTAAAAGACACGCCAATGTATGTAGGCAATTCTCGTGGCACTGCACTTTGGCAAAGCTTCACTACTGTGGTTACGCTTGCAACAGTTTTTTGGCAACAAGGAACAAGTCCTACACAAATTTCCTTCCGCGAACTCCTCTCCAACCTTCGCAATGCAACACCCACTGTTGCTGATTAGAATCTTCTTATGACACGTTAAAAAAAAAATCTTCCTGAAGCCGAAGTCCAATCATTCTCCACTTCAATGCATCTTTATTCAACAAATGACGCTGTTGACTTGCACAATAAATCAATGTTAAAATTATTAAATCAGCCAGTTGCACATTGTTATGCTGCCGAAAAGAGGAAACTAGAAACTACCCAACCCAAAAATGATCAATTATCAAAGAAAATACTCCTTTGCATTGACCAACGTGTTATTCTCAGAAGCAATCTTTGGGTTGGCGCTGGTCTTATTAACGGTTCCCTCGGCATTGTTCGTGCAATCGTATATTCACCAGGTTGTACACCACCAGAACTACCATCCTTTGTTGTAGTTGCCTTCCCTCACTACACTGGTCCACCATGGGATCCTTCGAATCCTACATTTGTCCCAATCCCCCCCATCACAAGGGGTTCACGCACACAAATCCCTCTCGGAATGGCATGGGGCTTAACAATCCATAAATCGCAAGTCATGACACTAGATAAAGCAACAATCGACATCGGCAACATTGACTGGCAAGGGCTCACTTTCACAGCTATCTCAAGAGTTCGCTCGCTGAATGATCTCTGCATCTCCCCTGCCTTCTCCTACTCACGCTATTCACGTATGCAGGACAACCCTTACGTCATGCGTAGGAAACAAGAAGAAGCACACCTTGCATCCAAATCTATTATTCACACTCCTTGAAAAACTCCTATTATTGGTACCTTCTATTCACTTGCATTCCACTTTTACTTCTTTCTTCTTGTTCCTCATAATAAGACCTTGCAAATTTCTTGCTTCATTTACATCTTCACTTTCCAATATCATTTCAACTCATATTTGTTCCTACTATTTGTTTCTTATTATGCTTTTCATTATTAGTGTCAAATTTTTACATGTTCACTTATATGCTTTTCCTTCCCTTGCACCAACTATGGATCACAGGTACCTTTCTCAGCTCAACAAATTCTATGAAGAAATCACTCAACAGGAGAATGCACTCCTCATTCTACAGCAACGCTTCTTAGTTCGACCTACTCTACCACTATACCGTTTGCGCCCAACATTGAAACTACTCCATAAGATCAAAATATTCATTCATCGCCTCATTCATGTGCATGAAAGAGATGCACATAGGCAACTTCGAGCATACTATCTTAGTCGCGTCCCGGGTTTGGACGTCAATTGGTGCTGTCGCTGTCAGGCAACCCCCTGTATTTACGACTAGATTGCAACCAAACACCTTTCATGCATGATCATTCTACTATGCTAACACTTGTCCCTCCTTTCTGTTCCAAAGCAATTTTCTTCTATACTTAACAATATCACTCTTACTGTTTTTGCTTGTACCATGATGTAAAGCTACCTACTACTTCGAGTTTTAATAGCATGTAAAACCTTCTTACCATTACATTACTTCAGATCAAGTGAATGATGCCTTCGCAAAAATCTATACGATGCACAAGAATACCCCCTCAGTGTGCTATTCTATCACTTGCTCCTCCTTTTTGTTCCAAATCTATTCTTTTCTAAATTTAACAATATCACTCTTACTCATTTTGCTTCTACCATTATGTTAAACTGCCTACTACTAGGACTTTCGAAAACATCTACAGCCTCTTTACCATTACATTACTTCTATACAAGTCAATGATGCCCTCGCAAAAAAAAAAATATACAATGGGCAACAAATCTACGGTCTACTATATTGTATACTATCTATTTTCATCATATCAATTATGCCTACATAATTAATCTAAAAAATTACTTCCTTTATATGCTCTCATTTTATACGATTATAAATTGATTCACAACCAAACCTATTCTTCATTTTCAATTACTTTGCTTCTAATTTAAATTACATTCGTGCAAATATCAGTAACTTACTTCTACTATTATTAACACATAATGATTTAACATAATAACCACAAAATCATAAAATGTAACTCATCGAGATGAAATTACCTACCTTCTTTCCACCTCCAACTTGAGCAAACAACATATTTTATTTTCATCGTTTTATTTTCATCATGTTCCCTAACATGTACCACAAAATGATTCAACTCTCCTCCTTCCCTCCCTTGCAGCAACTATGGATCGCAACTACCTTTCTCAACTAAACAAATTCTATGAAGAAATCACTCAACAAGAGAATGCACTCCTCATTCTACAGCAACGCTTCTTGGTTCCACCTACTCTACCACTATACCGTTTGCACCCAACTTTGCAACTACTCAAGAAGATCAAAATATTCATTCGTCACCTCATTCATGTGCATGAAAGAGATGCGCAAAGGCAACTTCGAGCATACTATCTTAGTCGCATCCCAGGTTTGGACGTCAATTGGTGCTGTCACTGTTGAGCAACCCCTTGTATTTACAACTAGATTGCAACCAAACACCTTTCATGCATGATCAGTCTACTATGCTAACACTTGTTCCTCCTTTCTGTTCCAAAGCAATTTTCTTCTATATTTAACAATATCACTCTTACTATTTTTGCTTGTACCATGATGTAAAAATGCCTACTACTTCGAGTTTTCATAACATGTAAAACCTTTTTACCATTACATTACTTCAAATCAAGTCAATGATGCCTTCGCAATAATCTATACGATGCACAAGTATACCCCCCCAGAATATCACTCTTACTCATTTTGCTTCTACCATGATGTTAAACTGCCTACTACTAGGACTTTCAATAACATCTACATCCTCTTTACCATTACATTACTTCTATACAAGTCAATGAAACCCTCGCAAAAAAAAAAAATATACAATGGACAAAAAATCTATGGTCTACTATATTGTATACTATCTATTTTCATCATATCAATTATGCCTACATAATTAAATATCAAAAATTACTTCCTTTATATGCTCTCATTTTATACGATTATAAATTGATTCACAACCAAACATATTATTCATTTTCAATTATTTTGCTTCTAATTTAAATTATATTCGTGCAAATATCACTAACTTACTTCTACTATTATGAACACATAATGATTTTACATAATAACCACAAAATCATAAAATGTAACTCATCGAGCTTGAGCAAACAACATATTTTATTTTCGTAGTTTTAAATCTAAATATTCATGTAATCAATCAATAACAGATTTTACCCCTCATAAATTCACATTCATCATGTTCCCTAACATCTACCACAAAATGATTCAGGTCTCCTCCTTCCGGCGTTCCCTTGCACCCCTGGTGCAATTGCTAGTTATAAATTCTTTTCTCATACAATTTTTCCAATTTAAGAATTCATTTTAGAGCATTGTGTATTTTAGGTAGTTTTGTGCATTTTACTAGATTTGGTAATTGTTTTACATAATTTTACACAATTGTTTGTGGATAATTTATTTTACTAAGGAGAAACACTGAATATTCTTGGATAATTTAATATATTAGAGTGGGCTTAGCTTAAGATAGGTATGGTAAAATTGATCAGTTTGTACGTCCCTTGTGGAAGGAGCTACATAAATCAATCTGTGGATGAAAGGCAAATTATCTTGAATTTTGTGTTTTAGTGGACAATTTTTTTTTAAAGGTTTGTGATTTGTACTAATTTAGCGCATTTATGTAATGGCGAGGATGCACGTGAACAAATAGTGAGAAAAATGAAGAGGTTTTAGGATTATTGGTTATATGTTTCACCAAAAAAATGAACATTTGTGGAAGATCAATTGAGTGCTAGGTTGTTGGAAGTTTCTCCTTAAAAAGTAATGATTTGTTGCAAGACTCCTAGGGATAGCTGAGATTCTTTGAAGAAGTTGTAGTTGGAGCAAAATGCAAAGCAATTTAATTATTCTAGTATTTTTTTTCAGGTATTTTGAGTAATATTAGATATGAAGGGATCATCTTACTTCGCATGTCTATATGCAAGGGATTATTTAGCAATATATTTATGGGATTCAGAGTTTTCCTATCAAAACATGCATAGATATGTAGGCAGGGGATTCTGTAGCAAAACATTCTTGGGTTTGAGAGTTTTCTAAGCATTGCATCAAAAAAATCGTTTTGGGAGAAATTTTTTTGCCAAGAAGTATATCCCGTTCACTAATGTTGCCGAAAAGTATAACCCATTCACTAATGTGATTTCATGGCGCCCTTTTTGGATGGTAGGGGATTATTTAGAAAATGATTAGTGGATTTAGAGTTTTTGAGGTAAAATTGCAACAAAGAAAGTAGAGCTAAAGTGAGTTCAATAAATAAATAAAGAAGGTTTTTGGATTCCATAATTTTCTTGATTTTGAAGTGGGCATTTCTATAAATAAATAAGTTTCTTGGATTTTTTTAATTTTCTTGGATTTTGAAGTGGGCATTTTGATTTTTCCTTAGCTGTCAAAGCTTGGCCAAGAAACAACAAAATATAGATAATAACAATAAATATAGATAAATTTTTAAATGACAATCATCAATAACAAGTAATATAAATGGAATAAGAATACAATACACATTTTGAATGTCACAAAAAAATTAATTAAATGTATTTCATCAAAACTTCATAAAATGCTTAAAAAGAGACAAAAGTGATTTGTACCTTCAGTGTTTTGGTAAAAATTGTCTATTCTAGAAAATCAAGATTACCAATTTAACACAAATACATTAAACAATTTGAATCAAATAGAAAAAATTATTATTACAAACCAAATATAAATTTTCCAATTCAACAATTCTATGGTCTTTCTTTGTACTTTTTAAAGCAATTCCTAATTTATTTGTTTATAAATTTATAAATATAATTTTTTTTATATGTTTATGGTTAACTCATTTATCCGTTCCCACATTCACTATACATTACCTTAGAAGAAATAACTATTTAATATTTAAATATTTATATTAAATTATGATTATACGCTATTATTGAGTTTGTTGGAAATAAATATATGTTAAATTGAGTTTGTTGGACAGAAATATTTGTTAAATATTTTAAATATGTATATTAAATTATGGTTTAGAAGTTAAAGTTAAAAAAGATATTTATTATCTTATTATTTTAAATATGATAAACATGTTTATTTTAGAGTAAGATTTTTAAAATAATAATTAAGATAAAGTATTAAGATTTATTTCAAAGATAATTATATTTTATTTATTTTTTAATTTAATTAATTTTTTTTGTATTCATAAATGTTTTATTTTGGTAAGTTAGGCTAAACAATATTAATTCAAAGAAAAACTTTACATAGGCGACGGGCTGAGATGGTAAGCAATGCTTATCCAATCCCATCCTTCAATGCTTTCAGAGTAGCGCAGGTTTGGGGTTGTCTCCTGGGAGGAAACCAACCCTTAGATAACGTTATACAATGAAAAACTACAAGGTATGTCGTGACACCTCAAAAAGCAAAATATCTATAATGTACTGAAATAACATAAAATAAAATAAAAGTCGAGCAGCTACGCAATCATAGTGTTCCTTCATCATCCTCAAAAACAGGGTCCTCCTCCTTGATACAACATTCGTACTCCTGCATTACGACCTCCTCCTCAGCCGAGGGCACGCGCGACGGCTTCGTAGCAGCTGCACAGAGTATGGGTGCGACTAGGTACTCAACACTAGGAACACGCGTCTAGACACCCTCCGAGTCCATGATCCACACATCAGTGTCCTCCCCTAAGGTCTCGTGTACCGCGAGAGACTCGATTTTGCGAGGAGTAGGTTGCTCTGGTTGCGCGATGGTGGATTTCCTGGGATCCCTTTTCCCCCTTTGATTCTCCTGAGCAGGGGAAATCTCCTCCGGGGTGCTCTCATAGCGCTGAGGTGCCTCTCTGTCATGACTGCCAGAAGAGGAACCCTTGATGGATTCCAAACGATTGTATTGGCCTTGCTGATAGCGTCCTGAGAACGCGCCTCTTTGGCTACCCCTGATGGTATTTTGGCATTGGCATAGAGCTTGGGGAGGTGAAACGACTGGGAGGTGGGGGCTGGTCCACGAACGGTGACTTGCTCTTTAGGGGAGCACTCAACAGAGAAGCAAAGTGGGGATATGCGTGATTGTGAACTGTGCAACAGGGGAGCTCGCAGGCGGGGGGTGCGCAGCGAGGGAGCCTGCCTCTGAATGCACGCAATGGGGTGAATCTGTAAAGGCGAGGAAATATAGAGGGGGCACGCAGCCAGGGGGAACACCACAAGGAGTGCACAGCCTAGAGGGGATCAACAGTGTGGGTTCCCAGTTGCTTAGCACCAATATGGAGGCACACAGGAGGGATGGCGCGCAACTGGTGGAACACGCGAAGAGACTAAGGCAGTAGCAGAATTGCAAGGGGGGAAAAAGGGCTATGGAGGCCAACTGGAGCAACAAGGGGATGACACAATGAGGAGAGACCTCGCCTTTTGAAGACCTGTGGCACAAGCACAGATGCTATACGATTTTTTGACACAATCGCGAGTGCAAGTTGGGACAATTCTCATGGGGTGGCATGTGTTTCAAGGTGTGGCAGAAGATCAGGTGCATCATGGAGCTCATGTAAATGATTGCAGAGAGGAGATTCCGCATCAGATTAGAGCTGACAATGCAGGACTTCATCAGCCTGTGTATGGGATGAATCGGTTTCGCACGTGCACGTCATGTCACCCACATCCGGAGAATTGTATCCACAAATGTTATTAAACTCTTATTATTATTTTCTTTTTCTTTTTTATACCATTAATAATACTAATAATTTAGAAAATACCTTATTATTATTTTGTTATTCTTGTTTTTTATGAAGGCCAACTGGAGCAGTAAGGGGATGACACAATGAGGAGAGACCTCGCCTTTTGAAGACCTGTGGCACAAGCACAGATGCTGTACGATTTTTTGACATGATCGCGAGTGCAAGTTGGGACAACTCTCATGGGGTGGCAGGTGATTCAGGGTGTGGCAAAAGATCAGGTGGATCATGGAGCTCATGTAAATGATTGCATAGAGGAGATTTCGCATCAGATTAGAGCTGACAGTGCAGGACTTCGTCAACCTATGTATGAGATGAACCGGTTTTGCACGTGCACGTCATGTCACCCACATCCAGAGAATTGTATCCACAAATGTTATTAAACTCTTATTATTATTTTCTTTTTCTTTTTTATACCATTAATAATACTAATAATTTTGAAACAACCTTATTATTATTTTGTTATTCTTGTTTTTTAAATATTACTTTTTATGTTTCAACCTTATTATTATTTTGTTATTCTTGTTTTTTAAATATTACTTTTTATATAATTAATAATAATAATAATAATTTTGAAAAATAAAATTATAAATTAGTAAATATAATCTTACTTATTATTAATATTTATGAGCGATTTAAGTTAATTATTTAATAATCCATATTCAAACTTCAATAACAGTAAACCGAAACACATTTTGCAAGAAACAATAATAAAATAAAAAAAGCTTTCAAAGTGAACATACTCTTTTAAAGTGAACATGACCGTGATTTTTTCATCGGCATTTCAGCTTGGAACAGCCTTCACTAATCTTAGGAACTTACAACACAAATACTTCGTATTTAACCTAGTCAGGGTTCAGGTCAGCTACAAAAACAAAACCGTAGCGAACAGCTCTTAGGACCTTCATCATTCTCGAAAACCACTATCTTGGATTTTGATATATCGGGTGGTGTTTGCAAAGGAATTTTCAATCGCAATAATAGAACGGTACAGATCATGCAGAGGGAGAGATCGATGGACAGAGAGCAGCAGCAGCAAGTGCCTTACACGGTGGTGCAGCTGATGGCTGTGAACCCTTACAATCCTGACCTTCTCCCTGACCTGGAAGCGTACGTCCAAGAACAGGTATCGTTTCTTCTATTTTGGGCTTGCATTGAAATGAGTTACTGGTGAGAGAGCTCTATGAACAAACCCAAATCACTAATAAGGGTTTTTTTTTGAAATTTATATTGAGAGTACATCTGAATCTTTGTGGGATATCTTCCATTTTCGAGGACTGTTTTGATCTCTGTACATCTTCCAACCCGCCTGCAAAAGGATTTGGATTTTTCAAAGCAAAGCTAGAACAGTATTTTTGCGGAGAGAAACTAGATTTAGAGCATTTATTGGAAACATAGTTACACACGCATTGTTTTATATTCATTGCATGATTTATAAACAGAACAGAGTACTCTATAAAGCTGGCAACTATCTAGCAGCCCATATTTATGTAAACAAGTTTTCTAAGCAAATTTTTCATTTTTAGCTGTCATTCTTTATTATATTTATTATTAGTTATTGCCAAAACACACAAACATTCCTTGGAAAACCTTGTACAGAAACTTAAAGGATGTTTCCCTACATTTGTGGAGGTCATCAATAAACCTGTCTGTAGGCCAGTACGCCTTCTTATCAGACAAACTCACACTTTAGGAGATGAAGTCCAAAATCCTCAAATGCGAGTGAAACTAAGAGGGGCTCCATGCTAATTTTAGATAACAATGGTATGTTCTATGCTTAAGCACAATTTATTTCAATGTTCCTTATTAGCCCAATATCAATTTCCAATTTAGCAATCACATTAATTTAATCACATTGATAGTAAATGCAGATAGAACATAAACAAAATGGCAGAAGACAAGCCAAGACAAGAGGCACAATATTTGGCGGATGCTAGAGAAAAACCCAATGCGACAAGCCAAGACAAAATACACAATATTTGGCGGATGCCAGGGAAAAACCCTTTGATCAATTCTTCTTATTATTCTTCAATAATTTAGCAGAGAGAGAGTACAAATATCAAAATAACTTGCCCAAAACAGTCGAGTCAACAACGGCCCTAACCAGAAAGTCAACGCTGGTCAAAGTGGCTCCAAAATGTCTTCCAAGCAGCTTGGTCAACAGCAGTCCAATTCGACCTTGCAAGAGAGAGAAAGTCAACCCAAAACAGTTCAGTCAAACCCAGTCAAATGCTGCTGTAATTCTGCGGTCAAACCTGAAGTCAACACTGAAGGCAAACCAAGTCAACCTGTCCCAAATGCGTCGAAAACTGTGCCAATAAATGCGGCCTTCACAAATCAGAATTTCTGCCTTGAAACCACAGTCAAAGGAGGAGGTTTGACCTTTGGTCAACGCTGACCTGTTTCTCTGAAATTCGGCCTGCAATCAGATCTGTAATTCGTCCTCCTGTTTTACACGAGTGAGGTAGAGAGAAGCTGCTGCAAGCTGTACGAACCAATAAGGAGAGGAGAGAGATGAATGTTGAGACGAGATGATGTCCAAATGAGGAGAAGATCACTCCTATTTATACAAATCGTTGAGGGTGTGGAGACACATCTGTTGAGCTTCATGAGCCTACATTTGATTGAGGCCGACCTTGACAATTTGCACATGTATGAATAATAAATTCAAAATCACACTTCTGCTTGTCTGAACAAGATGATTTTTAGATCAATCTTGTATCTCACAAAAATAGGAATCCAATAAAAATATCATGTCCATCATATAAGCTGTCCAAGGTGGAGTTTGGCTCTAGTTTCCAAATTTAACATTCCCTCTCAACTAGGGAGATTTCCACTTGCCAATCCTTCAACCATCCTGTACCATCTCTGTCATCCCTGCTCTCCTGAACCATGAAGAAATAATGAAGAAGAATTGATCAAGAGTGAGTCACAAGGCCTTGCCACTCTCCACTGACCCAAGTCAGTCCAGAGGTAGAACCTCAATTGATCCTAGATCAAGTTGTTTGAACACCATTCATCCTAGCATAGAGAGTACGACAATACACGATGCGTCCATCGGTAGTGCTATGGTCTCTATTCTCATTTCACAACTCATTGGCCTGATGAGAGGTACTTCCTTTGAGTCTTGGACTACATAAGTAGGATGTATGCTGGGGCATCAATAGGAGAAGGTGAATCACTCATCCTATGCATATGTCAATGGTAGGGGAAGGTGAACCACTCACCCTACACACATGCCAACCATCATGGGGTATCATAGGGGAAGGTGAACCACTCACCCTGTACACAATAGACCACTAGGGGAAGGTGAACCACTCACCCTATGGTGTCTCATAGCTCCAAGAAGTACCCCAAGCCTCGAAGAGGTCTCTCATAGCTCCAAGAAGTACCCCAAGCCTCAAAGAGCTCCCAGAGCTCAGTTTCCAACTCATGCAGGACCCTCATAGGAGAGTCTTTCCACGACTCCAAGTCTCTCACGGAAGGTTAAGAATTTGACCTTCCCTAATGGCGTCGTGAGAATACTTGCGACCTACTCATGATTCCTGATGTGATGGAGCCTTATTGCTCCCCGTTGTACCATATCCCAGATAAAGTGGTACCTTATATCAATATGCTTGGAGCGGTCGTGGAACACAAGATTCTCTAGAAGGTGAGTCCCACTTTGGTTGTTGCAGTAGATCACGGTGGTATCTAGCACATGCTCAAATAGCTCACTAAAGAGATTCCTTAACAAAACAACTTCACAATTAGGCATACTAGCAACAATGTATTCGACCTCGGTGGTGCTTAAAGTAACAAATTTTTGCTTCCTGCTCATCCAGGTATCGAAGCAGAACCTAGTGAGAAGCAACAACCAGATATGCTCTTAGGATCCACCACACTACCAGCCTAGTCAGCATCAAAATATCCATGGAGCCTCAAATTCTCGAAAGTGTATCTCAATCCATAGTTGATTGTGCCCTGGAGATACTTCAAGAGATTCTTGGCAGCAATCCTATTAATTTTGGTTAACCATGGTATGTTCTATGCTTAGAGAAATTTACTTCAATCGTTCTTATTAGCCCAATTCAATTTCCTGTTATGCAATCACATTAACATTGAGAGTAAATGTTGTTAGAACATAAATAAATCGACCGAAGACAAGCCAAGACAAGAGACACAATAATTTGGCGGAGGCCAAGGAAAAACCCCAATGCGGGGAAAACCCTTCGATCAAATCTTCTTATTATTCTTCAAATTCAACAGAGAGAGAAAGTACAATTTACAATAGTCAATAGCTAACAAAGTCAACACTGGTCAAACTAGCAAAATACCTCCCAATGGAGCTCGGTCAAAGCCAGTCTCGACCTCTTCTCACGGTCAAAGTTAGCCCAAAACAGTCCGAAATACCTTAGTCAAACTCGGTCAACGCAACAGTCAAACTTTAGCAATCTGTGGTCAACGCAACAGTCAAACTTTAACAATTTGTGGTCAACACAACAATCAAATTAGCTCCCTTTACCTTGATTTATTTGCCACCAAATTCGGCATTCCAAAAAGCGCAATTTTTCCAAGAGATCGAAGTGAAACAGTCAAGGTTGACCGAAAGTCAATGCTGCACAGAAACCCTTGACACAATTTGAAATTTCCAACTTGTCCTTCACACATGCGGACAAGAGAGAAAGGCATCTAAGGTTGCACAAACTAATCAGATGGAGAGATGTGTGAGATGAGTTGATGATGAAATAAGGTTTGTGTCTCTCCTTTTTATATCCATCACTGAGGGTGTGTGACACATCTTTTGGGGCTTGTGAGCCTACATTACAAATCTGGCCGACCTAGACAAATTGCACATGTGTGGAAAATAAATTCAAAATCCAAAGTTGAAACCCTGGAAGCAATTTTGATCTACACTCATTCAATACCAAAGTAGTTGAAGTATCTTGAAAATGAAAAGGCATTATCATCATCTTCAAAGCTATAAGGCAAGTTGCCTCTCATTGAAGCAAGGACCACTTCTTTATCCTTAAGAAGATCATTGTTAATTTTGGACAACTAGGTCCAAACTCCATGTTGTGATGCTCAGATGAAGATGCCAATATTTTTATTGGACTCCTCTTTCGGAGAGGTGCAAGATCGATCTAAAGATCATCTTAATCCGATGAGCAGAACATTTATTTTGAATTTATTCAAAATATGTGCAGGTCGGCCTTAAGGTTTTGTGCCCCAGCAGTTGTGTCACACACCCTCGCTGATGGATATAAATTGGTCAACATTGGAGGACATTTTCATTCATCTCATCCTCACACATTTCTCTCTCCTCATCTGATTGGTTTGATGACCTTGAAGGTTCTTCTCTCCACACGTGGGAAAATTCCAGCGGCAACACATGTCTGATTTCGGTCTAGGGTTTTTGCAACAAACTTTGACCAGTGCTGGCTTTGGTCAACGCAATGTCAAATAGACCTGAAACTCTCCCAAAAGTTTGATTTTCCAAATCCGCATTTTTTGGCACTATTCCCGAGGCTAGATGTTGACTTTGACTTTTCTGCGTTGACCTAGTTGTTGCTACTATTTGCGTTCACTGTTGACTGACAATGTTGACTTTTGAGTTGACCGTTTGGCTGTCCTAGAGGTTTGTGTGGCATTGCTGGTTGGCTGCCCATATTGAGACTTTGCTGGTTGAAGCATCTTGTTGACCGCCGTAACACACCAACACACTTATATATTTATGGTTGGTCTTCTATCGATCTACTGGTATGTTCTATTAGCATTTTACTTTATTGTTTATGTGATTGTTGTCTGATATTGGGAGTAAAAGTAAAGTTGCATCAAGCATAGAACATCTAGATAAATTTACATAGTATCAGAACTGAGGTGAAGACAAAGCCCTAATTTGTAGCAATCACCGAAGAAGAGGATGGGTTCCTCAAACTACAATGGCTTTAAGGATGATGACAAATCGACTGGGAAGGATGACTTCCATGCTTGGAAGATGATGTTGGATCTTAATTTGGAAGACCAAGATGTCATGGACTATCTTCGGGCTATTGCGAAGACAATAGCTGATTGAGAGATGGTACTCACCGCACTTGGAGGTCTCTCATCCGAATGGCATGTATTCAACACAACCATTCTCAATAATAATGTCATACTTGATTTTGACGAAGTATTATCGAGATGCATACAAGAAGAGACAAGGATGAAGGAATATGAAAATGAAGGAAATGCTGCCTTCGCTGCTCATTCTAGAAAGAAGAACTTTGGTGGTCCAAGGAACAAAGGAAGAGTAGGGGCCCAAGGAAAGAAGGGCAAGTGTTACACTTGTCACAAGCCAAGTCACTATGCTAGAGAGTGCCCTTTCAAGAAGGATTCTCCCGATGATGATGACAACAACAGCAACCGAAAGAATGGCAATAAAAGGAACAATAGGTTCAAGGGGAAGAGGAAGGCTCCCTCTAGCGGAAATGGTCAACCTTTCAAAAGGTCGAGAAATTCTAGGTATGAGGAAACAAATGTTGTTGATAAAATAAATTAATTCATTCTTGTAACTGCCCTCTCTGCTGCATCCCCACCCGACACTATGGATGTCTAGTTGATAGATAGTGGTGCCTCAAGGCACATCACTAGGTTCAAAGAAGCACTTTCTGATATGGTTGAGAAGGATACTAATTTGGAAATTATCCTTGGAGACAATGCCACATATCTCTAAGAGTTCGATCTTGAGTTTTCTTCTCCCAGGAGTAAGAAAGCTTTGTTCCTTGCCGAATTTCTTTTCAACCTCCCTAGTGGTGCCTCAGAACCTCCCTTGAATGATGATTTTCCTAATGAACATCTATTTGTCATATCATCCGTAGATCCCTAATACGGGGAAATATTATTCTATTTATGTAGTCAATATTTTGGATCTCATCTCTCTCACAATGATCGACAATGTATTCGTCATTAGACCCCTTTCTATCTTCTCCTCAAGGTATTGACTAGGAGCCATGTAAAGTGGCTAGGGAGATTGGCTAGAGAGCGTTAAGGCTTGGAGTGCATCCATGGTCAGAAGGTTCTGACCATATTGCCAAGGGTTACTTGGCTAGTGGGTAGAGTGAGTTCCCCATAGCATCGGGCAAGTGTTTTACCATTCAAGTATCAAGTGACGATGTGAAGGAATGGTAAATTGGCCCAGGGTTTCACTATTGGCCAGGGACACTGACCTAGTTCCAAGTGACGACTTGGATAGTTTGTGACCCAGGACTAGTCTTGTGTTTACTCCGGTCAAGGGTATTTGGCCATATCACCAAAGGGTATTTGGTTTGTGGGTGACTAGATCCATTTGCAAAAGATATTTGACTAATAGGTGACTAGATTATTTGTATGATGCTGATGCAAGATGCTTTCCACATTTTTCGAGGATAGAACATGAAGTGGATGGATACAATAACATAGCGGGCTCATTCAATCTTTTCTTGGAATGGAGAAATTGTTCAGCTAAGAAGACATTTGAGCAAGTCCAAGTGAATACCTCCCTAGCTAAGAGGGAGTGTTGATTTTTGGGTAGCTGCGGTTGGTATTCCCAGCTACACAAGTTAGCAGATTAAAAGAAAGAAAAATTATTATTTTTAAGCTCATGTAGGCTCCAAAAAGACAGGTTGGCCCCTCCATGTGAATGGGTGTGACCCTTGGCCAAAGTTCAAACCCACCTCCTTTTGACCACTATATATCAATTCGTCCTCCCTCATTTGGAGAATTCAAATCACACACACAAGTCATTTCTTCTTCTGTTCACATGTGCAAAGGAGAGAGAAGAAGATTAAAATTTGACCAAGAAGTTTCCCAGCATTGACCACTGTTTGACCGAGTCTTCTGAGGCACAGTTTGACCCAAATTCTGAGGCAGTTGACCGAGAATTTCTGAGGCACAGTTTGACCAAAAATATGAGGCAGTTGGCCGAGAATTTCTGAGGCACAGTTTGACCAAAAATCTGAGGCAGTTGACTGAGAATTTCTGAGGCACAGTTTGACCGAAATTCTGAGGCATTTGACCAAGAATTTCTGAGGCACAGATTGACCGAAATTCTGAGGTATTTGACTGAGAATTTCTGAGGCAGTTGACTGAGTTGTCTGGGCAGTTGACCGAGACTTTCTGGGAAGTTTGTTTGACTGCAGTTTGACCGAGATTCTGATCTGTTGACCAAGTAAATTTTGGGGAGTTTGACTGAGTCTTTGGGAAGTTTGACCGAGCTTCTGGGCAGCAGCAAGAGGCCAAAATTTGGCCTGTTTGACTAAGGGTTGACCAAAATTATGAGCAGCTGCAGGAGGCCGAATTTATGACAACAGTGCTAGTTTTTTGGTCTAGTTTGACCAAATTTGACTTGGAAAATCAGATCGTACCTTCGCTGAACTGAACTATTTCTCCCAAGTTTGGGTTTCCTAGGCGAAATTTTTTGGCATCTACTGTTCATGGTTTTTCTTCTGTGATCTTTACTGTTTCTGTTGCATCTACTTTTGAATTTTCTGATTGTAATTGCTTAATGATGTTCTGAAAAGTGCTAAAGTAAGACTATATATCGTTGGAACTTGGAAGTAATTATCAGTAGCAGAAAATTCTTCTTGCCTATAGTAGCACTAGAAAATCAACAACCGTTGGGCTGAAAGAATTTAAATATACGAGGCATTTTCAGCCCTGGACAATACATCTAAAAAGGGTGTGCCATATACCTGAAAGCTATAGCAGTTTTGTAGCCTATCTCTCTATGTGAGGAAAGCAGGGATAACTCCCAAGGTTAGTTTACACATGCATGACTCCTTGGACAGTTCATGATTGAGGCTTTTCAGATGTTCACAAGAGCCAGTGTGCTTTGACCTGACCCTGTGCCTTTCGCAGGTAACCTCAAGGGACTTAATGAGATTTGATACTGAGACCTCCGTGAAATTTTGCACAAGAGCATCTACCAATTGAACTAACCCTTGGGGCTACTTACACGCATACATAGGATAAACCTGTTTGACTGGAGAGAGGACATAACTCCTTACAGTTATCAGGTTTGCAATTGACTGTTGGCTATATGACTGCTACATAGTCTAACTAATAGATGGAATTGCCCTTTTCCAAGCATTTTTTCTGGTCAATTTTGTTGAAAATTCAGTACAGTTTTTTTAAAAACATATGTTTAATTTGTTTAACTTGTGAAGATCGAGTGCCTCAGGGTTTTTTCATGGTGCTGAATCCGTTTATGCATCTAAAAGTGTATTTTAATTAACAATAAATCACAATTTTGCTAGAAATTGTATTGCCGAATTCTGGCCAAACAGCCATTTCGTCTATTAATTAGTCTATATGCCATATGACTGCAACTTTTTATTTACTCAGTTAAAGTTACCCAGGGCTTGCACCTGGCCTCATGACAGATATCACATTACCACAGAGACCACCATGGACACTACCTGCACATTAGCACAAACCAGTATAAACTTATTTTCAAATCTTGGAAAGATTCATTCTGCTGCATTATCATGGGTAGCATGCCCTCTAGATCCTGAACCTGGGTCATTATCAGTTCTCCAGCTTGCTGCCAGATCACAGCCTCACCATGGGTATTACTCGTGGCCTGTGGGAGAATATGTTTTGTAATTCCTAAATTTATTTTATAATGTGCTCCATTGGCAAATTCTGTGAGAGTAACATAGGATTTCAAACATTGAAGTCTGTCAGATGCTCTTCTTGCCCCCCATTTATAGCTGTTTGATGAACATCCAAGTCTTTCAAGATGATAAAACAAAGTCTGTCTGAAGAAGTTTACGAAGTTGAAGATGCTTTCTTGCAAACAGGAGTTCTATTTTAACGGGTCCTTACCTGAGGAAATTATGGTATTGCTTATCTTGGACATAAGTAGTAGCTGTGTCGAAGGCACTAGCATCTATAGGATATTTTAAACAATTACATCAATTTGGTCCTTGGAGAATTTGACATTGCATATCAAATTAAATTGCAACTGTCATGCAGTTCATGAAAGAAACTTAGAAAGCTATTGCCAGTGGTGGACATTTGGAGTTTTAGTTGGCAGATCAGTCGTCTTCTAGTGCTCCTGCCTTTTCTTGTGCTTGGCAGTTGACACTATTTATGTCCATACATACTCTCTTCCATTTTCAAATCATTATGTTTATAACTTTATGAGCTTTCTTCTGTATAGAAAACCTTTATAATGGAGTAGACTTTGCGAAAAAAACTACAGAGTTGTTTTCAATCATGAATATATTACTTCTGCATAACAAGGTTATCTGCTGGACAGTTTGTGAGGACATGGGAAACTAATCCATCACATAAAATCATGGGCAATCAATAGATATCTGCTTTTTTCTGTCCTAATATAGCTGCATTGGGTCATATTGCTGGCATTATGCCATGGTTTCCTCTTTCTGTCTGAGACAACTACTGTCTATCTCAGTCACCATGTTCAGAGATCCTTCACTTTCATGAATTTGACTCCGACAGTAAAAAAAGTTCTTTAAATTCAGGCCAGAGTTTTAACATTTGACTGTTGCAATCAACCTTGTATAACATGTTCTTTGTACAGTTGGGCTAATGAAAAGTCCACTCATGCCTTTTCCATATGGAGAGAGTTTTTCAAGTGATAGCAATTGGTTTCAACTCAAGAGTCACAATCCTGTTCCCTCTTCATAATTTTGTGGGTTAAAATACCAGTAAGTCATGTTAATGAAGTGCAAAGTGAATTCCAAAGGCCAATGAGATAAAATATGTGCTTGATTTACAATTGCTAATGTATAGTTGTTTAAATGATGATGTAAAGAGAAAATAAGCAGAATAGAGGGTTTTTGAAACTCAGCAGGCTGGTTCACCAGCAAGGTTTTTTTAATTGGAGCTGCCTGGGTGTGTCCTTCATTCCAGACATCAAAATTAACAGGGATTGTTTTATTGGGGTTGCCTGGGTGTGCCCTTGGTTCCAGGCATCAAAACTACCATTACGGATTTATTTTCAGAATGTAACATTTCAATCAGACACATATGATAATGATAGAGGTGGGTAATAGTACATCTGAGGCATGTTGGAATCAATTTTGTAGATCTAATGATGTCTCCAAATACCCAGTATCTACTAAAAAAATTGTATGTGCCTTATGAGCTGATGTTGTAAAATCCAAAGCTGCTATTTTCCACATTTTGGCAATCTTGATGATAGGGTTGTAAATATCAAAGTGTTACTAAACAAACTGATTATAAATGCTTGTCCAATGTTGAACATGATAATGCACCAGGTTGCTTGACAAAACTATTTAGTATTAAATAAGAACATGAAAATGTTTTAAAATTTGGTATTGTTGAAAGAGTAACATCTTGCACTTAATCTTTAGGGGCTAATGGGGTTTATTTATGTTGCAGGTTATGTCAAATACATATAACCTGGATGCCAATCTATGCCTCCTACGGCTGTACCAGGTTTGTACATTCAGTTGTAACTAGAATTATTTTCTGAACTTCGTTGAGACTTAGAATTCATTATATTTTTAGTTCACACAATTCTCCTTTTTTAATTACTGTCAATGAGACACCTCAATATAATGTTGTGCTTTTTTGTTTAATGATTGCTGTTGTGGTAATCTTATTGAGATCTACGGTGTTCTACTGTGCACTTTTAAATGCTATGAAATAAATTATAGCCGCTGCTCCTATGGAGCAGGCAATTTGATATTATTTGAGTGACTCTGAGACGTTTGAAAATTGTCAGTGTCATGTTTTACCTTCATATATTCTCACCATCTTCACACAGGATATTTTAAATGACCATGTTAAAAGATTTTATTGGAGTTTCTGCCAGAGACTTAGTTTATATCCTTAGTGTGTTTTGAACCACAGTTTGGCATTTATCGTGTAGATCTATGACTATTTATATGCTGATCATGGTTCTTGTGGGTATGCAGTTTGAACCAGCGAGGATGAGTACGCAAATTGTTGCTCGAATCTTGGTCAAGGTTCATTTTTTCTTCCTATACGTTTGTACCTTGGAATGAAAATGGTCCCACTATAAGTAATCTCTGTTCTTACTGGTCATGAGATGCATCATGTTTAGAGCTGTTTGTGATGGCCCGATATATTCATGTTTTAATTTGGGTTACCATATGATTCTTATTATTCCAGAATCCAAAATAGATGAATAGTAAGCTAAAACAAAATTAAGAGTTTAAATAATCAGGAACATAAAGTCAGAGAATGAGATTAGCATTTATGTGTTTACAAATTTAAGAACTATGCTAGTATGGCCAGTTCGGCATTAATCTGTTTACAAATTTAAGAACTATGGTAGTATGGTGAGTTTAGCATTTGTCTGTTTACAAATTTAAGAACCATGGACCATAATTATGACCAAATACAAATTTCAAGATAAAATCTATTCATGATTGGTTTGTGTCTTTCAAATACCAATATTTATGACATCTTTGACCTTCGGCTATTGTGAGCATGCTGAAAGTACAATTGTGAATGTCTTATCTACAAGTCTCAGTTATATTGGCTTTAAAATTTGCAGTTAAGATTGTATCTTTGCTTTCTTCAGGCTAGGGAAGGATGATGGATTATCTATTAGCCGGTGAAACTAAATTAATTGAAAGAGAAATCCAGTAACTGCACTGTAGACATAAATAGACAGAAAATAATCATGACAGATTTGGTGCAGGAAAAAAACAGATTATAAAAATAGGAGAATTTTGAAATTACGATTTACAGTCTAGAATATTGAAAGAGACCTATTATTATTGATTGTGCCATCGAGACAAAAAGGATTAGAAGTCATCATGATGAATTTAGCACAGAAAAAAGTCAGATCGTAAAAATAGGGCATATTTTGTAAATTAGTCAAGAAACCCAATCCTTTTAGGAAAAGGGAATGCTTTATTTTGAATTTTGACAACTTGTATACAAATAAATAAACGATTTGGGACCTCACTGAAATATCTCCAATATGTCAATCAGTTGTCAAATGCAGCAGCAATGTTTTGAAATCTTAAGGCTTTTCTTTGTATCATATTCTAAATTCTGGACATTGGTATTTTATCTACATCCAAAATAGCTTACTGGTGTAGGTTCATAGCATGCTTATGTTTACTGATAATTAGAAATGCTTGGGAATTTTCTAAACTGATTTATTCCTTCTATAATGCTCATATACTGTATTTTGTAACAGGCTCTCATGGCAATGCCAGCTCCTGATTTCAACCTTTGCATGTTCTTGATTCCAGAAAAGCTTGTATCTTTTTATTTGGCACGGCCTATCTTTGTATGAGCAATTGTTAGTTTATTCTTCAGTATGGTGACAATTGCCTTGAGGATGATAAGCTAGCATTGTGTGGCAGGTTTATCTGCCATGTTCCTGTTATCATGCCCATTTAAATTTTTGTGTTTCTAATATTTGTGCTTTAATGGTAGCAATTTGATAACCTTGACCAATGTTCAGCAAATGATGGAGCCTTTTATAACTTTGATCACTCTGTCCCACTACTTGGAGGTACGTAAATCATTTGTGCACTCCTTTGCACAAAACAATAATGTGACATTTCATTATCATCTTGTTCTGAAGGATGTTCTCACAATTGTTCATCATCATATTGCTTTGTTTTGAATCAAAACAGACGTTAAAACTTGCTTAGAACTTGCATTTGCTGATTTTATATTTTTCACAGACTGCAAGGTTTCGTGAATTCTGGGATGAGGCTCCCAGGAATCGTGCTATATTGGAAGTTGTTCCTGGTAAGACTTCAACCCTTTCTTGATAGCTCGCCTAAGATGGAGATATTTAACATGGTTATAATATAGTTGGCAAAATATGATTTATCACGTGTGCTATCACTTATGCTCCAACATTACATTACGCTTATGTCATGTCCCCTCTGCCAACTTTACAGGATTTGAGAAAGCTATTCAGAAATATGCTATTCATGTGCTCTCCCTGACTTACCGAAAGTTACCAAGACATGTCCTTGCAGAGGTTGGTTAGTTTATTTTTATTTCACATCAGATGCTGAAGAGGTGGAATCGTTCTTGGATCTTTCAAAGTAATTAGGCTATTAAAAAGAGTACTTTATCTCATATAACAGGCAGTCAATGTTGAGGGCTTATCACTTGATAAGTATCTGGAAGCTCATGTAAATGAAGATGGCTGGTCGACAGAGAAAGGGCATGGGAAGGGGCAGGTAAGTTCGTTCTCCATCCGGTGTGGCAGTTTTATTGGCCTACTTTTTCCATTTCCTACACTGACAGACTAAATGTTTTTTATTGCAGCTGATTGTTTTCCCCCCTAATGAATATAACCATCCAGAATTGAAGAAGAACACGGCAGATGGTATTCCCTTGGAACACGTTGCTAGGCTTTTCCCTCTTCTAACTTGAAGTTCCCTATTCTCCGAGTATTGCAGTTGAAGAGACACAAGTTGTAACGATCTCCATAGATTCCATTGGTATAGCTTTTTTTGACATGCAAGCATTAAGCCCCACTTAGAAGAGCAAGTTTCATCATTTTTCAAATTTATTTTAGTGGGATTGACATTAATTAGGCAAGATCTAGATGTGTGACCGGTGAGTATTCTCCAGTCATAGGCTTGCATGTGTCATTTATTTTGGCTGAAATCTCTAACCCTGAGAGGGACTCGTGCATTTAAATATCTATTCAATATCACATGAAATCATAGCTTCGGCGTCAATGATAATGATCGGAGTTTTAAGGTTTCTGGTTGCCTTAAGAAATTCTGAGCATCATCTGTGTGACCTGGAAACACAAAACATATTGGAATTATAGTTAGGCTAAAAGTGGCATTCTTTTTAATGGCTTACTACTGTCATGATACGTGAGATATCTAAGTCGAGGTTTTCACCATTAACATTCACGTGACTGGTTTCATTATAGCGTTAAAAGCATCTACATAGTACCAAGAAGAACCCATGGTAGGAATGGTTTCGTTTTCAAGTTTTTCGTTTGAGTATATGCTCGAGAATAGTTTTGTTTCAGAGCGAAGACATGTTCATGTGTAGAGATGATTTATAAACAAGTCATAAAATCTTAAATGTGTGTTGACATGTTAGACTTTAATATTTGGATTGAAAATGCTTCCTCTAATCAAAGTCAAGTCGTACTTCTGCGTTTAAGTTTGTGTACCGCAAAGTGCCTGGCCTGTTTGCATGATAAAAATTACTTTTCTTTATCTGTTACAACAAAAAGGGTATTCCTCCATCAAAACGACCTTGGACTTGCACTTGGTACTAAATGCTTATTTATATCTTTGGGATGTTTGGACTTTGTGGATGATTTGGTATTTATATCTTTGGGATGTTTGGACTTTGGGGATGATTTGGTATGCGACTGTTGTCGCAATTGAACCAGAACTCCAATCAATTGGTTATATATATATATAACCAATTATATAACCAATTGATTGGAGTTCTGGTTCAACGGCGACAACAGTACGTTTATATATATTGATGTTGTCGTTTCTATCAAAATTTGTGCAAGTTATATCAAGAATATTCTTTTAGGAATTTTGAGAGTTGTATCTGCGAAGGATGTATATGAAGTTAAAAAGAATTTTATTGACCTTTAAATGACGTATAAAGAATTTAATTGAGAAATTACCTTTTGATATATTAAAGTGATGATTATGAGAAACAAAAGCTTTATGGCGTGAACGTTTTTACAGTCAGATACATAATTGAGCTTTATGGTAGGAATGGTTTCGTTTTCGTTTTCAAGTTTTTCTTTTGAGTATATGCTCGAGAATAGTTTTGTTTCAGAGCGAAAGCATGTTCATGCGTAGAGATGATTTATAAACTAGTCATAAAATCTCAAACGTGTGTTGACATGTTAGACTTTAATATTTGGATTGAAAATGCTTCCTTTAATCAAAGTCAAGTCTTACTTTTGCCTTTAAGTTTGTATACCGCAAAGTGCCAGGCCTGTTTGCATGATAAAATGCAGTAGTTTAACTAGATTGTTTTTTTGCCTTGAAAATTATGGAAATTTCAGTATAATTTAAAAAAAAAATTGGCAGTGATTTTTGTAAATCCAAGTTATAGCTATCAAACTTCAATATTTTGGGTGCCTTGGAGGTTTTTGATGGTGCTGAATCTATTTCCACCATCAAAAACATGATTCAAACACTGCTTCTTAAAGATTTAAATTTTTTTTTTTTGCCCGGACTTCGGCCACTTTTGACCGCTCGGGGAATTCCTCAGCTTCCGTAGACAACTCCGGGCAATTCCTTAGCCTCCGTAGATAACTCCGATAAAAATCACTTTTCTTTATCCCTTACAACAAAAAGGGTATTGGTACTAAATGCTTATTTATATCTTTGGGATGTTTGGACTTTGGGGATGATTTGGTATGCCACTGTTGTCGCTGTTGAACCACAACTCCAATGAATTATACATATATATATATATATATATATATATATAACCAATTGATTGGAGTTGTGGTTCAACAGTGACAACAACAGTAAGGTAAGAGCCAGATACAAGAGCCAAATGGAGAAGCAATCTGTCCCATAGGCTATTTTTAGCCTTGTGGACATTAAAAATACTTTCTTTTTTTTCTTTCTATATTTATTTATATTGATGTTGTAGTTTCTATCAAAATTTGTGTAAGTTATATCATGAATATTCTTTTAGGAATTTTGAGAGTTGTATCTGTGAAAGATGTATATGAAGTTAAAAATAATTTTATTGAGAAATGACCTTTTGATGAGTGTATAAAGAATTTAATTGAGGAATTACCTTTTGATGATGTATTAAAGTGATGATTATGAGAAACAAAAGCTTGTTTTGAAATTATTGTTATTTTATTTAAGCAATGGAGTTCTTTTTAATTTTAATTTATGTAATGTATTTCTCTGTGAATTTTACCACACATGCCTACCATTTTGAGAATGGTACCTAAGGTGAATCAGATTTTATTTGTCATTGTGTTTAAAGACGCTTCAGGATCCATCTATTAATATAAAAAATAAAAACATAAAAACATATAAGGTATGTAATGTTAATATTTTAATTACCTAGAATTAAGATGTAAAACTTGACATCTATTAATATAAAAAATAAAAACATATAAGGTATATAATGTTAATTTTTTAATTAGAATTAAGATGTAAAACTAGACTTAAAATGTAAAATTTAGTTACTTTGGAAGTAATTTTTTTTTTTAAAAAGAGGGTTTGATTTTAATTTGTGTTAATTTTGTTTTTAAAAAAAAAAATCTAAATAAGACTAATTCTATTAAGAAAGTGTAGAGTACAATATGAGATTACAATCATGAGAAGCAGAATATCAGGGCACCGGAAATGATATAACTATCAACCTCGGTCCCGAAGAATAACCATGGACTAAGCAAAAATGGATCACAGAGGATAACATGAAACAATGGGCTAGACATAAGATTCTACCCAGAATGGGTGGAAACTTCTATACGACATTTTTTCCCTTTCTTCTTACTGACTTTGACCCAGCCTTTGTGATGCGGATGGGCAAGAACTACTTGTAGACTGTTCTGCGCTGAAGGAGGAATCTCATTGTTTGAATCGGAAGAGGAAGACTCATGAGTGCGTTTTTGTGAAATCGAAGGTTCAAAGAGATCCTCAGGACTCGCTGAAGGCGAGTCTTACGTGTGATCAACATCCTCCCCTTCTCCTTCAATCTCCTCTTCATCCGAGCTGAAGGACTCTATGTCATCCATGGGGGGTTGAGTACATGGTTTCCAGCTTTTGGATTTTGATTTGCAAATGAGATTCTTCTTTTTGGCAAGGAACATGGCGCATGTGTTCTGAAGGTGCCCTGTCTGATGGCAGTGACGAGATCGGAAGGCAGTGTTCTCAAAGTCCAGGGTCTGTGTCCAGTGGAAGCCCCAAATTTGAGGATGATTTGATCAGGCAGACCTTTGCTAATGTCTATTTCTTCCCAGATCCTGCCAAATGTGTATATTCCTTTCTCCCCTCTTGAGGTATCCGTTGCTAGGAAGCGGCCCACAGAGTTTCCAATTGCTTGGAAGACAGAGAAGTGCCACAAATGTGCAGGGAGGTTCGGAAGTTTGACCCAAATGGGAAGCTTAGTGATGACTGCAGTGGAGGGGTCGAAGTCTGGGAACCAGGGGGTGAAGAATAGTCCCGCTGATCCCCAAAACCAAGGGCCTCCTGTTAAGGCTTTTTGAAAATCTGTGTTGAAAGAAAACACCACAATGAAGAAACCTTTCGAGCAGAGGAAGACTTTGTTGTTGTTGGTCCAGTTGGTGTGGATCCATTGGTATAGATCTGCTGTTTATGGCCATAATCCATTGAATCTGCAAATGATGGCGGTTTCTGCAAACGCTTGGTATTGTTCTTCCAACGATGGATGGGAGATTTCAATGGAAGGAGATTCCTCCATTTTATCCACCAAAAAGGCTTGGGAGCCTCAGCTGCTTGAGCATATTTCTTAGGCGGTTGCGCATGGACCGCATCTTTGTAGGAGAAAGCTGGAGCAATGAATGTTTGCCCAAATGCTCCCCCTCTCAGATGTAGGGTAAGCACAATCGAAGCATCTCTTTCAATATTGTAAAAAGAAAGGGGAAGAGGGTCCTCTAGTCGTTTACCTTCGTGAAGCAATCTCAGAAGTGCTCAGGGAATCCCCAACCTGAGTTCAAGATCATGCGAGAGGTCTTGCACCAGATCTGTAGCGCGTACCCAATGCAGCATGGTTTTGCCTAAGAGAAGCGAGATCTGGATCTGATAAAAAGGGGGAGGAAGGCCTGAAAGCCATTGCCTACCGGATCGAATCTAAGTCTGTATCGTGCATGAACTTTGTATTCCCAGATCTGCCAAGCCTAACAGGGCTTTGAATGAGGCTGAATGTTGAGTACCGTCATTATAAGACTGGTGTTTACAAGCGGCTGCGGCACCCCATCGCCCCCATCTTGCAGATCTGAGACGCTGAGCTGCTGCAGGGCGTCGATTGTGGTAGAATTCGCGTGATTTTATGAGTAGCATTCATTATTCCTGTGAGCTGCGCTGTTTGTCCGGTTCCGAATCGCATTTTTGATGCAGATCGGGGCAGTAGCTTGTGCTCCCACAGTTGCGGCGTGTAGATCTGTAACGATAACCATAGTTGCCTCAATACCTTCGCCTTCAGCACAGTTGGCGGCTACGAAGCTAGATGGAGCTTGGATCTAGTGCAGGCAGTCGAGGGGAGCAGCAGCTGCGACAGTCTTCGGGGTTTCTTGATCTACTGAGGCGTCGGCAGCTTTTGGGAGAGCTTGATCTATAGTGATGGCAACCGCTGAGCCAAGGGAGGCAATCACTGGATTTGTAGCTTCGATGACGACGCCGGTAGCAGGCCAAGAAGAAACCCTAGCGGAGGACATTTCGCTCAATCTCTTTGCCGGCCCGTGTCTGGAATTCCAATGGAACCAATTTGTGTTAATTTTGTTATGTTAAGAGGTGTTTTACAATTTAGTATAGAGAGATGTTCATGTTAAATCGTTAGATTTAAAATTAAACTAACCTAGATCCATATTAAAATCTTTTGTGAATGGATATTTTGATCAAATTTTAATTTCATTTAATCCATGTTCTTAATGAAAATTTCCATTAAAGCTTTCACAGTGGAAAATAAAATTAGCTCATGCACATGTAAATGGATTTGTTTTATTTATTATTATTATTTTTTTCGAGGAAAGAACTTAGCCGCCCTCTTAGCTTGAGGGTTAGAGTGGGGTTGTTGGTACCAAGCCAACCCTTAGGTATTCTCACTTCAAATTTCAGAAGGCACAAAGCCATTACAACAATATTTATAAAGGCATTATATTTCATCATGTCACTATCAATGATTTGAACCCGGGCGGGGAAGATAATAACCATTCTTTTCAACCATATGAAATAACTTCAATTGCCAAATGAATATATATATGTATATATTACAAAATGAATTTTCTAATGATATGTTTTTCCACCATAATACACTTGTGTGTTGACATTATCATTGAATAAATATTATATAACTAGTTTTCTACATTGCCATTAGAACTTTATTGAATAAATTAATGGTTATTGATGTCAAAGATTGTCCAATTGCAGAAAAAAACTACATAGGCCTAAAGAGGTTTTTAAAACCTTTCCCATGAGTATTTGCATGCCTCCTAACTTCTCGTTCAAGAGAAATTGAATTTACAAGTTGAAAAATACCTGTTTTTTTTTTATCTTTGTCAAGTCAGACCACATAAGTACAAGTCGTCCCCCCTTTTCAACAGTCGTGATGGTTTAATGTGATTAAATTGTGATGGTTTAATGTGATTAAATTTTTATAAATATCATGCCTCCTCCATTTCAGCGAAGTAGCTCGAAAAAGAGAAGATAAGAAGAACTTAGGTCTAAAAGAAAAGAACATTGGTTCATACCTCGTGAACCCTAAGGCAAATTGAAGGAGAAATTCAAGGTTTTGGTTTTGTTCTTGGGTAATGGTTACTAGTGTTTTCTTGATCAATTTGTTGGACACTCTTGGAGATAGTTCTCAACCAGTTTTGGAGGGCTAAATTCGGCTTAACCTCAGTCCTACTTTAGCACATTATTTCAGCCTAATACAAACCTGAAGTTTTGCTGAAAGTCTCAGGCAATTCGACCCCTCTGTGGCCATCCTCAATCCATGCTGCATTGCTTTTAAACTATTGGATATAGTGATGTCTTCTTGTTGAACCAATCTACTGTTATATTCACAGGCTAAATAAATCCTGAACAGAGTCTTGACAACGCTGATCTCACCGCGCACTATGCATCAACTCTTCAACGAACTTGCAAATAAAATCCACAACTCAAACAATGAATTAGCTTGGAATTATTGGGTTCAACTGTAGTTCATTTGTTGTTCAACCTTCATTAAAAATAGCATTCACACAGACTCCAATTTGATAGCCTCTTTATTGCAAGTGCTAAACTTGACCCATCTCATGGAACCAAGTTCCATGACCTTCACTTAACCGAAAGGCTCTTTGTAGCAGATCCGAATATGTCTTATATCCAGATGATCTGGACAATTTTTGGTTTGGATATCATCTCCCTCACTTGCCTGTCGTATGGTCCGGGTCTCCGCCTTACTTTTAGCCACAACTTTATTCTTGCCTGAATGCATTTACAACGGGAAATTATTGAAATCAAATTTTAAAATCTGAGTCTTCCTCGAATGAGATCCCTATCAGATACATCCCAAGTTCAGATTTGTTTCTTTGGATCTAGATATCCGGGGTCTAAAGGGCTACGGTGTTGAACGATATGAAGGCTTGGATAACCCTTTCAAGTGTTGTACAAGATGATTAATGTGCCTGCACTGCTCAGGAATATGCCTTCAATAACGAAACATCCAGTGTCACTTCCAGCGAATTAACCGCATGGGAAATGGCTTCCGCTAATCACAGTACTCTGTGCTAAATAAACGAGTTTTATAGATTGTGGAGATACAGAGAGAGGTTTCTGGGATTTTTTAAACCACGTTGTCGAACAGAATCACCAGCACACTTCCTGTCATAGTCGGCTTTCAATGAGCGATGGCGCAGGTAGATTTTTATCAGTTGGGCTTGCAGGTACATCTCAGGCGACGCCAAATGTTAAGAACATCTATGGAGTCACCGATGCAAAATTCTAATTGGATAACTACGATGGCTTTGTATTGGATTGGGGGTCTTCAATTTTGAAGGAATGTATGCCAATGTCTGTAAGTTGAGGGTTATCTTGAATAAATTGAGAAATAGACCTTACGACAAAAACTGATCAAATGGTTATGAGAATCGCCGTCCAGTCTGGGAATGTGCAGGACGCTATTGAAAAATCTAACGACTTGAATCCAGAAGTTTTGGATACAAATTCGTAGCTATTTTTCACTTTCAGCAGCAAAAGTTAATTGAAATTATAAGCAATGGAAACTTAGAAGATGCAATTAAGTTTCTGCAGAAAGAACTTGCACCAAGATAGTGTTGAAATTTCTGAAAATTCGATTCAAACACACAGAGAGGAAATATTAACATAGAGAATGAATAACACAAAATGGGCAGAGATGCATTAAAACACTATTTCATTTAACATAAAACTGTTACAACAATGAAGTTTTCCTTACAACTGCTGTTCTGGTTTACAAAAATAATTTTTTCTGCTCACTGCTATATATGCAGTGCTTTCTTCAAATTCTGTTTTTTGCTCTTTGTTTTCTTTTCTGCCTTCGGGCAAAATTACACACACAATCGCACTCATTCTGCATACATTTTGCTGTCTATTACAAAACTTTTATATATATATATATATAAAAGTTTTGAACTAATGTTATTTCGTGGACTTTAAAAGTCTTTATCCAAAACTGCTTAATGTGTTATCGCATCATTCTAAGGGATGGTTGATTGTGCATCGGATTTCTGCAATAGCGCTGCTATTGGTCGGAGGGTACACACGCTGGTGGAATTCAAATCTTATACAAAACCTTTAAAAGATTTATCGCATCCATCTTGAGCCCTCGTGACGTAGGCACGGTTTCGTGCGATACGCCTCCCATTGGTTGATGGACTGCCGACATGGTGGAGGTGGTCCAGGGTTATAGCGCGGATAAAGAAATGTGGTGACGAGGCTTTAGTCTATGCGAATGGGAGTTGATTGGTTGCGGTAAGTGATGTGGAGTTGTGGGCTCCACAAACATGACGTGGGGGCATTAAACAAAATCAAATGCGCGGGAATTATGACAATTTGTGTATGGTGTTTAAAGCGGGTAGGTGAAGGTTTATGAGGTGGGAGGTAACATGGTTTGACCATGGTTTTATCACAGAGAACAAACTATGGCCTTTAACAAAAAATGGATTTGCAGGGTTATTAAAACCATGAGATTAATGCACGGTTGAGTGCTCAATCGAACAAGAAATTTTGCTGCCCTAGTGTCCTTCAGGATTACATCAAAAAACTAAATTTCTGTCCTCTTGCTCAATATTGTAGTTGGAATTAATTTCCAACACTCCCCCCTTAATTACAATTGTTGTTCTCTTCCATACCCAAACATTCTCTGAGATAATTAAAACTTTTTCGCCCAAATGGTTTTGTTAAGATATCAGCAAACTGCTCCTCTGTTCTGCAATGTTGCAAAACAATTTATCCATTGTTCACTAACTTTCTGATGTAGTGATACTTTGCATCAATGTGTTTGGTCTTCTTATGAAACACTGAATTTTTTGATAAAGCTATAGCTGAACTGTTATCACAATACACTGTTGTGCCTTTTACCTGTTCATGGCACAAACTTCTTAACATTCTTCTCATCCATACTGCTTGGCATGCTGCTGCTGTAGCTGCCACATACTCTACCTTTGTTGTTAATAAAGTCACAATTTACTGTTTCTTAGAAGCCCATGAAATGGCTCCTGATCCCATATGAAAAACATATCCAGAGGTGCTTTTCTTGTCATTTATACTGCTAGCCCAATCACTATTAGTGTATCCAATCAATTCAAAATTTTCTAAAGTAGTGTATAAAATACCATACGTCTTTGTTCCTTTTACATACCTCAGAATTCTTTTTTCTGCTTGCCAATGTGCCTCTTTTGACCTTTACATAAATTTGGAAATTAAACTCATAACATGCATAATATTTGGCTTAGTTGCAGTCAAATACATAAGGCTGCCAACTATGCTTTTGTACAAACTTGGATCAAAATCCTTGCTTATGTCTTATTTGCTTAGCTTCAATCCCATCACTGTATGAGTAATTGCTGCCTTGCAATCCTGCATGCTAAATATTTCCAAAACTTCTTTAACATACTTTGCTTGAAAAATAAAAATTTTATTTTCATTTTGCTCTACTTCTATTCCTAAGAAGTATCTCAACAATCCCATATCAGTCATTTCACATTCATCCTTCATGATTGTTTTAAAATTCTCAATGAGGTAAGCATCATTACCTGTGAATATCACATCATCAACATACATAACAACAATGAACATCTTACCATCTTTCTCTTTGATGTATAATATGGGTTCTCCTTCATATTTTTCAAACCCATTTTCTAATAGATAGGCTTTTATCTTACTGTACCATGCTCTTGGTGCTTGTTTCAACCCATACAAAGCTTTCTTCAATTTGTATACTTTGTGCTCTTGGTCTTCCTTCTCATAGCCCAGAGGTTGTTCAACATAAAACTCTTCTATCAATACTCCATTTAGGAATGCTGATTTCACATCCATTTGTAAACTTTCCATTTGTGTTGTGCTACTATGGACATCACTGCTCTTATTGTTTTAATTCTTGCAACCGGTGCAAATGTTTCTTCATAATCTGTTCCTTGTTGCTGCTTATAGCCTTTGACAACAAGTCTGGCTTTGTGCCTTTTAATCTTACCTTAAACATTGCTTTTGGTTTTATAAACCCATTTTACTCCAATGACTTCCTTGTCTTTTGGGAGATCAACTAGTTCCCATGTCTTATTTTTCACTATGACATTTATCTCTTCATCCATTTCTTATCTTTTACAACTTCTTCAAAATGAATAAGATCCTCTACATGACAATATAATGCAAATAAAGAGTTCATACCTTCATTTGTTGCTTCTTTCTCATAAATCTCATTCATAATTCTGAATCTGGTTCCTCTTTCACTTGCTGAACTTGTGTTTGTAGAAGCACTCAAATTTTCTCCTTGTGATGTGTTTGGAGAAGCACTGTCATCACTTCTCAAGGGTGTTCTCATACCTGCTTGTGGTGTCTTTTTCTATCCTTATGTTGGTGGAGGTGGTGGTGCTAATGAGGGATGTCTTTCAGCCATTTGTTCCTCATCTTCATCATGAGACAAACAACTTTTTACATTCACTGTTTTCTCAAAGCTTCCATTCCAAACTTCTTCCTCAATAAATTGTACATCTCTGCTTATCATAATTTTTTTGGTAGATGGATTATACAATCTTTATGCTTTGGATTATTCACTATATCCAACAAATATGCACTTTTCCTCCTTACTGTCCAACTTCTTCTTTAGCTGATCTAGAATGTGTGCATAAGTCACAACCAAAAACTCTCATGTGGGTGACAAATTTTTTTATCCCACTCCATGCTTCTTCAGGAATTTTGTTCATTACACTCTTTGTTGGGCATCTATTCAACACATATGCTGCACAATGTACAACTTCAACCCAATATTCATTTGGCAAATGTTTTGCCTTCAACATGCTTCTTACCATGTCCATGATGGTTTTATTTTTCCTTTCAACAACTCCATTTTGCTGCGGTGTATACCTTGCTGTAAATTATTTGTGAATTCCATTTTCTCTGCAAAAATGCAAAAATTCTTTAAAGATGTATTCTCCTTCTCTGTCTGTTCTTAAGACCTTAATATGCTGCCCACTTTGATTCTCAACAGGGGCTTTAAAGTGGCAGAGTTTCTCAAACAATTCACTTTTCAACTTCAAGAAATAAACCCATGTTTTTCTTGTGTAATCATTAATAAAGGTCAGCGTATAATAGCTGCTTGCTAATGACAGTGTTTGCATTGGTCCACACAAATCTGAATGGAAAATTTTTAAGGGTGCCTTTGCCCTTATGCTCTTTCCTAATGGAAAGCTCTCTGTTGAAAATGCAACAAGATGATGGAGCTTAGTGAAATGAAGTCGCCTTCACTAAGTGGGCCCGCAGACTATTTTTGGCGCAAAGTCTATTTTTAGACTATGTCTATTTTTAGAGATATGGATCATGGTCTATGAGTTGCAGGATGCTATTTATGGATGATTGGTCGAGTTGGTAAAAATAGATGGACCTCTATTTTTAGACTGCCGAGCTAAAAATAGAACAGTCAATAATTATTAACCCTTAATAATATTTAGAATATAAACATTATCTTATCCTCTTGGAGCACTTCAGTTTGATGCTTGGATGTGGCATATGCAGCTGACAGAAGGAAATACGCTTTTCCTAAGGGTTAGTTGAGCTATTGCATTGTTGACTTCAGTTAGAACTCCAAAAGTAGTTTGACAGAGTTGATAAGACAAGGTGAAGGAGTTGTGTCTGTTTAACTTAGTTGAACTAGTTGTATTTAGTCTAACCGACAATTACATCTAGCAGATGTGAGTGGCGCAATTAATTATTAATTAATTCACTACTATTAACTCACTAATCAACCAAAGAACACATCGCTTAGCCGTAATGCAAGATGCCTGAGGATCATGAGTTAGAGGTGGGTGAAAGGGTGAGTCTACTATCGTTGTGACTATGGTCAGGCATGATATTTGCACACACATTACCAGACACACGAGATTGCGCAGTTCGCTGGGATTCGAATCATGATCTCATCATAATTCATCTTGGATTACAGAGTGTGAGAGGCAAAGACTTGTGGAGGAGATTTGAACTTGTGACTTGTCTACATTCGAACTAGTTCGTGTGTAGCATGTGAGATAGTGCAGAGCCGTGAGGAGCTTTGTGCTGTGTATTGTTACATGTTCTCTATCATTATAATATACAGATAGTTGGGGGTTTTCAGCTGTATGCTTTCCCCATTACATACTGTGTTATATGTGTGCTTGATTATGTTTTAATGTGCGCATGCGACTACTTCTATTTCCGCATATTGATGATCAATTGTAGAAGAGGTTATGTATTATGCATGAAGCTCAAATAGTGTGTAATCAGGATAATCTCGGTGAATAATTAAACTATTATTCAAATTTCTACATGGTATCGGAGCCAAATTGATCATCGGATCTATTATAGTGATTACAAATTTATTTCGGTAGACAGAGTCTGTAAGCGGGCTAGGTAGCCTCTGGATCCATCCTTTCCTTGAAAGGTGATATATCCAGTAAATGCCCCTTACAGTCGATCTCTGTGCTAGAAATACTTTGTTCTCACAGATTAGAAGCGGTTGAGTTTTGAGCCGGTGGAATTCGAATTTGTAGAAGAGTTTTCTTGGTGTCGAAGTTGAAATGTCTTTCAACGGATTGCGATTGGAGTATGCCTTTGAGGGCAACTCGAATTATGTTGCATGGAAGGACAGGATGGAGGCGGTGTTAGATGACAATGGGTTGAAGGAGTTCATAGATGTTGAAGTCCCAAAGCCTACTGATGCTGCTCAAGTTGAGGCTTGGAAAAAGAAGACAGCAAAATGTCGAAGGATTCTGTTGGAGGGCGTGAAGGATCACATTGTATCCAGCCTGCATGGAAAAACCTCTCCATACTTGATGTGGAAAGCATTGACAGATTTATTCCAAAGCAAGAGCGACTAGAGGAAGTTGGCGCTCAAGGATAAACTCAGAAACATAAAGATGGAGAAAGGCGATAGTATACCCAAGTACCTCACGAAGTTCACCCAATGCAGGGATGAGCTGGGAAGTGTGGGGGTGACTGTAGATGAGGAGGACTTGGTGGAATTGGCTCTCCTTGGTCTTCCAAAGAGTTGGCATTCCTATCAGGATTCTGTCAATGGTCGGGAGAAATTGCCAGGATGGGAGCGACTTTGGTCGGATCTCATGCAAGAGGAGATAAGGCGGAGTACCAGGGACGGACCTTCATCAAAGGCATCTGATGAAGAAAATTGCACTTTGGCTGCCAAAGCAAAGAAGGGGAAGAGCAAGAAAGCTTCTCATTCCGGTGCGAAAGGCAAGAAGCAAGACATGTCCAAGGTGAAGTGCTTTCACTGTCACCAGCACGGACATTATGCCACAAATTGTCCGCAAAAGAAGAAAAATAAGCATGCTGCTGGATCTGCAGCGGGAGAGGCCTTAGCCTCGCAGTTTGAGCTGGATTTTTCGCTGATCGCATGCTTGGTCTCAAGTGTGATGGGATCAGTATGGTTCTTGGACAGTGGTGCGTCTTTTCACATGACCGGAGATCGAGATCTGTTTTCAGATCTGGATGAGAAAGATCTTGGAGTGCACATCGAGATGGGCGATGATGGTAGATACAGTGCGACCGGTATCGGTACCATTTCCTTTGAGAGGGAGTCCGGTAAACCCTTCGTATTGAAGGAAGTGATGCATGTTCCAGGATTGAAGAAGAATCTTATCTCTGTGGCGATGTTAGAAGACAAGGGATATGATGTTGTCTTCAGCAAGGGAAAGGATTTCCTGCGCAGTAAGACAACTGGAGAAACCTAGAAGATAGGGGTTCAAGTCAAGAACCTTTATCAATTGCAAGTAGATGGTCAGCAAAGAATGGCATGCAAGGTCAAGGAGTGGTGAGTCGGGATAATGGCGAGTTGTGGCACCGAGATCGGACCACCTCTACCATGGAGCTTTGAAGATACTGCAGCAAATTTCTACTGGGCTTCCTAAGGGCACTCTTGCGCAGTCAGATCAGTGCAAGGGGTGTACCTTGGGAAAATTTGTGAAAGCCACTTTTCACGAGAAGGATAGTCACGCCATGACGATCCTTGAGAGAATTCACACAGACGTGTGTGGACCTTTCTCAGTAGCTTCGACAGCAAAGCACAGGTACTATGTGATCTTTGTTGATGATTTTTCTCGGAAGTGCCGGATCTTATTCATGCAGAAGAAGAGCGAGACATACTCAAAGTTCTGTGAGTTCAAGGCGCTGGTTGAGAAGGAATTGGGGAAGCATGTGAAGGCTCTTAGGAGCGACAATGGTGGTGAATTCATCTCTGCCGAATTCAAGGACTTTTGGGCAGAAAGCATGCGGGTTCGAGAGATCATAGCACCCCATAACCCGCGCCCGCAACGGGTTGTCGAGCGCAAGAATCGCAATGATCGGTGGCCGCACCAAGCATGTTGCATGACCGGGGGTGGCCTACCCATCTACCAGGCGAGGCATGCAATATCAAGAGGGCAGGCAGTAACCGTTGTCCTCACAAGATACTTGGCATGAGTAATTTTAGATATACAAGCCGTGCGAGGCCTGGGAGTATTTCCTCCTATTTGAGGATTTTTGGTTCACTCCGTTCACATTCATGTACAGAAGGACAGCGACAGTTTCCTGAGCCGACCCGCGCGCAGGTTGGGATATTTGTGTGGTACACTGATACGCCCCACAACTATCGTATTTTGCTGCATGTGGGCCGCAAGACCGCGGTGACGGATATCACCCCGTAGTGAGAAAGCGCAGTGTAGTGTTCGTCGAGAGGGAGCCACACTTGCTTGCAAACATGAGGAGTTTTGGAGGAACTGCCAGTTCCTAAAGATGAGCTTTCGGATGTGTATCAGCCACAAGAGGAAGATCATGGAGTGGAAGAGACCACTCAGTGAAAATAACCATCGCAGGGCACAAGCGCACTGGCAGAAGCTGAGCGACTGGCTCAAGATGCAAAGAAGGTTGTAGGAGCACCTACAACACAGCGCAGACAGAGACAGTCACTGGATGGGTACACTGGATACATGGCTCTTGTGAGAAAATGTGTCGTGACAGAGCCATCCTCTTTCGAGGAAGCTATGGAGGACCCCGCATGGGTAGATGCCATGGTGGAAGAGTATGATTTGATTGTCAGAAACAGTGCATGGGAGATTGTCCCGCGACCAAAGGGAAATCAATGGTGGGTTCGAGATGGATGTACAAAGTGAAGCAGGCGGCTGACGGGAGTGTGGAGAAGTACAAGGCAAGATTTGTTGCCCGAGGCTTCTCACAGATAGAGGGGATCGATTATGAGGAGACCTTTGCACACCCATATAAAGTCACTATTCTTCTCCCAGACAGAATCACTCGCTCTCGGCCTTGGGAGATGGGGTGGCACATTCATCGGATGGATGTGTTGCATTTCCTCAACGGTGTCATTGAGAGGTGTATAGAGCGGCCAGAGGTTTCAGGATCTTCAGCAGTGAGTCGCATGTGTGCAGGTTCAAGAGAGCGATGTATGGGTTGAAACAAGCACCTCGTGCTTGGTACACACGAATAGAAAATTATTTCACCGGACTTGGATTCTCCAAGAGTGGGGCAGATCCTAACCTATACCAGATTGTGGTGGAGGGTAAGTTGCTGATCATTGTACTTTATGTAGATGATTTGATTTTGACAGGTGATGAGCTGTTGATACTCTCATGCAAGGAGGATCTTGCAAAAGAGTTTGGGATGAAGGACTTGGAGGCCACTTTTCATTTTATTTTACGGGATTATAGGAGAGGCAGTAACCGGTGATGGTACTTGGGGCTCAGAATTGCCGTATGCAGGGAGAATATTTGAAGAAGTTCAACATGCATGGCTACAAGCCTGTTGATACTCCTCTTCTTGGTGGATGGAGGAAGGAGTATGCTACTTCGGCGGAGGTAGTGGATGCCACTGTTTATCGACGAGTTGGTGGGGTCGCTTATGTATCTGATCAATACATGACAGATGCTATGCTATCTTTGATAACCAACTTTCAGCTGGTTGACCAGCCTACCAAGCTCTTACGGAAGTGACAAGCATGTATTGCGTTATCTTAAGCACATCGGGATATAGCTTTATAGTCTGAACGGAGGATGAGTGAAGCTATGTGGCTTCACGAGATCCAGTGGCGAAGGCAACGGACGAAGAGCACATCTGGAGGGATTTTTAGTATCGGGTCGACAATAGTTTCTTGGTACAGCAGGAAGCAGAGATCCGTGGCACTCAGTTCAGCAGAGGCCGAGTATATGGCAGCAAGTTTGGCTGCATGCGAGGCTATATGGATGAGGAAGATCCTGGTTGGGTTGTTCGGGTCACACTTGGAGACTACTGTGATTTATTGTGATAACCAGAGTTGCATTAAAATCTCGGCTAATCCAGTATTTCATGATAGATCCCGAACATCGGTGACATCATGTACCATCATATCGAGAGATTGTGTGCGTGATCATGTTGCTTCAGTACATTCCCATGGAGGATCAGGATGCAGATCTTCTGATGAAGGCGCTCACCGGGAGCAAATTTGAATATCATAGAGGTAGGATCGGGGTGAAGGATAATCCCTATCTTGTTGAGAGGGAGTGTTGAGATTCAACAAGATGATGAGCTTAGTGAAAAGAGTCGCCTTCACTAAGTGGGCCCGCAGGCTATTTTTGGTGCAAAGTCTATTTTTAGACTATGTGTATTTTTAGACATATGGATCATGTTCTATGAGTTGCAAGATGCTATTTGTGGATGGTTGGTCAAGTCGGAAAAAAATAGATGGACTTCTATTTTTAGACATACTGGGCGGAATCTATTTTTTAGGCTACTTAGGGCTAAAAATAGAAACAGTCAAAAATATTATTAACCACTTAATAATATTTAGACTATAAACATTATCTTATCCTCTTAGAGCACTTGATTTGATGCTTGGATGTGGCACATGCGGTGACAGAGAAATATGCTTTTCCTAAGGGTTAGTTGAGCTATTGCATAGTTGACTTCCAGTTAGAACTCATGTGGCGAGTTTTGGTGGAGTTGATGAGACAGTTGGTGGAGTAGTGTTCTGTTTAACTTAGTTGAACTAGTTGTATTTAGTCTAACTGAAAAATACACTAGTGATGAGTGGTGTGAATTAATTATTAATTAATTCACTAATTATTAACTCATAAATCAATAAAGAACACATCAGTTAACTACAATGCATGGACAGTTCAGTGGAGACCAGTGTTAGAGGTGGGTGAAACGGCGAGTCTACTATCAGTTGTGACTATTGGTTGTGCATGAGTTTTGCACACACATTGATGGAGATTGCCAATGAGGATTACGCAGTTGGATCTAGTGGGATTCGAACTTGGATCTCATCATAATTCATCTTGGATTACTGTGTTATTCTACCTGAGACTTGTGGAGGAGATTTGAACTTGTGACTTGTTCATGCTCAGACTGGTTTGTATGGCATGTGAGATAGTCTTTTGAGAGCATTTGTGAGAGCTTTGTGCTATGTATTGTTACATGTTCTCTATCATTATAATATACATATAGTTGGGGGTTTTCAGCTGTATGCTTTCCCCATTACATACTATGTTATATGTGTGCTTGATTATGTTTTAATGTGTGCATGCGACTGCTTCTATTTTCGCATATTGATGATCAATTGTAGAAGAGGTTATGTATTATGCATGAAGCTCAAATAGTGTGTAATCAGGATAATCTCGGTGAATAATTAAGCTATTATTCAAATTTCTACACTTTCTCTGTGTTGTTTGCCCAAGATGAAACCTTCACATAGGCTGTCCGGCTTTTCAATCAATGGTAATCCCTTTACCATTCCTTTTCTATGCAAGAAATTCAGACCTCCAAAGTTGAAATGTCCAAATCTCAAATGCCATAACTAGTTTTCATTCTTCACTTCTCTTTGGTAAGTCTCTTGTGTCACTGCTGTCATTGCAACTCATTTCTTCAAATCTGCTCTCATCTTGAGAAAAAATATTATGTTTCTTGTCATCTTCACTTGTGCAATCATCTGTTTTCTTGGTGGTATGTCCATGATGGTGCATACGTCATCCTCAAAGAATACATTGTAGCCTTTCCGAATAAGCTGTCCAATGCTCAAAAGGTTACAATTGATACCAGACATAGTATAGATCTGATATGGATTTCTTTTCTCCTTTATTTGTTAAGACACTTACTCTGCCTTTTCCCATGACAAAGATTTTACTGTCTGTTCCCAATGTTACTTGAGTCTTTACATTTTCATCGATCATGGAAAACATAGAAATGTTTCTAGTCATATGGTTGTTACATCATGAATCTGGAAACCATATATCTTCATTCTTATCCTCAGCCATATTACATGCTAAAAAAAAATTCTCTTGACTAATATTTTCCTTATTAAAATTAGCACAGATTCTATTGTCCGTGTCACTCTGTTTCTTCCTACATTCATTGGCATAATGGCCATACTTCTTATAGTAATGACATTGGAATTGGGATTTATCATACCATTGTCCATGTGCTTGATTTTGTCCACCTTGTTGGCTGTTGCCTTGGCCTTGGTTATGATTTTGGTTGCTGCCCCTTCCACTTGTATTTGCAGGGCTGTTTCTTCCATTGTTTTGGCCTCTACCTCTTCCTTTTCTTCTGTAGTTTCCTCTGCTTTGACCTCTTCTTCTTCCAAAGAACATTTGTGTCTTGAAGGCATGCTCCAAAGATGAGTTTGCTGTTTTGCCCAATCTTTGTTCATGTGTCATCAATGATGCATGAAGCTCATCAACAGTGAACAATGACTGATCCTTTGTCTCTTCAATGGTTGTTACTATCACATCAAACCTTGAGGGTAAGCTCCTCAATACTTTCTCCACTATTCTTCTTTCTTCTATGGTCTCTCCATGAAATTTTATTTGGATAACCAACCCAATAAAAAATGTGAAGAATGAGTCTATTGTATTAGATTTTCATATAAATAACTTCAAAATATTTTCTCATTAATTAAAACTTTGTTGTCTTTACCTTCTCCATATCTTGGTAGGATTTCTAGAGGGTATCCCATACATCCTTTGACATCTTGGCTGCTGCAATTCTTGGAAATATACTTTTATGTACTACCTGATAGAGATAGAAGAGGGCTTTTGAGTCATTCTTCCTATTATTTTTCAGCAAATCCTTCTCTGCCTGTGTTAAGACATTATATGCTTGTTCATCTATTGGTTCTTTTAAACCATCTTCAACTTTCTCCCATAAATATTGAGAGGCAAAAAGGGCTTTCATTGTGATTTCCCAATAGTCATATTTCTTCCCATTGAACTGTGGGAGTTGAGTATTTCCCATACTCGTGCTTGTGTTGGCTCCTGCCATTGCTAGCTTACTGAACTATGCTTTAAAACTTGATTGTGTTTATTAAACAAACTGTTTCACTGCTGAGAGACAAAATCTATCTCTAAAAGACTTCTTCTTTACAGTTCTCTGGATTGTAATCTTCAAGCAAACACTAAACTCTGTTTTGTAAATACCTGGCTTTGCTGAGCCTTCACACTGTTGGAGAAAAAATCAACAACTCCTTCCTTCAGCTTCTTTGGAAAATACAAAGAGTCTGGACTAGCTCCGATACCATGTTGAAATTTCTGAATATTCCAAACACACAGAGAGAAAATAAAATTCCTCTGCTAACACAGAGAATGAATAACACAAAATGGGCAGAGATGCATTAAAACACTATTTCATTTAACATAAAACTGTTACAACAATGAAGTTTTCCTCAGAACTGTTGTTCTGGTTTACAAAAATAATTTCGTCTGCTGACTGCTACATACGCAGTGCTTTCTTCAAATTCTGTTTTCTGCTCTCTATTTTCTTTTCTGCCTTCGAGAAAAATTACACACACACAGTCGCACTCACTCTGCATACATGTTGCTGTCTATTACAAAGCTTATATATATATATATATATATATATATATATATATATATATATATATATATTAACCTAAGTTTCGAACTAAACCTTTGCGGCACAAATAACTATATAAAACATCAAATCTTTAATCCTAAGGTTAAAAAACATATACAATGTTATTTCGTGGACTTCAAAAGTCTTTATCCAAAACTGTTTAATGCATTATCACATCCATCCAAGGGATGGCTGACTGTGCATCGGATTTGCGCGATAGCGTTGCTATTGGTCGGAGGGTACACACGCTGGCGGAATTCAAATCTTATACAAAAACTTTAAAATATTTATCGCATCCATCTTGAGCCCTGGTGACGTAGGCACGGTTTCGTGCGATACGCCTCCCATTGGTTGATGGACTGCCGACGTGGTGGAGGTGGGCCAGGGTTATAGTGCAGATAAAGAACTGTGGTGACGAGGCTTCAGTCTATGCGAATGGGCGTTGATTGGTTGCGGTAAGTGACGTGGAGTCGTGGGCTCCACAAACATGATGTGGGGGCATTAAAAAAAATCAAATGCATGGGAGTTATGACAGTTTGTGTATGGTGTTTAAAGTGGGTAGGTGAAGGTTTATGAGGCGGGAGGTAACGTGGTTTGACCACGGTTTTATCACAGAGAACAGGATACGACCTTTAACAAAAAATGGATTTGCAGGGATATTAAAACCATGAGAGTAATGCACGGTTGAGTGCTCAATCGAATAAGAAATTTTGCTGCTCTAGTGTCCTTTGGGATTACATCAAAAAGCTAAATTTCTGTCCTCCTGCTCAGTCTTGTAGTTGGAATTAATTTCCAACAGATAGAGTGTCCCATTGCCTTGCTAGCCTTTGAAGACATGTCCAGTTCTCCTCTAGCCTCCTATCCAATTTTTGTTTGAATGCATCACGTCATATATCTATTGGTTAATGAATTTGAGATTCCAATAGAAGTCTCACACCTTTACACCTTCTATGCCCAATTCCAACCTCATGTCAGGTCAAACAAACACAACTCGCCTTGGCCTTCAAATTCATTCTCGTCGGCTGCTCCTTCACGCCACTCCTCTGGGCAGAATGGCGTGCTCATGTGCTCTGATACCATATGTAGAAAATTAATCAACTCATAAAAAATATCAGAAACATAAAAAATTAGTAACTCATAAAAATCTCATAAAAAATATCAGACATAATACTTCTCACATATTTTCCATTATTAAAATAATGTTATAATACAAATAAATAGATGAGGAAGTTGTCTCAAGATAGACACACTATCTTGAGGCAACTTCCTCATCTATTTATTTGTATTATAACATTATTTTAATAATGGAGAATATGTGAGGATGAGTGTTTTATGAGTTGATTAATTTTCTACATGTGGTATCAGAGCACCAGGCTCGTGCTGGGATTGTGTGAGAGGTTGTTTGAGCAGTGTACTGTGCATTGTGAACATTGAGGTTTGCGATGGTGAATCAATGAAGGAAAAGAGTGTTATCCAACATTGAGCATTATTCCAGAGTTGAGAATTATCTTCCAAGCAATAGGACGTGTCAAATGTGTAGTGAAGAGCATTGAGAGTTATCTAGCTTTGATGGTAAGCTTTGAGATGCATTGCATTTCGACATAATTATGCTGCCCACAAATTTTTGTTTTAAGTGTGCTTTAAGGAGATTCATTCACCTTTTAAAGTGAATGTGAAATTTCCCTTTTAATTATTTTATTTAAAAAGGGGCTTCATATGGATAAAATCTTGAAACTTCATATCATTTAAAAAAAGGGGGTTAATTCATTTTTTAAGGGGCTTTATAAATTCCTTAAAAAAAATTGATCATAAAGTTTTTTTATCTTTTGAAGGGATAGAATGTTCATACAATAAAAAGATTTGTAATGACGTGGGTATGTTTTGTCATGAAGTAATAATGGAGAGACAAGGTGTTTGTTTTTTAAATTTGGAGTGATAACTAGAAGCTAATTGTTAAAGTAAATTTTTTACCTCTAGGTGGTTCAGTCAGTTTGGAAGACAAAATTTCCTCTAAGGAATTCTCAACTTGTGTGTTTGAGAAGTTTCAATAAAGATATTGTAAAGCTGAAAGGATTATGTACCCCATACATAATAAAGCATATTTTTTGATGGTACTTGTGTCCTAGATCCGCCCGAAATTGAATAAGGAGATCTTAGGTACACCTTGTGTAGTGCATACGTGTGCATGACTTGTGCTCAATTTTTTTTTTGACACTCTCTTTGTAATATGGTACACAACCAATTACACAACTGCATGCACATAAGCAAGCTTAAGTACACAAGTCATCAAGCTTAAGTAATCAAGCTCATGTAATCAAGCTTAAGTACAAAATCACAAACAATCACATCCATTTTTGCAACACATCATCAAGTTGATAAAGAGGTCTTCTACAACCACATTTCACATCATTCAATCAAAGAATTCAAGTCAAAGACGCTACAAAATCAAGCATTCCAAGACAAGACAGATACACTCATGTATTCTCCATTATTTTAATAATGGAGAATATGTGAGGAGAACAACAGAGGCTGTGGCCTTTTCTGTCAGATCTATGTCTCTGATATTTTTTATGAGTTGATTAATTTTCTACATAAATTAACACTTGAGACAATATTTTAGGACTCTACAATTTGACTTTTTGAGGTTGTTTTAGTGTTGTAACCAAGACACATTTGGTGTCGACTTCGGCCCTGTGGTAAGAGTGAATCTCGGTCTTACAATTCAGGGATTTCTAAGGTCTGATACAGGCTTGTAACTGAGCCTCTTGGATGGATCTCGGTGACTTTTTGAAGCATCAAGTTTCTAGACTTTCCTTTGAAGACATTTTGAAGCAAACCCGAGGACATTCTTGAGAAATATTGAAGACAGTTTTAGAGTAGATTTGAAGAGCCTTGGAGCAGAAATTTGGAGCTGAGTTGAAGAACGCTTGAGTAGAAATTGTAGTAGACCTTAGAGTAACTCTTAAAGAACCTTTTGAGCAGTTATTGTGAACTAGACTTTGAAGAATTCCTTGTAGTGTCTTATAAACCAGTTGAAGTAGCCTTGGAAGCCTTTTTTGAAGTAGACTTAAAGCATTATTAGAGTAGAATGGAGAAGATCTAGAAGACCTGTTTTGAAGTGAATTTGGAAAGCTTATTTGAAGACATCTTGAAGAAGTTGATTTAAAAGTTGATTTGGAAAGGTTGGAGCCAAAGAGGATTGGAGTCCTTATTTTGACCAAGTTGGTGCTCAAATTTGTTGAGAGGATTGGAGTCCCCATTTTTGACCAAGTTGGTGCTTAGATTTGTTGTGAGGATTGGAATCCTCATTCAAGTTTGGAGCCTTGAAGAAGTCAAAGATTTTGTTGTATAGGTTGGATCTTGAATTTTTGTAAAAGAGGATTGGAGTCCTCATTGTCTTCCTCGATATAATTATTCTTTGATCTATTTCTTGTAGTCTGGTTTAACTTGTGATAAAAATATTAAGTGGTATAATATAACAATTGAAAGGAATATTGATTTAGCCCCCTCTCAGTATTTCCAACAATTGGCTTCAGATCCAACTTCTTCAAGATCAACCTAATAGCTAGAAGAAGGATTTTTTGAATCACAATGGCTAGTAAAGAGGCTAAGTTCCTCGGTTTGATGGAACATATTTTGCCTTATGGAAGGTCAAAATAAAGTACTATATAATTTCTCTTGGAGTTGAAGTTTGAAAATTTGTCACAGATGGATACAAGATCCCTTTACCAACAGATTAGGACGAGAAGCAAACAGATGTTGCAAATGCCAAAGTTTTGAATTCTATAGCAAATGATTTGTCAAATTTAGAATTCACCAAATTTATGGACATTGAAATAGTTAAAGATATGTGGGACAAACTCATCAAGATTTATGGAGTTGACAAGGTGAAAAAGGCAATGCTTCAGACCTTTAGATGGCAATTTGAATGTCTTAAGATGAATGATGAAGAAGAAAGCTACATTCAAGGCATAAAAGTCATCAAGGAAAGGGGAAGAACTGTGATTCCGGTAGTGATGATTCTTATACTGAAATAGAGCAACTTGTCAAGAAGATGAAGAAAGGATATAAAATCAAAGGTATGTTACCTCTCATTTGTTTTAGATGTGGTAAAATAGGAAATTATGCAACCAAGTGTCCCTTTAAGGATGACAATAATGATGACGACAAACCAAAGAATTTTCATGAAGAGAGACTCAAGCAAAAATAATTTCTTCTCCAAGAAATATACTGGTGATTATAATGAAGAAGAATATGTTGGAAGCAGATAATTATTGTTCATGGCCTTCAAAAATGAAACAAATAATTAAAAAAAAGAAAATGAAAGTCCAAAAGAAGCTGAAGGAAACATAGATGAACTATTGGTTAGTGCCATAGAAGAAAATGAGAGACTCAAAGAAAAAGAATGGAAGGTTATCTTAGGAAATCAACTCTCTCAAAACCAAAAAAGAAGAAGTTAAAAAGGATAGAAGAAGCCTTGAACAATAAACTAAAGGAAAAGGAAGAAATTTGTGAAAAATTGGAAGTTGAAGTAGTATCTTTAAAAAGGGAGTTGGACAAAGCCAACAAGAATTTGAGGAGTTCTCGAACCTTGGATATTATTCTCAATTCGCAAATACCGCACATGACAAATCAAGACTTGGCTATATAGACAAATATTCAAATTCAAAGGAAGATACTAATGTTCATCATGAAGAGAAACCTAGAAGCTTTGGCGATGTTATTAAAAGATCTCATCATAATAATGTTGCCGGAAACAAGGCTCAACCAAGGAATGAGAAGCAGTCCCTCCTCGAAAGAAATATCTCATCTAAGAAAAATTATACTAACAAGTATCAAACAATTTTTATTGGCAATTTTTTCTATTATAAATTTTTTATTCATCAAGCAAAATATTGCAAGGCATCTGGGGAAAATCACCAAGACAAGATTGTTGACATAAAGAGTGAAGACCGAATCAACTTATAATTCCTTTGCTCCACTTTCAAACTGTAGTATAGAATGTTACAAATGCAATAATCTAGGCCATGAAGCATAAAATTGTCCACTAGATCCAAGAGAGAAAGTTTGGAGAAGGAATATTGGAGAATCTAACTTTAAGAAATGTAGTATAGCTTTGTGTGCTCAGAAAAAGAAAAACCAATGGTTTATAGATAGTGGATGTTCTAGGCACATGACAAGTGAACATAAAAATTTCATCTCATTAAGGACATAAAAGGATGGAAATGTGACCTTTGGAGACAATGTATTTGCTAAAATTTCTAGGAAAGGCACAATGAGTCTCATCAATGGCAAGGGGAACACACAAAATGCTTTAAATGTTGAAGGGGTCAAGCATAATATTTTGTCTGTCAACCAAATATGCGATTAGGGACATGATCTCATCTTTCGTTCCAAGGAATGTAAGATAAGGAGATCATCCTTAGGAAAATTGGTAGGAAAATGAGTAAGAACAACAAATAATGTATACATTGTCAACGAAATTCAGGAAGAGAGATGTTACATGAGTCAAGCAAATGAAAGCTAGCTATGGCACAAGCGTTTGGGACCCCTAAGCTTTGATAACTTGGTGAAGATTAGAAATATTCAAGTAGTAAGAGATATCCCCAGAATCCCAAAGCCAACAAATGCTATTTGTGCACCATGTCAACATGGAAAACAAACTAGGGCCAGTTTCAAATCAAAAGATTGTTTGACATCAAAGCCTCTAGAAATCATTAATGCAGATATGTGTGGTCCAAATAGAACTCCAACTCTACAAGGATAATCATACTTTATTTTATTTATAGATGATTATACTAGAATGATGTGATTATTTTTCATAAGCTACAAATAAAAAACACTAGATTGTTTTAAAATGTTCAAAGCAATGGTTGAAAATAAAAGTGAGTTGAAGATCAAATGCTTAAGAATGGATAGAGGTGGAGAATTTACCTTATGATAATTCAATGAATTATATGAAAAATATGGGATCAAGAGGGAACTTTCTGTTGCTAAGACTCCACAGCAAAATGTAGTAGAAAGAAAGAACAAATCTGTACAAGGGATTGCAAGAACAATGTTGTTGGAAGCTGCCTTATAGGCTAAATTATGGAGGGAGGCAGTTGGGGCAACATTCTATATTATGAACATAACTCAACTTCAAGTAAACAATGATAAAAATCCATATGAACTATGGAAAAGGCATGGATCTATCAAATACTTCCGAATATTTGGAATAAAATGCTTTATGAAGATTAATGATGATTCACTAGGAAAATTTGATTCACGTGTTGACAAAGGAATTTTCCTTAGATACTCATTAATAAGCAAGGCCTACAAATTATACAACAAATGTTTACGAAAGATACTTGCAAGCATTGAAGTAAAGATAGATGATGCTCTTCCTGAAAACAAATTTTGTTCAACCCAATGAAGAAGACCCTATCTTTGTAGATCCAGAGGAAGGTGTTGCAGAGGAAGAGGATGTGCCAGATAATCAAAAGGAGGAACCATCTCAAAAATCATCAAATACAACCTTAAAGTTTGTAGAATAACATCATCCATAATACCAAATCATTCGAGATGTGGATGGAGGAATGCAAACTCGAAGAAACATGACAAGTATACAAAAAATGAGTGATATCATCTCTTCTTCCTTTGCCTTTATCCAATGTGGATCCTTGCTTGAGTGAAATCCTTTGGTTAAACTAGGGATAGGGGGAGTAGCATATGAGGAATGTTTCCATAAATAACTAAGAGGGTGATTTTTGGAGAAATTAATTGTTATTGATGTCAAAGGTTGTCTAATTGAAGAAGAAAACTGCATAGGATTAAAGAGGACTTTAAGCCCTTTCCAATGAGTACTTGCATGAATCCTAACCCTCCTCATTGAAGAGATTGACTTTACAAGTTGAAAAATACCTATGTTTTGATCTCTATCAAGTTTCCCTACATAAGTACAAGTCGACCCCCATCCTCAATGGTCATGACGGTTTAGTGTGCTTAAAATTGTATAAATACAAGTCATGCCTCATCCATTTCAGCCAAGCGGCTCAAAAAATAGAAAATAAGAAGAAAATTAGGTCTGAAAGAGAAGAACAATGGTTCATACCTCATGAACCCTAAGAAAAATTGAAGGATAAATTCAAGGTTTTGGTTTTGTTCGTGGGTAATGGTTACTGGTGTTTTCTTTATTAATTTGTTGGAAACTCTTTCAGACATATCTCAACTAGTTTTGGAAGGATAAATTCAGCTTAACCTTAGTTCTAATTTATCATATAATTTCATCCCATTACAAACTTGAGGTTCTACCTAAAGTTTGAGGGAATTCGACCCCTTTGTGGCCAACGAAATTTAGACCTCAGGCAAGATTTTAGGATCTTGAAATTCGACCTTCTAAGGTTGTTTTGGAAATTAGTAACCAAGACACATCTAGTGCAAACTTCGACCCTTTGGTAATAGTGAATATCAACCTTGAAATTTGGGAATTTCCAAGGTCTGATATAGGCCTATAATTTGGCCTCTTGAAGAAATTTTTTTGTCCCCTTTCTGCCTCAAGTTTTAAGTATATTTTGGAGACATTTGAGGGAATATTTTGGAAGCATTCTAGAGCATTCATTAAAGACCTCTTCGAGTTATCTTGAAGGACTTTCTTGGACAAATATGGGTGAATTTTTGGAGCATCCTTTCTAGACTTTCCTTTGAAGACAATATGAAGCAGACTTGAGGACATTCTTTGAGAAATCTTAGAGACACTTTTAGAGCAGATTTGAAGAGTCTTGTAGCAAAAATTTGGAGTAGAGTTGAAGAAATATTTAGCAGATTTTGTGGCCTTCATTGTAGCAGACCTTGGAGTAAATATTGAAGAACCTTTTGAGAAAATATTGTGAACTGGACTTTGAAGAATTCCTTGGAGTGCCTTGGAGGCTAGTTGAAGCAACCTTGGAAGCCTTTGTTGAAGTAGACTTAAAGCGTTCTTGGAACAAACTTGGGGAATATCTAGAAGGTCTCTTTTGCAAGTGAATTTGGAATTGACTTTGGAAAGATTGTTTGAAGACATCTTGAAGAAGTTGATTTTGAAAGGTTGGGGCCTAACCAAGTTGGTGTTGAAATGTGGTTTTCATTGATGTCAACCCAAGCAACACCATATTTGATGACAAAATTGACAAGGAAACTTAAGGCCATTGTGGTCAAGGTCACCTGTATTGGAATCTCTTTGCCATGCTGATTTTTATGGTACGTGGCACATACCAAAAAATTTACAGTTTGAGAAATATGTCAAATTAAAGTTAATGGCTCCACCTTGTGGTCAAAATCCCCAATAAATGGATGATGTGGAAACATATTATTGGCTATTCTACGACACAAGTAAATGTTATATTATTAAAAATGGGGCTTATCCTTTCTATTCAAAGTCAAAATTAAAGATTTATTCAAAAATAAATTGTAAAATTTAAGGTTAATGTTGGAGGGGTTTTGGCTCCTAAAACAACAAAGAAATTGAAATTTAATTTAATTTTCCCCTCCCATTATCAAGTTGGCTGGCCCCTCCTAAAAGTTTCCATGACTTGTATAAATATGGATCATTCCAGCCCTTCATGACATGCATCAAACATGGATCTTGAGACTGCATATACAATTCTTTTGTAGCTTTTTTTAGTCTTGAATATCTACATGGAGGTTGAATTCTGAAGGTTACAACACTAATTTTTCTTGTTTCTTGGGTCCTAGCTATTTACTGGAAGTAGGAATTGATTAAGGGTTTTCATGGTAATTCAAAGAGAATATGCTTGAAGTAACACACAATAAGTTTGCCTCTTCCAAATTTATGCCTATATTTTCCCTTCTATTTGTATCTTTGTTAAAATCTCCTCATACTTGGTCAGAGATGGAGTGGAAGTTTTGTGTCAAGACTAGGTTCTACTATAGAATTTTGACTAGTCTTAGTTCCTTGATAGGTTTTGCAGCTAAGAGAGATCTCATGATAATTATAGACACCCCTATGATGAAAAATTTTCATCCCAACAGCTTAGCCCAAACAATACTCATTATCCCTTGTAGGGTTGTGAGGGTTTTTTCCTCATTATTGAAGCCAATGCCAAGACCCAATGATAGATTTAATAAAAAAATTTCCCACTCTACCCTTGCTACTCTCGTTAATAAAAGTTACTTTATGGAACTTTCAATATTATTATTCAATGTGAAAATAGTGCATTTTAAATAATTTTTTTATTTTATTTTTAAATAAAAAAATCCAATAAGTTTAACATAATGGAATGACTCTAGTTTGATGTGATTATTTGGGTTATTAAACTTATCAAAGTATATGAACAATATGTCAAAACTATAAAGAACAAAGATGACACTCTCATTTGGTCTAAGATTTAGGGTTGATGGCACTCTTAGTTACAATTATGCAACCTGTTGAGACTCAACAAGATGATGAGCTTAGTGAAAAGTAAGCACCTTCACTAAGTGGGGCCCGCAGGCTATTTTTAGGTGTATGTCTATTTTTAGACATGGTGAGCATATTCTATAAGTTGCAGGATGCTATTTGTAGATGGTTGGTCAAATTTTAAAAATAGATGAAATTTTATTTTTTAGAATATTGGGCGAAGTCTATTTATAGATCGTCAATCTAAAAATAGGTGCATGTCGATTATTATTAACCCTTAATAGTAATCCGACAATAAACATTAACTTATTCTCTTGGAGCACTTTATTTCAGTGAACAGATTTGGAAAATCAGTGGGCTGAAGGAATTACACAATTCCTAAGGTTATTGGTGGCTCATGCATGGAGGACTCAGTTAGAATTGAAGTGGCAAAGTTATGACAGAGTTGGAAGAGTATTTACGAGAGTTTTTATTCAGTTTAACACAGTTAAGTGAGTTAAACTCAGTTGAGCTAGATGTATCTAGTTTAACTGAAAGATACACTAGTGAGAGTTAAGTGAATTAATTAGTTAATTAATTCACAACTAATACTCACTAACAACTGAACAAATACAACAGTTAACTACTTGCATGTTAGTTCCAGTGGAGACCCAGTGGAGAGATAGGTGAAAGGGTGAGATGGACTATCCGTTGTGACTATAGTGATGCATTCAATGCATCTGAAACACATTGGAGTTTCCAATGAGGATTGCACAGTCAAGGCAAGGAAAATTCAAATTCATTCAGGGGTCTTCTTCAGTAGGGATTCCGCAGTGGAGGCAGGCTGTCAAGAGGTAAGGAATTGGTGCATAGATATGAAAATTTCTGCATGACAGTGTGTAATGATTGTTGATTGTACTGAGAGCTTGATGTACTAAGATTTGTATGAGATTATTACATGATTCCATTGATATACATAATATATGATAGTTGGGGTTTTTAGATTTAAGATTTCCCGTTAAACAAATGTGTTATGTGCGATTGAATTTATTCACATGTGTTTGCAATTGAGTTTTAAATTTATGCAATTTTAACAGTGGAAGGATTCCGCATTTAGCAAGAAGATAAATATTGTTAGATCAGGAGAATCCGGTAATACATTAATATTAATAAATTTATACATGGTATTGGAGCAGTATTGATCACTGGAGATTGCAATTGTGAATAAGTGCTGAGTTTTGTGCTAGTGGACAATTCGAATTTGCTGCAGAAATTTCTTGGTGCGACAATTGAGTATTCATTGAAATTTATTTCAATGGGTTTCGATTAGAGTATGCCCTTGAGGGTAGCTCGAATTACATAGCCTCAAAGGATAGGATGGAGGCGGTGCTTGAATATAATGGACTGAAGGAGTTCATCGATAGCAATGTTCCTAAGCATGCTTCTAGCGATGCTGCAGGACTTGACGCATGGCAAAAGAAGGTAGCAAAGACAAGAAGAATTCTATTGGAAGGTGTGAAAGACCATATTGTGTCAAGCCTTCATGGGAAAGCCACTCCATTTGCAATGTGGAAGGATTTGACATATATTTTCCAAAGCAACAACGACCATAGGAAGTTGGCGCTGAAAGATAAGCTCAGAAAAATAAAAATGGAGAAGGGCGACAGTATTCCAAAATATCTCACGAAGTTTGTCCAATGTAGGGATGAACTGGAAAGTGTGGGGATTACAGTTGCGGATGATGACTTGGTGAGCTTGGCTCTCCTTGGGCTTCCGAAGAGTTGGCACAGCTACGAAGACTCTGTCAATGTACGAGAGAAACTGCTGGATTGGGAGCGAATTTGATCGGATCTTGTGCAGGAGGAGATAAGGCGGAATATCAGGGATGGCTCTTCATCGAAGAATGATGATGAAGAGAATTGCGCTTTGGCTGCCAAAGAAAGGAAAGGGAAGGGGAAGAAATCCCATCCAAAATCCGAGGCTAAAGGTAAGAAGCTGGATTTGTCCAAAGTGAAGTGTTTTCACTGTCAAGAACATGGGCAGCTCGCCACTAACTGCCCACAGAAAAAGAAGAACAAGAAGGCTGCTGGAGCTGCAGCTGGAGAGGCCTTAGCCTCGCAATTTGAACTTGATTTCTCTTTGATCGCATGCTTGGTTTCAAGCTCAATGGGATCAGTGTGATATCTTGATAGTGGTGCGTCTTTCCATATGACGAGAGACAAGGAGTTGTTTACTGACTTGGAGGAGAAGGATCTCCAAATGCATATAGAGATGGGCGACGATGGTAGATATAGAGCGACCAGAATTGGAACCATTACCTTTGAGAGGGAGTCAGGTAAACCATTTCTGTTAAAAGATGTTATGCATGTTCCAGGTCTGAAGAAGAACTTGGTCTCGGTCGCAATGTTGGAAGACAGAGGTTATGACGTTGTTTTCAGCGAGGGAAAAGCCTTCTTGCGACATAAAACAACGGGTCAAACCAAGAGGATAGGGATTCGAGTTGAGAATATCTACAAGTTGGAGGTAGATGGCTACGCTGCAATGATGGGCAAAGCAGAAGAAGTGGTGAGCCGGGATGAGGGAAAATTATGGCACAGGAGATTGGGCCATCTTCACCATGGCGCCTTGAAGATTTTGCAGCAGATTTCTACTAGACTTCCCAAGGGTACTCTTGTGTGGTCAGATCAGTGCAAGGGATGTACTATGGGTAAGTTTGTGAAGACCACCTTTCATGAGAAGGAGAACCGTGCTTCGGTGATCTTAGAGAGAATTCACACAGACGTGTGTGGACCTTTCTCGGTTGCTTCAACATCAAAACACAGGTATTATGTTATATTTGTTGATGAATATTATCGTAGATGCTAGATCTTCTTCATGCAGAAGAAGAGCGAAACATTCTCAAAGTTTTGTGAGTTTAAAGAATTGGTGGAGAAGGAGTCGGGGAAGCAAGTGAAGGCTCTACGTAGCGATAATGGTGGTGAATATATCTCGAAAGAATTCAAATACTTCTGTAGCAAAGAAGGAATTCGAAGAGAACTCATAGTGCTTCATAACCCACAACAGAATGGGGTCGCGGAGAGGAAGAACAGAACGATCGTGGGTGCTGCACGAGCTATGCTGCATGACCAGGGCCTACCGATGCACTTGTGGGCGGAAGCATGCAACGCTGCGGTTTATGTGCAAAACTGTTGTCCTCATAGAGTACTTGTCATGAGTACACCTGAAGAAGCTTTTACTGGTAAGAAGCCTGATATTTCTCATTTGAAGATTTTTGGCTCATCTGTTTACATTCATGTGACAAAGGATGCCAGGAAGAAGCTAGAGACGACTGCAGAAGTTGGGATATTTGTGGGGTACACAGAAACACCCCATAGTTATCGTGCGTATTTTCCAAACAATCAAATGACTGTGGTGCGATGGGATATAAAATTCAATGAGGTGAAAGCCATGAAGTTTTCGCTTGAGAGGGAGCTACAATTGCATGCAGAGGATGAGCTACTTATTCCCAAAGATGAGCCTCTACATGTGGATCAACCACAGGAGGAGATTCATGGAGTGGAGAAGTCCACTCATGCAGAACCAAACGTCAGATCTGGCAGAAAGCGTACCACAGAAGCTGAGAGACTGAAGTTTGATGCGGTACAGAATGTAGGAGTCCCTACATTACAGCGCAGACAAAGATAATGACCTGACCAATTTACTAGATACATGGCTCTTATGAGAAAGTGTGTCATGACAGAGCCATATTCTTTTGAAGAAGCAGCGCAGGAGCCCACATGGTTAGATGCCATGGTGGAGGAGTATGACTCCATTTTCAGAAACAATGCTTGGGAGATTGTTCCAAGGCCGATGGGTAAATCAGTGGTATATTCGGAATGGATCTACAAGGTAAAGAAAGATGCTAATGGGAGCGTCGAGAAGTATAAGGCAATATTTGTTGCCCGGGGCTTCTCACAGATCGAGGGGATTGAATATGAAGAAAACTTTGCACGTGTCACACGGTATTCTTCCATAAGGACCATCCTTGCTCTCTCAATGCAGATGGGTTGGCACATTCATCAGATGGATGTGAAGACTACGTTCCTTAATGGGATCATTAAGGAAGAGGTGTACATTGAGCAGCCTGAAGGATTTGAGATCTTCAGCAGCGAGTCGCATGTGTGCAGACTCAAAAGAGCGTTGTATGGGCTGAAGCAAGCACCACATGCTTGGTACACACGGATCAAAAACTATTTCACTAGACTTGGCTTCACCAAGAGTGAGGTGGATGCAAACCTATACCAAATTGTGGTGGAGGGTAAGCTTTTAATCATTTTTATTTATGTTGATGATTTAATACTAATGGGTGATGAGCAGTTGATACACTCATGCAAGGCAGATCTTGCAAAGGAGTTTGAGATGAAGATTTTGGCCTCCTTCATTATTTCCTTGGATTGGAAATATGGCAGCGAGAAGGTGAACTGTTTGTGTCTCAAGGAAAGTTTGCTCGGGAGATACTTGGTAAGTTTCACATGGAGGAATGCAAGCCCATGGATACTCATCTTCCAGGAAATTGGATGAAAGAGGATGCTACATCGGCAGAGGTAGTGGATACCACTGTTTATCAATAGTTGGTGGGTTCGCTCATGTATTTAGTTAATACAAGACCAGACATATGCTATGCTGTGAACTAGCTTTCACAAGCGATGGTTAAGCCTACCAAACTCTTTTGGAAGGCAGGAAAGCATGTCCTAAGGTATCTCAGGGGCAGATCTGAGTATGGCTTATGGTACAGACATATGGATGAGGTGAAGTTGCATGGCTTCATGGATGCAGATTGGGTAGGCAGCCCAACAGACAGAAAGAGCACATCAGGAGGGGTTTTCAGTATCAGATCTACAACAGTTTCTTGGTACAACAGGAAACAAAGATCCATGGCACTCAGTTCAGCGGAAGTAGAATACATGGCAACAAGTCAAGCTGCATGTGAGGCTATCTGGATGAGGAAGATCCTGGTTGGTTTGTTCGGTTCACATTTAGATCCTACAGTGATACATTGTGATAATCAGAGTTGCATTAAGCTCTCGATTAATCCTATGTTTCATGATAGATATAAACATATCGATATCCAGTATCATCATATCAGAGATTGTGTGCAACGGAAGATCATTTTGCTTCAATACATTCCTATGGAAGATCAGGATGCAGATATTTTGATGAAGGTGCTTGGTAGGAGAAAATTCGAATACCATAGAGGCATGATCGGGGTGAAGTATAATCCCTATCTTGTTGAGAGGGAGTGTTGAGATTCAACAAGATGATGAGCTTAGTGAAAAGTAAGCACCTTCACTAAGTGGGGCCCGTAGGATATTTTTAGGTGTATGTCTATTTTTAGACATGGTGAGCATATGCTATAAGTTGCAAGATTGTATTTGTAGATGGTTGGTCAAATGTGAAAAATAGATGAAATTCTATTTTTTAGAATATTGGGCGAAGTCTATTTATAGATTGTAAATCTAAAAATAGGTGCATGTCGATTATTATTAACCCTTAATAATAATTCGACAATAAACACCAACTTATTCTCTTGGGGCACTTTATTTCAGTGAACAGATTTGGAAAATCAGTGGGCTGAAGGAATTAAAAAAATTGTAGGGTTATTGGTGGCTCATGCATGGAGGACTCAGTTAGAACTGAAGTGGCAAAGTTATGACAGAGTTGGAAGAGTAGTTAAGGGAGTTGTTATTCAGTTTAACTCAGTTAAGTGAGTTAAACTCAGTTGAGCTATTTGTATCTAGTTTAACTGAAAGATACACTAGTGAGAGTTAAGTGAATTAATCAGTTAATTAAATCACAACTAATAACTCACTAACAACTAAACAAATACAACAATTAACTACTTGCATGTCAGTTCCAGTGGAGACCTAGTGGAGAGAGAGGTGAAAGGGTGAGATGGAATATCCGTTGTGACTATAATGATGCATTCAATGCATCTGACACACATTGGAGTTGTCAATGAGGATTACGTAGTCAAGGCAAGACAAATTCGAATTCATTGAGAGGTCTTCTTCAGGAGGGAAGAAATTGGTGCATAGATATGCAAATTTCTGCATGACAGTGTGTAATGATTGTTGATTGTATTGAGAGCTTGATGTACTAAGCTTTGTATGAGATTATTACATGATTCCATTGATATACATAATATATGATAGTTGGGGTTTTTAGCTTTAAGATTTCCCGTTAAACAACTGTGTTATGTGCGATTGAATTTATTCACATGTGTTTGCAATTGAGTTTTAAGTTTCCGCAAGTTTAACAGTGGAAGGATTCTGTATTTAGCAAGAAGATAAATATTGTTATATCAGGAGAATCAGGTAATACATCAGTATTAATAAATTTCTACACAACCCATAAATGGTTTTTTGGTGCATTTTCATAGTGACTCTCATAGGATTTGTTTTTATGATCCTTTGATAAACTATTTTCTTGTAACAAAGTAAACTATTGAACATGAACTATAAACTCAAAACAAGTACTCTAACCAAAAAAAAAAAAAAAAAAAACATAAAAAAACAACTTGAAAATGAAAAGTATTAATGCTGGAATAACATTTTTTGGGTAATTTTTCAAGATTTTTTTTAAAATGACAGTAAAATGTAATAAAATCAATTTTTTTGGTGTAAAAAAACCCTAAAAATGAAAAGTGTTAATGCCGGAATAACGTGTATTTTTTTCAGGGTAAATTTATAACATTTTTTAATAATGATGTTAAAGATAAAATATCATGACTCCAAAAAAACTTTAAAATTTCAACGATTTTCAGGCATGAAATTAAAGATAAAATTTCATGTCTCTAAATAGCCTTAAATTCCAATGATTTTCAGGCATGACATTAAAGATAAAATATCACATTTATGAAAAACTTTAAAATTTCAACAAT